>JAJTUV010000106.1:2175000-3375000 GCA_021653895.1 Mastomys natalensis
AAGAAGGGAGTGGAAATACTTTACTCCCATTTGCTAACTCACAGACACACACTAACTGAATGAAGTAGATGCAAGGATTGTTGTTATAATCGAAATTGATTTTGTTATTGTGTGTATCTTGAACACATAGAATTGAATTTATTCAAATTATCTGAAAATGCATGTTGCCTCTCAATCTCCTAGTCCCATTGGTAGGAATGAAATGTTTTATGATTCTTCTGTAGATTGGATCCTTAAGGAAAAGATGTTTGCCAGTGTGGTGTGATGTACTTGTCTTGGATGTTCATGTGGTAACTAGAATTAACTAGATATATTAGCTGCATGTCATTGACTGCCTCAGGTGCTTAGGAACCAGATGTAAACTTAAGACACTAGTCCTAGCTTTAAAACACTTTAAAAGTTAAAAATAAATACCCAGGTAGGGAAAACAATTGATAGACTGAAGAGACATCCTATAGAATGGGAGAAAAATCTTTGCCAGCTATTCATCCAATAGGGATTAACATGCAAAATATATGAAAACATTTGAAAAAAACACTAATAACCAAAGAACAAACAATCCAATCAATGACTGTGTTTCAAATGAGTAAATACAGATGGCCAATAAAATACATGAAAAAAAGCATCCAACTTCCTTAGCTATCAGAAAAATGTAATTCAAAACGACACCAACCTACTATATCTAACCTAGTACAAAAGACTGCTGTTAAGAAAAACAAAACAACAATAACAACAAACTATTTATGGGGGAAACCTTCCTACACTGTAGACATGGATGCTGTGGACATCAACATAAAGGGTCCTCAAAACACACAAAAGCAGAGATCAGGCTACTGCATGATCCAGGCAGACTGTTTCTGACTATACACTTAAAAGATCCAAAGGGGCTGCACCCAACCTCACAAAACACAGCGGAAGTGAGGCTCCCAGGAACTCTAACCCAGGCAGTATCTCAGGTAAGAAGACAGGCAACACCTGCCCCACACAGGGAGTATCTGGGACCCACTAGGACCCAGGAATTCACTCCTGGCCAGGAGCACTGGTTCCTTCCGGTCTGGGCCTGAGCACTCAGCAGATCCCAGGAGACAGCTCTGTACCCAATCTCACAGAACCCAGAGGAAACAGGACTCCTAGGAGCTCTAACCTGAGCAGTATCTTAAGCAAGGAAGCAGCAACACTTGCCCCAAACAGGGAGTAACCAGGACCCACGGGGACCAGGAATTCACTCCCAGCCTAGAACACTGGTTCCTTCTGGTCTCCACCTGAACACTGAGCAGATCTTGGGCCCCAGCTCTAACCCCAGTAGTAACACTGATCCCAAACAGTTCTGATACAACCAAGATAATAGGAAAGACAGGCTCCAGTCAGAGACAGCGCAGGTAGTACCAAGGAGATCCAGATGGCGAAAGGCAAGCCCAAGAACATAAGCATCAGACCAGGGTACTTGGAATCATCAGAACCTAGTCCTGCCACATAAGAAAGTCCTGAACTCCCCGTATCACCAGGAAAGCAAGAGTCACGTCTAAAATCACTTCTAATGATGATGATAGAGGACTTAAGAAGGACATAAATAACACTCTCAAAGAATTTGAGGAGAACACAGGTAAACAGGTAGAAGCCCTTAAAGAGGAAGCAGAAAAATCCCTAAAAGAATTACAAGAGAACACAATCAAACAAGTGAAGAATTAAACAAAACCATCCAGGACATAAAAATGGAAGTAGAAACAATAAAGAAACCACAAAGGGAGACTACCCTGGAGATAGAAAACCTAGGAAAGCCAGGCAGTGGTGGCGCACGCCTTTAATCCCAGCACTTGGGAGGCAGAGGCAGGCGATTTCTGAGTTCGAGGCCAGCCTGGTCTACAGAGTGAGTTCCAGGACAGCCAGGGCTACACAGAGAAACCCTGTCTCAAAAAAAAAAAAAAAAAAAAAAAAAAAAAAAAAAAAACCTAGGAAAGAAATCAGGAGTCATAGATTCAAGCATCACCAACAGAACACAAGAGATAGAAGAGAGAATCTCAGGTGCAGAAGATACCATAGAAAATATTGACACGAACTGTCAAAGAAAAGCAAAATGCAAAATGTTCTTAACACAAAACATCCAGGGAATCCAGGACACAATGAGAAGAACATTGTGTTCTTTATGAAAGTGGGTGCTCTTGAATTAGGTTTGAAAAGAACAAACCTAAGGATAATACGTATAGAAGAGATGAAGGTTCCCAACTTAAAGGTATCTTCAACAAATTATAGAAGAAAACTTCTATAACCTAAGGAACGAGATACCCATAATCATACAAGAAGCCTACAGAACGCCAAATAGACTAGACCAGAAAAGAAATGCCTCCCGTCACATAATAATCAAAACACAAAATGCACAAAACAAAGAAGAATATTAAGTGCAGTAAGGGAAAGAGGCCAAGTAACATATAAAGGCAGACCTATCAGAATTACACCAGACTTGTCACCAGATGCTACAAAAGCAAGAAGATCCTGAACAGATGTCATACAGACTCTAAGAGAACAGCCCAGGCTACTATACCCAGCAAAACTCTCAATTATCATAGATGGAGAAACCAAAATATTCCACAACAAGTCCGAATTTACACAATATCTTTCCACAAACCCAGCATTACAAAGGATAATAGTGGGAAAGCTCCAATACAAGGAGGGAAATTATACCTAGAAAGAGCAAGAAAATAATCCTCTTTCAACAAATCCAAAAGAAGATAGCCACACAAAGATAATTCCACCTCTAATAACAAAAATAACAGGAAGCAACAATCACTGTTCCTTAATATCTCTTAACATCAATGGACTCAATTCCCCAATAAAAAGACATAGGCTAACGGACTGGATACACAAACAGGACCCAGCATTTTGCTGCATACAGGAAACCCACCTCAGCAACAAAGACAGATACTACCTTAGAGTAAAAGGCTGGAAAACAAATTTTCAAGCAAATGGTCCTAAGAAACAAGCTGGAGTATTCTTTCTAATATTGAATAAAATCAACTTTCAACTGAAAGCTATCAAAAAGGATAAGGAAGGACATTTCATACTTGTCAAAGGAAAAATCAACCAACATGGACTCTCAGTTTGACATCATGCACCAAATGCAAGAGTACCCACTTTCTTAAAAGAAACCTTACTAAAGCTCAAAGCACATATTGTACCTCACACAATAATAGTGGGAGACTTCAACACTCCACTCTCAGCAATGGAAAGATCACGGAAACAGAAATTAAACAGACATACAGTGAAACTAACAGAAGTTATGAACCTAATGGACTTAACAGATATCTATAGAACATTTCATCCTAAAGCAAAAGAATATACCTTTTTCTCAGCACCTCATGGTACCTTCTCCAAAACAGGCCATATAATTGGTCACAAAACAGGCCTCAACAGATACAAAAAAATTGAAATAATCCCATGCAACCTATCAGATCACCTTGGTCTAAGGCTGGTCTTCAATAACGACAAAGACGATGGAAAGCCCACATTCAAATGGAAACTGAATAACACTCTACTCATTGATAATGTGGTCAGGGAAGAAATAAAGAAAGAAATTAGACTTTTTAGAATTTAATGAAAATGAAGACACATCATGCAAAAACCTATGGGACACAATGAAAGCAGTGCTAAGAAGAAAACTCATAGCTCTAAGTGCATATGAAAAGAAACTGGAGAGAGCATACACTAGCAGCTTGACAACACAGCTGAGAGCTCTAGAACAAAAAGAAGCAAATACACTCAAGAGGAGTAGGCGGAAATAATCAAACTCAGGACTGAAATCAACTAAGTAGAAACAAAAAGAACTATACAAAGAATCAATAAAACCAGGAGCTGGTTCTTTGAGAAAATCAACAAGATAGATAAACTCTTAGCCAGACTAATCAGAGGGCAGAGAGACAGTATCCAAATTAATAAAATCAGAACTGAAAAGGGTGGCATAACAACAGAACGAGGAAATTAAAAAAATCATCAGATCATACTACAAAAGCCTATACTCAATAAAATTGGAAAATCTGGATGAAATGGACAATTTTCTAAACAAATATCAGTTACCAATGTTAAATCAGGAGCAGATAAATCATCTAACAGTCCCATAACTCCTAAAGAAATAGAAGCAGTCATTAAAAGTCTCCCCACCAAAAAAAGTATGGGACCAGATGGTTTTAGTGCAGAACTCTATCAGACCTTCAAGGAAGACCTAATACCAATTCTCTTCAAACTTTTCACAAAATAGAAACAGAAGGAACACTACCCAGTTCATTCTATGAAGCCACAATCACACTCATACCTAAACCACACAAAGACCCAACAAAGAAAGAGAACTTCAGAACAATCTTTCTTATGAATATCAGTGCAAAAATACTCAATAAAATTCTAGCAAACCAAATCCAAGAACACATCAAAACAATCATCCACCATGATCAAGTGGGCTTTATCCCAGGAATGCAGGGGTGGTTCAATATTTGGAAATCCATCAATGTAATCCACTATATAAACAAACTCAAAGACAAAAACCACATGATCATCTCACTAGATGCTGAGAAAGCATTTGACAAAATTCAACAGCCCTTCATGTTAAAAGTCTTGGAAAGATCAGGAATTCAAGGCCCATACCTAAACATAGTAAAAAGCAATATACAGCAAACCAGTAGCCAACATCAAACTAAATGGAAACTTGAAGCAATCCCATTAAAATCAGGGACTAGACAAAGCTGCCCCCTCTTTCCCTACCTGTTCCCTGGAAGTCCTAGCCAAAGCAATTAGGCAACAAAAGGAAGTCAAAGGGATACAAATTGGAAAGGAAGAAGTCAAAATATCACTATTTGCAGATGATATGATAGTATACTTCAGTGACTCCAAAACTTCCACCAGAGAACTCCTAAACCTGATAAATAATTTTAGCAAAGTGGCTGGGTATAAAATTAACTCAAACAAATCAGTAGCCTTCCTCTACTCAAAAGATAAAGTGGCTGAGAAAGAAATTATGGAAATGACATCCTTCACAATAGTCACAAGTAATATAAAATAACCTTGGTGTGAATCTAACCAAGCAAGTAAAAGACCTATATGACAAGGACTTCAAGCCCCTGAAGAAAGAAATCGAAACAGATCTCAAGATCTCAGAAGATGGAAAGATCTCCTATGCTATGGATTGGAAGGATAAATATAGTAAAAATGGCTATCTTGCCGAAAGCAATCTACAGATTTAATGAAATCCCCATCAAAATTCCCACTCAGTTCTTCACAGTGATAGAAAGAGCAATCTTAAAATTCATTTGGAATAACAAAAAACCCAGTATAGTGAAAACTACTCTCAACAATAAAAGAACTTCTGGGGGAATCACCATCCCTGATTTCAAGCTGTACTACAAAGCAATAGTGATAAAAACTGCATGGTATTGGAACAGAGACAGGCAGGAGGATCAATAGAATAGAATAGAATCGAAGACCCAGAAATGAACCCCCATACCTATGGTCACTTGATCTTTGACAAAGGAGCTAAAACCATCCAGTGGAAAAAGGACAGCAATTCCAACAAATGGTGCTGGTCCATCTGGAGGTCCGCATGTAGAAGAATGCAAATTGATCCATACTTATCTTCTTTTACAAAGCTCAAGTCCAAGTCGATCAAGAACCTCTACTTAAAACCAGACACACTGAAATTAATAGAAGAGAAAATGAGGAAAAGCCTTGAATATATGGGCACAGGGGAAAAGGTCCTGAACAGGACACCAATGGCTTATGCTCTAAGATCAAGAATTGACAAATGGGACCTCATAAAACTGCAAAGTTTCTGTAAAGCAAAGGACACTGTCAATAGGACAAAGTGGCAACCAACAGATTGGGAAAAGATCTTCAACAACCCTACATCTGATAGAGGGCTAATATCCAAGGTATACAAAGAAGTGAAGAAATTAGACTCTAGACAATCAAATAACCCTATTAAAAATGGGGAACAGAGCTGAGCGAAGAACTCTCAACTGAGGAAACTCGAATGGCTGAGAAGCACCTAAAGAAGTGTTCAGCATCCCTAGTCATCAGGGAAATGCAAATCAAAACAACACTGAGATTCCACCTCACACCAGTCAGAATGGCTAAGATCGAAAACACAAGTTACAGCAGATGTTGTCGAGGATGTGGAGAAAGAGGAACTCTCCTCTATTGTTGGTAGGATTGTAAGCTGGTACAACCACTATGGTAATCAGTCTGGTGGTACCTCAGAAAATTGAACATAGTGTTACCTGAGGACCCAGCTATATCACTCCTGGGCATATACCCAAAAGATGTTTCAACATACAAAATGGACACATGCTCCACTATGTTCATAGCAGCCTTATTTGTAATAGTCAGAAGCTGGAAAGAACCCAGATGTCCTTCAACAGAAGAATCGATACAGAAAATGTGGTACATTTACACAATGGAGTACTACTCAGCCATTAAAAACAATGAGTTCATGACATTCTTAGGCAAATGGATGGAGCTGGAAAATATCATTCTGAGTGAGGTGACCCAATCACAGAAGAACACACATGGTATGCACTCACTGATAAGTGGATATTAGCCCAAAAGCTCACAATACCTAAGATACATTGCATAGACCACATGAAACTCAAGAAGAAGAAGAAGGAAGACCAAAGTGTGGGTGCTTTGATCCTTTTTAGAAGGAGTATCAAAAGATTCAACCAGAGCTACCAGGGTCTAAACCTACAGTCTGAGAACACAAAGGGAGGGACCCATGGCTCCACCTGTATAGGTAATTGAGGGTGGCCTTGTCAGGCATCAGTGGAAGTGGAGGGCCATGGTACCTGAAGTTTGGATTCCTTAGTGTTGGGGAATTTGAGAGTAGAGAGATGGGATTGGGAGGATTTTCGGAACACACCTCATAAAAATAGGAGGAGGGGGTATGGGATGAGGGGTTTCAGGGGAGAATGGGAGAGGAGAAAACATTGGAAGGTAAATATGTAAAATATCCAATAAAAAAAAACAGATAATGGGTCTGGCAAAAAAAAAAAGATAAAATATAGAATTATATGAATTTCTTGTAATTTTGTTTGTACTTTAATAGTTAGCATGGTTAGCATGAAGTCCTTCAAATTTAATTTCCCATTAAAAAACAAATACCTGAATGTACCTATAAATGTATGCAGATGTTTCAGCATTAACTGCTTTTCTCTGAATCTCTATACTGTTGAGGTCTAGTTTGCATTAAGAGAGAAAGCAAGTTGAGTTTCCACTGCTTGAAGAATAGATTGGGTAAATATTTGCAGAAACCATTATGTCCCCTTTGATGTACAATAGAATACCATTTTTATTGCCTGAAATTTTATAGAAACATTGAACTTTTAAGGATTGAAATATATCAAATCTATTTGATAATATAAAATTTTATCATATTGGTTGGTTATACTGAATAATTGGAAAACCTTCATTGCCCGTCAGTATTAAGGTGACTTTCTTATTACCACTTAACCCTTTTTTTAAGTTGTAGTGATATTTTCCTAATATTTTCAACCAGGCAGGCATAAATGAATTTTCACTGTATTTTCATATTTCTACAAATTTATATTTGGGCACATATGTTTTGGATTGGATGTAAGTAAGTGCCTATTTCTTTTTCACTTTGGTTCGTGTGAAGTAGTAGTGAACTTGACCTTAGTCCTTAGTAGACACCTGTCTGATGCAGGAAACACCCTTATGAATCCATGTTGTAACATCACTGGGTATGTAGTGGAGGTAAGTCTGTTTAAGATGGGCCTATCTGTGATGCCACAGAATTTAAATTTCTAAATGCCAAAGGACATAGGATGAAATCATCTCAGGCATGGTGCTAACATGAACTTCTGCCATGCAGGGTTACAGTGAGTTAAAGTGTGCTTGGTTTGAGAGAGAACAACACAGACATTTGTTTTTATTTCTTATTGTAGGCTCCCAGCAGTCTTATGGAGACCCTTGAACAACATCTAAATACCTTAGAAGGAAAGAAACCTGGGAAACAAGTACGCATTGCTTGTATACCATAAATAAGATGAAAAACACCAAGTGGTTCTCTATGAGAGTGGATCTCTCAAGGGTAACTTACTCCAGGGAAGATTCAGGTGTGCTTAGCTGCCAGTCTCCTGGGTTCCCTTAGAAACCTCTACCCTTCCTTCTAGCACATGACACCTGACCTATATAGGCACCTGCCTGCAGGAAATATCACAGAAGGATCTATGGTTCACGCAGGTTGACTGGACCTGTTGGTTTACAGATATGTCTTTAGAAGTTACTCTTTAAGAGTTGGCGAAAGGACTGAGGGCCCTGAAGGGGATAGGAACTCCACAGGAAAACCAACAGAGTCAATTAACCTGGACTCTTGGGGGCTCTCAGAGACTGAACCACCAACCAAAGAGCAAACACAGGCTGGACCTAGGCCCCCTGCACATATGTAGCAGATGTACAGCTTGGTCTTCATGTAGGTCCCAAACAATGGAAGCAGGAGCTATCCCTAAAGCTGTTGCTTGTCTATGGAACCCATTCCCCTAACTTGTTGTCTTGTCTGGCCTCAGTGGGAGAAGTGCCTAGCCCTTCGGTAGGGAGTCTCCAGGGGCCTCTCCACTCTCTCAGAGGAGAAGGAGAAGAGAATGGGAGGGAGGGGCTGTGAGAAGTGGTGACAGGATGGGGAACAGTGATCGGGATGTAAAGTGAATAAATAAATTAAAAAAAAATATTACTCTTTAAAAATTAAAGCTATTGGGATTGGTTGTGACTCAAGACTTTCACAAGCATCCTTGAATACCAAGACTTCCCAACTGCAGTATGAGAAAAGAAAGGCTTTCAAGTGTAGTCTCCAGGGACACACCTCCTCATAAACCTTAGGCACACCATGCTGCTAACATTACTAAATCAGATGCTTATTAGAGTTTTAAAAAATTTTGGACATTTATGTATTTATTTAATATTAATTCTCATTTTTATAATAGACTCAAACCTTCAACATTTATATGATTATTATAATTACATAATTATCGTTTGCCTGAATTTCCAAAAATGTCCAACCCCCCCCTTTTGAAAAAGAGGGAAAATTTTTAAAAAGGGAATTTAAAATGTTTAAAATAAATTTTTTTTTAAAATTTTTTTTGCTTCGATGTTTGAAGGGGTGGGGCTTCTGCCTTGATTTTATAAGAACTCTAAAAATTGACTTTAAAAACAAAAGGGGAAATGTTTCCCCCAGGAGTCTCTGAAACACTCTCCATCATGCTTGTTCACTTTTAACTCTCTAAACTGAAAGCTCATGGCAAAATCTGCTTTCTGAATGCCTCTGGCATCGCTGAGACCAATAAAAAAATATGCCCCATCTATGTGGAAGGCCCTCTTACCCCTTTAAAAGGAATGGCCTGGACCCCGTTTTCATATGGGGCTGAGGATTGATATGCCTGTTTGATACCACAGAAGGCACAGCTAAATGACTGTCCAAAAATTAATGAAATAAACAGATACCCCCACAAAGCCAAGTCCAACTATAAATAAGATGAATAACAATTGACATCCAGGGAAGAGAAATCTCCCTGAGAATTCTCTTCTTTTTCCTTTCCAGGTAAAAATGAAACACCCATGATGTCTGCTGTTAGAAGTTCTAATCCTGATACTGGCCTCCGGACTTATACTACTCAGACCTTCATGGGCCATTGACAAGGACACAAACAGCTGAGATTGACATCACTAATCTGAAGAAATCCCTCGTTTTGCTGTCTGAAGTGATCTCTAAAAATTGCAAAGGACTTTATTGGACTTGATTTACTCTTTTATAATAGAAAAGACTGTGTACAGCTCTTGACTGTGTACAGCCTTTAAAGAAGAATGTTGCTGTTACATAGACAAGACAGGGATTGTTAAAGAGAGCATGAAAAAGGTCAGAGAAGGCCTTGAGAAAAGACAGAGATAGAAAGAGAAAGATGAGAGCTGGTACAAAAATTGGTTTTCAGCTTCTCCATGGTTGTCAACCCTACTTCCTCCATCTTGGGACCATTAATTGGGTTATTTTTGTTATTTCTTTTGGTCCCTGGGCCTTAAATAGGCTGACTAACTTTGTAAAACAACAGATAGATAATTTGGTAGAAAAACCCATATAGATACATTATCATAAGTTACCTAGGGGGACCACGAGAATGAAAATGAGATTGTTACTCTATCTAGGGTGTTCTCAAAACCCATCTCCACCCAACCTAAAAGAGGGGACTGCTGCCCCTAGACCAAGCAGAAAGGGGCCACCCAGAACCCCCTCTGACTGGCGATCTGAATTCTTGCTTAGGCTGTGAGGCTAAGCACTTCAAGGGAATATAAATAAAAGTTAAAACTATTTCTCTGGGTTCCCTGAGGGACAAGCCTGACTACATAGGGGTTGATGTCAAAAGTATCCCCTCTCCAGGAAAAAGACATCAGGATGGGTATGGCCCTCATGCCTCACTGACAATGACAGGAGGACCGGAGCCATTACAAGGTCCCCTTCAATTACTGGAGGTCAGGCCTCTATCCCTGTCTTCGCAAGATTAGAAATCACCACGGCCCTTCTATAGAGAAGGGAGGACATGTCAGGGCAGCCCTGCTTATACACTGAAGGCCTAAAATCAGCCATAGGCCTAAAATCAGCAATAGTCCTGACATACATTCATGGTAACACAAAGTCTTGGGTCTCTGTGGAAAAACACTGAAACAGATGGCTATAAGCTATTGTAAACAGGCAGCTTTTGTGGAAATTTAGCAGCCTGAGTAGTCATAGACCTTGTAAATAGGTAGCCTTGGCAGATAGTACCAACTTAGAGGACAAGTGAATCATAGGCAGAGTCATAGTGACCTGTCCCCTGAACCTTCACCCAGCTAATACCCTGTCCTGAAAGATATCTCTACTCCCCCTAAACACCTATGCTCCAGTGTCATCCCCTTCCCCATGTCCTGTCTTTTTGTGTTTATAACCCCTGTGTGAATAAGTAAAAATTACGATTTGATTTAAAAGAAAAAACCACTATTGCCCCACTTAGAACTAGGATCTTAGAACATTTAAACTACAGAGGAGGCTGCAAAGGAGACTTTATGGGTCTTCTAACTTCACCATGGCTTATATTTTTTACTTTGGCATGTTTTTCCTAAATCACATAATCAAAAATTACTTTTCTTAAAAAAAAAAAAAAGAAACCAAAGGGGCATAAATAGGACATCAACACGTACTTATGTTTATTTTAGCACTATGCACAATAACAAAATAAAACCAGTCTAGCTACCTATCAACAGATGACCAGATCAAGAAAATATGATATATGGAGGTGGTACAATTGTGTGTGTAATACAGAGGATGACCTCAGGCATGGTTCCTCAGGGGTATTGTGTATCTGGTTGTTTGGTTTCTTTTTTTCCTCTTTGTAAAGATTCAGAGTCTCTCACTGTCCTGAAGCTTCCAAGTAGGCAAGCAAGTTTGCCTGGTCAGTGAGCACTAGCCATCTGCCTAACTCGGGGGTCCTAAGCATTTGTACTATCCACACTTGGATTTTCTACATAGATTCTGAGTATCTACTCTAAGAACTCATGCTTACGTGTCAAATACTTTACTAACTGGCTATCTCTCTGGCTCTGTATGAAGTATTACTTAGCCATTAAGAAAAGCAAAATTATAAATGAATTTTTAAGTAAACCAAAATGTTTTACTGTGGCCTTTCTGAACATTCTCAGTGTATTCATCTCTCCCTTCTTCCCTCACACCTTCCCTCTTCCCTCCCACATTCCCTTCCTCACTCTCTTTCAGTCTTGGTCTTCCTCCCCATTCTCAGTTAAATATATAATATTAAATATAAATATTACATATTATATATACTATATTTTATAAATGTTATATATCCACATATCTGTTATCCATGTATAACAGAGAACATGCAGCAAATTTATTTTGCGTGTGTATACACACAAAAACCACCACCACACAGAACAACACACACACACACATACACACGCAGTTTGAATGATGTAGTGATATAGGTGGTAATAATGTTCCTCCTAAAAGCCATAGACTATTAACAAAATCCCCAGTGCCAGGCTTGGGAAATCTTTCTTTGACTTGTTTGTATGGATGTGTCTAGTCCTGCAGTGACTTGAAGTGCCAGGATAGGTTGTTCCCCAGGAGGGACCTCCCCCTTCTCAGAGGTGATGGGAGAGGTAGGAGGGAGGAGGGGCCATGTTCATGTGAGGAGGGAACTGGAAGGAGAGGCGGGGCTTCTATCGAGATGTAAAGTGAATGAATAAATAAATTAATGAAAAAAGAAAGAAAGAAAAAGAAGAGTTATCTTGGCTTACAATGCTGGACAGCTGGCTACACGTCCATAATGCGACGGTAGCAGAAAGCTGTAAGACCACCTCTCAACTTCACACCGGAAGCAGGCAGTGTGAAGCGGAAGTGGGGTGAGGCTCGGAGTCAGTCCCCAGTGATGTACTTTCTCCAGCAAAGCTCCAGCATCTCCCCAAATGTTGCTGCCACCAACTAGGATTCAAATGTGTGAGCCTGGGGATCATTCTCATTCCATCCACCTCAGGAGGGTTGAGGAATGGCTGCAAAATTCCTTGTGCTGTAGGCTCACACAGTAGGTAGTAGTTGAAACAAGCTTTCGATTTGAGGACACAAAAGGGAGCAAAGTCTTTAAAAGTCCCAGGGGCAAAAAATTGGAGGCTAGAATGGTAAAGTAGTTGTTGCTATTGTCTTTTAAAGTATTTCTGTTTTAAAGTGCTTGAAAAAGAAAAAAATGACTCTGGCTAGAGATCTCATCTACTAATGAAGTACTGAGCCGGTTGCACTGGAATTATGTGTGCTCTTGGCAGTTTCACTGTGTGTCCAAACTTGGCAGTTTCCAAAGTTTTTAAATCAATGATCTTAAAGGCTATCTCATTTCTTAATACTACAAAGTAAAGCTGAGTAAAGAGCTATTCCATCTTCCATTTATCCACCACACAAATATTTACCTATTGCCTGATTTTGCTTTGTTTTATCTCTCTCACGACCAGGACTTTGCCTTTAAATCTGATTGTCTAATTCACTTTTCCCTTTATATTCATTCTTGTATTTATTATATTTACTGGTTCCAACATAAGAGATATTTTATTGACTTTGTACTTTTCCATCTTCTCTCCTGAAGGCATTTTATGACCTTGGCAGCCGTCTCTATAGAGAAGATACTGGAAGTTGTAAAGTGCACACAAAGCCAGCTTTGTAGTCAGTTGATTTTCAGAAAGCCATGCTCCCCAAGCATAAGCCACATCATTGCCTTAAGGTGTGTTTCCTGAGTTCTTCTGCTCCATCAAAATGCCTGAGGTGGAGACCTGCAGAGGTGAGTAACCATGTTCCCAGGGCAGCCTGTGTAGTGTGTTCTCTGCTTCTGTAGATTTCTTTCCAACCCACACCTACTATGCTGAGCCTTAAGAGGATTGTGTGGACAGCTTAGTTTGCTTTGTAATGCAACTGCAGAACCATGGCTCCGAGATCCAGACAACTATGGCCACATCCTCCAATCTCATTTTCCCTCAGCACAGCTGACATCACGAGATTTATTACCGGTCTCCCAAATTATCAGTGTCCAGCTTTCCTTTAACAATTAAAATGTGTAATAACCATTTAAAATAAAGGGTACTTTTCTGATTTGTGATACAGAGAAAACTGATGCCAGTGTTTTCTGAAATAACTCATACATTTTTAATCTGCCACTGAAGCCATTTCTATTAAGTGTACTGTTAGGTATTCCACTTCTTTTTTTAATAATGTTTTGTGAATATCTCCTTGTATTATTTAAATCCTCTTTGAGAGGCATTTGGATATATGTATCTGCGCGTGCTCATATACATAATGCTTTCTAGTGTCCCAATCCATAATTTAAAATTGCACTTAGCTAAAAAACTGTGCAGTATTTCCTTAGAACACCATTTTCCAATTTGTGAGAGAACTAGAGTTTCTTAAAGAAAAAACAAACCAAATTTCTACTTTTTTCTCCTTGAGTTAGGGATTTTCCTTGATGAATAACACTGTCTTTCTGTTGTCTTTGAATATGCATTGTCTCACAGGAGTCCATATTCTAAGATTTTTCCATTGTTCCTCATGACTTCCATTTTCAAGAGATTTCTCACTCACTCTCCACAGTGGAAAGAAGCAGGAGCAAAATGCACCCTGCATAATTGGGGACTTTAAGGGATCTTCCTGGGAATTCCACAGAGCACATCTATTTCCATTTTATTGGTCAAAACTCAGCCATGGGCTGAAATGCTAGGGATGGAATCATCTATCACTAAATAAAAGTGAGATTTGGTTACTCATCAGCAACGATCCAGAATGAGTGACAATCAGAGACATGGCTTATATAAGAGCTAAAGGTTCATCTATAGCATTAGGTACAGTTTGGTCCAGCTAAATATCTTCAGCACCCTACTTTTAGAGACTCTGTGGGTTTTTGTCTTTGTTTTTTTTGTTTGTTTGTTTGATTGTTTTATGTGTCCTTTTTATACCCAGATTGAGCCTCTCTAAAACAGAAGAGATACCTGTAGAATTTCGTCAAATAACTTTTGTACCTCACTGTCCAATGATGGAGGGAGACATCCTTTCTAAGAACTCTTACAGAAAAGCAAGAATATTGCTTCCAAAATTCAGAGCTGAGGCTTTGTGTATCATTGTCTCAAGCTAGATTAATCCCTTGCTAAAGGGAATTGATCAAAGATTAGAACCAACTAGGTAGAATATATTAATGACTTTTGTCATATAGAAGACTTGCAATGGGTTAGCGCCACTAAAACATGAATTGTCTAGATACGGGAGTTATTATCACTGCACAGGAAATGCTGAAAGGTGAAGTTGCCAGGAGATCAGTGTTCACAGTGGTTCTTGAAGGAATTATCTTTATTGTTGCACATAATGAGTTTCCATAACCATTTCTTTATTTGTTATTGAGTGACCTCTAGTATATTATTTCCCTCTCCAGTTACCTTGGAAACTCTAAGCAGTATGGATCTTCTGGTGTTTGCACTTCTATTATGAAAGGGGTTAACACCTCTTGACTTTTACTCTATGTGGTGGGGACATTGAGGTCCCTTCCTCCACTCACCATCTAGTTATTTTTATAACATGAGAAATTATGCATTCTGTCTGTCACTCCAAGTAAGTTTTTTCAGATATCCATAAGTTCAATAGGAAAGTTGAAAATTGGGAAATGCCATGTAGATGGCTATGATTGTCATAAATACAGTTTTCTGAAACCCCAGATATTTACATTCCACTTTCAGATTATCAGACACAAGTCTGTTTGTGCCTCTAAAATTTAAATACACTTTTTAAACACATGCAATCAAAGTGTTCTTTTAAGTTTTTCAAGGTCTTATTCTGATACAACTCCATGTTTTCTTTTTCCTAGAGATCTTCTTTCCACAGTCACCCAGCCTTAATGGGACCAGGTGCCCCCAAGACCAGCGACATTCCTGGGTATCTTATGTCTAGAGATAGATCTAGGGATCGGCCGTAAACTTGGGCTACAGAGCAAGCATAGAGCTTGTCAACCCACAAGTGACAATGGAAGCAAGCCTCCAGTGAAACAGAGCAGCGGATCAGGAAGAGAGGGAAGAGGGGAGAGCCTTGCTATTTAAGTGCTAGCTGAGGAAGAGTTGACAAGTGACACTCAGCTTTTCAGATTTGGTGTCAGATAAGTCCAAGGAGACCAGAGGTGACACTGGACCTCACACTGAGAACAGGGGTTTCTTCTTCCACTATTCCTGGTGGATGGTAGGTACCCTGTTGGTGCTTTAGTGCCTACTCTGCTGGACAGCTCCAAATGCAGCGCTCACATCTGAATGTGATTCTCTCTCATTCTCTGTGATGTTCCAGGCTATCCTCTTCCTTCTCAAATGTAAAAGTACAGCTTGACTCTATTGTTTCCAACTGCATACATGTTCTCCTAAGGGTCTCAAGCTGTTGAGTGACCAAGGCACTGAATGCAGTTAATCACGAGTGTTATTTGGCATAGTTGGCATGATTATGACTTTTTGTTCCATGCTTGCTCACAGAAAGATAACCTGGATTCTAATCTTGGGTCCAAAGTGAACTCTGCTTTTTTCCACCCACATCAGCCCGATATCAAGTCCCTTCCTTCCTTGTGTGTTTGCTCTTTTAACTATGTAGCTCTCTAATAGTATTTCCCAGAGCTGTTAGGAGACACTTAAGAAGGTATCTAACGTGCTTAGTGTAGCAACTAGCTAATAGTATATGCTCAGTGAATGAATGCTAAGTAGTAATGAAATGCAGGTAGCAGTAATGATGAGTTCCACTTGTTACCCTGTTTCTATTATGAATCGTCACACTATATGTTGAAATTCTCTCCCAATCCTGTCACTTCTGGTTGGGTATGAGTATTTGAGAAAAAGGACCCTATCTTCTTAGAGTTCTACCACGTAAGACTAAAAACATGCCTCATCGTGTGGAAAACTAGGATAATGGTGGGCTGGGAGATTGCTCATGAAGCAAGAGTGCTTGTTGCACTAGCAGGAGGGCTTGAGTTCAGAACTCAGCCCTGATGTAAACAGCAGAGCATGGCTATGTGTGGGTTTGAAAACGCACTGTCATTGTGGGGTAGAGGTTTGCTGGGGCTTGCTGGCCTCTGGCCAAGGTTCAGTTAGAGATCCTATCTCAATGGAATAGGGTGAAGAATGTTTAGCAGGACATAGCACATTCTTCTCCGTCTCAGCACACATAGGTAACACACACCCACATGCAGAGGAAAACAGAAAATAGATATTTACCAATCATCTAGCTTACTTTAAACATTAAATTAGGGGCCAAGTAACCCACCAACTATCTCATTGTAGTGTTTAATTAGTACTAGTAAGAAGTCTCAAAGTGTCCACATTACCCATAATCCAAATAGGCTATACAAACATGCGAACCTCTGCTCTGGTCATCTCTACGGCCAGCACCACTGCTTGAAAACAGATACCTGCTACCATTCCCGATGATGAGGTTGCTGGTGACTGGACCAAGGATCTGAAAAACATATCCAACCCTACAAGCCAAAGACAGTGCTGTAGCCAACCAAGCCTGAGCCCCAGTTCCTAACCTGCCTTTGGACAGTCGTGCTCACTGCCCGTGCCCATCCTAAACACTGTTTTGAGCTTTGGTTCCATTTCTTTAAACAGATTAGATCATCCCAGAGATCCTCTAGGGTCAAAGGCCATTTTTTTGAGTGTCCATTTTTTTTCTTTTCTCCCTTCCTCAGGCCCTCATTTCCTTTATGTTGGACAAAAGCCTGTAGGGTTTTGAAATGGGACTAACCCCGCTGTGGGGAGGGGGCCATGCTTATCACCCAAATCTGCATTTGTCCCATTAAATATATTACCTAAGGTTTATCCCAAATATACTTGTTCATGTTATAGTTCCATCTGCTGTGCATTAAATGTGCCATTATTGTTTACACAATTTTGATTTGGGGATTTGTAGAAGCTAATAGAATTTTGTATCAGAACAATTTAAGTTTAATAGATATAAATGAAAAAAAAATGTTCACTTTTAGTTTGGTTAGGGTTTTGTTCACTGGGTCATACTCTTGATACCTGCCTTCATGTCTGGACTGTTACCTCCAAACAGACTGAATAGTTATTCAATGATTTTTATTGGTAATAAAACAGGAATCATTTAACTGCCCCTTCAAACATAAATAGTTAAGCCAAAGGCATCAGGACAACTAGAGAACAAAGAACACGGCCGAAGGTTCCAGGGTGTTCTTATCTTGCCTGTGATAACTGCTCAGCTACTCTGTCTCCTCAGTTATCTCTGTTTCGGGCAGCTGGCTTTGCAGCAATCCAACACTGTTGGGTTAGCACAAAGCACTGGCAATAGCAGTTATTACAAACACATGATCCTGGCTTGATGCGGTCTCATGCTTTCTTTCTCAACTCTGTTCATTTCTCTTGGAATATTCTGGTTCTGGGAAGTTGTTTTCTTCTTGGAGGCAACCCATGGCTTTTGTCTATCTGTCTCCTCATCTGACCCACACTTGCAAACCCACGCTATCATGGATCTGAATCATTTGTTATATTTGCAATCCTTCAGCACCTGAGTCTATTACTTCCCCAGTCTCACCCTTTCATGGACATTCTAGGGCAAGGCTTCTCAATCTTCCTAATGCTTCAACCCTTTAATACCGTTCTTCATGTGGTGGTGACCCCCAACCATAAAATTATTTTGTTGCTATTTCATAACTGTAATACTGTTTTAAATTGTAATGTTGTCTTAGTCAGGATTTCTATTACTGTGATGAAATACCATGACCAAAAAGCAAGGTGGGGAGAGAAGGTTTTATTTCGCTTACACTTCCATATTGCTGTTCATTATTGAAGGAAGTCAGGGCAGGAACTCAACAGAGAAGGATCCTGGAGGCAGGAGCTGATGCAGAAGCCAAAGAGGGGTGCTGCTTACTGGCTTGCTTTTCCTGGCTTGCTCAGCCTTGTTCCTTATAGAAGCTACAACCACCAGCCCAGGGAGGGCACCACCCACCTTGAACTGAGCCCTCCCTCATTGGTCACTAATTGAGAAAATTCCTTACAGCTGGATCTCATGGAGACATTTTCTCAACTGAGGCTCTTTCCTCTCTGATGACTCAAACGTGTCTAGCAGACACATAAAACCTGCCGGTACAAATGTAAATATCTAATATGTAAGATATGTGATATGTGACCCACAAAGTGGTCACTACGCACAGGTTGAGAACCTCTATTCTAGAAGAAAAACGGAAAGGGCATTGTGACAGTGACACAGAGAAAATGGCTTAAAACACAATAAAGTTTGGGTTAGCAAAGCAGCTGGATGTCTGGGCTACCTTGATCATTGTTTATCAAAGTAAGGCACTGGTGTGACCGTGGAAGAGACAAGTACTGTATAAATTATCCATCATATTATCCAGCAAATTACTTGATGACTTAAGATGTGTGGTCACCTCGCAATCCTTCAGATTACTAATTTAATAATTACTAATGGACTAATTTAACAGTACTTTCACTGTGTTAATATCAATGTTTCTGCAGGGCTGCCATCCTTTCTGGATTGGGGGCTGGTGGAGGTAGACTCAAGCCTGTCTTCAACTTTCAAAATCTGTCTGTCTTCTTGGACTCATTCCTCTTCAAACCCATACATATGGTCCTATTATTCTGAAGGAAGGCAATAGGCCATTAGGAAGACCAACTAAACTCAAGAGACTCTTTGGTGAAAAGGGTTGGTCAGCTTAAACTTTTCAGCCGAGCATGGTGGTTCCTGTAATCCCAGCACTATAGAGGTTTAAAGCATGAAGACCTCAGGTTCCAGCCTGGATCCTGTCTCAAAACTAAGCAAACAATTAAGCAACAGGACAAAACAGCTGGAGACTAGTCCAGGCGGTGTGAGACCTTGGATTCAGTCCTCATACTGGTACAGCTATCCAGCACAAACTTCTGATTTCACCTGAGTTGCTTCCCACACCAATAGTAGGTTAATGATTTTTAAGACTGTCTTGGAAGATTTCTTGCTCTCAGAAGTTAATCACTACTCATAGTTTGTCTGTTGGGCAAGTTTCCAGGCAGCCTTGGTGGTACTTGTAGATGAATTCTTCATTCTAAGGTTTTGGAGCCCCTCCCACATCTGAGCGATTGAGACTCAGCCTTTTCCAAACTGTCCTAGCAATGTTGTCTCATTTAATATTTGCACTATTTCATCCTTGTGATTGGAGGCTTTGATCAGACATGTTGACAGCAGATGGATTTTGCTCTGTCATAGGCCCTAACAGATACTTCAGATCCCTAAGTGGTACCCACGCCTGGACTTTTGGAAAGCCGATAACACTACTGTCAGTTTGTATTCTGCTTTCCACCTGAGATCACTGAGGCGGGTTCCAGTTTAGTCATGTGGTCAAGGTCACAGGTGGTCAGCGCTGGGAGAACCCACTAACTTAAGACAGGATGGCAAGAGTGGACTAAACAAGGAGGGGCTGATCCCTTAGGGAGTCCTCAGACAAATGAAAGCATTAACTCTGCAGAACTTGTGATTCAATTCCCAGAGTGTCGGGTACTCTCTTGAAGGCCCCTCCCAGACAAACCTTGCTCTGGGCCAGGCCATGTCAGGCTTGAGAAGGAGGAAGTAGGCTGCACAGAGGAAGGATTGCCCCTGGCACAGACGCCTCAGAGCATTCTCGACTTTATTGTCTCTGAATAGAGGAAGTGGACACTCAAAGAGGTGAAGGGATTTGCCCAAGGTCATCGAGGAGTCTGCAGTGAGGCCGGGGTTTGTGCCCTGTCCCTAGCGAATGGGTACGGTCCTGGTCAGAGAGAGCACATGCTGGCCAGCCCAGGGGTGTGAGATCAGGGCAGCCTCTGTGCCCACTTCCCAGTGCGCCCCTCTGCACAGGTGGCACCCCGCGTGCCCTGTGGGGGCGGCAGCGAGCCGGACCGCAGGGACTCTCAAGCTGGGGGCTGTAGAGTCTGCCGAGCCCGTCTTGGTTAGGAGCAGGAGGATGCTCTGCGTGCCCAGGTGAGCCTAGACTGGGGTCTCCAGCCCAAGCCAGTGCCAGGTGCCCGCCTTCTTGCCTTTTCTCGAGCGCGGGGGCTGGAGCCCGCATCCAGGGGGCGGCGGCGAGGGCGCAGGCAGTGGCGGGGTGCGCTGCTCAGCGCAGCACGGCGGCAGAAGCAGAGCTCTGCGCTAAAGGTGGCCGCAGCGATCTGCGAGGGTGCCGCTCTCCCTAGCCTTCCGCAGCCGCGTGGTGCCGGGAGTGCGCCAGGAGATCAGAACCCCAGGAGCCCACGTGTGCAGGTGGGGATGCCGAGAGGGGGCGGGGCGGGATGCCCGGGTTGGAGGGGGCTTCAAGGTTCTGTACTTCCGATACCCACCAGCCTTTGTCGCACGAATGGGCTGTGTGTGTCAGTGTGGGTGGGTGGACTGTCTGTCTGGGTAGGACTTGTCTGCAGCGTGGGACCACTGAAGGTTGAAAGGCTGCCCTGCACTTGTGTAGGTAAGTACTTGTGAAACTGGACTGTGTGAGGTTGTGTGTGAAAAGGAGGGGGGAAAGGAGAGGAGGGTGAGAGGGAGGGTGGGAGAGAGAGAGAGAGAGAGAGAGAGAGAGAGAGAGAGAGAGAGAGAGAGAGAGAGAAGCTATATTGTGTATCTGTCCTTATTGGTGTGTAATTCGATGGATGATGTCTCAATAGGCTGTAGGTGATTGTGAGTGTGTGACTGAGTGTGTCCTCGATGTGTAACGAGATATTTGCCTCTTGCGTGTGTAAGCAGCAGGCGTGTGTAGTGGCATGAGTGTGTGGATGCTCTGTGCTGCATGATGATGTCTCTCTCAGTCACTGGCAGTACTAGGGACCATCCTGCTTGTTGCCTTTCGTAGAATCCAATCTCAACTGAAGATGCTTCTTGTCCAGGATTGCACCTTGTACATGGCACTGCTGGCTGCTTCAGAAAGAAGTGGCTGTTGATTCAGGGGAGATGCTAATTGGCAAAGGATGAAGTCCTGGCTAGTGCTTGGCTTCTTAGAGTTGAGTATTAGAAGAAAAATCTTGGCGATTTCCCATTTGACCCATGAAAGCAACACAAAGTGTTTTTCAAGGAACAGATCTGACAGGAAAGTGTCTCCCAATAAAGGGGACAGTGGTGCAAGTGTGCCTTCTTGGTCTTCATATTGCTGGGATGGAATTCTTTGGGTCATAAAGCTGTAGGTGACCCTGGCTTATAGCTGCTGATAGATGTTTGTCTGGTCCCCAGAGATTTCAGCATCAGTGGGCAAGGGATGAGAGGTTGCTCATTGTTGCTTGTGAGCACAGCTAGAGAAGGAAAAAATTGGTGATGGATGTGGTACCCAAGAAACGAGGAAAGAGTCAGAGAAAGGACGAGACCCACAGAGTCCTGACAACAGTTCCCATCCAGGAAGTATCTCCATATAGAAGAAAGATAACACAAAGTAACCGATGTTCCAGCATTCCCAAATCATTATTAAAGGTTGCATTTGTTTTCTTTGTGCATCCTTAGTCTAATCTCCATGTTGTGTTTACATCATTTCCTCTTCTGGGGAGTATCTTTGTTGCAATTATTTTATGTGGTAGAGTCATTGTTGGCATTTAAACTCTAAGAGAACAGATAGAACGCAGTGAAGTTACCCAGAGTTTCATGGAGCCTTGAATCTCTCTGTTCCGAGTAGGCAGGGGTCCCAGGACACCAGGACGATAACACCTGTGGTTTCCCTTAAGTATTTTAGGCTTTACTTTCAATGTTATTCCTTGGACCATCAAACCAAATGTGTTTTCTTTGTACTCTGACTCACCAACATCATCCCCTGCTCTGCTCAGCCTCTCTCTTCCTTCCCCACCATCACAGACTGAAGCGCGGCGGCACCCGGAGTTGTCAAAAGCAGCACAGCATCCCAGCCTGTACCCCTGTTTCCCAGGTGGCTGATGCATCATCCCCCAAGTCATCTGAACAGGATACTGACGTCACCTCTCATTTCTCCTCCCCCTTCATCAGGGGTTGCCAAAGCTTAATCAATTGGCAGTTTGTCCATTTTTCCTGGAGCCAGTTTTTCCTCTTTTTTTTTTTTTTAATTCTCACCAGCGCCACCTTTGTCAGGTGAAACCTAGATTTAGGGAATTTCCAAAGTCGGTGACATACACAGATTCTGATCATAGGGAAAATGAAAGATGAAAGAATCAATGCAGGAAAGAGGGGATCCTTGTGATCACCAGTGCTCAGCTAAAACACTCTATCAGTTCCTGATGAGTGTCACATTGTGTGTGTCATGATGAGTGTCACGTTGTGTGACTTGACTCAGGTCTCTACCCTTCTCCTACTTAGTTTCTGTTCTCAAGGAGAGTCTTGTCACTAGATCCTTGGAAAGGATTCTCTCAGCACCGACTCACTCCAACTGCCACTGGTTAGCAAGAATAATTTTACCTAATGTCTCATGTGACCCTCTAAAAATTTAGTAACATTTGTTTAAAAAGAACATTGAAGATGTGGGTAAAGTGGAAAAGTGAGCTATGCTGCTGACTGAAGTTTGAGGTGGGGGGAATTAACTTCAAACACTACCAGAGTCAGGAGTTTTAAAGGTCACTCAGATCGAAGCTTCATGAAGTGCTAGAGTCTCCTCGTTATTAAGATAATGTCATGCTACATTATAATTCATGTTTTCTCAGGACTCAACAGCACTGGCATTTGGAATAGATGATCTTTGCTGTTCTGTGCAGTGTAGGATATTTAACAACCATCCCCAGCATCCATTTGTAACATCTCAATGTTACAACCAAAACCATACCCAAACTTCGCTAACTGTGCCGATGGAGGAACAAGGTCTTCCCCTATTCTAGTTGAGAATCACTGCTGTAATTCATACCCAAGCCTGATAGCCTTACACAGCAACACTTCACAACCAAGCACTTGCTATGTTTCTAACTGCCATCCTACCCTGTCTCGTTAACCACCCTCATGTACTCTCCTTTATTCCTCCTGGATTTTCACTGCCTTTTTCTCTACCTGCAAGTACTTGAGATGTGCTGAAGGCTGAGGTACATTTCAGAGGCATTAATAGTCTTAATAACTCACATTAACCTAGCCCTTGATATGCACCAGGCACAGTTCTAAATGCTTTATGTGGATGGTTGCATTTAATCTTCATTAAGAATCCTGGGAGAGGGAGAGAGGGGAGAGAGAGAGAGAGAGAGAGAGAGAGAGAGAGAGAGAGAGAGAGAGAGAGAGAGAGAGAGAGAGGTCTATTGCCCTCATTTTAGAAATACAGTGACTCAAGCATACATAGGTAATAAATATGTGTCCTGTTCTCTCAGCTATTGAATGTTGGTGCTGATGCTGGCTGGTGTGATGTCTTGCTACAGCCCATTGTTGGGACTTTCACATTGCACTGCCTTGCAGCAATGGGATTTGATGTTACAGGCTAGACAGGAGGAACTAAGAGATCCCTTAGCCTAGTTGTACAACCAAGTCTGCCTCTAGGAAGGAGGCTAAAGACTCTCGTTGTAAATTGTGTTTGGTTGTTGTATGCCATTCTTCATTTAAAAAGAAAAATACTTTCTCTTATTCAGAATTAGCTCAAAGATATGTGTATAGTGAGAGAGGGGTGGCTGGGTGGGGTCCTGGAGGAGACAGTGTGAAGGGAAATGGAAGGAGGTAAAGGGACCAAATAGTGACCAAGGCATTTCAGTTTCTACAACTCCATCACTGTCAGTCTTTGTCATCAAAGTTAAGGTTCCTGTGTTTTCATCAGCTCCCTCCTTAGTCTTCTTAGCCTGCCCTTTGAGTATTTCATTCTGCATGCTATTGAGGCAGAAATAAAAATAAAATGTAAAAGCTCCTCAACAGGGTAATAGATAGGCCTGGCCTGCAATATTGTCAGAGTATGGGTGACTTCCTATAGCAATTACTGATAAGCTTGGGAATCCAAGGTTAACTAAGAAAGTTGACTGTTTCTTTTAAAGCTACCCATCGGACCCACAGATTCATCAACTTTGACCCTGTACATCTATGGTTTGGCAGAGAGAGTGGCCTTCAGTCTGTGATGAGCAATAGAAATATCCACTGGGCTTGTTAGAGCCTACATCATTGGGCAGCCTCCCCATAGTTTTGTTTCTGGGTTAGAGAATTTTCACTTCTACTGGCTGTCCACATGCTGTTGCTGCTTCTCTAGAAACTATAATTGGGATCAAGACTTAGATAATTAAAACAAAGCCCTAATATAGCCTTTTCTTAGGAAGATGACCTTTTAAAAATAAGCATTGTTTTAATGAGGAGGAAGTGGTGAGAGCAAAATCCCAAACCAATAAGAGTGATGAACTCATTTCTCACTAAGCATCTGCCTCAGATTTTTCCCTGTCCTGGTCTCCACCCACCTCTGCCTCAATTTGGATGATAAAATACCCCATTTACAGGATAATCCATTCCCAAAGTCCTCTACTACATTGTATGATGCCAAGAACCTCACGGGACGCTTCTGTGAGACTAGGAAGGAATATTCTTCATCCACCTTGCCTGTGTTTCTTGTACAGTTGCATTATATTTCCTTTCCTCTCAGCTCTGCATTAGAATGATGGAAAAACTCAGCACCTTTACCTGTAACTGATGAAAACTTTAAATACAGATCAGAAAGTTCCTTTAAAAATCAAAATGTAAACCCAGTCAACTCCCGCATTCCTCCTGAGCGCCAACATCTGTTTTTGTTTTTGCATGAGCACATCTAAACTATGGACCTTTAGGAACTTGTTCGAAAAGATCTTTTTAAAAAATGGTTTATTTGCTGGGTATAGTGGCATACACCTTTAATCTCAGTACTGGGAGGCAGAGGCAGGTTATTTCTGTAAGATCGAGGCCAGCCTGGTCTACATAGTGAGTTCCAGGACAGTCAGAGCTACATAGTGAAACTCTTTCTCAACAACAACAATAACAACGCCACAAATGATCTACTTAATTTATTCTACATACATGAGTGTTTGTCATATGTACATATGTGTACCATGTAGACAACCAATGCATGACAGACCAGAAGAGGGCACTGGGTTCCTTGACATAGGAATTACAGAAGGTTGTAAGCAACCATGTGGATGCTGGAAACCAAATCTGTGTCCCTGCAAGAGCAACAGACATTCTTAACAGCTGAACCACTTCTCCAGCCCCAAGAAAGAGCTTGGTATTTTGAAACTTAAGTAGAATAGTGTTTATTGGGTATCATCATATGCTATCAAAGGTAAGTAGATTGTTTTATACCTGGTCTTTTTGGATTTTTTTTTTTCGGCTCTTGAGAGAAGCACTGATTCCATGATGTACAGATTTGGAAAGTGCAGTCTAGAGCTTTAAAGAATTCCTGTGTCTGGAGTGTAGTTTTCTTTTTTGCATCTGCACTATAAATGTTAACAATGCTTTACTTAAACAAAAGTTGGAATCTATTGGAAGGACACTGGGGCTTTTCTTAAGGACTTAAGTCCAGGGCAGAAGGGTGAAAGATCACTTCCAGAGAGGTCAGCTCTGGGAGCTCATGACATGTTCTTTGTTGCCTTCATTAATGGGACACCTTTTAAAGTCTGTGTCAATCAGTAGAATTCTCAAGAAATAGGCTTTTATTGGATCACTCATCTGTGAACACAAGGTCAGGGTCAAGGCTAAGAGTAGTTGTCAGGGACTTCTGCTAGTAGTTTTGGTAGATTTTTTTTTTTCCCCAATGACAAATGACATTTTGAAAAGTCAAGAAACCATTGCCTATTCTCAAACAGCTAGTGTGACAAAGACAGAATTTAAAGTCAGATTTATCTCCAGGGCTGTGCATTTTTCTCTCCTAAAGGGATGTCTGATGGGGAAGAAACATTAATGTGGCGTGTAATAAGCACAGCCATGATGCCTCACAAGAGCCCATTCACCATTCCCTGCACAGAATCCTGGTCCTCCATCTGTGCATCTCCTGGATTTCTGGCACATCTCTGTCCTCAGTTTTTGGTGTCATTTGACCTGGCCTCTCATTCTGTTCATGCATGTCACTCCTCTGACACACTGATTCCAGGAGTGGGTGGGAGCTGTCAGCTTGTCCCAGCCATCCCCCTAGATAGTAAATAATTAAGGCTAATACACATCTTGCACTGGCTGTGAGTTTTGTTGACAACTCCTATATCATTTAGCTTTTCTAACAGCCATGGGTGCCAATTTTGTGTTTATTTCCCAATATTTTATCTTGAGAATTCATGGTTGAAGGAATTACATAATGAACATCTGTAGGTAAAAACTCAGTAGCGTTTGTAATTAATATTTTCTTAGAGTTGCTCTATCTTAATACTATCCCTCATCAGTACATTTCTTAATGATTAAAAACTTGCGTTTTCCCCCTCATTTTATAATGGGGAGTTTGAAATCAAGGCAGGAGCATGGCTTACTCATGGTCAGATGTGGAAGAGTCAATGCAGTTGGTGTTGAACTTTGATTATCTAATTCCAAGGAGTACTTTCCTATCTGCCAAGTAGTTGTATCCCATCTGAGAAGGAAGAAGAAAGGATGAACTCAAGGCCAGCATGAAGGTCAATGAAGTCACAAGCATCCACAGTTCCACTACTCTGATCCTTAACACATGGCTCACCTTACCAACAGCGAGTGTCCATTACTCCTTTCCTACTGCACAGACCACCAGAGATGCTTTCATAGAACTAATAGACTCGTTTCTTCTCAGTGCTCTAAATTTCCTATGAAAAGGGCAAGCTTGGAGATTACTATTTTAGATAATTCTTTACAGTGTTCCAAGAACTCTTCCATGTGTTTTTAATTTTTTTTTTTTTTTATTTAAAACAGTAGATCCGAAAGACAGATGGGCTTAGTATCCTAAAGGCAACACCTAGCAGCTGGAGACCAGTGACTTACAAGAACAAAGCAAGGAACTCAGTGTGATAGGATGCTAAGAACCTTGCTTGGGCCAAGGTTTAAATGTATTTTATTTCAAATACTAGGAGTTGCTGAAGGGGCAGGGGTGGATATTTGAAGATGTCCACATGTACTAAGTAAAGCTAAGCTGGGAAAGTTGAGCTTGGGACTCATTAAGATGTTCATCCTTTTGTGAGGGATGGGTTAGTAGGTAAAGATCTGGGCTTTAGAGCCACATTCCAGTGTTGCTTTGGACAGCACCCATTGTATAGGTCTCAGTTTATCCATTTGTGAAGTGAAGATAATTGTAGTTCTGCCCCATAGTTAGTATGAAGACAAAATAGGTGTTGCATAGAGAGGTTTGGTCCTAGGCCCACTTAGAACAGTTTTTAAAACTGCATTAAATGCACTTCTATGAAATCTGTTGGTACAGTTTCATTTTCCAATTTTGGGGGCTCAGGAGATATGCTTTGGGAAGAAAGTATAGACAGAAGCATTTTAGAGGTGACATTTTATTGGTGACACTTTATCAGGGAAAGGTTGGGATTCTGCTCAAGCATTTCCAGGTAATAATTTGTAAATAGCTTCTGCCCGTTGAGATTGCATTGGCAAGTTTAATTGGATGTGATCATTTGCATATTATATTCAAAATATAGAATTCTGCATAAAATATCCTCTAATGCAGGAGTTTCAGAAGCAGTGGAAGGACGGGGCAGGAGAGTTAAATATGCTGCAGAGCCCTTGCCTTTGGGATGTTCAGAAAATCCTGGGATCTAGACTCTTGGTTGTTGGGCCATGTGAACAGATAAAGAAATACTAAGAAGGAGGATTTCAGAACGGATGCTCACCTGGACAGATGCTCTCTATCCGTAGAGCCTTTCCTAAAGTGCCCCACAGTTCATCTGCAGTAGAACAGCCACAGGATATTTGATAATTTAGAGATCCCTGGGTTTTCTGAACCTGGGATTTTGGAAGAGATTTTCAGGTTCCTTCATACTTCAGAATCGCCAGCTTTAAAGCCTTAATTTAGGTGTAATGAAACCTTTGGCTTCCATTGCTTCCAGTCTTGGGTCTCTGACACCAACAGTGAAAGAAACATTAGCATTCTCACACTTAGATTCCTTGCAGGCAAGAGGATGGTTTCTGTAATCGAATCTCAGGATAGGAGGCAAAAGTCATCACGTGTGTTGCTTCCATTTTGAAGAATCACAAGAGGAAATAGTCTCCACTGATTGACATGCACCTTGTTAGGGAAGCAGGCTAACATTACAGAATTCACTGGGAACAGAGTGTCTAAGCATATATTTGTGCATTAATCATGAGA
This sequence comes from Mastomys natalensis, assembly GCA_021653895.1. Classification (NCBI taxonomy): domain Eukaryota; kingdom Metazoa; phylum Chordata; class Mammalia; order Rodentia; family Muridae; genus Mastomys; species Mastomys natalensis. Next base: position 2,203,740 of record JAJTUV010000106.1, read on the forward strand.
AGTTAAATTACACCTGTCCCTATTGATATGGATGACACCACTGGGTAGGGAGAGTTAAGTCATTTACCAAGGTCATACAGCAACAATTGAGTGGACCAGAACATGTTTCAGGCTGGAATGTGAATTAGGGTTGGCAAAGTCTTCTGGTCTTGTGTGTGTTGTGTTGGCAAGTCTTGGTTGTTGTGTGTGTGTACTACACTCTAAGAAATCTTTTACTTTCAAATTGTTAGGAATAGACAGTGATAAATTTTAGGAAATTCAATAACATTTTGATTAATTTGCGAGACATAGCACATACAATTTCATCTCTACAATGTGGGTAGCTGCTTTCACACAGCCTCTGCAGTTTGATAGTTAGGAGTGCATCTTTATGCTCTGAAAAGTAAGCCCAAAATACAGAGGTGACCCTTTACAGAAGGCACATATGTCTGTCTAGCTCCCTGTCCTGAACTAACTTCTGCTCATGTGCATCAACATTCCAGTCATCTGACTTGCCTTTCCTTTGGTTGAATCTATTGCCAACATAACACCTAAGATCAACTGGAGCATTATCTGCACAGCATTTCCTTTAGGTTAATTAATTTCCTTAAATAGAAACAATCCTTAAGAATCAAACCAATAAGTGAAGTCAGTTTGCACTTTCAGCAATATAGTACACCATAAATCACTGAGCACAGTAAATAGGCATGACGCAATGTCTAGCTTCTCCTATATTCCTGCTGATTGCCTTTGTCATACTGTGTTGGTAGAATGGCAGTGCCACTGCCTCATGATGAGAGATAGATCCTCTAACTGTGCTAGATTCCACCCTTGTTCATGAGCATCATGAGTTGAGATGCCTGGTTCAGTTTCGGGGCGTTCCTATTCAAACATCCAATTTCTCGTGGCGCTTATCGATGCCCTCCAGTCTCTCCACCCCCCTCTCGCACTCTGTCTGGCCATTATGTCCTCCTCCCCAGTTTCCCTTGGTTTTCCTCCTCCCCTCATCTCTTCCTGTGCTTCCTTTCCCTTTCCTCCCCTCTCCCTCCCTCCGTCCTCCCCTTCCCCTCCCTCGCCCCCTTTCTCTTGCCTTCTCTCTTCCTTTTTTTCCTCTTACACCACTTCCTCCCATCCTTCCTTGCGATAACTTTGCCCTCTTCATCTCCACATTGACATCTGCTTCTGGCCCACTAGATATGATTGTTTCTTGTTAAAGACTATGACATTAGGGTTGTTCTTTTTTATTATGAATTAGTGAAATAGCAGGAAGATACTTTTATTAAATTTATTTTTCGAGGTTAAATATAATTACATTATTTCCCCTTCCATTCCTCCCTCCAAGCCCTCCCATACACAGCTCTCTTTTTTTAGTTTTTTCATCATAGATATAGGTATGGTATAGGTATAGGTATAGGTTAAGGTATAGGTATAAGTATTATACTTAGTATAGGTATATATTCTGAAATAGCCGGAAGATTTTTCAAAGAGAAATTAGCACATATCTGAGTCCTCGTCAACATAAACAACAGTGATTAAAACAGAAAAGTAGGGAATCAGGAGATGGCTTTGTGGTTAGGAGAGTTTGCTGCTCTTCTAGAGGATCCCAGTTTGTTCAGGTCCACTCATATCAGGTGGTTTACAACTCTAGCTTCCAGGGATCTGATACTCTCTCTGGACCCTGAGAATACCTGCTTTAAACACACACACACAACACACTAACACACACAACACACACACACACACACACTTACAAAATAAAAACTTTGTGAAATAGAAAATGAAAACAGAATGCATTCTTCAGCATACAATGTTTTAGCACTTAGCCCTGGAGTCACCGGGTCCCCGTTATCATATTCTGATGTGGTAGGAGAAGCATGTCTGGCCAGGCACCACCTTGGTGCTACAGGAGAAGCTCTGGAGCAGCAGCATCAACAGTATCTATGAATTTGTTATAAATACAGATTCTCTAAATCTAATCAATCAGAAACCTGAGGGGGGCACTTTGTTTTAAACAAGCCTGTAGGTGATTTCATGCATGAAAACCACAGTCCTACCGTAAACAGCCTCTTATTTTGTTCTGTGCTTATTGCGTGCTTGGATTTCATCCGAAATTCACAATAATCCCTGACTTGCTTTTCCCCCTCAGACATGACTGACCGATAGTTTTCATGCCTTTTTTTTTTTTTAAAGCCTCTGCTGAGGTGAACTCCTGCCAAAGCACACAAATCAATAAATAGAAAGCTCTGGTGATTCGAGGGATCTACCTAACAGCAAGTCTCAAACTACTCTCTAGACTTCTATGCCTCCCTCTCTGGTGCCCCAGATATGGGGCTAATTCCTTCTCCAATGATGATGTAATGCTGCTCACTTAACAGATGCTTGCTGATCGTGTCCCTGTCTCTTCATAGACTCTGGTCAAAGGAGATATGATCAAGTGATAACAAAATCTGTTTTATGTTCCTGTCAATTTCTTTTCAATCCTGAAATGCTAAGATCCATCCTTAATTGGACCTGGTTTGTCTCTGGTAAGCCTTCTGTACTTACCATATTCTTTGAGGGTCAGAATCCCCACCTTGTAAAACGTTTGTTTCCTACAACTCTTCCTAGCTAGGAACAGACATGAAGTTCACACCCCTTCTTCATGTTTCCTATAAACCATTGCTTTTCCTGAAAGGTAGACTAAGTGTGCCTCTTCCTGGTCTTCACTGTTGAAAATCCAGTTTCTAGCAACAATGCTAAACTTTCCACTGAATAACATTTTATTTAGCCAAGAAAGAGATTTCCTTTAGTTGTTTTTTTGAAAAAAAAAAAAAAACATATTAAAGAGTGTTTTTCATTCATACACACATATGCATGTTTATGTGTCCCACATACGGTTATCCAAGAATGACTGAATTGGCTCCTTGTGGGTTTTTTCCTTAAGGAAATGAGATTGTTTCTTAGGATTTTCTTGATGACTTAGCTCAAGTAGAATTTTGACTGCTAACCCTAGTAGATCCAGCTTGTGGAATATAGGTACACTTTTCTTTTGCCATTCTGTGTTGTATACAGTTGTAGTGTACACTGAAAATTTTTAATGATTAAATAAACAAATAATATGAATTTGGGAAGGAGATATTTGCAGAGAGAAAATTTCTAAAATGAATATATCAATTGAAAGAGGTTAGAAAGCTCTTTCTAGGAAAGAAATGGTTTCCTACAAATTCTAAGTGTTTTCTGGGAAAGAAGTCCAGGCAAATAGCCAGGGAGAATAATTTTTATTTAGTGAGAATTTGCACAATTGCATTTTCAGATGATTCTGTATCTTTTTTTTAAAGCCCACTTTTCACTTTAAGAGAGTTGGGGCTGGTGGGATTACAGACAACATAGAATATATGACTGCTGTTATGTGATGCTGGTGGGATTGTATATATTAGTGCTTATGGTTGTGACAGGCTAGACCATTCAGGTGAGTAGGTCAACAATACACATTTGGATGGTTAACTCTTACAAATACCTGCTCTTATGTTTTTCTTTCCTTCTCTCTCCCTCCCTCTCTCCCTCCCTCCTCCCTCCCTCCCTCCCTCCCTCCCTCCCTCCCTCCCTCCTCCTTCCCTCCTTCCCTTCCTTCCTTCCTTTCTTTGTTTTGCTCTACCTACAATATGCTTGAAGTATATTTGATACAGTATGTGGGTTTCCTTTAGCTTTTGGAATTTGTAGTTCTTTGACATTTTTCTCTGTGCTCATCCCACCTAGTAATCTGTGTCTTTCCATTCCACATCTGGGGAAATGAGCTCTTGATTTATGAACAGACTTGCCTACAAGGAACAGTAAGTCAGTAGCAGGGTAGGGCTGAGAACACACGGCCTGAAATCTCTTTGTCCAGTGTTCCTGATAGCATGCCAGGCTCCCAGCCTTAATTTGGCTATTAAGATACATAATGTTTTACTTATTCTTGACACTTGTCCAAAACAAAAATATTGAGTATGACCTTTGATGTAGAAATATAACCCATGTAGGCATATTCTATAAAGCAATGTGGTCCCTCTAAGCATAGTTATGCATGAATGTCCATCTGTGCAACCAAATCCAAGGAAAGCAAACAGGGCACAGCAAAGCAAGCTGAGGTTATGACTTAGCTCCAGGTGAGCAGGTGTTGGCAGCATACCAAACTACATCGATCTTCCGTTCCAATAGGTGGGGATCATTACCGGTGAGTCCAGTGTGCATATTTCTTATAATAGAGATGCAACGACACACTTTCTGTTAACCTTTAACGACAGTTTCCTAGCAGTATTTCAGACCATTTTGAGGCACGTTCACCTTGTGAGTTTTCATACCCTTAGTCATGTAAGAGCTTAGAAGCCAGAGAACTGAGCATTCATGTCAGCAGTGTGGCGGGCTGTCGAGGTGAATGTTTCTTCTCCCCCCCCCCCCCCGTTTTACTCTGTAAGGAACAGTACTGTGTGTGAATATGTCCGTCAAAGAAAATAAATTCTGAGTAGTCTGTGTTCTGTGCTCCCATTATTTTCTCTTATGACATGTACAATGGTGGAGTAATTCCAGTGGCTGAGCTTGTTACAGTCCTGGGAGAGTACTGAGATAGTCATTGTCCCTCACATGATAGAAAAGGTTTTTAACTTTCTCTTCATCTTTCCCCCCAAAAAAGTTACTAGGCTCCTTGTCTGGTTGAAATAATCTCCAAGTGTTTCTTGGAATGAGACTCATATGGAGAGTACAGTTCCTTCTCTCCTAGATTTCATAATAGAATGCCACATAACTGTCATTAATACACCCTTGACTTGGGATAGGGGTAGAGTCAAGAATGAATCTTACTGCACTCTTAGGGATCATTGAGGAAGAGGGGGCTGGAAAGATCCTAAGGGCAAGAGGAACAGGAAGTTTGCTTACATCTCCTATAAATGTCAGAGAAGTCATACCTATATAGTCTCATCAATCTTGAGTTCCAGAATTCATAGCTGTGCAAGCTATTCCCTGGTTTGTCAAGTGTTAGCTATGCAACTTTGCAAGGGAATCAAAGTCTCTGATCCTCAGTTTCCTCATCTATGGGTTGGAGATAAAGATTCGGAGATGGAAGGAAAGAAAGAAACTGGCATTCGTATGTATTTAGTTAATGGCAGCTAATTAAAATGAAATTTAGTAGAACCTCACTTAAAAATTGCTTTTATTTTATGTGTATGAGTATTTGCCTACAGATATGTCTATGTACTCTGTGTATGACTGTGCCTGTCACACACTGGATTCCTAGAATTACTAGCATTGCAGAAGATTATGAGCTGGCATGTGTGTGCTGGGAACAGAACACAAGTCCTCTGGAAGAGCAGTTGTGTCCTGAAACGCTAATCATCTGTCCACCCTGACTTTGGCTACTTCTTACTTATAATGTTGTGTTCAAGGATGTTTGTGTAAAATCCCGACCCCCAGTGGAAAGTTATAGACTTCCAAAATTCTATTTTCTCATTTGTGAAATGAATTAATTGCTTAATTTGGCTGTCATATGTATAGAGAGACTACAATGCACTGGGCAGTTTTGTAGGCTGTGAGGATTTAGAGGAGTTAAGATAATGGCTCTATTGAAGCTTACATTGAAGTGACAGAAACAGAACATAAACAAAAAGATTAGAATAAATGCATGTATCAGAACAAAACAATGCAACATAGAAGGTAGGAATTTTTCAGAAAATTTTAGGCATGGAGAAGAAATTTCCTGGGGAAGTGACATTGAAGGTGGAGAATAATTTTTATTGAATATAGGAAGAGGGAAAAAAAAGTTCTCTGGGTGAGGTCTACTTTTTTTTTCTTTTATTGGATATTTTCTTTACTTACATTTCAAATTTATCTCCTTTCCAGGTCTTTCCTCTGGAAACCTCCATCCCATCCCCCAACCCCCTGCCTCTAGGAGTGTGTTCTTCTACCTACCCACCTACCTGCTTGAGCCTTCTGGCTCTGACATTCTCCTACACTGGGATATCAAACCCCCACAGGACCAAGGGCCACTCCTCTTCCTAATGTCCAACAAGGCCATCCTCTGCCACATATGCAGCTGGAGCCATAGGTCCCTCCATGTTTACTCTTTGGTTATTCTATTTTTTTTTTTTTTTTTTTGGTTTTTGAGACAGGGTTTCTCTGTATAGCCCTGGCTGTCCTGGAACTCACTCTGTAGACCAGGCTGGCCTCGAACTCAGAAATCGCCTATCTCTGCCTCCCAAGTGCTGGGATTAAAGGCGTGCGCCACCACCGCCTGGCGGTTATTCTATTTTTGATGTTCAAGAGAAATAGCATGACTGTGAGCATGACTGTGGGCAGTGAGCTGTGGGCATGGATCACGCAGAGTTTTGAAAGATGCTGAAGCCAGATCATGTGTGTATGGGCTGATAAGCTATGATGTACACTTTGGGGTTTATTGTGAGAGGCTCCTGTCATGGTTGAGCATTTTCTTCCTGAATGTTCGCCAAGGTATCTAAAGGCTCAGGTTGAGTTTCGTGGTTCTCTTATCTGGGGTAATGAACTTAGAGACTTTGCTTGGTAAGACTCAATTAGAAAAGGCACACCCAGAATTATAGGCTACTAGAGCTGGAAGCTAATGCAGAGATGTTCTTCTATAATCTCTCCAATTCTTTAGAAGTGAATGATGATGCCTGCAAGAAAAGGGATCTTGTTTAGGGTGACTTGGAGAAGCATCTGGGCTCCACCCCTGAATCCTCTAACTGACCATGTAGTGGAAGAAATGGGATGCAAGCCTTAAAGACTATCTTGCACAGGGGCTTAGCAGAGCCAACTCAGTTAAGTGAAGTGAGGGGCAATGAAGAGAGGCACGTAAAGGCTTTGGCAGGTCTATGTGAAAGGAACTCCCAGTAATTAGAAATTTAATTTTCTCTCAATGGATGCTAGGATTACTTAGCCTAGAATCCCTGAGTAAGCCTTAAAGTCTTGAATTCCTAGGTTCAAGATTCCTAGACTCTGGAGCTAGGGAGATGCTCAGCCACTAAAAATGCTTGCTGCATGGGCATATAGACTTGAGTTTAGATCCTTGGCACCCATGTAAAGGCCAGTCTTGGTCTGTAAGCCCAAGCCCAGGGCAGAGACAGGTGGATCCCAAATGTTTTCTTGCTAGCCAACCTAGCTGACTTGGTGAGCGTCTAGATTAGAGACAGACTCCAAAGAAACAAGGTACAGAGTGATAGAGAGGGCTATAAAATATCAACCAACCTCTGGCCTCCATATGCATGCATGTAGAGCCTGCACTCACATACAGAGATAGATAGGTAGGTAAGAAGCTAGGTAGGTAAGTGGGTAGGTAGGTAGGTGGGTAGGAAGAAAGATAGGTAGATAGATGGATGGATGGATAGATAGATAGATAGATAGATAGATACATACATACATACATACATACATACATACATACATACATAGAAAGAGTTTAATTCCTGGAATCTCTAGAAAGTATTCTTTTTTTAAATCTGCTTGCAAGCATTTTCTATTTCTGGGCAGAGAATAAGTATTTTCTAGATTCTCAAATACCCAACTAAATTTGTATTGTTTATAAAACAAACAAACAAACAAACAAAAAGCAACCTGAAAAACACTGTTGGGCCATTACTATTTTATTTCTAGCAATAAAGGTACCTACTTTCACTAGCTAGTGTCTTAAGGCAGACCACAGAAAAAAAACATGTTTCTAGGAAAAGGAAGGGAAACAACTAAGCTGCTTAACATAGAGTGAAGGAAAGTAGCCACATGTTTTTGCACCAGATCATTAGTGGAACGTAGCTTTTCTGCGGCACTCAGCAAACCATGCCTCACACATCCAACCTCAGTGTGCTAGTAGTTCTTTGATATACTATTAGTTACTCAATAGTTCTACAAAATGAAAATTCCAATTAGTAGGATGCAGTACTTACTTGGCATTTTCTTCCTGTAACAGACCTTTATTTTTCTGTGTTACCTTCCTGCCTAACATCTCATTTTCCTTGCAGGATCCTGTGGGCACTGAAATCCAACGTCCTCATGCCCATTTCCTGTAATGGACAAACTTGATGCTAATGTGAGGTATGCTGCATTTCTGAATCCTTTGTGTTGCTGGACGTGGGAGTTTGTGACAGACAGCCTTTGCAAATCTGTCATAGTGGAATTGCAAAGCTAAAATGGATTTTTTTTAGCTGTTGCATATATAACCATGAGTGTGGTATACTGTTTGGTTATTAGTGCTTTATTACTATGCTTAAATGATAAAAACCCAGCTGTTAATGTTTCTATCTGTATGAACCAATAGATCCCACTTAAAGACACATATTCATTTCTGCAGTAATCAAAGTTATGCATTTGAACAGAAGCAATGAGATTGAAGATTATCTATCTGTATCTAAACTTCAGATGTAAATCCTAAGTAGATTTGTCTAGAAGGTCCTAGTTTGCCCACTTTGTTTTCAGCCAGGGCATCAGATCATGACCATAGGATACCAGATGTTCATGCACTGAGTGGAGTTATATTAACCTGCATAGTTGTTGCTCTTGTAATTTTCTGTAAACCTTGGGGATGGGAGGTTTTACCTACAGGCTTGCATTGATTTATTTGGCTTAGCAAACAATGCAAAAAAAGTTGTGTTTAAGGAAGTTTAAGTGGTCTGCCTTTGTAGTCCATAACAGGATTATCCACAAGTAACTGTAGTTGGAAGACATCTTAAAGTCACATGCTCTGTGAAATCACAGGAGACTTTCTTTTTACTTGAGACCTGTGGAAAGTATGTTCTACTTATTAATCATAGGTCTGTGTTATGGTTTGATGTGGAAAAACTATAACAGCTGTCTTGACAGGAGCTCCAGCTTGGTCTGACTTGAGTGGCAAAGTTGTGCTATCCCCCCACCAGAGGATCCCTGAGGGACAGAATGTGTCTCACAGTACAATGCAGAATCCATGGCATGTGATGAGTTTTGAATAAGAGTTGTTGATCAGGTATCCATTGATGTACAATGCATATTTCAAATAGCATTGCATTCTAGTACACTAGATACAAAGAGGCATTATTTATCAATAAAATATTTTACACTCTTATTAGAAGACATTGTAGATTTTGTTACTTACCCAGTAGTAAATAACTTGGTGTAGTTGTAACATTCCACATAGATTTGAAAACTTATTGACATGTGTTTTACTCTCCTCTCAAAGCTTGTAAGATTATTTATGCAGAGAAAACATTGTGGAACTGAAAACCTTGTCTTTCAATTTGTTAACCAGAAAACCAAAGTGAGCAATTCTGATGGTTCAACATTGCTAAATAGTCTTTAAATTATAAAAGATTGGATCAAATGGGGTCAGCTGGTTAAAATGCACCTCTGGAGGTGATAATTTAGACATTATGATCTCTTACATTGCTAGCTTTTAGACATTTGTTTATAGCAGTGTTAGCTTTCAATGGTGGAATATAATTTGATTACGTGATCATTAGCTGTTCTCCTGGGATACTGTCGAAAACTGGTGTGGGATTCAAGATGATATCACCCCCAGAATGTTGTCTGTGGACCATTCTGTCAGTCCGTTTTCTAACTGGATCCTATCAACATATGTTCATCCTTACCCACTCCCCCTCTCTATCCACAATATTAGTAACAGGCAAATGTCATGGACTTTCTATTCATTTCCTCCTCAGTACAGCCTCTGAGTGTCCGTAACAACAAAAGAGGATATCTTGACTCACATATGCCAAATTGTGCTGCATTTGTCGTTAGTAATTCATAACAAATTTAGGTGGTACACCAGCAACTTTTTATTATCATGAGGAATAATATTATTTTATCACTTATCAAGTGAAATAAATTTCCTTTTTATATAAATATAGTCAGATTTGAAAGTGAGTTTATGTAAAAAAAATGAAATCCAGAAATACATATTAATAAGTTCTATACTCATAATGATGTTCTATAATGTTCTAGGTGTAGCTAGATAGCATAAATTTTACCGTTTTGAAAAAGAGACTAGAGGGTCTTCTTTTCAGTTTCTGTCTTCATATGGAAGGCAAACACATAATGAGGCAGGAAATGAAAGTTTTAGGTTCCTTGCCCAAGAGAGAGATTCTTTTAATTGTTCTGTAGACAGAGGAAAACCAATGAGGGAAGACAGAAAGTCAGAAGAGAAAGATCATTAGGAGAGGAAGTAACTTGGCCTGGATAAGAAGGGACTTAACAACAAATGATCTAGCAGTTATAACAGACATTAAGAGTAGTTATATATGTGCATATATATGATATGTTGTGAATATGTATATGCTCACTGATGTCACACACACACACACACACACACACACTCCACAGTGGTATGTGTGCTGACCTTTCCCAGGACACAGTCATTCAATGACATTTTAACTTGCTGTAGATTGGGTGTTGAATGTTTGCATTGTTGGATGCAGGAAATCATCAAGAGCTATAATGTTGATTCGCATCACTCCATTTAATACTTAAGCAATCCTAGGGATTATCTCTGTTAATCTATGCTCAGGGTCATAAACTTTTCTGTCTTCTACTATCCTATAACTATTTTGTCAATGAGTATATGGTGTGTGTGTGTGTGTGTGTGTGTGTGTGTGTGTGTGTGTGTGTGAATGAATTTAAAGGAATAGAGTACATGACATTTCTGTCTGGGTAAAGACAGAAATATGGTTTGAAAAAATTAATATTTAGTAATGGACACCCAGAAGGAAGAGAGTAGTGTGAGACAATAAACATATTGGGGAAAATTTTAGAAATAATTTTTCACTTTCATGGGCTGTAAGATTGACCAACTCTAATCAACTTTCCCAAAACATGAAGAGAAAAAGAAATCCTTGATTGAATTTGGAGCTATAATAAAATGTCTTACAGAGTTTGTCAAATTATATTGACCATTTCAGCTTTTGTTTATGTATCTTCACTGAATTTGCTTCTGTGGCTTGGTCCTTATGATTGTCTATCTGCCAGAGTTCCTGGCTAGACACATCAGGAACTAATCCTGGCAAACATAACCAGAGGCGATTTGGGACCAGCTATTGTGAAGCTTAAAAAGTTAAGACCAAAATGTTAGAAGGCCACATTTAAAAATAGATAAAAATGTCAGGAATGGTAGAAGAACTCCGATAGTGAGGTACACAGCAGGCCATGTTCTTCGTGCAGTGTAAGAAGAATAAGAAAAGGAACATGGGACCTTGCTTGTAGAGCTACAAACCGCAATGCAAACACTTTATCCTACACTGAGAATAAGGATGGTAGGGTGGCCCAAGTCATGATGAAGCATCCCAGTGAATCTGGACCTATTTGGGAAGTGAGCTCAGGTAAGTTCTTTCTATAACTAGTGTCTCACAAGCTTCACGGTGAGCTGACATGCTGACATTCTTCTGAACAATCTGACACTCACAGAATTCTAGGAGTTTTGGCCCCTATGTTTCTTTTGGGAACTCTGGAGTAGTTGGTTATGTTCTTTTCTGTGGAGGGATGGAGGAAAGGGAAGTAGTTATCTCTAATTTTACAGCTGCTTTTCCCAGGTCTCCTTATTGTTAGAGAGTGTAACTCTGGTTCTCTGTAAGACAAGAAGCCACTCGATGTATCTGTAAAGACGTGCCTCTTCACTTCAGAGACTAACTGTTATAGGGTTATATTTTTCAAAACCTACTTTATTTAGGGTTCTTAACCACTTCAAACTCCCTTTTAGCCCACTGACCAGACTTAGAGGAAAAGAAGGTTAGTAGGGAAAGGGAATTGTGGGCCTATTTAGAAGTATAGTTCCTTGGGGCAATTTCCACTCTTCTTTGACAGGATACCAGCTGTCCAGTTCAATAGCAAACACCAAACACAAATCAGTAGCGGCAGCACGATCCAGCAGAAACAGTAAGGCATCATCTGACTTGGCACAAGTCAGTGGAAGTGTTCAGAATCAGCCGGAATACCACGAGACGTTCTTTGGCACATTTCTCTCTATGAAGTGAAAGCCAACAAAGACCAGCAAAGACCAACAAAGTGTTGTATGCAGTAGAATTTTGAGAGCATCCTCTCACTATTTGTGGGGTTCTATTTATATTTTTTTCCTAAAAATATACATCATGCACCTTCTCATGTGTCTGTTTTCAGCACAGCATCACATGACCTCCCACAAGACAGCTTCCAGAAAAACATCACATGACATAGTTGAGTTGTTAAAGAAATCAGAAATTTCCAACTTCAGCCTGAAATTACTGTTGGTATAACTGCATACACTTCCACTGATATATGGTTTTCCTTGCTTCAGGTCACCCTGAAAGCAAGCCATATCTGTATTCCTTTCTTCCTGTTGCTTATTACAGGCAAAAGGTATCTGATTTTGATGACTTTTTCCTGTGGATATTTAGTTCCAGAAAGTACAGGGTTCAGGGTAGCATTGAGTAGGTAGAAGAAGTCCTTAAGATAATGACCCCAGACTGATTAAGAGCAGCCTTCCTTTGTACTTAGCGTCCTTGTGTTGGTAGCTTCTTGCCACCCTGGATTCATCTTTTTGCCTGCTGGGCTCTCTGAAGTTCCCTCTCTACTGCCCTGAAGTCTCTGGTATTTCTTCCTTCTTCAATAAGAGCATCCTCATCTGGGATTCTGTTTCTTCTCTGCAAAATGGCTCTGTATTCTCTTATTAATGTTTCATATCAGCAAGCAACAAAGCATCATATACAGTTAAAAGTAATAAATGGTAGCAATCCCCTTCTTTCACTATGGTTCTAAAAATCTGGGGACCAAATTTACACTCAATAAAAGCAAGGCTGGGTAGAGGTGTCTAGGCTCTAATGCACATATTTTATCTCCCAACTCCTTTGAGTTTCTTTGGCTTCATTTACTTTCTTGATAATGCATTTACATCTGCATAAGCTGATTTAAAAAAAAATGAGAAAGAAGACCAAAAGTTGAACACTTTAGAAATAAAACACATAATCTCGATATAAAACATGTCTTGCTGTATACAACGTATGGCATTAATTAAACACCGTAACAAAGGTAAGTGGTGAGTTCGGATTAGTTGCTCAGGTGCCATAATGCCCTGGTGTGCTCAGTTACAATTCGTTACTTTAAGACATTGCTTTAGATATTAGTGTAACTACAAGAATGAATTGAAATTATTCAAACTTACAAAAGGGAAAAGGGTAACAGTCGTTTCAGTAGAGAGGCTGGTTTGGGGCTGGATTATTAGCACTGGTGACAGTACATCTTAGGTTTGACAAAAATCTGGGGATGAAGTAGAATTTTTAATGCTAACTGTTTTGGAGTCATGAAGTAATTCACAGATATAAATTGCCCTCCCTAGAGACTTAGCAATATGGAATCACTTTGGAACCAGGGTTAATTCATGTTTGTAACCTGGCAATTGGTGTTAGGAACAGGTGCAATCTTAAGGCTTGAGAATGTTTTACAGGAAGTCTCTCCTCAGGCTCTGAAACTGTGACAGTCATTAGCATGTAAGGAGAAAGTGAGTGGGTATGACTTCAAAGGAGTTATTTTTATGTTGCTTTAGAGATGTAAATGGTAATCATACTCAACTTTACAGCCCAGCAGACAAAGTGGTGATTTTCCCATTAATTCTTTTGATTAGATCAGAGACACAGTGAATTTGAGCTGAACCTTACGCTGCGTTGAATAGCTTTGTGCCTAATAGGATCCTAGGGGGCCTCAAGCAAGACATATCACAGGTTACCAGCAGGGCAATAATGTGCATGTCAGTTTATTGGTTGTAGCCTTCCGTTAACTCATCTCTACATATAGGGAGCATTATATAGTTTCACCTGCTTCTACTTGAGCACCACACCCAACAGAGTACTACAGCAGTGGGAGCTGTGTGGTTCACAGAAACAACCCACATATGGGTTCAAGTCTTATCTTTCCCTGTGACTGGATGCATGACCCTGAATGGATTATTTAGTTTCTCGAGCCATCAGTTTGGTCATTTAGAACTGTAGCTGCTGAATAGCCAGTTGCTTTATGCTTGTCAGGGTGTACCTTAATTCTGGCAAAACAGAAAATTATTTTAAATTTTTTTTAAAAGTTTCATACAAATATACTGTGTTTACATCATTACTTCCCTTCCCTTCCCTTCCTCCAGCCCCTTGCATGTCTCCCGCTCCATCTCAAATTCATTATCTCTTTTTCTTTAATTATCTGTTACATACTTATGAATAAATACATAAATATACCCCATTGAGTCCACTTAGTGTTCCTCATATGTGTATACTTCTAAGCCTGACTACTCGGTTCCCAAGTAACCAAGTAGAGGGCTTCTTATCCCTCAGGAAGACCTATTTTACCTCTCTCAGTAGTCATTAATTGCCTATGGCTCTTCATCTAAGAGTGGGGTTTTTCTAGATTTCCTCCGTCCATGTTGACATACCAACTGATGTCATTACTTGGGTCTTGACTAGGTAGCCATATTTTTCAGATTCCATAAGTTCAGTTTTACTGCCATATTAAAAAAAAAACACCGTCTCACAGCAGACATCTGGTTCTCTTGCTCTTAAAATCCTTTACTTCCTCTTCCATGATGTTCTCTGAGTCCAGGGCATGGGGGTGGTTGTAGATAAGAAAAATCCACATCACTTCAAATCACCACTCACAATCATCCTTCTGCCTTGACTTGACTGCAGAACTAGTTCCTGGTCTCTTGGTGTCTTACCTGTCCATAGATTCTCTGATCAATCTTTAATTGGAATCCCATATTCCAGTAATATGTTTCTAGATTTTCTTATGACCTTCCATAAATCAATAGCTGCAAAGAGCTTGAGGAGGTAGAGGCAATGCCTAATTTTCCCAAAAACTTTACAATATCTATATTATCCTCATCTTTTATCCAGTTTAACTCATCTCTGTACATAATAGGATTAAAGTATCATTTGTATCAAATGGTTCTGTATGTTACAAACAAGACAGGTTATTTTGTCCTTCTTTGTAAGAGTGAGATATTATGAGTTCCAAGAAACATATAACTTAAAGTATCACACTGTGTCTTACAAAACATCATTGTTTCAATGCTATTATATCTTTGTGCATAAATGGGCATAGATGCACATTTATTATAAAATAATAAAATGTTTGTAAAAGAATAATGGAAAGGAGATTATAACTAAGCTTGTCTGGTCATTGCACATACTGTCCACATGTACCAAACTATCACACATATGGTTTACCCAAGACTAAAATCCAAGTATTTTCTTCCCAAATCACTGCTTACTTCAGATTACCTACAATTATTAAAAGACAAACTATCTCCTAATGCGTGTATAAATTTAGATTCAAATGTTACAAAACCATAGCTAAATCTGAAAAAAAGAGAAAGGGCCCCAGATAATAAAAGCAAAGTATAAAATTGTTTGCCCTTAATGCTTTGAACATTTGATATGAACAGCTTGCTGTGATTTAGTCATACTGTGAAGCAGGTGACTTGTATAAACTCACTTCTGAAAATACTGGAAGGTCTTTATTAATAGATACTGCATAATTATACACGGTGCACCTCAGTCTGAAAGGGATCTTCATTTTCATCAGAGCCACATTCCTAAAAAGAGCAAAGGCAGTATTTTCACTTATCTTTGCTTGATGATGAAAAAGGGTATGTCTAGATGTGTAAAGTCACTGTGAAATGTTATTGCATTTGTGTGTGTGTGTGTGTGTGTGTGTGTGTATGCATGTGTGTGCATGTGCCCATGGCCATGTGCTTAGGTCAGAGGACAACGTGTAGAAGTTGTTTCTCTCTTTCCACCACATGGGTTCCAGGGATTGAACTCAGTCCAAATAATCTTTAGAGCTTCACAGTTCGCCAGTGTTGTGCTGGGGATGTCTACCATTTAGCATTTTATATTGATTTCCAAAACCAAAGGCCTAGTAGATATGTTTGGCTTCTGGGGTTTTGCAAAATGATTAAAACTTTCTTGGGGTCTGGGGGCAACTTTCCTGAACAGTTTTGGTTCCTCCTGGTTTGAAAGAAGCCATTTGAACTGTTCTCTATTTAAGGTTCTATACATTGTGCAGGTGACCAGAGGGTCTTTGATCTGCTGGCCTGCCCCATGAACTTTTAACATGATCACTTCAATTTAGGAAACTGTAGTCAGAACTATCTCTAAGCTTACAGATTTATATTATGATGTATGTTTTCACCTTGATACTCAATTCTACTGGCATTTAACAAATAGGGTTTTGTTCAGTTTAAGACCTTTTTTTTTTTTCTTCAAGTAAGGAACTAGAACAGGTCTCCTAATAAATGCCTGGTAAGTGATTAGCACTCTCTCAGCCGGCTAGTGTTGTTTAAGCCATGTTCTATTTGCATTTCTAAAGAACTTGAGCTGGAACCTTCCCCTTACTCATCTGCCTACTCTCTTGCTCTTTAGCTTGTAATGTCCTTATACATTTCAGTGCTTGTGGAAACTTTTATGCAAAGTGCTCATCTTTGATTGCTCAGTGCTATTGTTCTGTGGAGCATAATAGATACAGGTGTGTAGTTATTGTAAGCCCTCTAAGTGCTTTCTGTGAAAATGGAGACTGACATTTTCCAGTCTCTGTCTTCTCATAACTGCTGCCCTTGCTCATTTATACAATTACTTCCAGAAAAAGTGTGTGAAAAGATATATAAAATCATAGTGATTATTATTTATTTGTATGTATGTGTAAAAAGTGCAGTGATTTACTGTGTGTTTTAGATAAGCTACCATAATTAAGGGCTTAAAAATCTTAATTTCTTAGCAGAGAGCATTCCTACCCTGAAGGGACTGTTTTGATAGTTTACTCTGAGATTGAACTAAAATGTGTCATTGCAATATTGACAGAAGTTTTACAAACCAATAAAGTCAGGAATCTTGAGAATCTGGAAAATTGTGGTTGATTTCTGTTTGTAACTTGAAGCATGTTGCTTTCGTGTGTGTGTGTGTGTGTGTGTGTGTGTGTGTGTGTGTGTGTGTGTGTGTATACAATGTTAAATCCTGTTTCAAATACCAGCAAACAAATATATGTGATATATTTGAAAGTGGTAGCAGACTTTTGGCTTCAACTTCTTTAATACAAGACATGTTACATTCAGTGCTGATATTGTAGATGGGTTGGATCAGCTAGTTTGAGAAAGAAGAATGGCAGTCTTACTTACCAGAAAGATTTTATAGGGTGTTTGCCTACTTCTCTGGATAATCAGCCTGAAACCACAGAAAAGGCTCCTTAACCTAAGCACACAGGTGTGAGTGAAAGCAGAGAAAAGAAAGATTAATCCACTTCAGAAAAAATTCACTTTTAAGGTGCTCACTCTCTGTTCATGTTTTCAGAGCTGCAGATATTGGTGTTGGATAGCTACTTGGTGTTGTCTTCCCAGGGGAGGACTATTCTCCCCCTCTGGGCAGCATTCCTAGTTACCTGCAGTTCTTTGTCTAGGGTTGAAGCCTGTTGCCCACCCCCAGGTCCACACTAGCATTTCTGTTAGTATCCTCCTTTTTGAGCTACCATTTAGACTGAAATACTGGTTAGACTTCAAGAGTGGGCTCTTTGCATTTCTAGGAGACACAATCTCACAGCCAACTTCCTACTTCTTGGGCTTTTACAACCGTTTTATACCCTCTTTTGTAATGATCCACAAACTTTAGAAACACACACACACACAACACCAATTGAAAAAGTAGCCACAAATTTAAAAGAGAGCAAGGAATAGGGTACCTGGAAGAGTTTGAATGGAGGGAAGAGAAGAGGGAAATGATGTGATTACATTATCTAAGAAAATAAGTTAGTATTTACAAAGATGAGCCTTACTTTAATTGTTGCTGGAACACTGATGCTGCTAAGTAAAAGTAGGGAAGTGAAAAGTTATTTAATATATCTGATCTAGTCAAAAAAATCTAAGCACTTAGTCATATTTTTTAAATATCTGTAATTCATATTTGATTAATTTTGACATGCTTCTATCCAATTATGTTGAAGTGATGAGATTTTACTCTGTGGGGGAAAAGTAGTAACCTTTTTAGACAAGCTTAATTTAGTTCCTTTTTCCCACCTAAAATTACATAACCTTAACTCTGCCACTTGCTTTCCACTCTTCCCATCTCTGCTTAATTATGCTTCATCATCTCCTTTCTGACTCTGCTGACTCCATCCCTCTCTCTCTTTGCCATTCCTCTAGCAGTCTGATGACTGGCTATCTTCCTTCTAGGGCTCCCCTCCAACTCATACTCAATATGAACTCACTTGTCACCAACTGACTCCTCAGAGCTCTGTGTAAGCTCCCAATACCAGTTGTAATTGTCAAAGTTGTTTGTAGTTATTTAACATGTGCACTTCCCGTGCTGAACTTCCTGTGCCCAGTAGTAGGTACCTCTCCTGGCATCATATACCCAGAAGTAGACATACGGCCTGGCATGTTAGAATGTGGAAGGAACTTAACTAAGATTAAAAAGGTTTCATTTCACCTCTCAACCCTTTAGGCAATGTCTCATTATCAAAAGCCTCATGAGAGGAAAGTTTGTGCCTACAGGCTGTAAACGCCTATGACTACCATCACCATGCACACACTGAATCTCCATTACCACCATGGATTCTAAAGCTGAAGAATGAACACGATGGATGCTTGAACAGAACATGAGTTCTCTGGTTGAAACTGAAATGTCTCTCCTGTAGAATTATTTGTTGGCATTGGGACCTCTGGTGACAAGATCACTGTGCCCTTTATTTTTAGCTCTTTATGAGATTGGTTCCTTTGCCTGGGCTGCCACCTCACCCCTACTTCTGCCATTACTAACAAGAACTGAGGACATGATAGACCATGATCTGTGCTAATCTTTCACGAGCGTTTTCTCTTTTATTCCATATAACAGCATTGTGAAGAAAAATGCTCTTACTTATTTGTATTTTATGGAGCCATACAAAATGACTAGATTTGAATACAGAGCCCAGACCATGCTATGACATACCATGCTATGGCATACCACTATTATATTTATAGATACTGGCATTATCCCAAGTCCTGAAACTATCATTACTCATTTTGCTTCAACAATTGCTACTACTACTATGACTATTTATCTTATTATGTCTTGTTCTCTACTATTATGACTATGAGTTAGTAAGTCTTTGCTTTTGATATTGTGCTTTGTGAGACCTTCAATATAATATTTTGTTTCCCTGGGCTAGCAATGCAAATAGCCTGCTTTGAGAAGGAATGATGTCTTAGTTAAGGTTTTACTTCTGTGAACAGACACCATGACCAAGGCAACTCTTATAAGGACAATATTTAATTGGGGCTGGCTTACAGGTTTAAAGGTTCAGCCCAATATCATCAAGGCATGAACATGGCAGCATCCAGGCAGGCATGGTGCAGGAGGAACTGAGAGATCTACATCTTCATCTGAAGGCTGCTAGTAGAATATTGGCTTCCTGGAAGCTAGAATGAAGGTTTTAAAGCCCACATCCAGTGACATGCCTACTCTAACTGGACCACACCTTCTAATAGTGCCACTTCCTGGGCCAAGCATATACAAAATATCACAAATGCCTATGACATACAAACTGATGGCATGACCACAAAGTGATATGGTTAAAAAGGAAATGTTTTATTATAGCTATGAGAGAGAGAACAGCCTGAGGAATCTGGAAGAGTCTAGAGCAGAAAGAGAAATTAGTAGACTGAACTTGGCCAAAAGACTGGATCTGGCCATGAGAGAAGCAGGAGCAGAGTAGAGACAGGGGAAAGTGGAACAGAGAGGGAGAGAATAGAAGAATAGAGAGAAGGGGATGTGGGAGACAGAGAGAGGAAGACAAAAGGGGTAAGTGGAGCCAAAATAGCAGTGTTATAAGGAAAACAAGTAACTGGGAAGATAAGTCCATGAGTTAGAAGGGTTTAGGGTAGGGAAGGAGGGGCGAGGAGCTAGTATGGACTTTGAAGTATATAAAAGTGTGGGGTATTGAGGGAGCCTAGAGGCCAGCATGCACTGAGGCATGCTAATAAACACCATAGATTTTAACCATTTGTTCCTTATGCTTTTTGGAATTTGGGGAAATGGAATTTCCTTTGGACCTGACATATCTCAGATAGAAGAGACAATTGCCTGGGACTTGAGACCTCCTGAGGAGACTCACCCCTTAAATAGCTTGTCTCTCTTTGACTGGTTCATATTCCAGGAGTTCTCCTGCACTTTTGATGAGAAGGTTTGGTAGGTCTCAAATTCAGGACAAATGGCTAACGGAGGTGCCTATTATATCAAAGATGACAATACCAGTTGCCAGGTTCTCTCAGCATCTCTCAGTCCCTACCTGTTACAGAGTCTTCCTGGCTTGCATACACCAGCCCCTACCAGGAACTCTCCAGCCCAGGGGCTGGGATGCCCTTCTCCCAGCTGCTCTTCCTTATATAATCTTTCCATTTTGGCTACATAGTCCTTTTTGGCCCTATTCATCTCTGGGCCTGTCTCTTCGCCTAGGCTGCTCCTCTTGGTCAGTAGGTCCTCTCCTCCTCTCCTCCCCTTCTTTCCTCTCAGGGCCTGGCTCAGCCTAGCCTTGTACACTCTCGACTCTCCCAGATCTCTTTGTCTCTGCACCTTTCTGTATTCTTCCTTTTACCCAACCTTCTTCTACACCATACCTCGGGGCAGTCCTGTCCTCTTTTTTCCTTTATTTTTCATTCAAGTCTGCTAGCTGCTAATCCTTGGTCTTCTTTTTGTATCCTCTGAGATACCTGCAATCAGCCAGGAATCTAGACTATTAGTTCAGGAACACCCTTAAGAAATTCCCTCATGGCCTTGCCCTTCACAGTAGCTACCTTGATCAGGCTTAAGAATACAAGTTCATTTTTTAAAATTGGTTTAGTAGCCCAGATAATTGGGTAAATTAGATTTAATAATCAACTAAATCTAGATTAATTGACATCTTCGTGAAGCAAAGCAATAATAATGAGATTGTGTCAAGTTATGCAGTGTCTCACTAGCTAGGCTTTATGTTGTAGACTAAGATCCCTGATTTATTTTTTTAATCCTTCTGCTCTTTTTCTGTGTTATTTGTAAACAGACTAGGTTTTGTTTGGGCATAGTGCACATACCTTTAATCTCAGCACTTGGAAAGCAGAGGCAGGCAGCTCTCCATTAGTTCAAGGCCAGCCTGGTTTGCATAGTGAATTTCGGGCCAGTTAGACCTATGCAGTGAGACCCTGTTCTAAAACACCACCAACCAAAAGCACCCTAGGTTTTGTTTGTCCTGTTGCTGTACCTGTTTCTTTCCACAGAATGGGCACTATCTATGTCCCTGCGAAAGTTTCAGTTACTAGTTCTCTATAGAGGCTGGCTGGGTTTAAGACAAGTCAAGGGTAGCCAGGATAGCTCAATAGGATAGAAGTGCTTATTATGTGATCGTGATGACCTGAGTTCAATTCCCTGATCCCATGGTTGAAGGAGAGAACTGACTCCTGAAAACTGTATTCTGACCTCATACACAGGGATGCACACCCAATGTTCTCCCACATATATGTCACCTACACATACAAGCACATGATAATAATTCTCTGTCTCTCTCTCCCTCCCCCCCTTTCTCATCTCAAATGGCCAATTCTTATGTAACTAAAAGCCTTCAATATATAAAAGTCAGAGTCATTCTGTTCTCAGAATGCTTCTGAAATGCACATCTGGTTTAAGGATGACTGATGCTATGCTCTGTGGCCCTTTCCCACCCTTGGTGTCTTTCTCTTCTCATCTTTTTTGCCATCTTGTACCCCCTCGCTTGTTTCCCCATGGTTTGCTATCTCTTGCTTTTCTTCTCTGTCCAACATTCCTTCTCTCATTAACATTTGGGACCTATATATTGTTTCTTCTCCTTAAACTTATTTATCTCCTAGACCCAACTTATTAGCAAATGTACTATTTTGCTTTACAAATTCTACAAGAAATTTTTAGCGATCCACAGTCTGACAAAGCATAAACTAACAGTTTGGTAAATAATTTGGTAAATAATAAACTTCCATATTAATAATTTAATTTACGTCTTTGGTAGCCTGAAGTTTACAGCAGTTGTGCAAATGCACTGTTTTGTAATTCTTCAACATCCAATAAAATAGGAAAGTGTTTCTTTCTTTTGCCTATTTTTTTCTTTTGCTTGAAAAGCCACAGAAAACTAAGATTAGATTGCAGACATTCTGATATTCGGTCCAATGTTTTCTTAGGCATGTGTCAGTAAATGAACACAGGGTAGCAGTAGCGTCAGCATGCTGATGGAGATGTCATGAGATGTGCACTCTATTTAGAGAGGCATCTTGGTTTGATGATATTTATTCTAGGTAGGTATCTATGCAAAGCCTTAATTGCAGCTTGGTACGAAGTTTCTGGGGTTTGAAGTTAATTTATTCCTTAGGATAGCATTGATTAGGGGAAAGGCTACAGCATAATACAGTGCTATTATAATTTGCAGTTAATATTAGCCATGTCAGAAAATGATAATATCACCACATTAAAGGGTAATTTGCAAGGGTAAAAATTTTAAATTATTGATAAGATATATATTTCTCAGTTTAATTTTTTAAAAGGACTTTCTCACAATGTCAGACTTGTCTACAATTCTTAGTTTGGGAGGAATAATGCCTGAAGCAACTGGATTGGGAGAAATTATTTTAAGAGGGGTAACAAATCTAGCATACATTTGGAAACCAGAAGCTGGAACACAAATTGGCATCTAGGTCTTGGGATCCTCACAGAAGCTAAGCCTGGAGCTGGGAGTACAGTCCAGGAGAGTGGCAAGAATGAGTTGATGGTGAATGTTGCCAACCACTCAACATGAAGTATTCAATTGACCTTTGCATTTCCTTATTATAGATGGACCAGACCTCCAAGGCAAGTCCTAATAATGATAATCATGCCACATGGACAAGGAAACTGGGCATTTCAGAGTGAACTCATATCATCAGAGAAGGCACCACAGGAAACTGCTCCCTAAGGCATAGGTAACATGGGTTATCTACCCATGGAGCTTTTAAGTAGTTATGATTCTTTCAAGATAAACTGAATTCTGAGTAGGTTAAGCAATTATGGAACTTTATTAGTTCTCCTCATTGGAAATTCACACTTACAGTTTGCTGAACCCAGATCTAAAGCAAGGGCATTAGAATTAGTCTTTCCTTGCTATTCTACCATCTGTTTAGGGAAGGGCTGCCCATTTAATAGCATCTTGAACTTATATCTTAACCACTTTTTAATGCAGAGAAAATACAAGTCTTTTCAATGGTTCCAATAAAGCCCCAGAATTAATCTCTTGGGAACAGATTGTGCACACGTAGTCACCTCTAAACCCATGTAGTTTGTCTGATATTTCCATTTGGATTTCACAGGCTTATGAAATGTGGCAGCTAGGCAAAACCATTGCCAATTGGAGCTGAAATGAAAACAATGGGTTCAGGTCCATAATTCCTCTAAGGAAAATGGAATCATTTTACCAAATTAAGAGGAAGAATGAATGCTTTATAGTCTAAAGCAGTATTTCTCAATCTGTGGGTCACGGCCCCCTTGGGAATCAAATGATTATTTCACAGAGCTCACCTAAGACCATCAGAAAACACAAATCTACAATATAATTCATAACAGTAGCAAAAGTACAATTATAGAGTAGCAACAAAAGTAATTTTATGGTCACCACAACAAGAGGAACTGTGTTGAAGAGCATTAGACCACTGGTCTAAAGTGTCCAATACTGGGCCCCCGCATCCTTACACTACGAGCTTAAATAGTCAATGAGCTTTAAACTTCTTTGACGTTCAATTCTGAAGAAAATCGTTTCTTCTCTTGCATAAGATTTGTGTTGAATCATTCTGAGGAGTTGATGTGGTAGGTCACTGCAGACTGAGCTAAGAGTCTGAAGCAGCAGCTTGGCAATGTAAGCAGGTGCTAACAGGGGAGAGCAAGGTGGATTCCCTTGGAACTGTCAAGGCTGGAAGGATCAGGTGCTACTTATGATTGTCAAAGAGCTGATGTCTAAAGAAGAGAACAGAAAGATTGGGGTACAGTTTTGTTGCTTGTCAGCTGACAACAGAGGTCTCCCATCCCAAAAGCATTTGCTTTTTTTCCCTTCAAGTGTGCATGGGCAGCCTTGAAATCTCAACTGTGGGTAGAGGCTTATACTGGAATCACTCCCTCAGTTGACTCTTTTTTTGACATTAGGAAATGGAAACTACAAAGTTCAAATACGCTTTTGAATTTCAAAGAACTCACTAACAAGCACTAATGACTATTTCTGGTTTAAACAAACGGTTAAGAGTTGACAGCAGAAATGTAAAATTCACTGTAATAAGAGATTCTGCTAATCCTCCTCTATTTATGGATATTATTCTGACACATGCAGATATGGATGTGTGCGTATATGGTAAGTGAGTATTCATGTGAAGAGGCGGTCAGTGACTGTTTTTCTAAGTGACTGTATATTCCTGAGTGGGTGTCGTTTTGTGGACTTGGCAGCTGTTGAGTCTTGATGTAGTTTTTGTTCTGCTAGTCAAAAGCCAGACCCTGCATGAGATGAGGAAAGATGGAGGGCTAGCTCAAGTCTCCCTGAGCTGTAATATCACTAAAGCCTGGAGAGAACAGGACTTGTGGACTAACTCTGCTTGGTAGAAATACAAACAGACCACACGGATGCAATCCACATATATGATTATAAATGGTCTAGAAACTATACTAAAAGATAAGTAAAAGGCAGTTGAAATTAATTTTAATGATCTATAACATGTAACTCAAGACATCCAGAATATTATTCATGCATGTGATATCACATATCAATATAATTATTGAGGCAGTTAACATTTTCTTTTACTCATTTTTCAAAATTTAGTGTTTTCTATTTCTGGCAGAGATGAACTCAGAGTAGTCATATTTACATGTTCAACCACCACAAGTGGCTAGGGGAACCATACTGGAGAGTACAGTTGTGGAATCTAGGTCCCAGGGCCAGGAAACTGCTAAGAAGACTACTAACCCTCTTCCAAATCATCACCCAGACTGCAGCACTACGGGAACACTGCCAGTCTATCACTTTCTTATTGGTCCTAGTATGTCTTCAAGATCTTTAACAGAAATATCTTTTTTATTGTTACTGGGTGAATGCATGCATGGATGTATGTACACCATGACAGCTGTGTGGACAATCTTTAGGGGCCTGGGGATGGAATGCACATTACCAGGCACACACAGCAAGCAGTTTTACATCCACTGAGCCATATCGATCTCAGTGACCTTTCCCACATTTTCAAGTGTCTGAGACAGCCTCTACCAACTGAGCAATTACTCGGTGAGTAACTTCAAACCACTTTGCCAGCACAGACAGTTTTACCTTTGTAAAATCTCCACTATTCCCCCGCTATCTATACCTGTTGATCTGTCCATGAGCTTGGTACAAGGCCTTACTTTGTCTCAAGTGACTATCAGCCTACAGAGACACTCCCGTTTTTTATCCCTTTGTAGTATACTGGCATACCTAGCTTATTACATTCATTTTATCTGTTGTTTTTCTTCAACACTGGCTATTTCTAGTAGATATTTTTAGCATGAGACACTCAAAAAAAATGTTTGCATCCTTTTTAAAGTTATCAGTTACTTCATCGTAGACTAACCAGGCTGTTTTCCAAACTATTTTTTTTTGACCTGATTATGGTTCATGTTTTTCTGTTTTCTTTTTGTGACTGTTAAATTACAACTCATTTCTTGCTTTGGCCTTTTTTTTTTCTTTTGAAATCCTCCTACAACTTCCACAGTCTTGGCTGGACCAGACAAACCACACAAAGAAGTGTGGGGAACTCCCTCCTCTGTAGTTGTCTAGTTTTGAGTTGGGGCTGGGGCTGTGTGAGCTCCTGCTGACGGCTTTCCTTCAGCCTCACCACACAATACTGTTGATAGTCCTATGCTATTTGTGCATAACATTTTGGTCTGTAGTGAATGTCCGAATTGAGGTTTGAGTCCTAGCTTTATGCTGCCATATTAACTTAACCATTGCAAAGGTTTTAGAAAGAATTTGCTTTCTTAGTCCGAGAGAGACACTTTTATGCAATTAGCAACACCTAAATAATAGAAATTTGAATTTTATATTGAATCAACAAGACCCCTTGAACTTCAAAGATTCTTGTCCATTCCCTGAATGACAGTATAGATAGTTATAAAGGCCAGGTTCATTGTTTATATGTTCAATCAAGCAGGAGGCTGAAACTGTGAACATCCTAGAGGAAAAGGAAGGTAAACCCAAAGCAATGAAGGAATATACAAGAGCAGTGAGGCATGACATAGCACCTTGGATTAGCAATATCTGGGGACTGTCATCACCCCTCAAACCCCACATTCAAGTCTCTTATACTGTCAATGTATGAGTGGAAAAAATTATTTATGAGTGATCTGTGTGTGGAAGTTTACAGGGTCTAAGAAATTTAGTACAGGAATACAGCTTCTGTCAACCTGTGTCCCTTAAAATAGAGATGGAGAAATGCTTCCACTTGATGATGCTTCTTGCTGACTAAACCCAGATACTGGCCAGAGGGAGAGAATGCTGAGTGAAAAGGTCCAAGTCGAGATGGAAAAGAAAAGAGTGATTGAAGAATAGGCTAATAGAAGAGACAGGCGGCTTTGATTGCTCAGTTGATTTGCTCTGGGAAATGAAACACTCTTTACTTTGGGGCTCCTGTGTTTGGGGTGGGAAACATCGTACCCAGGCTTCAGTGTATTCTTTATGCCTCTCCCCTTCTTAAGAACCTGACTAGTCACTCATGAGTCATTCATGTGGATCAACACAGACTAGATTGGAGGCACTCCTTTTCTTTTAGAGTTATTTGTGTGTGCAGGTTTATGTGCCAACACATGTAAGTTTGTGTATATGTAAATATATATGTACATGTGCACACGGGAAGTGTGCACATGTGTTTACATATGTGGAGGCCAGAGGTTGATATCCTGTGTGTTCCTCTATTGCTTTCCATCTTTAAAAAAAAATTTTATTATTTGAGAATTCATTAAAATGATTTTTTATCATATTCATTCTCTATCTACTGATTTTTGTCTTCCCACATAATTTTGAGATCTCTTTCTTCTTGACTTTAAACTCAAAAATTTAAATTTAATTCATGTTATCCAACTCTTCTTTAGAGTGGAGTCTGCTGTAGAGTATAGTTGACCTACCAGGAATCACACTATCAAAGAAAACTCCCTCTGCCTCTCCAAGGAACTATCAAATGCTAATAACTGCCCAGTAAGGGGTAGGGTTACATATCTACTTTCAGCCCATATGATGGAATTTTGTTTGAAGTCTACTTTGTCAGATATTAGAATAGATATGCCTGCTTGTCTCTAGTTCTGTTGTTTGTAATACCTCTTTCCTTTTAGCCTAAAATAGTGTCTATCATTGATGATGAGGTGTTTTTCTTGGAGGCAGCATAAAGATGGATTTTGTTTACTAATTCTGTCAGTTCTCTGTGTTTTTTATTAGAGTATTGCAACTATTAATTTTGAGCTACTTTTGAAAATTGTTTTTTAATTTATATTATTTTGTTGTGGTGGTATTGTTTCTTTTACCTCTTTTTGTTAACTGTTCTGGGAGTACATGTTCTTTTTTCTCTTGTACTTTTTATTTTTTCCTTCAGAACAAAGTATTGCTTCTGATATCTATAAAACTGATTTAATAACTGTGTTGTTTTGAATATGCTTGGCCCAGGCAGTGGCACTATTAGGAGGTATGTCCTTGTAGAAAGGGTGTTACTGTGGGGATGGGCTTTGAGAGTTTCTACCTAGCTGCCTGAGAATGACAGTCTTCTCTTTGCCATCTGATCAAGATATAGAACTTTTGGCTACTTTTACAGCACCATAGCTTGCCTGGATACTGTCATACTTCCCTTCATAATGACAACGAACTAAACATCAGAATCTGTGAGCCAGCCCCAATTAAATGTTCTTTATAAGAATTGCCTTGGTCATGGTAACTATTCACAGCAGTAAAGCCCTACCTAAGACAATGGCACAATGGCATGCATTCATTAAATCTGTTTTTAATCGTGGAACATTTATTTTCTCCCTATGACTGATAGCATTGCTGGGTATAGTAGTCTGTGCTGGCATAAAGTAGTCTTCTAGAACTTATAAAGCATCAGTCTAAGCCCTTTAGCTTTCAAACTCCTCCTGGAAAACTCATCTGCAATTCTGATGGTCTGGCTTTTATGTTTGAGTTGATTTTCCTGTCTTGCCATTTTCAGTCTTTCTTTGTTCTCTATACTTCATGTTTTGTGTATTATGTGATGTGAGGAGTTTATTTTCTGGTCCTGTCTATTTGATTTTCTTTATACCTTTTGCCCCTTAATAGGTATCTTTCCTTGGATTTGGGACATTTTCCTTCATGGTTTTGTTGAAAATATTGTCCATACCTTTGACCTGTGGTTCTTCTCTTTCTCCTATAACTGTTATTCATAAGTTTGGTCTTTTTATGATGTTCCAGGGTTCCTATATGTTTTATTCTTATTTTGATTCTTTTTTGTGTGGGATTTGTTTGTTTGTTTCTAGATTTTGCATTTTCTTTGACTGAGTCATCTATTTCCCCTACCTTGTTTTCAAGACCTTATATTCTCTCTTGTACTTCAGCCAATATATTGGCAAGTCTTTCCTCTAAGCATTTTGTCTTATACAAGTTTGTCATTTTGTATATTATTTAAATTTGGCATTTCTTGGATGCTCCCTATTTTTTCAAATTTCTATTTTCACGTATCAAATTGCTTTTTAGTTTTAATCACCTGTTTGTGTTTTCATAATCTTAATTCTGGCATTTATTCATATCCTTTTTGATGTCTTTGAACATATTTATAATTGTTATATTGAAGTAATTGCCTTGTATATCAGCTAAGCTGCCTTTCTTACAGAATATTTTGAAGGGAATGCTAATTTATGGAGGAAATATGTTGTCTTGGTTGTTCATGCTGTTTGTATTTTTGCAATGAGACAAAAAATGAGTAGTGTTAGATCATTGCTAGTGTTTTTTGGTTTGGATATCAGATCACAGCTTTGTTGTGTGGGTGTTTGGGTCTTTGCTGTTTCCCCAACTTATCAGATTGTGAACTAACTGAATTATGCTTCATTTTCATTTTTGTATCCTCTCTGTGCTGATGTATGATAGGTGTTGGAAGTATTCTCAGCTCAGTTGAGAGGTAGGTGCAACTTCTGGCCAAGAGTAAATTTTTTTTGTAGGCTTCTACTGCCTATGTTCTTAATTCTATGGAGGGCTTACTGGGTCCTGCAGATGGTCCTTAGTTAGTAGAGGCTGGGACCACAGTGCCTGCCCATAGATGGTATTTCATGGGGAAAGGGCACAGGATACTGCATCATCCTCATGTGGAAGGATAGTGTGGAAACCAGGTTAGGGTCTCCTTTTCTAGGTTCAATATCACAGGACACAATATGGACTAAAGCAGTATGATAGGTTGGGGTGGCTGTCAGGCTGGGTCTGGGTACTCTGCTAGATATTCTGAGTCTGCCTTTCTAATATCTCAGAATGGTGTATTATCAGTCAGAGTGGCTGACAGATTGGTGTGTAGGCTGATTGGTCAAGGGTTCTTACCAGGAGTTCTGGGTAAGTCTCCACATAGTTCCCGATCTGTGTGTTTCTCCATTTTTTTTTAAAACAAACAAACAAAACAAAACAAAACCAACAAACAAAAGCAGGAGATCTCTCAGTGAACCCACAGAGCACTAATTAGCTACATTGACTAGACAATGTGTTTCAGAAGACTTTCTGTCTCCATCTCATATACTTGAGATACAAGTGAACACCAACATGCCTGGATTTACATGGGTGCTAGGGGTCCAAACACACTTGTGTAACATGTTAACTGATCCATTGCTATAGCCCTCCCTTGAGATTATAGAAGCCTTGAGAAGCAGGTAGTAGCCATTTAATTACATTG
Source organism: Mastomys natalensis (assembly GCA_021653895.1). Classification (NCBI taxonomy): domain Eukaryota; kingdom Metazoa; phylum Chordata; class Mammalia; order Rodentia; family Muridae; genus Mastomys; species Mastomys natalensis. Next base: position 2,233,600 of record JAJTUV010000106.1, read on the forward strand.
GGGGAGAATCTGCCCAAGAATTAAGCAAACAATGGGACAGAGTTACTGTAAGGTGGATAGCAAGAAACCAGGTACCGCTGAACTTCTCTGATGTCATGGCTGCATGTAGCTATTCACTCCTACTGGAACCTTTAGCAGTGTAGCCAAACACTCACTTCTGTTTAAGCCACTTTGGTTTGGGGTTTGCAACATTTAAAACTCATGACTACTTAAAGCTGTTAAAGTAAAAGGCCAGACAAGAGAGTTGAATTTATGAAAAGGGAATAAGCAATCAGTTGAACCGGTCAATTAATAATTCGAGCTAGCTATGGTTAGCTTCAGAGGAAGACATAGTAAGATTAATAGAATTATCTTGTCATAGATAATTTATCCTGTTATTCATTTTTCCAAGTTTTATGGTGATAGATAATTATGACATTGAATATCATTAAACTTATAAAACAAGATACAACTATGCATACAGGTAATATATTGGAAGGATAGACTTATGTATATGCATACAAATCTGGAATACTATGTGCATAATTATTTATTTATACTGCTTGTCACTGATAAGTGGGATTATAGGTGTTGCCATTCATACATCCATATGTATTGCACAAATGTTGTTTAGTAGCAATGCATTATTTTGAAAAAAAATAAAAATACATAGTGTAGTCAACAATGCTGTATTTTTCTTCCTAGTGACGGAAGAAAGCAAGTACTGATTACAGTAGGAGACAGAAAATTCTCCTACAATTAATCACCTGGGTGAATGTCACAGTAGGGAAAAGTCTGCCTCCTCGGATCAGAAAGAAGGCCATAAAGAATCCCAGGAATGGGGAATACAGTTTGAACCAGGAAAATTGATGCCCTATCTCCCATTTTCCTCTCTTGAGATGATGATTATTGTTATAACAGATTGTGTTAACTTCTCATCAAGGAGAATTAAATAAAATTTTAGAAAATGAATGCCAGAAAGGTTTAAAATGAAAGGTTTTCCTCAGGTAAATTCAGATGTATATGTGTCCAAGAGTACTCACCCCTGTGGATATGAAGACAGCTCTTGATAGCTGCTTGTATAATACAGCTGACCAGAATCCATTCATTGTGCTGGTACATGGCTCTTGTTGCTTAGCAACAGGAATAGAATTGCTATGTGTGCTTCTCAATAGCTGTAAAGTCCTGTTCTTTATTTTCTATATATAAAAATAAACAGAAGAAAGAAGGGGAAAGACCATAAGAAACAAAGTGGAAAAAAGATCCAACTGGCCTTCTAGATGCAAAGTACAGGATCCGTGTAGCTTTAGCTAGGGAAACAATTGTCAAAATAGTTTTCCCCCACAGTGAGGAATTGATTGACAAGTCAAAGTTCCCAGGTCAACATTTGATTGAGTTGTCTGGAAGAATGTTGTTTACAGGAACTTAAGCATTTCTTTAGCAAGTGTTCCTCTATGTGCTCATGAGGAAGGGGAGCCATTTCATTTTATCTTGGCTGTTTCAACTATTTGTTTGAAGGATGTCTTATTAAGATTGATCTAGACTCTCTGGCTCCCTTTTCATCTTCATGCAATTCACAATTTCCTCCTCCTCCTCCTCCTCCTCCTCCTCCTCCTCCTCCTCCTCCTCCTCCTCCTCCTCCTCCTCCTCCTCCTCTTCTCCTCCCTCCTCCTCCTCCTCCTCTTCCTCCTCCTCCTCCCCCACCCCTTCCCCTCCTCCTCTTCCTCCTCCTCCTCCCCCACCCCTTCCCCTCCTCCTCTTCCTCCTCCTTCTCCTCCTTCTTTTTGCTTTGTTTTATTTCAAGACAGAGTTTTTCTGTGTAACCCCAGCTGTCCTGGAACTTACTCTTAGTCCAGGCTGGTCTCAAACTCAGCCTGTTTTTGCCTTCCAGGTGCAGGCATTAAAGGAGTGTGCCACCACCACCCAGCACAACCTACAATTTGTATTTTCAGATTCTGTAACTTTAAGAATAGTGAATTTTGTCAGTTTCCTTAAACTGGAACCATATGAAAGGGCTCCTAAGAGTAACACTTAAGTGAATTACCATATAGTCAAAAATCACACTGAAAAGCTCCTGAAACTTGGGATATATAGTCTGTGCAAATGAAAGCAAAGATGCTTGTTCCCCCCTTTCTCTCTCTCTCTCTCCCTCCCTCTCCTTCTCCCCGCTCTTTCTCTCAGTAAGCACCCACAAATTTTCAACATGTGACTCTTTGATTTACAAGAGAAGTCCCAGTGTCTGTATCCAGTGATGACAATGGAACTGGGCTGGAAGAAGACACAGTAGATACCAGATCTTGTCTCATCCTTATCTGGGAACCTGAGATCCTTCAGTGAATAGTGAACAAAATTACCTGCAGCATGCCAGCATCCTCTCGTGGGGTCAGTTAATTGAGTATACAATGCACCACTCTGGGAAAGATCCCCTCCTGCTCTCTCCAGCCTCTTATTGATTTTTAGGCCAGGAGTGTGCCCTACTTTTATCAGTCAATAAATCAGTCAATAAACTATTACTCATTGTTATCGCATTTCTTCAACATAGAACTGAAACACTGCATGCTTGCACTGAATCTGAAGTGGTGTGGACACACTCCCTACATGACACATAACTCCATAATAAAATGTATATTTTGAGTAGCTGTATTGTGCCACTTTCTATGTGTATTCCAGGTCTAGTGTGGTTCTTCATTTCCTCTTAAGTTACATTTTATTGCTACTAAGGCAGAGTCTTTCCTATCTTATCACATGATTGTCATATTGCCTCTACCAACCCTCAGGTTAGATCTCACGTTCTAAGGGAAAGCCTGAGCTAATTGTCTTTATGCTGACATATTAAAGATTTTACCGATACCTCTCATTTTAGTACTTATGAGATTTTATAGAAAGTTTTTTCTGCAAAGCATTATAATACTTAAAGATCAACACTCTCATACTTTACCCAATTTCTTAAAGTAGTGTATGCTCAGCAAATATTAATTCAGTGACTGCCGATGTAAACCAGACGTTCACTATTGGCTCTAACATAGCCTTATATACACAAATAGTTACAGGTGCTGTCTTTCCTCCAGTGTATATTATACCTTCTTTATCCAAAACTAGGTTGTAGTAGGTATCTGGACTTATGCCTCAGTCTTCAGTTCTATTTCATTGATCACTGTGTCTACTTGACACCAGCAGTATGCTGTTGTTATTACTCTACCTCCGTAGCATAACTTGAAATGGGGGTTGGTGACACCTCCAGTAGGTGTCTAGTCATTTATTTAAAGTTTCACATTGTTTGGGTATCCTGGGTCTTTCATGTTTCCATACGCATTTTGCATTTACATTTTTTCCAATTTGTAGGAGGCATTATGTTGAATCTGTGGATTGTTTGTGGTAGGTTGATCATTTTCACAATATTATTTCTGCTAATCCCTGAGCATGGAAGGTTTTCCCATAAGGAATCCTCTTCGATTTTTTTTTTTTTTTCGGTGTCTACAAGTTTTCATTGTGTGAGTCTTTACTTACTTTAGAGTTATTCCAAGATACATTTGGAGGCCTTTGTGATTGCTTCCCCAGTTTTTTTCTTGGCATGTTTGTCATTAGTTTCTAGGAAGGCTGTTGATGTTTGTGTGTTGGCTTTGTATCCTGCTACTATGTAGAATACATTTATCAGATTAGGATGTGGGAGCTTCTGGTGGGCTCTTTTATATATAGAATCATAAATTATTTGCAAACAAAGATATTCTGACTTCTTTTCCTATTGTATTCCCTTTCTCTTCTGCACTTGTTCCATGGCTTTAGTTTAGATTTAAACACTATATTGACATCTATTATCTCCTTTTAGGTGTGGTTTGTTCTTAGGTTTCAAAGGCTGCCTACAGGTGCAGCATTCAGTTATCAAGATGAAGTCACTTCCGGTTTTTGGTGTAGGTACTTTGTGTTATAAACTTTCCTCTTAAGGGCTGCCTTAATTGCATCCCATAAATTTTGATGTGTTGTGCTTTCATTTTCACTCAATTCTAGAAATTTAAAGTTTTCCTTCTTGATTGATCTCTGGATCCACCTTTATCCAGCTGTTTGCTGAGTTTTGTTGCATTTCCTCCATGAGTTTGTGTACTTTCTGTTATTTGCATTGTTGTTGACATCCAGATTGATTCTTTTGTAGTGAGATAATACACAAGATAATATTTCAGTGTTCCTAAATTTGTTGAGACTTGCTTTGTGTCCTAATATGTCCTTAGCTTTGGAAAAAATTCTGTGGGTTTATGAGAAGAAAGTATACTCTTTAATGTTTGAGTGTGATGGTTTGTATATGCTTGGCCCAGGGAGTGGCGCTATTAGGAGGTGTGGCTTTTTGGAAGTAGGTGTGTCCCTGTGGGCATGGGCTTAAGACCCTTATCCTAAGGGCTGCCTGGAAGTCAACCTTCAGATGAAGATGTAAAACTCTCAGCTTTGCTTGCGTCATGCCTACCTGGATGCTGCCATGCTCCCACCTTGATGATAATGGACTGAACCTCTAAACCTGTAAGCCAGCCCCAATTTTGTCCTTTGTAAGACTTGCCTTTGTCATGGTGTCTGCTCATGACTGTAAAACCTTAACTGAGACAAGTGGGATATTCTGTAGTTGTCTGTTAGGCCCAGTTTTTAAAATGATGTTATGATGTCATTTAGCACAGGAGTTCTCTATTTGGTTTTTGTCTGCATGAGCTGTCTGTTGACAAGAATGGGGTTTTGAAGTCATCCACTGTTGCTCTGTAGGGTCATTTTGTGATTTTAGATATAATATTTGTTTATGAAACTCAATGCCTTGCATTTGGTGCATAATGTTTAGAACTATAACATCCTTTCAGAGAATTTTTCTTCAATAAATATGAAATCTTCTTTCCTATCTCTTCTGATTAATTTTGCTTTGAAATCCATTTTGTAGGATATCAGACACCTATGCCCTCTTCTTCTTTGTTCAATTTGCTTGGTGAACAGTTTTCCATCTTTCTACCCTAAGGTGATATCTACCATTATTGGTAAAATGTGTTTTAGGGGGATAGGCAGCAAAAAAGATGGATACTAATCCACTTTGTTAGTCATCTTTTTGTTGTGGAAATTGAGACTGTTAATATTGAGAGTTCTTACTGAATGCTTACTAATTCCTGGTATTTTGTCATGATTGTATTCTTTTGTTAGACCTCTTTATGTTAACTGTTCTGGAACTATATATTTATTCCCTTTGACCTCTTGGGTATGTTTAATATTCTCTTCAGATCAAAATATACTTTCCTTTGTAGATCTGGTTTTGTAGACATAAATTCCTTAAATCTGCTTTTACGTGAAATTTTTTTCTTTCTCCTTTGATTTTGACTGATAGTTTGTTGTGAATAGTTGTCTGGATTGGCATCTGTGGTCGTTTTCCTAGCTGAATAGGTAGTAGCTTGTCTGAGTTTTTGAAGAGATAAATGTGAATGCTATCTCTAGTGCCTTCCCCCAGACACTGCTGTATGAGCTCTGGTATGTGTGCCTATGTTGTCTGTGGGACTGGAATTTCCTCTGAGTTGATGCACAGTGCTGTTCCAGTGTTTTGTAGTTAGGTGCCTAGTACCTGTGGCTCTCCAACCATCCCTAAAGAGCCCAGAACTGATTAATTTCCTGCAGGGAATCTCAAAAGGTAGCTCAAAAATACCTTTTGGTATTGTGAACAGAAGTTACAAATGCTAGCTGATTCTTCCTACATGGTCATATTTGTTTTCTTATATTTTAAATTGTTCATATGAAAAAGAACAAACATTTTTCTATTATGCCAGGTGGGCTTTCTTGAAGAGCTCTATCTTTTATGTATTTGCTTTCAATTTTTTTCTATCATAAGCAATCTTTTTTATGAGCAGATAGGGAATAAATGTATGGGGAAGTTTGTTCTTTTGTAACATTAATCCATCTATGAAACATGGACAATGAAAGTTCATATAGGATTTTTGGAATTGAATGGAGATTTTTGTAAAGGGGCATTATCGTAGCTTTATGGAAACTGTCAAGATGAGGATTTGTTCCAGCTTTGTCCATGACTGTGTATCTTACTCAGGGTTATTATTGCTGTGTTGAAGCCAAATGACCAAAAGCAAGTTAAGAATATATATTACATATTTTATTTATTAATTTATTGTGTGTGCACTCACATGCACACTGAGGCCAGAGGAGGATTCTAGGTGCCCTGTTCGGTTTACTGTCTGCCTTACCCCCTTCATATAGTACCTTTCCTTAAACCTAGAGCTGGGCTGGTAGTCTTCCAGCACCATCAATTCATCCCAACATTGTACACAAGTTACTAGTACATCCTGCCATGCCTGGTGTTTTATGTGGGTACTGGGATTTGAACCCTGATCCTGTTGCTTGCACAGTGAACACTTTTACCTCCTGATCCATCCCCCAGCCGTATCATACAGTTAGGTGAAATGTTTCAAATGAAGGTAGTTCCCACACCATTTAAAAGTAGAGTATTGTGCTCACTGCACCTGATATACTTGTTTTGTTAAATGTGAAGAGAAACAGTGTTAGCACCAGAAAAGATGGGGTACTCTTCCATGCTAAGAGATTTGCACTGGATTCTTAAAGTCAGATTATTGATTTTTTTATGACATATAAAATATCTGAGTGACTAGAATAGATTTAAAAAATTAGAGTATTTGAGAGATTGTTAATCTGGAAGCATTGTGGTGGTGGATTAGAAAGAGATAAAACACCAAAGCCATATCAGATTACCAGTAACTGCATTTTAGTTTTGAGTTTGGGGCTTTACTAGGAAGTCCATGAGGGTTCAGAATAGAGTTTTAAGCAGCTGAGTGGTATGATTGATTTCATTAGAATTTTAGAAACACTTGGCTACAATCTAGATAATGATTTACAGGGTGGCAAGGTTTTAGCAGAGGCAAGAGCTAGAAAGCTTATTTCAAGAATGAAATTTAAAAATTAAAATGGAAGCATATAAGGTGGGGGAAGAAGACAGAATGAGGAAAAAGAGGTCGAGGGATGAGCAATGGTGGCCTTCAGACCTTGGAAACAGTAAAGATAGCGTGAGGTACCCAAGTGATGCTGCATTTTGGATCAGCAGACTGGACCCAAATCAGGAAGCTTGGAGAAACAGGAATAATAAAGACTCCCATTTTGTAATATATATTTGAAGTTCAAATGTATATTATTCTCATATTCTGGAAGCTTAGAACACAACAGAAGATTGTGATATTGCATGCAGCACATGTCCTGCTTAAAGAAAATCTTAAGACACATCCAAAGGGACACTTGCTGAGCCTAATATTTCCACAAATATGAACTCTCTTTTAAAAATAACTTCAACAAGGTATAAAATTCATAACCCAGGAATCAAATACAACATTCATGTGAAAGTTCAGAAAGTCAAGCATATGGAGTCAGAAAGTGAGGTAGTTTCTGGGGCCTGAGGAGTGGTGAGGAATAAGAAGATGCTGGCTATAGGGAGCAAAGTTTCAATTAGAGCAGAAGTAAGTCATAACTGGAGGTCTGGCGGGCAGCATGGTGACTGTACTTAGCAAGAAATTATGTATCCTTGGGACTCATCACACACACTATGAGAGTAGTGAATATGCTAATTAGTTAGACTTTATCATTTCCTAACCTATGCCAAGACACCAAGTTAGTGTCCACAAATATACATCACTTATTTGCATTAGAACCTCATGAAGGGAAAAGTAAAGCTTTAACATGACAAAATATGCCAAAGGAAGACACTGGAAAAGTTGTTTGTAAACCTATAGCCACCAAAGAATTAGTACCATGGGTATATAAGAGTCCATATAAACCTTTAAGATCATTTAAAACTTAATCCTTAAAGGAAGGAAACGGAATGATCAACAGGTAAAATGTAAAGGCCCAACTCTCAAGGAACACGTGGAAATGCTAACCCTTACACAATGAGGTACAATCTCCCACTCACTATACCATCAAAAATAGATAAGCCAAAGCCACCAAGTGTTGATAGAATGTGAGGGAAAAGGCACTTACTCAGGAGGGAGTTAAGTGGTCTGATGATTTTGAAGAGGACTTTGGCAAACTTTTCGCTAAGCACTTTGCAAAGTTTTGATGTCTGTTTTGAAGAACAGTTGAATGTAGGAGTACATACCCAATAAGTCAACAATTCTCCCCCTGGATGTTTACACTAATATAATCTCTTGAACTTTTGTATAAGATTGTCATTGTAACTTGCTTATGATAGCTAAACAGTGAAAATGAATTATGCGTCCCTAACAAGAAAATGGATTAGTAGACTGTAGTTTAGTCCTGTAGTTGGCTGAAACTCAATATTAACCAACTCAGTTCTATTTGCATATTACAGATATCTCCCATGAATGGAGTAAAAACTCTGCCAAAGATGCTATCAGTGTGGTGCCACTATTTGTAAAAGACGACCCAACATGTCTTGTTCTTATGTGTATGCGTAATAAAAGAATCTACACGTAACTGACTTGAGTGTACCAGAAAGGGAGGGAGGGAAGACTCTTAGCCACATACAGTTCGTCCCCAACCCTCAGAGTCTAAGAGCTTCAAAGTTTGTCCTTAGTTTACATTTCTTAGGCCTAGCTGTACGTTTTTGGGATGTCTGAAATGTTTCCTTATTAGAAATTATTTCAAAAGATTTTACTGAAGCATTTCACATGCTGATAGAGGGAAAAAAATGTTGGTTGTGTAATGGCAGATGGATGGAGGCTTCAGCTGGGAGAGTCTGAGAGACTTGCTGGCAGTCTTCTGGTCTTAGCGGTTTCCTTTCTTTATGCTTTCCTTGGTACTTTCCTACCTAGCTGACATTACATTAAAGTTCCCAAAATCTCTCCAGAAAAGTTAAGGGAGGAAATAGTGAAGATGGCCATCCCCTTGCTGAGGCCAGCAAGACTAGAGAGGAAACATGGGGTTGAAGAAACTGTCTAGAAACAAAGAGCTGGGAACTTTCAGAATGCAACTTTGATCCAGGCTGGGAAGTTGAGTCTGGATCACTGATTGTTACTTCTAGATTAGACTTCCCCAGGATTTCAGGTGGAAACACAGGGCCTAAGAGCAGCAATTAAAGAAGTGAGGCATCCTGAATTGTCCTTAGCTTTACATTGTCATTGTTCTTTAAGGAAGTAGCTTGGATCCCAACTAAGCCTACCTGGAAAGAATGAACAGTGGTTAGTTATGTAAAGTGACAGGAAAGATACAGGTACGAATTAGTGAAGGGGAACTAAGATGCAGATCTGTGATTATATGGGAGGAGCAGACCTCCTACCTCTCAGGCTTCTGATGGAAGGAAATGTCTGAGGAAGATGGGTTCAACTCAGGCAGAGCCCATCACTCTGGTTTCCTTCAAACGCCAGGATTTCAAAGAATCCCTGGCTTGTACCAACTCACTCTGCTATTAGAAGCCCAGGTATATAGTCCAATCCTAGATGCACTGCTAACTTATTCTGTGACCTTAAATACCTCCCCTCTAAGTTTTGCAGCCTCAAGTAGAGGTAATGGGCACAAATTATTTCAAATTGCTCTGATGTACTTTTGCACTTAAGTATCTTCAAGGCCCTTATTCAATGCTACAGAATAATAGGTTTGGTTTATTTGCTCATTGTTAGTTATATAATAATCTACTGGTACTGGTGGTATTTCAAGCCCTCCTACTCTTAACTCTAATACAAAGGTAGCTTCTAAGGAACAAGGCAGTGATATAAGTTCTTGTAGCAGTCAGGTGTGATACAGTAGCCAGGAATGTTGGAGTGGAGAGGGCACAGAAGAGTTACACAGGGCATGCATCCTCCAGAAAGATAGGCATAAAAATGTCTCAGCAATACCGGACTGCCGGTGAACACTACATAAGCAATGAAAATGTCTCATGAGATTCTGCAGCCATCAGTACTAGCTTTAGGAGGATGAGGAATAGCAGGGAATGTGGGGTGAGAAAAGCAGGGACATCCATGAGCTCACCTGTTATCTCCACCACCCGCACTTGGCTTTGAGGAGATTTAAATTGTGATGGATCTCACTACAATCTCCATCTCCAAACATACTGGTGGAATTCAGTTCTTTGTCTCCCAAGGCAAGTCTGGATCACCACTTTCCTTCTGAATGCACTTTGGTAGCTTGGTGCTGGCGTACCTTCTACATTTTGTATTCTGTGAAATTAAAGATAAGGTGGTTTCAGGATTCATTCATTTCATCCATTTGGTCTCAAAAAATAAAATAAAACTTGCCAAGCATAGCTCACAGATATTCATCAAATTTTGTCTCGGGAGCCTAGACTTTTAGGGCTAATAAAATCACACAACATTCAGTTGACAAATATCAGGTGCCAACTCTGGCTCCAAGAATTGCTGTGGCCTGTGGATTACAGTAAGGATAAAAGCAGGAAGGTCTTCTGTCCTCCTGGAAAGCAGCAACAATTATGCAAGGCTAGAAAACATAATCTAGTAGCTTGTATGACCTACAAAGGAAGAGGAGGCAGCAGAAAAATAAAGATGAAGAGCAATCGTGACTGTTGAGTGCAAAACTCTATAGCCAGGAACAGGATTGCCCAGCCCAAGGAAATAAAAGCAAGGTCACACTTGGAGGTCAATAGCTGGGTGACACTGGGTATCGACTTGGAGAGCAACACATATTCTTAGCCTTAGGCATGATGAGAAATGCAGTTGTTGGATTCTGGGAAAGAAGGGGTCAGTTTCCTCTAAGAGTGCAGCCCAAGACTACTTCAGGCAGCACAACTGCCCTGGAAGGTGTTTTTGCTTCTTGTTTTTGTTTTGTTTTAGTTCTTAAATGATGCAAAGTTGGGTAGATAAGGAAGAGGGGTGGATCTGGTGAGGTAGATCTGGCCAGAGTTGGAGGATGACTATAATCAAAATACATTGTCTGTAAGTTGAAGCTCTCAGCCCTGAAAACATATGTATGTATAATATTATACTGACGGAACAGGTTATATTCAGAAACATGTACATATATAAATATACATATATGCATGCAATAACAATTAGTGAAAAACTAGAATGGGATTTGAAGGACTATGGGGATGGGTATATGAGAAGGTTTGGAGGGAAGAAAGTGAAGGGAGAAATGTAACTATATCATAATCTCAAGAGGAAAATGAATTTAAAAAATAAGAAAAATGAAAGAGTGAATGAATATATGAATGAATGAAAACATTTGCCTAAAGGACTAGAGTAAACATTTCTCCAAAAATAAAAAAAGATGTATAAATTGTCAACGGACATAATAAAATATGCTCAACATCTTTATTAAAAAGGAAATGAAATCAAAACCACTGTTAGAAGGCTAGTCTGATTTTAAAAATAACAAACACTGACAAGGTTGTAGGGAAACCAAAGCATGTGTGCTCTACTTTTGAATGGCATAGCAGCTGTGATGAAGAGTATGGACATTTCTAACGTTTCTAACATTTCTAAGGGTTTTTGTGGAGTTCAATCATCTTGCTTCTGGGTGAACATCTCAAAGAATTGAAGTCATGGGCAGTAGAAGCACAGGCCTTTAGTCCCAGCACTTAGGAGGCAGAGGCAAGTGGATTTCTGAGTTTGAGGTGAATCTGGTCAAAAGTGAGTTCCAGGACAGCCAGGGCTACACAGAAAAATCTCACTACCTGCCAAAACAACAACAACAACAACAAACAAACAAACAAACAAAGAAACAAACAAAATTGACATCAGGAACTGTGAGGAGCTGTCCTCATTTGGAAATTTGGAACCAAGCCAAGAGGAATTGGAGGAGGTCATGTAGTCATATATACATACAACAGGATATTATTTAATTATTTTTTTTTTTTAAAAGAAACATGTTCTGCCATTGCTCAATAATGTAGATGATCCTAAATAATTATGTTGCATGAACAAAGTCTGTCACTGGATAAGTCCTTCATGATTCCTTTATACGTGACATCTAAAGTGGTCAATGACACAGAAGTAGACATAGAACTGTTAGGTGGAGTTGTCCTGTGAGTATGAGTGAATACTCAAGACAACTGATTCTTATGTATCTGCTGAAAAAATGGTAACTCCCACCAGTTAGCCATAAAGTCCAGTGTTGAACTTGTTAATGAGATAGATCTTGCTAGAAGAGAAAATGGTGGGTTTTGGAGATGATGAATTTATTACCAGCACTTGTAGTATGGTAATATGAATATAAGCATGTATACAAACCCACAGGATGTGAGAGACTCCCAGGACCCAGTGGGGATGACCTTAGCCAAAATGCCCAACAGTGAGGTGATGGAACCTGAAGAGACCACCTCCAGTAGATAGAGCCTCCAGTGGAGGGATGGAACTACCCACCTACCTTCAAAATTTTTGATCCAAAATTGTTCCTGTTAAAGGAAATGCAGGGACAAAAATGGAGCAGCAACTGGAGGAAAGGTTGTCCAGTGGCCGGCCCAACTTAGGATCCATCCAATCCATGCATACCAAATCCAGACACTATTACTGATGCTATATTGTGCTTGCTCTGAGAGGCTCTACCAGCAGCTGACTGAGACAAATGCAGCTACTTACAGTCAATCATTCGATTGAGGTTGGGACTCCTATGGAAGAGTTAGGGGAAGGACTGAAGGAGTTGAAGGGGATTGAAACCCCATAGAAAGAATAACAATATCAACTAACTTGGACCCCTCAGAACTTCCAGAGACTAAAACCCAAATAGCATACATGGACTGGTCCATGCTTCCCCGGCACATATGTAGCAAAGGATTGCTTTGTCTGGCCTCAGTGGGAGAGAATGTGTCTAATCCTGTAGAGACTTGATGTCCCAGGGAAGGGGATACTGGAGGTGAGGTGGGGTGGAGTGGGAGGGTGAGGGGGGAGCACCCTCTCAGAGGCAAAGGGGAAGAAGATGGGGTGAACTCTGGGATGGGGCACCAGGAAGGGGGACAATATTTGGAATGTAAATAAATAAAAATAATTTAATAAAAGAAATTTTAAAATTAATTTTAAGCATACACAATAGTGGGTACCATTATGGCATTTACACATATTTATCATTATTCTTTATTCTTACTCTTATCCCCTATTCCTCTCATTTCCAGTCCTGCTCCTATAAAAGTACAGCCTTTTCTACACTCTCCTTTTTTCTTTATAGTGACAGAGACCTTTATATACTTTTCAATAAGCCTAGCACTAACCTCGGCAGGTTCTGAGCTATTCCAACCAACTAAGCTGGCCTGCCCTACTCTCAAGCCATGTGGCCCTTTACCTGACATCTTGGTTTTGCTCTGACCTACTTCATTTGTATACTCAGGGTAAATGTCCTGTGGCCACCTGAGACTCTCCCTTTTTAGGGCACAAGAGTCCCTCCTTATCCTCTCCTGCCCATCTATAGGCTGATCAACAATTTATAGACCAATCAGAAGATGACAGAGAACAATGTTTTACAAAATACTGAGTCAGGGAAATGTTTTTTTTATAATGACAATACCAGAACTCAGACTGTGGCCATATCTCTGGGTACAGAAATCAGCATTCGAATGCACAATTCACAGAAACATCCCCCAATAGGCTTGATCCCTTCCTCCTTCCAAATAATATTCCTTCTGTTTCATAAATTAGATAATAGACAGACAGACAGACAGACAGATATTTTATGTTTCTAGGTTCAAGTAAAATAAGGTCACTACAGACACAAATTTAGAGCTAACCTGGAAAAGTCTAAGGAAAATAAATTTTCTGCTGGTTATGTGTTCTGTGTAAAATCCAGCAAAAAATATTAAAATGAAGTGGAGAGCTGGAAGGGAAGAAGGTTGGCCGTGCCTACTGGGTGTAATTTAAAGAAAGAATGAACACGTATGAATACTTAATGTACTCTTCTAGTTGTCAGATTAACTTGGCAGTAACTGATCATTCTGGGTGATAAGAAAACCCAGGAAAGAGGACATCAGTTGGCTGATACCAAATGGTCAGCCCTAAGAAAATATGCACCGGTGACATTATACAGACTGAGCAGGTTATATTTAGGAACAAATATATATATATATATAAAACATATATATACATATATGTGTATGTGTGTATGTGTGTAACAGCAATTAATAAACAGAAAGCCATGAATAAAAACAAGAAGGAAGAGTATATAGTAGAATTTAGAAAAAGAGGAAAGGGCAGGGGAATTAATGTAGTACTGTAATTGTATTTTAATTTACTACATTAGGCAAAAGTTCCCTCCTACTGAGCAGGCTTTAGTCTAATTAGACACCCATTGGTTACTCTCAGACTGTGAGTGCCACTATTGCAAAATAAATTACCATTCTTGTTATTGTGGTTTCTATGATCTATACTGGATGGGGTTATCAATTAATTTCCTTTCTCTGCAGTTTTCATAGCTCCTTCTGGTACTATAAGCTATAGTACTCAGGGAGAAGTCTTCCAGATTGGTTCCTGTTCTACTTATCCTAGTACTCTGCTAAAAAAAAAAAAAAAAAAGTACACTCTTTAGCAATAGGGTTTTATCTTCAGTTTCTGGTAGACAACCAAGGGCCATCTCAACAGCTTAACATATTGGGGGTAGGTCTCTTGCACTCACCTGACTAACAACTTGTCATGACTGATACCTGTTTATATATTCACACACACACACACACACACACACACACACACACACACACACACTGGTAAATAAACAGAAAATAATGTGATCTCCCATGACCTTTAAAAACACTTTTAGGGTAATTTATAATCTTCACTTGTTCTGTGTTGCTCTCCCTCTCCCTCCCAAAGTACCCAAGATAAATCTCCTTTTCCCATCCTGTCTTTTCCAGTTCCTCATTTATATCAGCAGTGTTCTACTATCCCTCTCTCTAGAGCACTCCTGTCCCTACCATTGTCCCTTTTTATATTCCTAAAATCTAGGCTACACACTCATATCTAAAAGGTCCAAGCTAGATCCACTCCTAAGAGAAGAAATGTATTATTTGTCTTCTGGATCTGGGTCACATCCTGAAGTCTAACAGTTTCTAGTCCTATCCATTAGTTGCAAATTTCATTTTTCTTTACAGCTGAATAGTAATCACAGTGTATATGTACTGCATTTTTACCATCTCTTTGTCAGTGGAATGACCGTTAGGCTGCATCCATCCTGTCCCCTAGCTGTTGTGAATGGAGCAATAGTGAATTTGCTGAGCAAGCATCTGTGGAGTAGAATGTTGAATCCTTTGAGCATATGCCAAGGAGTGGTATAGCTGGGCCATAGAGTTGATTTTAGGTTTAGGTTTTTGAGGATTTTCCATCAACAGTGATCTCCAGAGTGGGTGCATAAGTCTACAATCCCACCAACAGTGCTTGTTCTTAGCCATTCTGACTGAGGTAAAGAAGCGGTTTTGATTTGCATTTCCCCAACTGCTAATGGCTTTATTTTAAACTTACTTTGAGAAATTTCTTGTCCATTTTAATTCTTTTGGAGAACATTCTGTTCAGATCCATAGTCTTTTTTTTTTTTTTAGGAAAAAATATCAATCACTTTTTTCTTGACTCTTTGTATTTTGAGTTCGTTTTCTACTCAGTGTATTTGATATGTTCTTTTTATATTACAATGTATTGATGTTAACCCTCTATCAGATGTATAGTAGACAAAATTCTCTCACACTCTGTGGGCTTCCTCTTTGCTTTGTGAGGTCCCACCTGTCATTGTTGGGCTTGATTCCTGGGCAAATAAAATCCTAGTCAGAAAGTCCTTCCTAAGCCTCTGTCTTGTATAGTACTGTGTATTTTCTCTTCTGTCAGTTTCAGGTTTCTCATTGAGATCTTTGGTTCATTTAGAGTTGAAATTTTTTTTGTACAGAGTGATAGATATATGTCTAATGTTATTACCTCATGTGGAAATCCAATTTTGCCAAAACCATTTGTTAAAGATGTTGCCTACTTGGCATCATTGTCAAATAAGAGATGGCTGTGGTTTGAATTTGTGTTTGGGTCTTCAGTTTTGTCCCACTGACCCACTGACCCACATGACTGTATTTTTATGCAGTACTTACCTGTTTTTATTACTATAGTTTGTGATGTAGTTTTAAATCTGTCTAGAATTATGTTTTTTGCTCAGGACTGCTTTGGATATCTAGAGGCTTTTGTGGGTCCATATGAAATGTACAACTTTCTTTCCCTATTTCTGTGAAAGATTTCATGGGTATTTTGATTGAGATTACATGGAATCTATAAATTAACTTAGATAGAATAGTCATTTTCACAATATCAATTCTATCAATCGATGAGCATAGGAAAGCTTTCCATCTTCTAGTGTTTTTGTGGCAGGTGAAGCCAAAGATGCTAGAGGAGAATCTTCTGCTATTTACTACTCTAAAGGCAGTGGGACCTGGGAGAATGGAGCTGAGAAGTGAGGCAGAACAAAGTCTCAGGAAATGGTCAACTTTATTAAGAACAGGAGGCAATTTATACTCTGAGAGCTGAAAGGAATCACTCGAGAAAAGTGCCCAATCACAAGGCCAAGCCGCATGACAGGCAAGCTGCATGTGGTGGATGAGTCACACATGGCAAAAACAGTTTTCTTCCGGAGCAGCATATAAAAAAGTAACAACAGTAGCAATGAATAATCTGTAGTAAATTCACTCTTACTTGCTATACCTGTGAGGAATACAAAACCATAATAATCTAAGAGCAATTCTTGTGTTTTTGAAGAAACTGAGATCACAGACTCTTAATGTCTTGGTTTCTTTGGAGCTCTCTCACAAGCACTCCAAAATCCCCTCACATGACTCCATTCTTGGACCACGTTTTGACATACCTCTATCACTTTCCTAACCCAGTATAATCTCAGCTAAATTCTAAATTCTCATTCCTGTATTCACAGATAAGTATAGCCCTTATCTTCATTTTTCTTTGTTTGCAGCAGAAAGAGATCATTATAGAAATCCACAACTAGTATCTCTGTGCAGAACAACTGACCACAGGGTACCTACCCATCCCCAGTTGATACAGCAATGTCTACACATAAGGATGAAGGAACATTGTGCAAATAGAGAGAGAAAGATTGAAATAACCAAAGCACCATGCCATCTCCTGTGACCCCATGTCTTCTACACATAGAAAACTGCACCCATGAACTTGTAACAACATGATCACCTACACAAGACCTGAAATATGACACTGCCAGTTGACACATTAATGTGGCTGGGGAAGTCTCACAATGCTCCACCCTAAGTGAAGAACTATAGATAATTAATGACTGTTGAGAAAAAGAGAATTAGTCTTCTCCAGGGATGAGTTCTTTCACAGGTTATCAAACCCAAGTGGTCAATGCTAAATACACACACCACACACACACACACACACACACACACACACACACCTCTCTATATATCTCTATCTATCATCTATTATCTATCTATCTATCTATCTATCTATCTATCTATCTATCTATCTATCTATCATCTATCTATAGAGAGAGAAATAGACAACACTAATTCAATTCAGCAGGTTTTGTTAATAATTTTTATGTATGCATACACATTAATAATAATAATAATAGTAATAAAGCATTGAGTTTGAGGAGGATTGAGGGATACATGAGCAAAGTTTGAAAAAGAGGGGGAAATGATGAGGAAATTCTAGAAAAGGGTATCAAGATTCTTCAATAAAATGGCTATGCTTTGGACTTTATGTAGGAATTCCACTATAATGGCCCTTTCTTCTGAAGCGTAGACTGCAGCTTCAGATTGTAACAGAAGTTTTGGAGGGCTAAGTACTCACCACTGTGCATGCTTTACATGATCTTCCTCATACAATAATCAGATAGTCCCAAGAAGCAGACATTGTGGTGTCTGTTCTATCAAGAGAAGCCACAAACACAGAAAGCTTCAAAAACTTGCTTCAGAGAAAAAAAAACACTAAGCATTGAACCCAGGGTAGTTTGTCGCCAAAGGCAGTGCTCTGCTCACTTGATAGCCTCTTCATGGGAGGAAAATACGTTATTCTTAAAGGGAGAGATTTATATACACAAAATTCCATCTTATCAAGCGAAAGTATCTATATTATCACATAATGTAAGACACATGCTTGAACACATCCCTTTCACCCTCTCTGTCCCTCTCCCCCACCTCTCTCTGTAATACCTAATTACCAATAGCAATAGACACCTATCCAGAAGCTTGGAATCAAGTGTTGGATGGTGAGCAAGGTAAAGTTTAGGTTTTTTGAAATGCTTACATTATCCTAAGTGATTATATTAATAATTAAATTCATAGATTATTTGTAGTTGCACATAAAATAGGTCACAGCATCCAGTTTGAAAAATAAGTTTTCTCCTTTCTATTTATACCTTCCCACTCTCCCAGCAGAGGTAACTGCACCCCACACATAGAATCTATTTTATTCCTGTGTGTTTTTAATTATTTTGAGCACATTAAGCATGCACTTTAGAATAATATTCGGTATTTTTAATGTTTTTAAGTTTCGACTAGGCAAAATGCTGCATATTGTCCTGGAACCGTATTCAAAATATGTTCTATTTTATATTGAAAATATATGTGAAAAAATATCTCAATATTGATATTTTCATCACTTATTTGTGAGGGTTTGCTCTATGACAGTGATTTTTTTATTCTCCTGTTAATGAATATGTGGATATTTCCAGTGTTTTGCAGCCACAGAAACATTTCCATGATCAGATCACATTAGATTCATGCGTGAATTTCCTTGTGTTTCTATGCCCAGCACTAAGTGTTGGCTGTGTTTGCCTTTACATTATTTAGTGGTGACAAAATTTTCTCCAATGTCATGGTGCACTTTCTAGCTGTTTGCAGAAGTTCAATTGTCTCAGGTCTTTCAGGCTTTCTGGTCTTCCAGTCAATGTGCAGTCATGCCAGATTATTGCCAATCTGATTTAATTAACAAGGAGAATGTGTTCATGTTTTACCCAGGCACTTAAAAAAAATGGGGGAATGAAGACAAGAGAGAAGAGAGAGGAAGAAAAGAGAAAGAAATTCAACATAGGAGAAGAAAGGGATCTAGGTGAGGGGAGCTTTGTCAATCATCCAAGGATTGCTCACCTACCTAGTGAGTCAAACCAGTGCCAGAATTAGAGCTGAGGGGTCTTTAGTGGCTCTGAGCTAGAGGAGGAGACAGACAGGAGGCACTGAGGGAGTCTGTCTAAAAACTATTCTCAATAGGACCAGTGTGATCACTTGGCCATTCATTTACAGATAAACCAGGGCATTTCCTAGAATGCTTGAAAGTTTACCCTCGTTATTTACATTTATTAGTTTTTATAAGGCTTTTTCTTCCTTTGATGTTTCTATCAACCCTTCTATAATGACATTTCAGTAATGGAAACCAGAAATTTTACTTTATGGCCCATGACAATAGCAAAAAATAAATAAAATTAATTTGGTGGGGGATTGGACTTTGATGTAATATGGAATGCATACAATGGGAAAAGAGCTACCAGATATTACAGGAATCATGACCCTTCAGAACCAGCATCCTATTAATAGACCTGGCAGGGAAAGTAGTATTGTGATAAATTCAAATATGAAGGAACAAGAAAATACTTTCAGAACACACTCACTCACAGTGACTTCTGTGTTACAGTAACACAGACTCATTTAGAGAAGAAGTAAATGAAATAAACCTTAAGGAATCTGAGTTAATCTGAAAACATCACCTACAAAAAATACCAGCCTCTAACTCAGGTGACATAAGCGGAGATGCCCAAAGAAGCTTCTGCTAATTGAAAGCTGAATCCAGATGTTAATTTTCAAAACCCATGCTTTCTGTCTGTTTCTCTCTTACTCAGTTACTTGATCTCAACCCTCATGCCATGCAGGGCCTTTGCCACGTGTCTTCAGAATGCCTTACCCTCTGGCTGCTTATGGCCATGGCTGAATAACAGTATATTTTTCTAAGTCAGCCATATTTGTTTGGGGTGGAGAATTAACTGTGATGTCTGTAACTGAATTGGGAGGCTGATAGGTCCTGGGTTTCTGAAGGAGTGTTTAGCAGCACAGAGTTTTCTATAGGATAGTTTCCCAGTGGAAGACACTTGCCCTCTTTCTGCTTGTCTCTGGTTACTGGAAACTGGCATTCTATGTTATCTCATGACCCCGTGATAATGGAGAACGTATCCCAGAAATCTTTTCCATATTACATTCCAACTGCTATTCCTGGGGTCAATGCTGTAAAATGAGAAGAAAATTGTTATTGTTTCTTAGTTTGAGCCAAATTTTACCTTCCCCTAGATTCCATGGCCAGACTCATTCACAGTCTTTAGGGCTCAGTGATCACAAGCTCTCAGTCTTTGGTATCTGGGATGAAGTTCCCGTTTCCTTGGCTCTATCATTTGCATTGCTTAAATAATTCCGAAGGCTGCCCTGTCCAATCTAACTCTTAATGGTTCTCAGGTTGATGAAAATGATTCTCCTCCAGGATAACTCTCAGCATATCCATTGGCCTCTAGAACTTTAACTTTCATATTATCTTTAAATACCATTGCTCACTGAAGGGTTGCCATGTTCTAAGGTGAGGAGGATGACGGTCAAGGCATGGACCATCATCAGAAGAGAAAGAGGCACAGGGCTCACAGTGCAGTGGGGGCATTCTGGAGATGGAAAATGAGACCCAGAGGGTAGAATGTTTCAGAGTAAAATGGTGGAGACTGTGACCAGTGGTGTGAACACTGGAGGGAAACATCTTAGGAAGTATGCAGGACAAGTGTCTTGTAGGGATGTATGTCCAGAAACTCATAGCTCACAAAGAAGTTCTCAGAAACAAAACAGCAACAAAACAAACAAACAAACAAATAAAAACTCCAAGGCCTTTACATTTGTAAACATTTCCTTTTATTTTATCTTCACAAATAATAAAACTAGTAGTGAATATTATGTTAGGACATCATAGAAATGAAGAGCTCAGGCTCTTGAATTAGGAGAACCTGTGTTCATTTCCTGAATTTCCCTTTTCCATTCTATGGCTTTAGACATGGTAGTTCAAGTCTCGCATGCTGCTGCTTCTATTGTAAATCAGATATAGGAACAGTGCCTATCTCTGTAGGCTTGCTGTGGCAATAAAAGTAGTGAATGTACTAACAGCATTCTTCATGACTCATGGTAGCATTCAATAGAGAATTACTCTTCCTTATTTCATCATTATTAAATCACAATGAAGCCTAGGGGATTAGGAAGAACCCACTGGATCCCAGTGGGATGCTCTGACTAAATTATGTAACAGTGTACACCGCAACTGGGCATTTATTGTCAAACCATCACACAAGATTCCCATCTTAGCAATATCTTGTAGATGGAAGTGTTTCTGCCCCATAAGTTATTCTGGGAAAGGACAACAATAACACATGCAAACGATCAAGGATTCCACAAATCAGTTTGCAAATAGCTATTTGGCAAATTAGATATTCATGTGATAATGAAATACAGCCTTTTATGGAAGATGTTTATCACAGCTGTCAAAATTCTTAAAGACTGTGAGGGAATCTTGAAGCTAAAACAGATCATTCTAATTTTGTTGGTAGTAAAACAGTCTTTTCCTCTGCTTCAGTCTTTCCAACACTTCACATTCACTAGGCTTCATTTGCAGCAAACAGCCAAGGCTGTAAAACAATACACTGGATGTTCAAGAGATAGAACTTACCGAAATTTTGAAATTCACACTTTTTTATTTCAGGGTTTCTTCTCACTTCTGATCAACCACTAGCTTCCTCTTCTGTAAGATAATTTTGTAAATATCTCTTTATGATATTAAAGTGAAGTAGGTCTGTAAGTGGCTTAATTTTTTTTGCACAGATAAAAACTTCAATGTAGTTCACTAACTAGAATATTTAAAATGTTAAGTAATTTATAATATAATTACATAAGGAATGTAAATGCTTAGGTTTGTAAAGTTTCTAAAATAGAAACAGCAAAAAGCCCTAAAATCCGTGCATGAGAGCATTAAGAGCCCATGGATGTGACAACCTCCCACAGCCTCAGGCGTGTGTGCCAGATTAATAGTTCTAATACTGTGACTGGCTGTAGGTGACACATAACAAACGCTTGCTTGGACAGAATGATAACATGGCCTTCCTTCAATCTAGTTAGTATAAATAAGTAGCTGTGTAAAGTTCTTTACATTTACATGTAGAAGAAGTTGAATTCTATATTATTTCATTTACACAGATGCCTGGGAATGCATGTTAGCTTCATGGAAAATGTAGGATGTATTTTCTGTAGGAGTGGTTCTTTGTCACATTGTAGTACGGTGCCACATAAAGGCCTACTGTGTTCTCTAACTATAACCATGGTCAAATGTCTCTATTAGTCATCATAATCAGCCCCCGCAGATTATACTACATCCACTAAAAACTATGTTTTCGATGGGTATACTGATTTATACATAAAGACAATGTTTTACATGGCCACGGTCAGACATCAAAACCCAACAGTCTGACTGACTCACTGCACTGTTGTTTACCATGATACTCAAGACAGGGACATATGATCAAGTCCTCCCCAGTGTCAATCTTCTTAAGTCAGTCTGTGGCCTCCACTGACTTGATAAAGCACAGCTCCTGGGTCTCTCAGGTTTGCCATTGTGATCTCATTCATTTGCATCCCTCTACTCTCTGCACCCCAGCCAGGCACCTCTCCTGCTGGACCAAGGCACAGTGCTCTTACTGCTGTACTAGCAGCCTTGTTCCTGCTTCCTGCCTGCTTTTCAGTAACTGTTCTCCTTCCAATATCACCTCAATGATGACTTCTGATGTCTCACAGGACCACTAAGGTCAATGCTTTTCTCTTACTGTCCACAGTAGCGGTCAGTTTACACATACACAGTCTCTGTGTCTGTTTCCCTCGATGGCTTCTGGATTCTCTGAGGGAAGAACTGTATGTGTTTTCTCTTCTTAGTGCCCGAGAGGCTACATTTTCAAATACTTGTTTGAGTGCATGCACCCATGGACATGAAATGAACGAGTGAGTAGACAAATATGCCGGTGACTAACCTGACATTCCTGGGCCAAACCTCCTTTTTTGAGTCAGTGAGTTTGTTTGTTTGTTTTCTGCTTACACTCAAGCTACCTGGAGAAATGAATGATTTAATATATGACCCATTTGGCAAGAACAACATGTTAACCTTCTAGTTTTATGGGGGGAAAAAGTTACCAACAACTTGTGAGTGTGTCAAAAATTCAAGAGTTGATGGGTTTCACAAGAAAGAGAGTCTTTCCTTTATCTCCAGGTGAACACATAGTGTGTTTATAATTATAAAAGTTATAAAAATTCTTAAAGCAACAACTTCCTTAAGTTACATCAAATCCTCACATTAAAACGTCTCCTGTTGGGGCTAGAGACAAGGATGAAGCAATTCCATTAAAATAAGAAAAGAGAAGGGTGCTCAATATTCCCACTCCTTTTCAACATAGTGTTTAAAGCAGTAGCTCAATCAGTTGGAAAAGAGAAGGAAAACAAAGAGATACAAATTGGAAAACTAAGAAGTCAAATTACTCCTATTTGTAGATGTTGTGATGGTGTATATATAAGAGATACAAAGAAGTCATAAAACTTTTAGAAAAAAGTCATAAAACTTTAATTGGGTTGTTTTCGCTGATTTCTTTTGGTCCCTGGGCCTTAAATAGGCTGACTAACTTTGTGAAACAACAGATACATAATTTGGTAGTAAAACCTATTCAGATACATTATCATAAATTAGCTATGGAGGACCACGAGACTCAAGATGAGGTTGTTACTCTATCCAGGGTGTTCCCAAAACCCGTCTCCACCCAACCTAAAAGAGGGGACTTCTGCCCCTAGACCAAGCAGAGAAGGACCACCCAGAACCCCCTCTGACTGGCGATTTGAATTCTTGCTTAGGCTGTGAGGCTAAGCACTGCAAGGGAATATAAATAAAAGTTAAAAATATCTCTCCGGGTTCCCTGAGGGACAAGCCTGACTGCATAGGGGTTGATGTCAAAAGTATCCCCTCTCCAGGAAAAAGACATCAGGATGGGTATGGCCCTCATGCCTCACTGGACAATGACAGGAGGCCCGGAGCCATTACAAGGTCCCTTTCAATTACTGGAGGTCAGGCCTCTATCCCCACCTTCACAAGATTAGAATTGCCATGGCCCTTCTATACTTAGAGAAGGGAGGAGATGTCAGGGGCAGCCCTGCTTGTACACTGAAGGCCTAAAATCAGCAATAGGCCTAAAATCAGCAATAGGCCTGACATACATTTATGGTAACACAAAGTCTTGGGTCTCTGTGGAAAAACACTGAAACAGATGGCTATAAGCTATTGTAAACAGGCAGCTTTTGTGGAAATTTAGCGGCCTGAGTTGTCATAGACCTTGTAAATAGGTAGCCTTGGCAGATAGTACCAACTTAGATAAGGACAAGTGAATCATAGGCGGAGTCATAGTGACCTGTCCCCTGAACCTTCACCCAGCTGATACCCTGTTCTGAAAGATACCTGCACTCCCCCTGAACACCTATGCCCTGGTGTCATCCCCTTCTCCACATCTTGCCTTTTTGTGTTTACAACCCCTGTGTGAATAAGTAAATATTACGATTTGATTTAAATTAAAAAAAAAAAAAAAAAGAAATGGCCAATAGTTTCAGAAAAGTGGCAGGATAAAATATTTTTGCATATTAATAAGAAACACTCCTAGAAAGAGATCACGAAAACATTATAATTCACACTAATCTCAAAATCTATCTAAGAATGACCCCAACCAAGGTAGATGGAAGACCCATAAATAAAAACCTTAAATCTCTCTACAGTGAGATTGAGACAGACACTAGAAAATGGAAAGACATGTCATATTCATGAATATATTTAATATTAATGGATGTTGTGGAAATGATCACCACACCAAAAGCAATTTACAGATTTGGTGCAATCCCAATAACAATTCATATGACATTCTTCACAGAAATAGGGACAAAAACATCCTAAATTTCATATGGAATCACAAAAGACTCTGAATAGCCAAATAATCCTTTGCAAATACAAGAGGGATTGCTGTAGCTGACTGAAAGCTATACTATAGATCGACTGTAATAAAAGCAGCATGGTACTGGGACAAAGATAGTCATATAGATCAGTGGAACCAAGTTGAAGAAACAAATATGACTGCAGTATTAAAGCTGTCTGACATTTGTCAGAGATGCCAAAGGTGTACACTGGAGGACAAACATCATTGTCAGCAAATGGTGATAGGGAAACCAATGTTCTGATGTAGAAGAAAAACATTAGACTTGTAGGTATCCGCTTGAAAAAAGATCAGCTCCAAATGGATCAAAGACCTAAATGTGAAAGAACAAAACAGATAGAAGAGAGCATAGGGCGTGCCCTACAGGGAAGAGACCCCATTTCCCCCCAGGAATTGAGGCCAACAGTTGATGAGGGGAGTTTCACAGAAATAAAGATTCTGCTACAGCAACAATGGAATGAAGAGAAATCCCAGAGAATTGAGAGAATCTATGCCACAAATACATCTGACAGAGGATTAATATCCAGGATAGTATAAATATTTCAAAAACCAAAATGTCCAAAATAAAAAACACATTAAAAGTGTGCTTAGGATTCAAACAGAGAATTCCCAAAAGAAGAAATTGCTGAAACATACCTCAAAAAGGAAACAAGAAAGAAAGAAAAGGCAAGCAAGCAAGCAAGAGAAAGAAAGGAGAAAGTAAAAGAAAGAAGGAAGGAAGGAAGAAGAAAGAAGGAAAAAGAAAGGCTATCTCTTCTAGCAATTTGGAGACTGCATATCAAAACAATTTTGTCATTTCATCTTATGCCAACCAGAATGACAAAGCTCAACCAAACCATCAACAACAAATGTTGGAGAAGATGCAGAGAAAATAGAAATCTTATTCAATGTTTAAATTGCAAGCTATTGCTTCCACTCTAGAAATTAGGATGGAGAACCCTAAAAAATATATATGAAAATAAATCTGCCTTATGACCCACATGTACCCAAGGGACTCAACAGTCTACTCCACAGATGCTTACTCGGCCTTACTCATTGCTGCTCTATTCACAATAGGTAGGAAATGGAATCAACCTAAGTGACCTACAACTGATCAATAGATAATGAAAATGTGGTTCATATACACTATGCAATAATATTTAGCTGGAGAGAAAAATGAAATTGTAAAATCTGCTGATAAATGGATAGAGCCCAAAAAGGTCATATTGAGTGAAGTAACTTGACTAAGATGACAAATGTCATGTGTTCTCTTTCATCTGTGCTTCCAAGTTCCCAGTGTTCAGATGTGAGTATGTAACCTGGAATAATTGCTGGAACCATCAACGTAAAAGGAAACCATGGTGGGGAGAGAAAGAAAGAAGAGAAAGGGGAGTAGCAGGATACAGATTAAAGTGGAAAATGGGAAGGTAAAACATACCCAACTATGATAAATCACAATGGCCAGCATAGCATGATAACCCTAAGGGAGCAATAGTGGCATGCACACCTTGGTGGTAACCAATAGATCTTTAATTGTACTTAAGACCTGTTCAACAAGAGGGTAATCATGCCATGTGCTGGTAACATACCTAACTACCTGGGCTTAGAGAATTCATGGATATTGTAAGAACATCTGCAAGTAACATTTTACTAAATTATCATAATCTCTAGCTACATTTTAAGTGCTTATCCTTATGCAATCAGAAGAGTGTACTTCTCACTCCTCATCAAAGACACTTCCCTTTCAACAGAGTACATTATAGAGAACCACAATAAAACCATAAGATTGTGGTGCCCAGTCACAATTGATACACCTACAACACATCTCCATAACCCAAGGCCAAAGGAGCATCGAGGACGAGAAGGCAGAAAGATTATAAAAGCGAGAGGAATAGAAAGTTTGTTGTGAGACTGTATCTCCGAGAAAGTCAGAGAAGCCACACCCATGCAGTCTCATCATTTTGGTTACTGAAAAAGATCAACACCAATAGACATGCTAAGATGGAAGGAGGAAAGTTTATGAGCTTACAGGCTAGTAAGGTATGCTGAAAGGGGAAGATATAGTCTTCTCCAGAGTAGAGCCCCTTGCCCTAATTGGCTATCTGATACAAAGTGGTCAGCCCCGAAATAATATACATGCACATAACATTATATGGACTGAAAAGATTGTATTTATATATTTAGGTATGTAAATATTTATCAGCAATTGAAGTAAAAGTAAGTCATAAATTTGAGAGAGAGGGGGGAAGGAGGGAGAGAAAGAAAGTAGCAGGACACACAGGAGGGACTAGAAGGAGGAAAGGGAAGGGAGAAATTTATATAATTACAATTTAAACATTAAATTTACTATAAGCTATTACATATGATTCTGTAACATAAGAAAGGAGAGGAGGGTCTGATTCAAAAAGAGATATGAACATGAGTCTGTCTATGCTTGGGTGAACTAACATTAGTCTTTCCTCTTCCCCCTCCTCCAGTTTCCTTCCATGCCTTCTGTTATGGCTGCGTTCATGGTAGTGTATGCACATGTAAGTAGGTACACACATGTAGATAGTGAACTGATATTTTTGAGACTATCTTTAAACCTTTATGTTACATCAAGATATTGAATGCTTCCTCTTTCTGTCACACACTTTCCCATTCAATGCCATCCTTTCCAGGTCCATTTTCTTTCTTATGAACTTTCAGCACAGTTTTTCTTATCTATTCTATCGCAATGCTTTTATACGAGTTTATTTGGAAAGGCTCCAATATGTTCTTGCCAGCTCTTTGTCTAAATGCCATTTGTATGTGTCATTTCAACAGCCCTTAGTCAAATGACAACATTCTGTCTTAATGATCAACCACTGGCCAGGCTGTTTTTCTTGCTCTACTGTGAACTACATAACCAGGGCAAATGTCAATACCATTTGTTCATACGTGGAATGAACAAAATGTGTAAAGGATAGTAGCTAGCATTTATAGGTTCTATACTACTACAGCATTTATAGGTACATACTACCAAGCTATATTTTAATGTTTTTATATGTATTTCCTTAAACTCACAACAGTAAAACCAACAGTAAAAGAAAACAGAGAGATGCCACAAATACATGGAGAAGTAACAACACACTTTTGAGTGAATAGTAAGCCATTGAAAAAGCACAGGGGAAATTTAAAATATTCTCAGACTCAAAAGAAAATGGCAATCTAGCTTATCAAATTAGTTATTAATACTAGAGTAAAATAACCAGATATGTCTCAACTAAATAATGATGCATCTTAGAGTCCTGGAAAAAGAACAAGACAAACTTAAATACAACAGATAGCAAGACACAATTAAAATCAGGGCAGAGGGTAATGAAATAGAAAATAAAATAATAACATAAAGACAATCACACAATGGTTATTCATTTGCAAAAATAAACAAGATGGACACTCCCCATATAAACTAAGAAAAAAGAAATGGAGGATGCAAATTAATAAAATTAGTAATGAAAGCAGGGAATGTTGTAATGAATCTCAGTGAAATCCAGAGATTCCTTAGAGAATACTTTGAAAAACAAAAAGGAAAAAATTTTAAACACCTTTTACCTACCTAAATTAAATCAATATATAAGCAGCCCAAAATGGACCCATAGCAAGCAGAAGACTGAAACATCAATAACAAGGCTTTCCACAAGGAAAAACTTAGGACTGGGAGGATTTACTGCTGAATTCTATCAAATCTTCGAGGAAACATTCACACTGGTATTTCTTAAACTATTCTACAAAGTAGAAATGAAAAATAAAATACCAGCAAACTTACTCTACAGTGTTGGCATTATCCCGATATTCAAACCAAATAAAAACACAGCTAAAACATAACCTATGGACTTATTTGCCTGATAAGCACAGATGCAAAGTTTTCATTAAAATATTTGTAAGACCAATTCAAGAACAGGTGAAAAGAATTATCCCATCAGCACAAAGCGAGTTGAATGTACACAAATCAATAAGCCTATTGCAATATGCATAATAGACTTGAAGACAGAAATTACATGATTATTTGAACTGATAAAAGGCTTTTAAAAAGGCTCAGCATACCCTCACCATAAAAGACCTAAAGAAGCTACACATAGAAGGAATGTATCTTAATATAATAAAGGTTGTACGTGCTAGGACTTTAGCCAACACTATACTAACTGGACGAAGCCTGAAAGCATTTTCTCTATAATCTGAAGCAAAACAAGAGTCTCCATTTTGTCTATTCTTATTCAATATAGTGCTCAAATTTTGAACTATAAATAAATAAGAAAGAATATACAAATAGAAAAGTGATTAAATTGTCATTATTTTCAAGTTATGTGAACCTATACTTAAACAATTCTAAAGACTCCACCTGAAAACTCATAGTTCTGGTAAATACTTTTAGCACAGTGTAATACAAAATCAACATACAAAAATCAGTATTCTATATACTGATAATGAACGTATGGAGAAACAGCAAACAACACTAATTACAAGATCTAGTCAAGGGCACGAAAGACTTCTCAGTGAAATTGTACAAAAGTCTAGAAGATGAAAAGATTTTCTCAAGGTCACAGATTGGTAGAATTAATATTAAAATGCCAATATTACCAAATGACAAATTAAGTATAGGTTCACATGACCAAAAGAGTCTAGAAATGTAATATAATCTTCATAAGACTGCAAGAAAACGCAGTCCTGAAATCCCAAATAGATATAGCAGTACTAGGCAGAAACATGATCTCAAATTATATTATAGGTGTGTAGTAACAATAGCATTGCATTCTAAATAAAAACAGATATGTAGGCCCAACAAAATAGAACAGAGGATCCAAAAATAAACCCTTATAGCCTTTACCGTGTAATTTTGATCAAGGTGTTGCAGAGACTGATCTTCACTGTCAGCTTAACTGACTTTAGAATTGCCATGGAGGTACAACTCTGTATGTGTCTGTGAGAGTGTTTCCAGGAAGCTTAAACCGAGGTGTGAAAGCCCATGCAGACTGTGGGTGCATGTCCATTCCATGGCTGGGAAATGGAAAGCCACACTGAGTACCAGCATTTGTTTCTCTCTGATTCTTGGCTGTGGGAGACAGTGTAACCAGTTCCGTTACTTGTTTGTGATGGCATCCCCATCATGATAGACTGTGTCCTCAAACTGTTTCCAAAAAAATTCTTCCTTAAGTTATGTTTGTCAAATATTTTGTCACAGCACTAAGAAAAGTTTGTCAAGAACACATTGGAGAAGACCCTTTTAAACAAAGGGTGCTGGGGAAACCTGGATGTTTCTATGTAGAAGATTAAAAGTAGATCTAAGTCTCTCATTCTGCACTAAAATAATTCAAAATGAATTAAGGACCCCAGTATAAGCCCTGGAACTTTGAAAGGGCTAAAGGAAAACACTTCACAATTTAGGCAGAGGCAAGGAGTTTGTGCAAAGAACTTCTCCATCATAGGAAACAGCCCAAAGAATCAAGATAAAATTCCAAGAGATTAAAAAGCTTCTGGACAGCAGCATAATGACACAGACTATGAAGAAAACAAATCTTTACTATCAGACAAAGGGTCTGTATCTAAAATGCATAAAGGACTGCAAAAAAAAAAAAAGTTTTCCATAACTTCAGGAACATGATTTACTCATTTGCAAAAGAATACCACAGAGGAATACATGGAATTTAAATGTTAATTTTCCTTTTACTTGCTCTAATGAAAGATCAGTTGGTGCCTCACCAAAAAGAACGCGTTCTCAGTAGATGAAGCACAGGCAGCTTATTGTCAAAGGAATTAACCCTGCTGAAACCATCATTCCCCAATGATATAATATTTTCCTCTGCTCCAGGAAAGTTTTTATTGTAAAAATAATGTACAACCCTTATGCTATAGTTGTCAATATGCAATTAGCACCACATGCAGTAGCCTTTGTAAATATGCCTGATTCAAATGAACAACTGTGAAAATTAAACATCAAAACAACTTCCAGTCAATCAATGGGCTAGTGAGCTGACTTCCTTAAAAGAAGACTATACATGACAGATATTTTTAAAAGTGCTCAACTTTCTTAGCCATCAGGGAGAATGTGAATTACACCAGTCAGAATGGCAACTGTGAAGAAAACAAGAGCAGTGAATTCAGATGTGGATGCGGCAAAGGGGGCGCTATCACATACCCCGGGTGGGAAGATAGACTTGCAGAGTCTCTGTGGACATCAGTATGTATAGGTTTCCCCAAACAACTGAAAGTGGAACCACCATGTTGTCCAACTATGCACTTCAAGTCCCACCACAGTGCTTCGTACATGTCTGTGTTTCTTTCTATATTATTCACAATAGTTAAGAAATGGAGCCAGCTTAGGTGTCCATCAACAGATGGATAAGGAAAATGTGGTACTATACCTTGCAGTTACTTTTATTGAGTTGTAAAGCAGACCTAAGTCATGATCTTAGAAAGCTCACTCCCACTCCACTCTATGATCTCAGCTCACTACTGTCTCCCTTCTGTACATTGCTCCAGATACAGGGGTTCCCAGAATGAACCAAGCACACTCTCACCTCCAGCTTTCTCAGAAGTTCCCCTCCATACATGACAAATTAATGGACTTTTATTGAGTTATAAAGAAAAATGAAATTATGACACTTGCTGAAAAATTCAAGTCATCATGTTAAGCAAAATAAGCCAGATTTCAAAGACAAGTACCTCATGTGTTTCCTTATGTGTGGGTCTTAGGTTTAAGTTTATATATGTGGAAACATGTCCACATGTATATGTGTGAGGAAGTCATGAAAGGGGACCATGAGCAGAGAAGAAGAGACAGACTGACATAGAGAGATGGAGATGGCAGAGAGGGCACAGGAATATCTATAGATCATGAAACCAGAAGGGGCGTGTTTATGGGGAGGAGGTGAAGACATGAGAGCCAAGCAGATGTACAGGGAAGGCTGGGCCCGGGGGATGGAGAAAAACATATGCACGATAATGCCCTCTGCTTTATATGCCTTTAAAATCAATTAATACAACTAGTTATGACACACAATTACAAGGCACTCCTGAAGCATATAGTATAGCCAATAAGATATTTGATCCTGTACTGAAGGAAATGTGACAGCTTGCCAGGTAAAGGTGAAAGATAGGAGTGGTTAAAAGCATATGTCATCTTAATGGGGTTATATATCTTTCTGTGGTGGAGTTGGTTATGCTGCAGTGTCAAAAATAAAACGAGAGAGTTAACCAGGTCCAACTTTGGCATTTCACCAAAATAACAATGAAAAGCTATCACCGGATTTCTAGCAAAGGGGGGATTAGTATTTAATTCTTCTGTGAAAATTCCCCAAATTTTGACTTTAGTAATATGACTTGTGAAAAAGTAAGAAGTCAGAACATTAAACTAAGAGCTAGCTCATTCATTCGTTAATCCTTTCTCTCATTACTCCACTCATTGTTGTTTCACCACTGATATGATTTGTTCATGTCAGTGTTGTGGGAACTAGAAACAAATCAACATGATAAACCAAGTTACTGCTTCTGTTAACCTTAAGCTGAGGTTCTCGTTTGCCTCTCTCTGTCTCCTCCTGTCTGTCTTTCTCTGATGCTCATGGGGAGGCATATCAGGTAACTGCTACAAATATTAATACAACACATGGCCAAAGGATTGAGAGTGTGGAGGTTTACTTTAAACATGGGTGGCCAGAAACATTCTCTGTCTGCAGAGGTGAAGCTGAAGAGAGACCTGAATGAACTGATGAGGATGCTGGTCAGATCCTAGATGGAGAGATCCAGGTGGATA
The DNA here is from genome assembly GCA_021653895.1 of Mastomys natalensis. Classification (NCBI taxonomy): domain Eukaryota; kingdom Metazoa; phylum Chordata; class Mammalia; order Rodentia; family Muridae; genus Mastomys; species Mastomys natalensis. The sequence goes on from JAJTUV010000106.1 coordinate 2,266,265, forward strand.
GAAAGATGCAGAGCTGGGGGTGAGAGGACAGTGTCTTCTGAGAAAGCTGGAGGTGAGAGTGTGCGTGGCTCATTCTGGGAACTTAAGGAAGCCTGGGACCTCTGTATCTGGAGCAATGGATGGAAAGGAGAAGTAGTGAGTTGAGCGAGCTTCCTAAGATCACCATTTAGGTCATGGTGAGGGCTTTGGGTGTGGCTCTCCAGGGAGTCACTGGTCATGTCAAGGGTGGTAAATACAGAAGTGGTATGTTCCACTTTCAACATTTTGCAAAGTATATGGATAACTGCACTGTGTGTGGATAGTAGTGGAAGCTGGATCGCTAGTTTGGGATCATCAGAGAACATGCAGCCATGAAGTTGGGTGCTACTGAATGGAAACTGAACAGAAGCTGATAAAAGGCCACATATGAGGTGCTATCTAGAAGACAGAGTTAAAAGAATTTGCTGACATGTGTGAGCATTAGAGAAGGAGGCCTATAAAGAATTATCTCACATTTTTGGCCAATCAACTGGAAAGATGGGTTTGCCATGTAGTAGGATAGAAAGTGGACTGAGGCAAGAAAAGAAAGAGTTAAACCGAGGCCATATTAGATCTCAGCTGACTGATGGACAGCAGACTGAATAGGTAAGAGGCTGGATGTTTATCATTGTCTAGGTAAAATTAATGATGCAAACATTAATTATATATTATAATTAATTATAACATATTATAATTAATTAATTATATATAATTAATTATATATTATATAATTAATTATAATATATTATAATTATATATTAAATATTAATATATAATAAATTAATATATAATAAAAATTAATATATATATATATATACACGTATACATACATACATATACATGTATACACACACACATACACACACATATATCTTCAGTGGCTCCCCGATCTTACTATTTCTATACAATATTCTTTGATGTTTTTAATTTATATTTTAGTATTTTGAGATGTGATTGTAGCCCTAGCTGGCTTAGAACTCACTCTGTGGCCTAAACTGGCCTCAAACTTAAGCTCTCTTTCTGTCTCAGCCTCCCAACTTCTGCAATTATACTTGTGTGCCACACACCTGTTATCCGTATTCTTCTTTTGATCAAATTTATCTCTGGTTCCTAAAGATTGAGGGCCATCAAACTTTTCTGCATAAGTGGCTATAGAGGAGGTAGTTTCAGCTTAGCTGGTCATAAAGCTCCTAAATAATTACTGGACTCTGTCTATGTCGTTTGAAAGTTGCCATAAAAATCCCTAAAGCCTTGAAGGGTGAAGTTTGTGTTCTAGTGAAAGCTGTATTTACAAAAATGCAGTGAGCTGAGCTTGACCACTGCTATTGTTTGGCTGTGCACACCGTGGAAGAACTTTAAGCAAGGATGTATTTTGTTTTGCTTTCCCTGCTTTTAAATAGACTGGGAGCAGGTCATTAGCAGACTATGGGGAAAATCTTCTCTCAGTTGAATGCTTCTTGAAGTAAATGATTAACCATAAGAGAGAGGCCACACAGAGTTCCCATTCCCCTGGATCCCACACCAGCATTCTTACAGACAAGGTAACCCTTTCAAAGAAACCATCAGCCAGAAGCTGAAGAAATACCATACGTTTAGCACAAATGAAGATATTTCTGTACTGAGTAGGCATTTTCCCAAACAGTTGTGGGTAAAGACATATTGGCAAAATAAGTCAGAGATTCTATATGAAATCCTCAAGTAAATATAAATGTACCTCTGCAACCGCTCACTTTCTACTTTGTGAGAAAGAAATTTCTTAAAGCGATAGAGCCTCTTTTATGGTCTAATATACGAACACGATCATTAAGCATTTCATTTCCCAAAGGAATGGATCCACGATAGTTAACACGCTGCAGTGGAGAGGATCTGCCCTGGTGTATTGTTACCGTGTCAAATCTGATCTGGCTTTGGTTAACAGACTCATGCATGTCTCAGAGAACAGCGCCTTTGATCTTGATATCTTTTGTATTTCTTCTTTCTTTTATAATTTTTAACTCCGAAATGCTGTGTACAGACAGAACCTCTTTGAACTCTGAAGCTCTTCCATGCACGGTATGTATGATCTTTGGTTTCAAAAGCTCTATTAGGAGCTTCCAGGAGAGTGCTAGTTCCAGTTCAGAATTACCTGTCACTACACGTGTACCAGCTACCTGCTTCTCTTCAAAATCAGTGAGACTTATTTTAATACTATAAATGCCATTATATATGTATAAAATTTCTATCTCACAGGACTTACTCTCTTTTTCCCTACCATTTTATATATCCAGCATGATTTTTTTTCTTGGCTAATAATCATATTAAGCTGTCACCATCAACTAAGTTTTCCTGAGCTCTTAGACCAAAGCTAAATTTCACCATGTATTTTCTTTAAAGGAAATTTACTCAGTTCTAAATTAGCATGCTTCAGAGTTAGTGGAAATAGCACTGAACTTACAATCAGAATACATGAGCTTACATTCCAGCTCCACCATTGGACAGATGTAGGATATTGTCTCAGAACCAGGTGGCTGCACAGTGATATCAGATGGCGTAAGTGTGAAGATGGAACAAGCCAGCATCAAAAAGAGAAAATCCTTCCCTTTGTGCCTTGTCTCCCCATATGGAGTCATGCATGTGATCATTGTAAAGATATACCCACTTCCAAACAAGGTTCTCAGCAGAGAAGAAAAGCACTTGGGAAAGATGAGTGCTACAGATTCAGACTAATGACACCTTTCCAAGTATTCAAGCCATGGTCCTCGGAGTTTATTTCACAAGCCAGTGGCATCAGCATCACCTGGGAACTGGTTAGAACTGGCCTCTAGCCCTGAAGTGTTGAACTGGAAACTGTTATGAGTGGGCCCAGCAAGACCTATGGGTGATTGCTGCTGAGGCGAAGTGGAACTACCGTGATGCCTCCCATTAGTAAACGGTCCTACGCACACGATATTATCTATCCATTCATTTCAAAAAAGCACTTGAGGAAAATCAGTCTATTGAAATATTAACTAAGAGACCTCAACATTTACTGAAACAACACATAGTAACATAAGGCATAAGAAATCATCTCTCTTCCAGAAAATAAAATTGCTAATTTGAAAATATAAACTTCCTAGTGACTGTAACATTATCTAGAATGTGAAAATAAACCAAGACTTAACAAAGGAGAGCACAGAGAGACTGTTCATTCTGAAGGTGCTGTAGCAAGAGGGCCAACCTCCATGCCTTACATTTAGCCAAGACTCAAAGATAAGTCCAGGAGCAGAACAGCCCTGAAGTGAGCAAGCCTTCAGAGGTGCTCTGAGTGGGGACTGCAGGTGAGAGAAAATAGGAGATGCACTTACAGGAAGCATGGCATCCTTGGCGATTGGCTTGGGAGCCTAATTGTCTTTCTATGGTTGGTCTTGTGTTGTCAGTAAGTAGGAGAAACTAAGGAAGTAGAGGCTTGAACAAGCCTTAAGCTTTCAGGAGTGGGTTCCACAGATTTTTCAGCTAGAATTGTACTGTTATACATAGTCTGGTCATTGTAGGATTGGTCTCTCAAGAAGTTGCAGGGAAAAGATGCATTTGTGAAACAGAAATAGAATAGACTTTTAAAAGATACAGTTACATTATTGCTTAAGTTATTAGTTAACAATTACCATCTTCTTGTGTTCTACTACTACTTTAATTAAAAGGGTGTTCTTAAAAGTAATTTACATGAGAAATATTTTCAACACAAATATGAATGATTCTCCTATGCATAGATTTATTAATGGGAAATGCTAAAGAACACACATTACATGATTATAAAAATAATATAGGCTTTCAAAGCAAAAATTCAGAGAACAAAGTTAAACAAATATATGTAGCTGTCTTTGGATACTTTTTGGTTCTTCTTTCTTCCACCCTTCTCCACCCTTTCTCTTCCACCCTTTCAAACTCCTAACACTAGATAAGAGAGAAAAAAGGGTAGCGAGGAAAGGAAAGAGATCCTCGAATAAAGTCAGGAGTCAGAATTATTAGACTACTTACTGCTGTTGAGGGGCATCCAGTTTCTTAGGACAAATTTGATCTTCATCATCCGGATAACTAATTTCTTCTTTATGAGAAGCTTAACAAACTGTGACCAACATCAACCAACCAACACCTCACTGTGTGTCTTGGGGCCCTATTATTTATATACCCTCTGAAAAGTCCCCAGTATTCCAAATGTCACACAATCACAGAAGCTATCTGCAGCTACCACAATCATGCCCCTGCTGGAGCATGAGGAAAATCATAATCAGCTGCTATGGACAATCTGAAGCAGCCGATATCCCATACCTAGGATTAAAATGAAAGCATATTCTTATAATATTTCTCTGTTTTTTAAAGAAACCAAAATTCCCAAATTGTCACTACAGGTATGGGTTATGTTTTCAAAGCTGTAAGTACAAAAGGAATCGTGTTTTGAACCCAACCAATTCCATAGAAACCAAGGGCAAGAGGAGAATTTTTTTAATAAATTATATTCCAGAGGCACTCCCCTTATCTAAGAAGGTATTGATGATTATTAATAGATGCTTTGGGAGAGTGGGCTTTTATTTCAATGAGCAATGGTTAATGCAGAGACTTACAGATTTATAACAGGTCATAGTACTTTGAATAAGTGACCATTGTGTGCTTCATAAGGGAAAGAAAGGATATGAAAACCAGAGGAAGAGAAGGAGTACTAAGAAATGATGTCTTGTGAACATGACATGATCCTCAAACCTGTAGACTCACAGTAGCCATGGTTACTTGCCCAAGACCTATACAAGACTGAGCACCAGTGGATGAGGAGGAAGAAGCTCATGAGACCCCGCCTCTCCTGATGAACTATTGGCAGTTAGTGCCTGCTGGCAGAGGGAAGTCCTGATTTTTAGTGATATAACCACTGGTAAGTTACTCACACTCATGTTCTTGCAAACAACCCCACTTATACTCAGTGGGTCACAAAATAATAAAATTATAAAGACATGGAAATGTAAGGGGGACATACTCAGAAGACAAAGCATTTCAGATGAAGTTAGAGAGGCTGAGTCAGAGTAAGGGAGAGGGGATGAATCTGAATGAAATATATACATGTATGGTATTGTTAGATAAGACATTTAAAATATTAAAGAAAGAAAAACAATAAGAACAATAGTAACAACAAAACAACTACATCAAACAACATAACAAATCTAGTATTTGATATCTTAAAGAAAGTCAGACATTAAGAAAGGAAGGAAGGAAAAAAGGAAGGAAGGAAAAAATGAAGGAAGAGAAACAAACAGAACGTATGATGAAAAGATGGTGAAATCTTAGGCTATCGAGCCTGTTAATTTGCTTCAGTCAAAGAAAAGTAAGTTTCTAGTATTTTCTTGATAAATGTGTTATAGCTTGAGATGAGATGCTTATCTGAGCTGAGTCCTACTCTCCCACAGGGTCAGGGTTAGAGACTCTGTCTTCCAATATCAGCCCTTAGGCTCAATCCCCAGCCAATAAAAGATTTGCATCTCAAAAAGAGTCAGAGAAAGAATTTCTAATAACAAGTGGTTTGGGGTTTGTTTGTTTGTTTTGTAATCTAGGAATAGAGAACTCTGAGCCTGGGATGGAATGGGGGAAAGCAAACCAAACCAAAACCAAAACCAAAACACTATCTAAGGGTTATTGAAGGTGTGATGAAGGCAAAAGCCTAAATCTACATTACATCAAGCAGACTTATTTAAATCAATATGTTTTGCACTTTTAACAGACACATTTAAAAATACATTAAATGTATTTATTGTACTTAGGGATGCTCACATGGGACTGGACAACCTATCAGGAGCCTTCTCCTGAAGAGAGAGAATTTTCTCTCTCTCAGCAGCCATCAATTGACTGTAGCTCTTCACTGAGGGAAGGGACCTTATAATATTTCTCATCTTGTGTACTGTTGTCATCTTCAGGTTTTGCTTAGGTAACCATGGGTTGAGAGTCCATGGGTGCAGCTTCCCTGTTGTATCTAGAAGATGCAATCTTGTAGCAGCTATACTGTGGTCTTCTGTATCTTACAATTTTTCAGGGCCGCTTACACAGTATTCTCTGAGCTGTAGGTATATAGATTTTATTGTAAATATATTATTGAGGTTGAACACTCCACAGTCAGTTGTTCTGTGCATTTTGATCAGTCATGGCTTTCTGCAGTTCTCTGTCTTTGCTGCAGAACAAGCTGCTTTGATGAGGGGTGAGAGGTATACTTGCCTGTGGACATGAGGGAAGATATTAAGAATTCAAGTGGGAATTTTTCTGAATTGGAGAAAGTAGCAGTAATGGTCACAGCAACAATGGATATATGCATAGGTGTACAATACTGGGCACAATTTCCTTCACATTGAAGGGGGCCTTAGGTCTAGTTAGACAGCTGTTAGTTACCTCCAAGGTACGTGCCAATATTAAACCTTTGGGAATATCATTTTCCCATTCTGTAGGCTGTCCAAAAACGTTCTCATTTCATGAGGCTACTTGTCAACTGGTATTATTTCATTCAGAGAAGAGTCGAGTTCAGAATGTCTACGCCTACATCTTGTACTGTTAGCCCTAACTTGTCTTCTGACATCTTCAGTGTTTCAGGTTCTACATTAAGGTCCTTGAAACATTGGCAGTAACTTTGTAGATAGTGAAAACAGGATCTAGTTTCATTCCTCTAGGTATGCATGCCCAGTCTTCCCAGTACTATTTGTTAAGGTGGATAGCTTTTTCCCATGTACATTTTTGTCATCTTTGCCAGAAATTAATAGGCATTGGTGCATGGGTTTATACCTGGGCCCTTTACACTTTCTTACTGATCTCCAAGTTTGTTTTTGTGCGCTACCAGACTCTTTTTATTGCCATGAATCTGTGTTACAACTTAAAATCCTCTATAGTGATAGATCCAGTATTATTCTTTTTACTCCAAATTATATTGGGTATTTGTATTTCAGATCTTTTGTGCTTCCATATGAATATTACAAAAACTAAAGCAAAGTATTTAATTCAGCAACAATGATGCATTTTATAACTGTCATGCACAATGGAAACAAAGCCAATTTGTTAGTACTTTCAAACTCCTTGGGATGTTACTCTTTGAGATTCTGGGGTAATATAATCAGTATTCCCAAGAATTCTCAAAAATTATTTTACAGATACAATCTTCACAGTATATTATTATTTGGTTAGCTAAAATTCTTGTTTAAAGGACAAAGTATACTGTCTAACATTCAGTGAAAAACTAACTCATTCTGTTGGTGAAACTTGCCGGGGTGCTCTGTATTCGGTTGATTGGATTTTCTATTTCTAGTATTTCAAGTTTTGTCCCCAGTACCTCTGTTATCAGTCTCTGTCCTGACTCTGTTTGACTCAGTTTTTATTTTATGCTGTTTTAGTTGTGTGATAAAACAAGAGAGTTTTGCTAGCACCCTTCTATTCTTTGCTGCAGTGACGTGCAAGCTTTGCCTTTTCTCTCTCCCTCTCTTTTCTCTTTAAAGTGTCTGTTACTGAGAGTGTGGTGCTTGTTTTCTGAGGCTCTCCCTTAAACATGGCTGTCTGGTCACCCCCTTTCACCTGGAGCACCCCAGAACATGCAGAAAGGACTCTTCATTTTTCCTGTTCTGCTTTTGTTTCTTATTTGATTTGCTAGTGGACTAGAGATCTTTGGTCATCACTTACCTCTCAATCCAGCTTCCTTGAGTTCATGACTGTGTGTTCACCATCTTCTAATGTTATGGTTTTTGATTGACTGTTGATTGGTGAAAGAATAAAGTGTTGTTTTCCTTATCCTTATGTGAATGCACCGAGATTGTGAGCTGGGGAGGGGTAAAGAAAGAAGCTGGATTGGAACATTTGAGCTGCCCAAGAGGACCCTCTGTGAGTGCGCACTGTGTATTTTGAAAGACACTTCCTTTGTATATGGCAATCCTAATGTATATGGGTTAGCAGACCCTTCCTCTGGTAAAGACTTTTGTCCACTGATAAAGTTCTCTTGTCAACATAACATTATTGTAATGGTCAATTTGTAAATACATAAAACAATGGCTGTTATCTTGCCGGGGCCATTCTCAGTTTTACCCCACAGTTATTGTACTCTGCTCTTCTCTATTCCTTTACACATATTCTCTTCAACAAGTTTTTATGAAGGACGTAGGCTGGGCTGGTTTTAGGCATTTTAATGCATCAGCCTACAGAAACCTGGGGCTCTCTTAGACTCTCTGCTCAGTTTTCTTTTGCCATCTTTTTGTTTGACTTTCATCCAAAGCTGCCTCATATGTGACCACTTCCCCTTCTTCCCACCTTTCTATTCACCTCTCCATCCATCATTCCAGTAGCACTGAGATCTTCTTCTGCCCCTTTCCTTTCCACCCATGTCCACAGCAACGCAACCTGCTATCAAGAAATTTATTTCCCACCTTTCTTCTATGATGCCGCGCTTCTCTGGTGCTCCGCACATGCTTTCTCCTTTCTTTCTTCATATCTTCAGCTGCTACCTTGTCTACATCATGTTTAGGTCAAGACTCTGGCCCCTTCTTGGATGTTTACATTTCTACCCAAGGCAAATACCATGTGTGTTTCCTGTGTGGCTATCCAATCTCAGTTGTAGCTCCAGGCACCTAGCTGCCTATTGAACATGCATGCTTGCAGCCTCTTACCAGTATTTCACAACTTATTTTTCCATGTAATAAAATTATAGCATCTTTTTATGTATGCAAATTTGAAATATGTATTTGTTTTACTTCTCATCACCACCCATGCCATTATTCTTTTTCCATATTGGATATTAAATAACATATATGTACATGCTATTCCTTTTGTAGTAAGCACTGTCTTCATTGAATCTACCAGTATTTTAAACTTTTTTTTCATATTACTGAGATTATAAAATAGTTACAGCATTTCTCCTTTCCCTTCCCTCCCTCCATATACCTGTGGTGGTTTGAATATGCTTAGCCCAGGGAGTGGCACTATTAGGAAGCATGGCCCTGTTGGAATAGGTGTGGCCTGTTGGAGGAAGTGTGTCACTGTGGGGGTGGGCTTTGAGACCCTCCTCCTAGATGCCTGGGAGTCAGTCTTCTCCTGTTTGCCTTCGGAACAAGATGTAGAACTCTCAGCTCCTCAAGTGCTATTCCTGTCTGGATGCTACCATGCTTCCTTCCTTGATAATGGACTGAACTTCTGAATCTGTAATCCAACCCCAATTAAATGCTGTCTTTATAGAAGTTTTCTTGATGATAATGTCTCTTCACAGCAATGGAAACACTAAGACAATACCCCCCCCATTCCCTTTCAAATTCATGGCCTCTTTTTTCATTGATTGTTATTATATACATATACATTCTTAAATATGATCTTCTCAGTTTGTATATTGTTACTTGTATGCATGGTGTTTTTGGCTGACCACCTGGCACCAGACAACCAGTTTGTCTTCTATGGGAAAACCACCTCTACTGCCTCAAATGAGCCACCCTCTTCTTTCCTCAGACACACACCAGAAAAGCGCATCAGATCCCAATTCAGATGGTTGTGAGCCACCATGTGGTTGCTGGGAATTGAACTCAGGACCTCTGGAAGAGCAGTCGGTGCTCTTAACTGCTGAGCCATCTCTCCAGCCTCTACTTCTCTCCTCATATCTCCAATTCTACTCCAAGCACTGTGCTCTTTGATTCTTTGAGACTTACCTGATAGCTCTTCTGATTTGTTTTCATGTTCATTCCCAATGACATTATTCTGCTCCTACATTTCTGCATCTTCCAGTAGGACATTACCTTCTCACCAGGGAAAACTGGCCCTCGGAGTCTACTCCTTGGTACTTTTGTGTGCTCGTTTCAGGTGCTTGCCTCTCTGAGAGAGAACCTAAAAGGTTTTCCTGTCTCAAGGCATTTGCACATAAGCCTCACCCCTCTATTTCCTCTATGTCTGAGTACTCTGCAAAGGTCGCCTGAATGTCATCTGTAGAGTTCCTGGACTACCTAACATTTTCCTCTCATTTAATCACTCTATACTACACCTTCGTGTTTATGCCCTTTAGAGTTTTGTAATTCAGAAGTCTGGAGAGATGACTCACAAGGATCTAAATCCACTCCCCCATGTGTGCATTAAAATGCCAGGCATAGTTGTATGCACCTGTAATTTTAGCATGGGTGAAAAAGATACAGGAGGATACTTGGGCTTTGGAGCACGCTATAATAACTGAACTGGGAAGCTGTTTTAGAACACAAGATGGAGAGGTAATTGAGGACATAATCTGAGGTCAACCTCCAGCTTCTGTGTGCATGCGCACCCACATACAGCTTCATCCTCCCTCCACAAGATAGAAGAGAGCGTAAGCAGAGCATCCGTGTCACACAAGGTTAAAAAGCCCAAAAGCCTGTGTTTCCTCTGAGATTTATAAAAACAGAATCCGTATTTGAGAAAGGAAACTCAGTGAATTACAAACATCAAAGTGAGAACAATTTTGAAGTACTAAGCATATCTGCGTTTGTTCTGTGAATGTCCACTTCTGTCTTCTCTGTTTCTGCCATAGTGTGAACTCCTTGGGGACGAGGACTTTGTTAATGTCCAGCACAGCACTTAGCATGGAGTTGCCCCTCACTGTGTATATGGTGGATGTTAAGACATTTGATCTAACTTTTAGAGCTCAGAGGAAATAAGTGAATGATTTAAAGTCACACGGTGTATTATTAGTAGAGCCAATGTGGAAGCAAACACCATCTGTAGCATAATCCATACCTTATGCTCGTGCATGCACAGGCTTCTGCTACTTGTAACAATTATTTGTATTAATGTTGTCCTTTGACATTTGATCTGATTTAAACTCACCTGTATAGAAAACTCAGGTTTAGTCTGCGTTTTCATTTACTGAGGACAGAGAACATGTTAAATATGGCCAGCAAGTTTATAGAATTTCTTTGTTAATGGGTCAAAAGATCATTGAAGAGAAATGAAAGAAGAATTTCTCATAGGAAAAGCTGTCGAAGAACCCATTTAGCATAGATGACACCTCTGTGCTGAGAACTGTCTAATTGCTCTGACGGTGTTCCCGGAGGATGTCAGAGGCAACCAAGGATCTAACACAGATTTTGAAAGAGTAGCTTCTAATTTATTTTACTCATTGTTACTGGAATTTATACTTATTTTTGTCTAATTATAAAAGTTCTCTCTATGGTTAAATTGAGTCTATCACTCACAATTTAAAGTTTACCTTCTTCCAGCTCCTCATTGGCGTGCCACAAATGAACCATGACATTGAACCTCTGTCCCATGTTCTTTAAACACATATTCTTTGCAGCCAGAGGTGTCCATCACAAACACTCTGAACATGTTTTCTCTTCCTAAAAAAAGGAAGGGAAAGTAGTTCTAACGGAGAACATGAGCTATGTAGAGAATCCACCAGCTAACGATATATTCCTATCATCCATTGTGGATAAGAAAGTAGCCTAAAATACCCAGTCCAACTGGCCACTAACACAGAAGTCTTATACAGTAGCATCATGATGTATACTTAACCATATATTATTTTTGTATTATAATAAAGCACAAACAGACAATTGACCAGTAACATATTAAATAATGGCTATAATCAAACATTTCTGTAATAAGAAGTACATCCACAATGGTGTGGAGCTATTATCAGCAATACTATTTCCAGAAACTTTCCAGCATCCTAAAGGATAACTCTTACCTATTAAGTAATAATTCCCACTACCCTGAAACCCCAGGCCTGAGGAGTTATCAATTTATGTTCTTTTCTTGTGAATTTGTATACTCTGTGATTTTAATAGAAGCAGAATCACATATTTGCTCTTTTATTTCTGGTGCTTTTCACCCAGCATATCTTCAATGTATTTCAATATTGAAGCATGTGTCACTCCTTCATGCCTTTTATGGAAACATAATATTCCAATACATATATGTGTTTACATATCTATTACATTCTGATTAATTTACTGTCTGTTCATGGATATAAGCCACTAGATTATGTCTACAGGCTTTCATCACTAATGCTGTTAAGAATGTTGGTATAAAACATTCTGTTCGTATTCCTGTTCTCAGTTCTTTGGAATATGTATTTACAACTGAATTTCTGGGTTCATGTGGTCATTCTGAGAATACACTGAGCCTTCTATAATCCCATTAGAGATACATATAGATTCCAAATCCCTGACATTTACGATAACACTTGGTTTTGTTTATTTTGCTCTGTTTTGACTGTAGTTATTCTAACAACTGTGAATTAATCTCTCAGTTGAGCCAGGTGTTCTTAAATAAATTCAAAGGAATTCCAGAAAGCCACTGAAGTCTCTCTCTGGCAATGAGAAGGTTCTTATTTCCTTCTTCAGTGAGACTCACCCTTGGTTACAAATCAGAATAACTTAGAGCTTCAAATTTTCTGACCCTCAGACTACAGACAAGAGCAATTAAATCAGTTTTCTGGGTAGGGAAACTCAACCAGCATCTTAAAAATATTTTTTGTGTGTAGAGTGTATGTGTATTTGTACACAAGCAGGTATAGGGGTGTATTTGTATGTGTGCATGTGTATGTGTATGCACACGTGTGTGTGAGTGCATATGTGTACATGCACACAGGTGTTCACCTAGTAAATGCTGGGCATGGTGGTGTTGCCTATGACTTGAGGACAAAGATAGGTAGATTCCTTTGGTTCCCTGGCCAGCCAATCTAGCTCAAGTGACAAGCTAGATTGTCAATAGACAATCTAGATAGATAGACAAGTTAGTGTTAGACTCTCTCTCAAAAACAAAACAAAACAAACAAAAAACCAAAACAAATAAAACCCTAAAAACAATGGAAAAACATCTCTGCCCTCCTCACGTGCTCACATAGGAGAGTACACTTCCACATACATGTGCACACATACACATTCCCCTTCAAACACAACGACGGCAGCCTTCTAACCTCCACAGACCATCCCCATCTTCCTACCCTTTTTGGAACTAACACTCCCTATTTTCTTACATATCTGCTTACTCTCTGCTTTAATTTTCTTATAGACACACTAGGCCCATCTTAGAATTTAATGAATAAATATGTTAATCTACTCTTATTTCAAGTGGAATATTCCTTCTGATTGTTAAAAAAATCCTCTTTTTAAAAGTGTTTTTGCTGGATCTTCTCTGTTGTAGGTAAGCTCTCCTCTATGCTTTCAAAGAATGCTTTGGAATACAGTGAAGAATATGCCTCCCTTTGTGGAATATTACATGCCTGTCACTCAGCAAACTAGCATGTGCCTACTCAGTATGCATTGCATATGGCCACACACCACACATACTATAGACCAGAGACTTTACTGCCACTGGAAATTACAATGAAAATATAACCAGAGACAATCTGCAAGGGAGATATTTATAAAATAATTCTGAAAGTTATATCAGGCAGTCCACACCATGAAGATGAGAAATGTAGGTTGGCTACAGCACATCACCTAAGGGTTGAATTTAAGCATGCAGGAATGACAAGTAGCAGCTGAACAGCGATAGCATGTTCTATATGAACGGGCATCAACGCTGCATAGATGGATCCCTAAAGTGTTCCAACAGCTCACCACCACCAGTTTTCTATGCTGACGTGTTCGGTTCATATCCAACAGTTTAAAAACCTTTTCAAACTTCTTTTGTTTTTGTTTTTGTTTTGTTTTGTTTTTTCGAGACAGGGTTTCTCTATATAGCCCTGGCTGTCCTGGAACTCACTCTGTAGACCAGGCTGGCCTTGAACTCAGAAATCTGCTTGCTTCTGCCTCCTAAGTGCTGGGATTAAGGACATGTGCCACCACTGCCTGGATTTTTCAAACTTCTTAAAAGGACTTTTTTGTGACATTATGAACATAATTGTTCCCTGCAGTTTCAGAGTAGCCTGCAAATGCTGTGCTTTTATTGAGAAGGAACCTTCACTTCAACCTAATAAACCAAATCCTCAGCTTATACTGGCAAAAAAATAATAATTTGTAGAGTCTAATCAGGTGCTGAAATTGACAAGGATGTGAGTGTCAGAGGGACATTAGGTGTCAGTGAAGCAACAGGTCATGAAGTAGAAGAGGTCCCAGGGCCTCTTATCCTATGGGCTTTGCAGAAGGTTGAGGTCATTTGTGAACTGTCACAAGAACACCTGTTGAGCATGGCTGTCCCTTCCTAGACATCCCACCTATAAACCACAGCTTTTTCTCAAGCTAGAATAGGATACAAAAATGCGTAGCCCTTGTGTTCATGCAGACCTGGGTTCCAGTGACTACCATTCATTGATCTCCTCCATCTGATAAGCGAGAATCATGAGTTGAACACACCTCAATGAATCAAACAGCCGAGGTCCTGGTGTGATGGAGCTTGCACTGTAGGTGAGTCAGGTGTGCAACCCAGAAACCAATCAAGTACATACCTGATTACTGGGCAAGGTGAGTCTGAAGGAAAACAAAAATATATGCAGTCAAGGCTAGCTATTCACCTGCCCAGTCTCCCTCTCATATTCTCCAGCCAGCTGGGGATGCCGTCAAGTGATGGCAGATCTTGGCAAGTTCACGTGCATAAAACATGTTGCTATTGCTGGTTGACGATGACGTGACCTTCCTGAAGACTGGGGGGAGGGGTGTGCAAATGAATGGCCTTTCCAATGTGTCTGATGCTCCCTCACATCTGGATGTTTTGTGTTTCCATAACTTCCAGTTCCAACGAGGGTTTCGGGTCCGTGGAGAAGGTCCTGCTGCTCACGTTCCTTGCAGTGGTTATCCTGATGGCCATCCTGGGCAACCTGCTGGTGATGGTGGCTGTGTGCAGGGACAGGCAGCTCAGGTGAGCAGCACGAGGGGAACTCTCTGCAAACATGGGTGTCAGAGGGATCTCCCTGTAGAGTTGACTCTGAGTAATTTCTATTGTAATTTATCATGATGATGGAAAACATTCATGACGACAGATTTTGAAAGAAACAGAAAAGGGACTACATATAATCCTACAACCCCAACACCAACATAACCATAAAAACACCTTGGGGTACTTCCATCCTATCTGGAATCTATCTATCTGTCTATCTATCTATCTATCTATCTATCTATCTATCTATCTATCTATCTATCTATCTATGTGTCAATGGTTCAGGGAATAAATCAACCATAACTAATGATCGATTTAGGGAATAATCACTAGATCTACCACATTTTATACCTTACCAGCCTCAACTGTGGCTACAATTATAATCACCTAATATATTTCTCAAAACAATACTGTATGGTATTGGTGTGGCCTGTGTAATAATCTGGAGGCAGTTATATTTTAAAAATATCTATTGTTAAACATCAAATTTTAATTGGCCATCCTGTATCTTAGGTAGCAATATTCAGCAGAAGAGGATGATATCCACCCAGGGTTTTGTTTTTTGTTTTTTTTTTTTTGTCTAATTGATCTGAGATGAACCCTGGGCACTGAAGTTCCCTAAAATTCACAGGGTATTTCTAGTGCATGGCCTGGGGTAAGTAGCATTGGACCATGAAAGAAGAGGTGAGACAGAGGTAGCCTGTCTCTAAGCAGGACATGCCCTGACCCAGTAAAGAGGAAGAGAAAAAACAATGCAGAACTTTGCCTGGAGTCACACATAGTGGGTACAGAAGAGGTCACTGTAACAGCTGAGAATGATACAGCTTAACACTGTCTGAAGGCAGCATCTTGAGAGGGCTCCCTGGGAATGCCTAAGCTGGGACCAAAAGCAGGGTGAACACTGGCAAGAAGAGTAGGTGGGAGAAAGCACAACTATGTGGAACCTCAGAGTGGTTCTCAATACACCAACGGCCTCTGGTCAGGCCAGAAGGGCAGAAGAGAGAGGGAAAGAGGGCTTTGGGGCATAAGGCGAGAGCACAGAGAATCTGCTTGGCCATGGTGCAGAAGAGAAACTGAGACTCGTGGATTCTGTTTAATGTGTGATTTCTTCTTTCCTTTTCTTCCTCCTTTTGTTCCTTCCTCCTACTCTCCCTGATTCTTCCCTGGATCTCCCCACCTTCTTCCCCACACCCTTCCCCCATCACCTTGCCTATACCTTTTCACTCACAGGAAAATAAAAACCAACTATTTCATTGTGTCTCTTGCCTTTGCCGACCTGCTGGTTTCGGTGCTGGTGATGCCTTTTGGTGCCATGGAGCTGGTCCAGCACATCTGGATTTATGGGGAGATGTTTTGCCTGGTCCGGACCTCTCTGGATGTCCTACTCACCACAGCATCGATTTTTCACCTCTGCTGCATTTCCCTGGATAGGTAAGAGCAGAGTATGTATGGCGTGGACCACAGTCAACACCAGTGACCTAACGGATATCACCTGGTGTCTTTCTTTGCTTTCCTGAGTCATCACAAAAAATTAGTTCCAGAGAGACAGATGTTGGAAATTCAGTGATTCTTCCACCAGGGCAGTCCTTGTGGAGGGCTCCTACTCAGCCAGGTATTCTCAGAGATATTGAAGACCCAAAAGTTGGCGTGGACTAGCAATTGTTTGCAAAATCTTCTGTGGCGATAGGTATCCTCAGCCAAGTTGATTTCCAATTTTGTATTGATGGCAGGAACAAAAAGCTAAGCAAGCCAGGTGGCATGAAGTAGTGCATCTGCCCAGGGGACTGCAGGCCAGTTCAGAATGATATCACTCTGTGATTCTACATGATCTTCTCCTAAAATATGCCTGTGTAGTAAGGTCTAGCAAAGTTCATATGATCGTGGATATTTTTTTCCCCCAGAAAGTTAAAATTGACAACTAAACCTCCAATAATTGCTTTTCTAAAATTCCAGTTTAGCATTATCTCTCCTATGTAAATTGTGTTTGTTTGTTTTTCATACATTAGGGTGCCTAATGGTTCCCCTTTTGCTTTACTTGTTGCAGATATATGCTTATCAGCTCTTTCCTGTCTCCATTTCTGGTCAATTTAACTGAATAACAAACAAACAAATAAAACTACTTTAGAAGTCAGATGACTCTGAGAGCATGTGTGGCTTAAGGCCACAGAGAGATGTGAGATAAACCTTTCATGAGCTCAAACTGCTGTGGAAAGCATCTCATTTCCCCTCCACCTGTCCCCAGACCTCCTTCCCTTGACTTGGGAGAGATGCATTTGTTAAATTGAGGACTTAGAAAAGTAATCAGTGAAAGTTAGAGGATGCTACATTATCAAAAAGATTCACCTTTAAACAGTAAAATAACAGTTTCTTAGAGAATTACTCATCTGAGGCAGGCAGGTTCTTAAGAACTGAAACCTGTGTGACAACAGTAGATTCACTTCCGGTCTCACGAAGGCGCTGATGAGAACGGCACACATGACTCCATGGCTTAAACCACTCTCTCCTTGTTTTCCTAACAGGAATACAGAGTGAAATTGCCTAGGTTCTATGTATGTGTGTATGTGTGTATGTGTGTATGTGTGTATGTGTGTATGTGTGTATGTGTGTATGTGTGTATGTATGTATAATGAGACTCCATTGCATTTGTAGAGAGAGAGGAGCATAAGTAGACTGTTGGCCAACAGTAAGACCTACCATGTGTCATAATTAGAAGTTTGTGTGTCTTAGCTTGTTTGTAATTGGGCGTCAGTATATAAAAGCCATTTTAGAAACAGTGTATACTATATGAAATTTAGTATTTCATAAAATAAAATATGAGAAAGTAGAAAACACAGGGAAATCCTAGATGGTAGCCTGTGTATTATAATTGCTACATTGATCCCTGAGACTAGACCAGATAGACACCCAGAAAAAGGCAAAGCTGGAAGTCGGTGAGATTTAAGCAAAAGCCAGGGGAAGAAAATGTATGGAATAAAAATGGGAGAATTTTTTTCCCATATAGAGACTAGAATCTGGCCAACCCCAAGACAAATGCTAAAAGGTCTCTCATCGGAAGGGGTCTGCTTGGGATATCCGGATTTCAGCTCATACCTCTTCATGAACATTTTCTTGAGTAGGCTCAGGATGTAGTGAAGCAGTTAAGAATTGGACATTAAAAGTCATATGTTTTAAAATTTGAGAGACTTAACTTTAAATTTCAGCTCTGTCAGGTTTTTGCCTTTGAGATTGGCAGTGGATTAATAAACCTTTCTGGGTCCCGGTTTTCTTTATCTCAAAAAATAGAGGACAAAGAATTGATCTTGCAGAACTGAAGACTAGAGACAAAAGCTAATCTACCTGATGTGGATCATTGTCCACAGTATGACTGTGACTGTGACTCAACATCTCTTAATACACCAGCACATCCTCTAATTATTCTCATGTCGCTGTATCCATCTCCACTTACAAGATCAAACAAATGGCCAGCTTTGAAAACAGCTGCTCTGAGCATCGCCACTTGCCTGGAACTTTTCAACAGCTACTTCTTGCTTTGAGACACAACCATACTGATTGATGTAGAGAATTTCTAAATTGAATTAAATTAATTTCTAATTCAACTTAATTGATTTAGAATTTCATGCACACGTATTTATGGTATTTTTATCTCACCCTCTCCCTACTTCAATTCCTCCCCTGTCCTGCTCCCATGTCCCCTAGCCCACACACCCCACTGGGCCCATTCAACATTACTCATATATGTGATGACTTGTCATTGGATCACCCATAGAGGCTCATCTCTGGAGAAGATAGATTCTCATTCTCTCGACCATCACTGACTGAATGTAGCTCTTCTTCTGGGGGTGGAGCCTTGTAATATTTCCCCATCTTTGTTGACAAACCAAATTTGTGTTATCACATGTAGGTCTTCTTAAATCAAATATATTACTGAGATTTCATGGGTGTAGTAGATTCCCTGTTATATATAGAAAAAACAGTCTTGCAGCAGATATAGCCTGGTCTTCTGACTCTTACAGTCTCTTCATCCCCTTTTCTGCAATGTTCCTTGAGCCTTAAGTGTAGAGATTGCATTTCAGATAAATTATTGATTGAGGTTGGGTCCCCATGACCTGTTACTTCTCTACATCTTAATCAGCTGTTGATTACTTAATAGTCCCCATCTGCTATAAAATTAACATCTTTTTCTGATTAGTGGGTGAAGGCTACATTTATCTGTGGATATAAAGGTGGGTATTGAGAATGTGGTCAGAAGATGTACAGGGTTTAGGAAAGTGGCAGTAGTAGGTTCTCTTTCAAAGTTCAAAGCTTTACCAACCATGGGTAGTTGGCTAGGTTTACAATAGCAGACATGAATTCTCTCTTACTGAGTAGGATGTAAGTCCAATTAGATGGCTGTGAATTACTCCCAAGATGTATCACCTTTGGACCCTTGGGAATATCTTGCCATGCTGGTCACTGTTGTGGTACCCAGGCTTTGCAGATGAGAAGGAATATTGATCACTTGTCTCCCTTGGAAGATTGATGTCACCTTCCATGACACTATGATACAGTGAGAGCTACTCCTCAGAGAGGAGGCTTATGTATCATATCTAGTTTGATTCCTGTGTTTGAGATGTGCATGTTTTCAGCAACAGAGTTTTACCTTTGTGCTCTGGGAGGAAACCAAGAGCAATGGCAATAGGCTGTATTGTTTGGGGAGCCTCTTGGGCTACCCTGACCAATAACTTGAAGGGGAGTTTCCCAAGTTTGTTAGATAATCTATGGCTCTTGGGGAGAGCATTTCTACAAGGGGTATGACTTTATTTAAACAATATGTGCATTACTTGTAGTACATTTGAATTTTAAGTGAATATAAAATAATATTTCCCCATAGCTTTTTCAGACATTTGGGTGTTATTTATTACTTCCCTCTCCACAAAATTTTTTCCTATTTTTTCTATTTCCCCACTCATTGTATGCCCTGTTATTCCTCTGTATAAAATATTTTTATTAAATCTTCAAGAACTTCATACAATGTATTTTGATCTTCTTTACCCCAACTCCTCCAATTCCTCCTAGACCTACCTAACCCTACCTGCCAAATTTATGTCCCCATTTAAAATAGTCTATCAACTCCAATATGTGCTGCTCATATATTCCTAATTGTGGGGTCAAACACTGGAATACAGTCAACCTACCAGGAGCTATGCCCTTAAAGAAAACTGGCTCTCCCTCCTTGAGAAGGCTTCTACTGTCCATAGCCTTTTGGATGCTTGTGGAGGCTCACCTTCCCACTCAGTGCTGGAGTGTTGACTGGCTTGGTCTTGTGCAGTTCCTGTGCAGTCAAACAAAGATACTGTGTGTTCAAGAATGCAGTGGTCCTGTCACATCCAGAAGACATTATTCTTCTCTAATCTCAGAGTCTTTCTGCCTCCTCTTCTACTATGTTCTTTGAGCATTGGTAGTGGTGGTGGTGGTGATGTGTGTGTGTGCACACACACGCGCACGCGTGTAAGTGTGTGGTGGGGGGGAGCGAGGAGACGTAGGTATGTCATTTGTGTCTGAGCACTCCTTGGACACTTATTCTCTGACCTCTGGCCAGTTGTGAGTTTGTGTGATAGCCACCATCCATTGCATAATGATATTTTTTCCAATGAGTTGTGATAGTGGTGACAATTGATGAATAAAAGAGAATTTCACTATTTCTATCTCTATCCTGAGCTTCCTTTTACAACCTTCACAAGCCCTGTCTCTAGGCTCTGGCCACCTTGACCTATCTTTTCTTCTGTGGCTTTCCAGGCACTGGCTCCTCCCTGTGCCTGGAGAGCTCCTTTGGCCATTGTGTGACTGTTGGATTTTAGCTCAGTTCTATCTTCCCTGAGGCAGAAATTCATCTCTAATCTCCTCAGACAGATTCTTTGTAGAACTCACTGCATTTTTTATTAAATGTGGTTCCACAATTTCTCACACAAAGTCTCCCCAGCCCTTTGTGGGAGGAAGCTTTGCATGATGAACAGGAGGAGAAAATGTTTGAACTGCTGGAATTTGCATCTAATGACACTTTTGGCAATTAAACAGTAACTGCACATAAATATTTATTATAGATATTTGGCAAATTTTCATTTTCTTTCCCATAATTAACATTAGAAACTTGAACACCACAAGAAATATGGGACTGGTGGTTGTCTTTTCTTTGTCTCCAGTCCTATCCCAAGTGACGTCCTCACTGAGTGGGAAGGTCCATCCCAAACGTTACAGGTGAAGGCAATGCCTTGCCTTGAACAATATGGTTTTATTTATGATCTGACCCCCACTTTTGCAGTGCCCCTTTTGGAATCACATTTGAGGTGGGTCAAGGCAGAGAAGGGGTTCCTTGGGAGGGCCAGAGGGTGGGGAGACGTATGTTGTTATCTTTGTTAATCTTGGCAGGGCCCGGTGCCCTCCTACCTCATACTGCTGTGAATCTTCTAGGAAACGATAGTGCCTTTCAAGGAGACTCACTTTGACTCTTAATTTTTGCCCAGATTATTGGGTCCTGGATCCAGTAAAAATGCAGAACGCCTTTCCTATTAAAAGATCCATTTCTACATCTACAATTCTTATGCTTCTTGGTACTTTGACAAATGAATCATATTACTGAAAATTTTAAATAATTTCAAAACTAAAATTAGTATGTTTCATAGAGTCTGAGTCATGAGGTCAAACACTGTATTGTCTGAGATTCTATGGTGAATGAAAAGCAACCAAGTTGCTACTTTTGAAATGAAACCATCAAATCTCCTGACAAATAATATATGCTGAGAGATATAACTGTTATTTGAGGAAAAACAATTTTGGGCTTAAATGTTTATCACAATTATATTCATAAAATAAGTGCATGTATGTATATATCTGAACATATAATATGAAACAATATTATTGAATGAGAAACAGAGAGAGAGACTGACTGAACAACCATGAGCCAAAGGCTTAGTGTTTTTTGGCATACCCACAATCAGATGGAGCAGTGTTAGCTCCTGGTTTCATCCACATTGACCAATTATACCTTTGTTCTACTGGATTCTTAAGCTAAACTTTTTAAGACTTAACTGTTCTAACTCTGTTTCTTTGAGCATGTTTGCAACCTACCTTGTATTTGGCTTTAAATACAATTACCTCTAAAAGTTCATTTTACTTTGTTTTTTCCTTCTTTCTATCTTTTTTTCCATTCTCCTCTCTTTCTTTCTTTCTTTCTTTCTTCTTTCTTTCTTTCTTTCTTTCTTTCTTTCTTTCTTTCTTTCTTTCTTTCTTTCTTTCTTCATTCATTTACATCCTGATTGCTATCCTCTCCCACAGTCCCTCCTCCCATCTTCACTCACCTTCTCCTCTGAGAGGGTGAAGCCCCTCCAACCCATATATCCCCAACCCTAGCAAATCAAGTCCCTGCAAGGCTAGATGTATCCTCTTCCATTGAGGTCAGACAAGGCAGCCCAGCTAGAAGAACATACCCCACAGAATAGCCCTATTCCAGTTGTTTGGGACCCACATGAAGACCAAGCTGCACTTCTGCTACATATGTGCAGGGGGCTTAAGTTCATCTTGTGTATGCTCTGTGGTTGGTGGTTTAGCCTCTGAGAGCCCCAAGGGTTCTGGTTAGTTGACTCTTTTGGTCTTCCTGTATCCCTGATCTCTATAAGACATTTAACATGAAGGGGTGTTGGATTTTTGTCAAAGGCTTTTTCACAGCATCCAATGAGATGGTCATGTAGTCTTTTTTATTTAAGTTTGTTTATATGGTGGATTATATGGATGAATTTTTATATACTGAACCATCCCTGCATCCCTGGGATGAACCCTACTTGATCATGCCAAATAACATTTTTTGATGTGTTCCTGAATTTGTTTTTTGAGTATTTTATTGAGTATTTTTGCAATGTTCATAAGAGAAATTCTTTCATTGTTGAGTCTTTGTGTGGTTTAGGTAACAGGGTGATTGTGCCTTCATGAACGAGTTTGGCAGTGTTTCTTTTGTTTCTGTTTTGTGGAATAGTTTGGAAAGTGTTGATATTATCTCTTCTTGAAAGTGGAGTAGAATTCTGCACTAAAACAATCTAGCCCTGGGCTGCTGCTTGTCTTCTTCTTCTTCTTCTTTTTTTTTTTTTTTTTTTTTTTTTTTTTTTTTTTTTGGTTTTTTTTTTTTTTTTTTTTTTTGGTTTTTTAATGACTGATTCTATTTCCATAGGGGTATAGGGATGTTTAAATGGTTTGCCTGGTCTTGATTTAACCTTGGTAAGTGGTATTTGTCTAGAAAATAATTAAGATTTTCCAAGTTTGTGTAGCACAGAGTATAGGCTTTTGAAGTAAGAGCTAACAATTCTTTGAATTTTCTTAGTGTCTATTGTATGTGTCCCTTTTCATTTCTGGTTGTGTTTATTTGAATACTGTCTCTCTGTCTTTTGGTTGATTTGGCTAAGGGTTTATTTATCTTGTTGATTTTCTCAA
Organism: Mastomys natalensis; assembly: GCA_021653895.1. Lineage (NCBI taxonomy): Eukaryota > Metazoa > Chordata > Mammalia > Rodentia > Muridae > Mastomys > Mastomys natalensis. The sequence continues at coordinate 2,289,530 of JAJTUV010000106.1, forward strand.
AGAACAAGCTCTTAGTTTATTAATTCTTTGTATTGTTCTTTTGTGTCTGATTGATTCTGGCCCTGAATTTTATTATTTCCTGCCTTCTACTTTTCTTCAGTATGTTTGCATCTTTTTTGTAGAACTTTTAGGTATACTTTTAAATTGCTGGTGTGAGAGCTTTCTAATTTCTTTATGGAGGCACTTTGTGCTATAAATTTCCTCTTAGCACTGCTTTCGTTGTGTCCCATAAATTTGGGTGTGTTGTAGATTCATTTTCATTGAATTCTAGAAAGTCTTTAATTTCCTTCTTTATTTCTTTCCTGACCCAGAGATCATTGAGTAGAGAGTTATTCAGTTTCCAGGGATGTGTAGGCTTTCTGGTGTTTCTGTTGTTGAAGTTCAGCTTTAATCCATGGTGGTCTCACAAGATACAAGGTGTTATTTCAATCTTTTTGTGTCTGTTCAAGGCTTTTATTGTGACTAACTATATGGTCAAATTTGGAGAAGGATCTATGAGATTCTAAGAAGAAGGTATATTTTGTGTATGGATGAAATATTCTGTAATTGTCTGTTAGGTCTATTTGTTTTATACTGTTTGCTAGTTTTATTATTTCTCTGTTTTGTCTAGATGACCTGTCAATTGTGAGAGTGGGGTGTTGTAGTTCACTGCTCATTGCACATTGCTCAGGACAGCAGAGAGTACCCCAGAGGATTCAGTAGACAGGGAAGATAGGTGCAAGAAGAGAATCTAACCTGTATGGTTCTGAATCAGCAGGTCTGATGAAGGTGGGCAGAGAGGTGGTAGGAGAATGAACGTCCAGCTGGGATATAGGCTATTCAGGGTAGCTGAAGATAACCCAGAGAAATCTGCAGTCAGGGAAGATGGATGCAGTAAGGGAGTCCCGTTTTACTTTGTTGAAGAGACCATTATCTGTAAGAGCAACAGTTTTTTCCTTTGCTTTTGTATTGCCAACTGTCTCCTGCCATCCGGAAACTTGATATATTCTATCTGCAAAACCCTTCACAGCTCTCCAGTCCCAGGTTTTCTTGGAAACAAAGTTCCTTGTAAAACATATTCTTCTCACTCCAGAGCTGCATATTTCACTGTGTGCAAGAGATAAGTTGTCTGTTTCACTTAATGATCTCCCTGGAGCATAACTAAATTGTGGATGTATAAATCAAATGTGTCAATCATTGTGAACTTGTGTCGCACAGTTCCATTTGTTTTCCCAATATATCTGAGTGATTTTTGCAAGGAAGATGAGCAAGAATTTCTTCTTTTCATATACTCTTCCCAGACAGGTCCACACAGTGTACCTAACTGTCACATTTGTTAAGTTGGATTTCATGCCATAATGTATGAACTATGATTTTTTTTATATTCATTTCATCAATTATTCATAGGATGCTTACTAATTGCTGGGAGCTCTTTTGGACACTAGAATTATAGTGCAGAATGACAGGAAAGGCTCTGAGCTTTTAGTGCAGTGATGAAACATAGTGATGGCAGATAGAAAAGAGTATGGTAAGATTATGGACAGTTGAAGAACAGTAAGTCAATCCCTGGATCCTGAAATGATCACCTCCTGGAGCCAGGCTGGACCCCCAATGGAAGGATAGGGACATCAACCCTACACAAAACTATCGACCTAAAATTTGTCCTGTTTATAAGAAATGCATGGACAAAGATGGAGCAGAGAATAAAGGAATGGCCAACCAATGAGTGGACCAACTAGAGACCCATTCCATGGGCAAGCACCAGATTTCCTACACTATTAACAATACTCTGTTATGCATACAGACAGGAGCCTAGCATAACTGTCCTCTGAGAGGCTCCACTCAGCAGCTGACAGAAAAAGATGTAGAGACCCACAGCCAAACAATGAACAGAGCTCAGGAAGACTTGTGGAAGAGTTGGGGGAAGGATTGAGGGACCCAGAGAGATAGGAACTCCACAGGAAGAACAACAGTCAACTAACTTGGACCCTTGGGGACTCTTGGAGATTGAACCACCAACCAAAGAGCATACACAGGATGGACCCAGGCCCCCCTGCACATATATAGCAGAAGTGCAGTTTGGTCTTCAGTGGGTCATGAATATCTACAGAAATGGTTGTCCCTAAAGCTGTTGCTAGCCTGTGGAATACATTCCTCTAGCTGGGCTGCCTTGTCTGGCCACACTGGGAGAGGATATGCCTAGTTCCTACAGAGACTTGATGTGCCAGGGTGGGAGAATACCAGGGCAGTCTCCATCCTCTCAGAGGAAAAGGGAACAGGAAACAGTGGGAAGGACTGTGTAAGGGGGGGGACTTGGAGAAGTTGGGGCAGTAATCAGGATGTAAAGAGAATAAATTAGTAAATTAATGCAAAACAAACTAACAAAAAAGTAAATCTCAAAAGCTGTTGGGTATGCTATTCCCCATGTCAGGGAGATTCTTCAGGGGTAAGACTGAAACTAAGCCCTACCACATTAACTATAGACTAAATGCATTTTAGCCTTTGATTTTCATTGTATAGTCTTTGCATCTGCATGGACCATTCATTACCTATGAGCATGGCAGTTCATCTTGGTCTATTTTTTTTTTGTTGTTTTTGTCAGTTTCTCCCTAATTATGAATGCCAAAAGAAGCAATCTGGTCTCATCAACTTTGTGCTCTTGCAAAAGATACATAAAGTAGCTGTGTCACACATATTTACCTGAACATAGGGTGCTCTGAGATGTACCTTGGCTTTTAATTCCATGTTGGTGTTATTTTTCTTCTCTTCTGATAAATTTGACATAAGAAAAAATGGGTAAGAGTGTGGCCTGGGGTATTAGACTGCCTAGATTCATCCCCAAGTTGAACAAATAAGAGTTTTATCATCTTGGAAAAGCTACTTGAATTTTTCTGGAGTTCACCTAGTTTGTAGAATTATGTTAATGGCAGAAGTTTCCTCTGGGAGACTAAGGGAGTTTGTGTGTGTCTGTCTGTGTGTGTGTGTGTGTGTGTGTGTGTGTGTGTGTGTGTGTGTGTGATGTATAAGCAGATACCACCTACCTAATTCATCTAAATGATTTTAACCATTTGCCTTGGGAATTTTCCAAGTCTAAAGTGACTTCTGTGGATGACTTCCCAGGCCTTGACTCTTCAGCCTGACAGTGATTTGTTGTTGGAGAGTTAAGAGATTTCTCAGCCTTGTGTAGCTCCTATTTTTTCTTTGAAGAACTTGTTTATCTGGTAGCTCACTTGAACCTTTGTTTTTGTTCTCTCAGTTTACTTCTGGCCTCAAGGTCCTCTCTCTGTCTGTTAGGAAGAGAACCTTCAGCGTCTTTCCATTTCTCTCAAACCCAATATGTTCAAAGTGGAAATTTCCATCATACCTTAATAATCTTTTTTACTTCTTACATCAAAGGATTCCAAATGTTGCCTTGTAGTTATAGACATTGGATTCAAAATAGGACCTACTTTTTGCCACAAAAACATACTTCAATTAGCGTGTAGCATATACTGTAGATAATTGAAGTATTAGAGAAGAAAGTGGCAATTACAATGTAGTTAGAGAAACACCATGGAAACATAGCAATGATACAATGTGCAGAAATGGGAAGCCCATCCTTGATCTGGAGAAAATGACACATTCAGAGATCTGACCTAAAATATGGCTACACCACTGCATGGAAGAAGGACTACTTTACTGCCCAGCCCCCCCCGCCCCCAATGTGAGTATAGATATCTATATAGATGTCATCTCCGCTTTTCCTGTTGTGATTAGTACTAGGAGAGATGTGGATTCAAGTGTTTTCATATGATTTGGTAAGTAGCTTAGTACATAGGTATATGCACCAGGAACTTCCTATGTTTTCAACATATTATCTCATCCGTTCCCACTGCAAGTGAGTAGCATCATTATCACACTTTACAACTAAAGAGACTGTCTTGAAGAGGGTCAATAGCTAGCTCTAAGACTAGAGGGCATATGAGTAAGGTAAAGGAAGTCAGTGCCTAACTGTGAGGAGATATCAGGTTGTCTGCTAAGATCTCTGGTAATTGTGAAATTCCAGGATTCCTGGTTGGTCTGGGTGCTTCTCCTTTACCTGTGGTTAGGGAGAATTTTCCTTAATTACAGAAGTGATGAAGACATTAGCTTGGGGCTTAAAATATACTGCTGTCTTCTAAGACTTGTCAAAGTAAATTGTGTCCCTAGAGACATTTAAAGGCAATTACATCCCTCATTTACATGGCTGTGGTTGGAGAAGCTGCAGGTTGTCTACCAAAGGGGACTTTTATAGAGTTTTGTGAGCAAACTTTGAAATGTTCACCTAAGAACTTACTTTGTACATTCCTTTGCTACATTCTAGCTAATCCTGTCCATCTGGAACCTAATTTGCCACTAGAACATTTATTCAGTCACTTTGTAAAAGTATTTTTGGTTAACTAGAAAATACCCTAGGAATGGCTAAAGAACAGAAGTTATATAGTAGTCTACTCCCGAGATAAACCACAATTCTGTTTGCGGAACAGCATCCATTTAGCCTGAGAATCTACAACCTTTGTCTTTCTTTGTTGTAATTCTCTCTGCTAGAAGGACATGCTGCAGGAATGACCTGGATGGGCATTCTCAAGTTTTGTTACCTCTTCTACATTAATAAACTCTTTTAGAAGAATTACACTACTCCTTTTTCCTGCCCCCTTCAATTTTGTGTCTTTAGGTTTTGAGATGAGACTATCTTGAGACAGATGTTCTGACCCTCTGGCTCTTACACTCTTTTGCTGTCTCTTCCCCTGTGTTCCCTGAGCCTTAGATATAGGAACTGTGTTATAGATCGATCCACTGGACCTGGCACCCATGGCCAGCTCTTCTCTACAGTTTGAGCAGTTGTGTTTGTTTGTTGGTCTCCATCTACTGAAAAACAAAGCTTCTTTGATGAGGGCAAAAGCTACACCCATCAGTAGGTCTAAGAATAAGTACTCAGAACGCAGTTAGAAATCACACGGGTCTGAGAACGTGATAGTAGTAGGTTCTTTTCTATGTTCCATGGCCTCACCAGTTTTTATTTCCTCATCTTTGAGGCAGATACATTTATGTATTTTGTCTTTTATAAAACTCATGAGGGGCTGCTAGAAAGATATTCCAATCACTAAAGTCACATGTTGCGCTCGAAAAAAGACTTAAGTTCAAGCTTCAGAACTCATGTGAAAAGCTGAGTGTGGTGCCGCACGTCTGTAATCTCAGGGTTGGTGGGGGGTGGGAGGGTAGAGACAGGCAGGCCCCTGGAGCTTGCCAAGCAGCCACCTAAGAATATTTGATGAGCTCCTTTCCCATGAAAGACTCTTTTTTCAAAACATAGATGAGTGGCAATCAAGATTAATCTCTGGCCTCCTCTGCACACATATAAACACAGACACGCCTACACAAACATGCACACACTCACACACTAGTTACGGGTGTTGCATAATATTTTGTAAGTATAGCCTTTGGTAGGGAAATCAGTTGTAACTTTATAATCAACTCAGTCAGTGTGTGTTAGGTGATCTCAGAGCACTTGCCAATTTGACTAGCAATTTCTCACTAATGATGCTACCATGCATATTTTAGAGAAAGATCACAATTCAATAGGGCAGTTTCCTTAAAAACAGAACATACACAAAAACTTTTCTAGATTTTTTTTCTTAAAAGAGATTTTGTGATATGAGGAAAGATACTCAAAATATCTAAGGTGGCTTTGTGAGAGTTCTGCCTTGAGGGTACCAAAATCCTCAAAAAGAATCTTCAGCATTTGTCAATGTTGTGAGTTTTAGCTAAGAATCTCATATTTTGCTAAGCAATGATGGCACCCATCTTTAATCCCAGAACTCAGGAAGGCAGAGGCAGAGGCAGAGGCAGAGAGGCAGAGGCAGAGGCAGAGGCAGAGGCAGAGGCAGAGGCAGAGGCAGAGGCAGAGAGGCAGAGGCAGAGAGGCAGAGGCAGAGAGGCAGAGGCAGAGAGGCAGAGGCAGAGAGGCAGAGGCAGAGAGGCAGAGGCAGAGAGGCAGAGGCAGAGAGGCAGAGGCAGAGAGGCAGAGGCAGAGAGGCAGAGGCAGAGAGGCAGAGGCAGAGAGGCAGAGGCAGAGAGGCAGAGGCAGAGAGGCAGAGGCAGAGAGGCAGAGAAGGCAGAGGCAGAGAGGCAGAGAGGCAGAGGCAGAGAGGCAGAGGCAGAGAGGCAGAGGCAGAGAGAGAGCAGAGGGCAGAGAGGCAGAGGCAGAGAGGCAGAGGCAGAGAGGCAGAGCAGAGAGAGAGGCAGAGGCAGAGCAGAGAGCAAGAGGCGGCGAGAGGCAGAGGCAGAGAGGCAGAGGCAGAGAGGCAGAGGCAGGAGGCAGAGGCAGAGGCAGAGCGAGAGAGGCAGAGGCAGAGAGCAGAGGCAGAGAGCAGAGGCAGAGAGGCAGAGCAGAGGAGCCAAGAGCACAGATCCAGATCCAGATCCAGATCCAAATCAGATTCAGATCTCTGAGTTTCAAGGCAGCTTGGTCTACAGAGTGAAATTCCAAGGTACACAGAAAAACCTTGTTTTAAAATACAAATCAAAACAAAAACAAAAAACTCATATTTCCATAGTTTTTGTTCCATGCTACCAGTTAAAAATATTGTTACATTTATTATAGAACAAAGACAAAAACAAGACAGTTTTCATTAATATATTACTAATCGGCACTCAGAATTTACGAACCTAGTTTAAATGAAATAAAATAGTCTCCCCCTCTTTACTATTGCTAATATTTTAAGATAAGAAGAATTTTCTCTACTTCCTTAATGATCCATCTCTATGCAAGCTCAAATGTCCATAATTGTCTAAACAGTGGACATCCCTGCCTCCCACCCTAGCCCTGATGAAGGAGCTGCCCAACATGAACTCAGTTATCCAGTTCCCAGATACTGTCTGTACCTGACTGTAACTGCAATTGTACAAGGGTTTGGAAAACTGTGTTTAAATCTATAGCATCACGAGATCACATTACATTTTAAAGGGAATTTAATACTTCATTTGTTTCTCTGAATCAGCAACATATACTAGTCTAGAGCAATGCCAATCAAGCATAGATCATTTGGATAGGCTGGAATAACATGCAGGATCAAGTCGGGAGTTTGAGCTGAGGCCATTTGTGAAGGTCCAAACAATTTAATACTTTAGGCACAAGATAAGAGGATGAACAGTGAATTCCAAGAAAGACTCAAATCTTTCAAATTATCTCAGCAAATAAGGGGAGAGTACTTTCAACAGGTCAGCAATAACTAAGAGTGAGATGCCTGCAATTTTATGTTCTTAGCTTTAGAGAAACAATTAAGTTGTCACTGTCAGAAACAACGTATGCGACTTCTACTTGAGACTTTTTAGCTTAAGCATCACTGGGTCCCATGCTAACAGACGGAAGGCAGGAAGTGCGTGCACCCCTAATGGGAAGTCAGTGGTACTTACCGGAGGTAGTGTTGACTCAGTGGTGGAAATGTACGCTTCAGGTGGCTGGCCAGCAGGCTGTGATTCAGGAGACTCTCAAAATCTACATGTTCTTCTCAGCTAAGTATTGAGGGAGAAAGGAGGAGAAAGCATAAGCCTGGATGATGATTTAAGGAGCACAGAAGTACACACAACATGTCAGCACAGCCATCAAGAAGAAGAGAACAAATCTGTGATAGTTCAAATGATAGTCACAGAAGCTAACGGTACCTGTGGATAGGGCTCTGGAGAGCTTGAGGAATTTCTCGATTCCCAGAAAGTGGAACTTTGTTGGAGGCAGAGTAGACCTTCATGCTTCTCAGGCTGCTTAAGACTTTGGGAGATGAAGTGGAGCCAATTCAAGAAAATGACCTTCAGATGCAATATAAACATATTTTATACAGTAACAAACGTTAATATTTTTATTGTGTAACTGCCTTTACTCTTCTCTTTGTTTTCTGCCCCATTCCCTTCCTTTTCATTTCCCACTCCCCCACTGCCTTTCCCATTTATTCCCAATTTTGCTTTCCTGTTTACCTCCTCCTCCGATTCTCCTTTACTCAATATTTCCTTCTTTCCATCTCTTTTTACTCTTCTTTCTTCTTTCTCTCTCTTATCTACTATGATCTTTCCCCTCTCCTTCTCACTTCCCCCTGCCTGTGGCCCGCCTTTAATTGTCTCTCCAGGTACTATGCCATCTGCTGCCAACCTTTGGTTTATAGAAACAAGATGACCCCTCTACGCATCGCGTTAATGTTGGGAGGCTGCTGGGTCATTCCCATGTTTATATCTTTTCTCCCCATAATGCAAGGCTGGAACAACATCGGCATAGTTGATGTGGTAAGTATGTGTACAAATCCATGGGATTATTACCCACTCGGTCTCGCTAGGCATTTTAGATAAGCAAACACTACTAAGCTAGGTAGCTATTTTAATAAATGTTATAATAGTGGTCTGAGTAATATGTTTTAATGCCTATCGATGCCTTGGTCAAACGTTAGTCAAAATGCTCTGAGTGATCTTCCCAATGAGAACTTGTGTTTTAAAAAGGTTATTTATTTAATATTTGAGAATTTTATACACAAGCACAATGTACTTAGATTACATGAAACTCTAAGCTTCAAAGTTTGCATTTCCATGTCTGTCTTAAATTCTTTTCCTGTGCAATGATAAAAATACCCTGACAGAAAGAATTTAAGGGAAAAATGGCTTAGTTTTGCTCACAGTTTAAGATATCATCATGGCAGAGATGTCAAGATAGCAGAAACCTGAAGCAGTGAATCCCTTAATGTCCACATTCAGAAGAGAACCATGAAACTGCTCAGTTTGGGGTTTTTTGTTTGTTTGGGGAGGTGTGGGGGAGTTTGTTTGTTTGTTTATTTTGGCATCTACATTCCAGAGCACCCTGCCTAGGGAAAGGTCCTACCTACAACTAAGATGGATCTTCCCACACCAATTACCATACACAAGATAATCCTCCCCAGCTATTCCCAGTGGCACTTCTTGCAGGTGATTCTGTCAAGTTGACAACTCCCTTTAACCTACACAGTGTGCAACCTTGCATTGCTCAGTTATTGCAAGGATGCTGACGAGTTCGTTTATGCTCAATCCCCCATGCTCAGTAAAGGACCAGGCACTTCATCCCTCACCTTCCCCAGGTTGTGTCTGATTGCTCTGGCTTGTCTTCAGCAAGAATCCTGCTACGTTGACTAAGTTAGAGTCCCACTTTCTCCTCCCATTTACTCTCAATGATTTTCTCATCAATCAACTCCTTGACTATAAATCCCCACTTTTTTCCCTTTGGTGTTTTAGAGTTGAAACTAATCTCCTTGTGCAAAATCATAGTATTTTCTCTTATGAAAATAATGTGGAATAAAGGCTCCTTAGCAAATGTTTCAAATAATTTTTTAACATTATTGTAAATTAGACAGGATGATAAGCACTTTATATGTAACCCCAAAAGAAAACTTTTGGGAAGAGTATAATTATGACCATTTTAAAGATGAGCAGGTTAATTTGCATTTCCCATGATACAGTTTTCCCATTAAAAGGATTTTTATTTAATTATTTTTATATATTTTTATTTTTATATTTATTAAATATTCATTGATATTTATAAATCAGTTCCCAGAACTTGAGGCATATTATAGGTCCTGAGAAGCCTTCATTCTATTTCATACTGAAAGTCTATAAGGTTTACAGTGCCCAGGGAAAGACATACCAGGTGAATGGACTCTGCCAGGGAGTGAAGAAAAGTCCTGGCCAGAAGTCAGGAACTAAGCTGTGAGCCCAGCACTGTTAATGTACAACTTCTTGAGGGATTGTATTAAGAAGGGAAGTTGGTGCTGAGTGAAAAAAATATGTCCAATGTGAGTCTAAGGGGATATGTGCCACATATGCCATGCATTGTCCAAATTCCGGGTATTATTTTCCAGAGACATAGAACCAATAGGATGTTTGTGTGTATATGTTCATCTGTTTGTCTATCAATCTGTCTATCCATCTATCTATTATCTATCTATCATCTACCATCTACCTTTTTATCTTTCTATCTACCATCTATCTACCATCTATCTATCTATCTATCTATCTATCTATCATATCTATCTATCTATCATCTTTTCCTTGTTATATATCTGTTCATCTATCTATTTATATACACAGAGAAAGAAAAAGAGAAACCAAGACAGACATATAGACATATTGTAACTGGTCCACATTGTTGTGGAAGTTGACAATCCTCAGCAAACTAGAGACTCAAGAAAGGCAATATTTCAGTTCAAGTCCAAATATAGGAAAAAACTGATGGCCTTCATTAAGTCAGTACAGCAGTTCCCTCTTATTCAGTTATCTTGTTCTATTCAGACCTTTAATAGGGTTAGATGCAGTGCTGAATTGGAATAGAAAATGGATTTATAAAATCTGCCAGTTCAGAGCTTAATCTCAACCCCAAATATTGTCATACTCAGAATTGGGTTTTACCAAATATCTGGATACCCATGGCTTGGTTACATTGACACATAACATTAACTATTTTGCTGTCAAAATCATCTACTCTGGCATACCAAATTATAATGATGATTAAAACTGTTAGTCCAGATTCATTGTAGGGGCTATGCATTTCTAAAGGAAGATAGCATGCAGTCACTTAAAGCCAATCCTAAGATCTTGCTAGATGTGGAGAAGGGAACAGAAAGAAGAGACTGAGAATGAAGAATGAGTTCTGACCCAAATGGACCAGAAAAAAAGAGAAGCTGCCTTCTTTTCTGCACACCTAAGGATTTTAATTTCACATTCAAATGAGTCCCATTGCCAGAGCATTTCTGAGCAAGAATTCTTGAGCTTCTGAAAAAATCCTATAGGCAGAGAATAGAGAGACCTGGGCTGGAACCTGGAAGAAGCTGCAGATGATTTTTTGAATCCAAAACCATTTCTTTTAGTTTGTTAGATTTAAAAAAAAATCTGGAGAAATGAAATATCAGTTTGCAACAAACACTAATATTCAGATAATAGTAACAATAATGATCAACAGATGTTTCATACTTACTATGTATGAAGCCCTATGTTAATCAGTATTTTGGTGAACCACATTCAGGGACATTCTTTGCTTAGCTGAAACACTTGTGCTTTGAAACATGGGCTTGGCAGAATTGCTCTCCTTCATCCTCAAAGTTTACAAATGGACACTGTACCAACCCATTGAAGGGTACTTTACATTGTGAACAATGTCTCCTTTTTCTTCTTGGCTACCATTTACTAAGCACTTTAGTCAATATACTAAATTCTTCATGACTTAATGTCATTTGGTCCATACAGTACTACCATACAGTACTTAACATCCATTTTATAAAGAAAATCTTGATTTCAAAGTCTATGCGTTTAAGAATTGCCCTACTCGTTCGTTTAACTATTCAAGAAATATTAACTGAAAGCCTATCACATTTTGTTGATTTCTAAATCAATTTTAACATTTCCACTTTTGTGGCTTTTATGATCTAATAAGAAAAATTGCACTATATTTCAAGTGTTGATTTTTATTTCAAACAAATGTCAAACCAAGTAAAAAGATTCAAAGTGATAACAAGATGTTTCTACTTTACTTGAGAATTTACCTCACTTGATAAGCTATGGCTGGAACAAGCCCTGTGCATGCAAATGTTCATAGAGAAGTTAAATGGAACTAAGGTTGCAGCAGATGCAGAGGCCTTCAGTTGGGAGCATGCTTTGTTGATTCTAAGAATGTCAAGAGCAGAGGTTGGAGAGCTGGTCTTGAGCCAGATTCTTTTGTTTGTTTGTTTTTTCACTTTAATCGAGGGCTTTTAAATTTTACTTTGAAATTGAAGGGTTCAGGGCAAAGGAGGGTTCAGTGGCATGACATCTTTGTGTTTCTGAGGAAACATTATAGCTAGTCTGCAGAAAATAACGATATGGTGACAGGAAATCAGGAAAGTACTGGGAAGAGACTACAATGGTCCCCCACTAATGATGATGGTGACTCAGTGACCTGAAGTGTCAAGAAGTTGTGAGAGTTCAGATCTCTCACTTCATGTTTATTGGGTATCTGCATTTCTAGGTGCTAGGTCTGCATTACTAAAGAGACCTGGTAATGGTCCAAATCCTTGTAACTTTATGTCCAACCAGTGAGATGCAAGCAAAACATGATACACTAAAGATAAGCAGATATCTAGAATGCTAGGTGATAATGACTATATTTTACTTCAACTTGGGACTGAAGAGATGGCATATTAAATAAGAATATGTACATCATCAACACCAGGTGGCTGACAACTGCCTGTAACTCCAACTCCAGGAAATCCAACACCTCTGGCCTCCTTGGCAACCTGCTTACACGTGAATATGCCCACATGTGGGTGCACACACCCACACACACAATTTTCAAATATTAAATCTTTAAAAGGTGGGTTGTTAGCAGATTGAAATTCTAAATAGGGAGTTAGAGTGGGCTCTATTGAGGAGGTGACATTTGAATAAAGACTTTAAGGAGACAGGGGAAATAAACTTGTAGGTATCTTGGAGATGCATACAGCAGGCAAAAAAATAGGTGATATAAAGCTCCAGAGGCAAGATGTAACTGACAAGTCCAGGTCATTACAGAGCTAACAAGGAGGTAAGAATGCATGAGAGGAGCTTAAGAGAGAAGAAAATACAATAGAAGAAGGAAACAATGCATTGTTCTGTGGGACATTTAAAGCATAGGGTTTAACTTGGAGTGACATGGAGTTTACGATAGGGTCTGAGCTTATTAGTAGTGAGATTTATAAGATTATGAAAGAATCCTCATTTTTTTCTGTTAAAATCCAAACATAAAGGGAGTATGTGAAAGTGATGTCATGAGTAAGAGACAGCAATGGTACTCTAGTTTCAGTGAGAATAATGGAGGCTCATTTGGAACAGATATATTTTTAACATAAAAAGTATCTTCTGTATGGTTAGAAGAGAAATATGAAAGAGAAACATTAGTTAGATACAACCAAGATTTTGGTCAGCATAACCGGCAAAATCTAGTGAGTAACTATTGATTTCAGCTGGGAATTCCAGATTGAAAATGCTATAGGTAGAATATTTGTGGGCTACAGAAAACACATTATGTGTTAAGTTCTCGCTACATAGTTTAGCATAGCAGTCAGGAAATCAGCTTAATATCAACTCTTGATATGTATGAGAACTCTCTATCAGAAACAAACTTGAAAGTCAGCCACTCTCAGAGCCAGACACTACTTAAACCCAGACAAGTATATGTAACCATCTGGAAGATGAAGATGCCTAAGAGAAGATGTCTCAGAAGTGAAAGTCAGAAATGGAGGGTTGGAAGATACCACTAAGAAGGAAGCAAAAGAAGAGAGAAAATTCTAGAAAACCAATTTGAAAACACATTATAAGTGAGGATAGAGAATGCTATTTCTGGGTGTGGTAACAAGTATCCTAACCATGACTACAAGGGTGAATAAAATATACTATAGTCAAAAACCAGTGTCAGGCATTGTAGTTCATCCATATGGCTACACTTCAGATGCAGAGCCAGGATTGTTTTTGGATCAAGCCAATTTAAACTACACAGTAAAAATCCTGTGCAAGCCCAGTCTAGACAAAATCCCAGCATGGAGTGGGAAGTTGGATACACAGTCCCACCCCTAGTCTTATAATGATTGGCCATTATTAGCTGCTGGAAAAGGAATAGTCAGATTTTCTTAGAGTTTAACTCCTAACAAGCTCATCATGCTCCAGTAGAAGGCCATGCATCCAAGAATATTTTGAGTAAAGAGAATGACCTGAGAGTTTTAAAATGAAATAAAAAACTTTCCTCCCAAGTTGCTTTTGCTCATAGTGTTCTATCACAACAACAGAAACCATAACAAAAACAACATCTTGCATAAAAATTAATCCCAACTGGACTGAAAAATTCACAATGTAAAATTTTAACACAACAAAGATGTTCCAAGAGATGAGGAAATGTCACTAAGTGGTAGGAGAGTATTTTTATCGTGAGGGGGTAAATATTTCTTAATGGGCCACAAAGTTACTAACTGAAACCACAGGTTTTTAAAATTAAAGCTGCAATCAGATGACACTAGCAAAAAAGCAATAAACAAACAAACAAACCATGAATTTGCAATATATATATATATTTGACAATAGACATATCCAGAATATAGAACTATAAAAAAACAAAGAAGACCTATATAAATGTTTATTAAGGGGAAATTACCTGAATAATGACTTCCCAAGACAAATTGGAAAAGTCATAATTTGACATCTAGATGTCTAGAAATGTGCGGTAAAACCATATTCTTAATGTGAGCAGCCCAGATTAATTTAGACTTTATTTCTGGTTATTGAATTTGATTCAAAATTCCAGTTAATTACGTGAAGTAGGGTAAACAGGAAGCAGACGACAGAGTACAGGGTACACTAACCTTAAGAAACTGACACTGATTATATCTGAAGACACAATTGCAAGAACGTAGGCTGACAGAAGCTGAGTAGCTCACCATTCTAATCTAGTTCCAGAGGAGGAACCAGAACACCAATCAGGAATAGAAGCAGAAACTCATCCCTCCTTTCCCATGGAATGCATGCGTTCAAATCACACGGTCAAGGATGTCCAAGTCACTGTTCAGGATTGACTTGTCGGCAAGTGGGTTTCCTCAGGATGCTCACAAAACTCGGGCTATTTCCAATATTCTGATTACCCTCCAGCACTTGACAGTCAGACTCTGTTGCTGAAGACACCACATACTTGAATCACATGGAGAAAGTAAGCTGATACTGACCTTCATCGCTACTGGGTAGCTTTCATAGTACTAGAAGAGGTCATACATGCTACCAGAGGATAAAAGGAATCATTCATACCCAGCTGTGACTTCTGTGAGCTACAGTATTGACCAGCCTTGAAAGACATGACACTGGTCCAATAGTGGCATGAATCTTATGGAACAACCAATCATTTTCTGATTAAACTCATGGCCCCACTCACAAAATGAAACCCACACCTGCCACCATTATCAGGCCAAGAGTCTATGGATAGACAGATCACAGACCCTGTACAAGAACTTATTACTATCATTCTGATAAATGGAAATAGTATTAACCTATTTCCTAATGACATTATCCCCATAGATTAAGGCATCTCTGATCCTTCATCAGAGATGCTTCTCTTTGTAGTAGACCATGATAAACAAAGTTACCCACAACTAGCCAAGGTGTAGAGAATAAGAGGCTATAAAATGCTTAACTCTAAATAAAACATATGTACCACACTTCCCCCTCCAAACTCAGGGATCATTGTATAAAGAACAGTAGAATCAGATGTTTTGGATGATTGCAACAAAATAGTGTCGTTTGAATACATCAGGGAAGTTGCACATATGAATCCTCAGTGGTCATGAAAGCATGCATAAGATCTGTGAAAACTCCAGCTATACCAAATCCTAGCACTGAATGGGGAGCTAGGCATGAAGTCTCACTCCTGGCACTGAAGGTACTGGCAATCATTAGCTTCTGGGAGAGGAAGGACCAATGTTTTCTAAGAGTGTAGCTCCTGATAAGTGTGCTATGCTCCAGTGGAAGACCACAATCCAAGTATATTTGGGAAATACAAATTGGCCTTGTTAGAAAGTAAAAAGACAAATTTGGGTGAAAGAGGAAGAGGAGTGTCTGGAAGGACTTAGAGAAGGAAGGGTTAAAGTTATAAAAATATAATATATAAAATTCTCAAAGACCTAGCACAGGCACACACAAAGAGTGGTAGGAGGGAGAAGAAAGAGGAAGAAAGAGAGAGAAAGAGAAAGAGAGAGAGACTGACTATCAAGGAAATGGGAAGCATTTTCAATAAACCTTAAACAATCCCACAGTGAGATGCAACTATGTGTAGACAATATCAAGTGCTGATGAAGATGTGGAATACCTGGAACACTCCTAGCCGATTGTCAGAATTGATGCAGCCCATTGGGAACCTCAGGACTACAGCAACAAAATATATTGTTATGAATGAAAAAGGCATTTGGAAAACATTAGGGATGCCACTAATATTCTATACTTTGATTTGTATAATGACTGCATATGTATTTCTACTTTATAAAACTCATTCACCATGTACATTTAATATTTAGGACACTTTTATTTCAACAAAATAAGTATCTGTAAGGAAGGTTTGGAGGCTGAAGTATATAAATATGTTAAATAGCTGATTTAAAATAAGTGTTAGATTTGTGGAAATCTTTGGTAACTTTGATCATGACAGTTTGAGTGGAATGACTAGGATAAGAGCTAAATGGAGTGGATTCAGCAGAAAATAAGAAGGAGGGATGCACATCCACTGGGTGGAACATTGAAGACCTAGGGATTCCTGAAACCACTACATATATACTATATATGCACATAATATTTCCCTATCCACATGAATGGTGACATTCAATCTATAAATTAGGCACTGAAAAGAGCAATAATTACAATACAGAGTAATAATTACAGTAAATACAATAAAGAGCAATAATTAAAATACAGTAGAACAATTACAACTGCATGCATCCATAAAATTTCACTAGTCTTGTGCTTTGGGCCACTGTTAAGTAAAATAAGGCAGACTTGAATACAAGTACCTCAATGGTCGTTCTGATGACTTGTAAGAAACATAAAAATTTAATGATAAACATTATTTTTTCTTTTCTGTTTCCCCATTTTCACTCTTTCTCTGATCCTTTATCTTCTCTTTCTCTTCTTTTCTCATTATTTCTTTTCCTATGTTTTCTTCACTTTTGCTTATTTTTTTTTTACCATTTCCTCCCCATTCACCTTCCCACCCTCATTTTCTCTCTCCCTTCATTCTCAGATAGAGAAAAGGAAATTCAACCACAACCCTAACTCCACATGGTGTGTCTTCATGGTCAACAAACCCTACGCCATCACCTGCTCTGTGGTGGCCTTCTACATCCCGTTTCTCCTCATGGTGCTGGCCTATTACCGTATCTATGTCACTGCTAAGGAGCATGCCCAGCAGATCCAGATGTTACAACGGGCAGGAGCCACCTCTGAAAACAGGCCCCAGTCAGCTGACCAGCACAGCACACATCGCATGCGGACAGAGACCAAGGCAGCCAAGACTTTATGTGTCATCATGGGCTGCTTCTGTTTCTGCTGGGCCCCCTTCTTTGTCACCAATATTGTGGACCCTTTCATTGACTACACTGTCCCTGAGCAGGTGTGGACTGCTTTCCTCTGGCTTGGCTATATCAATTCAGGGTTGAACCCTTTTCTCTATGCCTTCTTGAATAAGTCTTTCAGACGTGCCTTCCTTATCATCCTCTGCTGTGATGATGAGCGCTACAAAAGACCCCCCATTCTGGGCCAGACTGTCCCGTGTTCAACCACAACCATTAATGGATCCACCCATGTGCTAAGGTGAGTGCTTAAGGAGGGATCACTCTGGTTGGTTTGTGTTGCTCAGCAGGGGTTGGGATCCAGTGTTGCTCTAAGGAGTTATTCCTGAAAATGTGCATAGTGTTTCCCAAGATTCATGTCCATTCTGCCATCTAACATGGACTCAATTAGTGGGCAAGGACTCAGGCTCTGTTGGGAGATTGACTTGCATTCATACCCATAGTTCTTTGACCTTGGCTAATGACTTTGGATCACTAACAGTTCTAAGCCTTAATTACCCTTTTTTAAAAAATTGGAATTGTAACCACTGTATGTAGATGCCAGGGCATTTATGAACATCCAGTGAGCTAATCTGTGTGGCACTCATAGTGCAGATGTTGAGTTCAGTAAACTCTTAGAGAGAGTGAGTGTGTCCACTACTATTCACAGATAATGTTTTAGGTAGCAGCTAAAAGCAAGAGAGGTCTTTAAAAAGCAAGAGAGGCTTAATTTTGATCTTCCCAGTACCTACTAACCATCTTCCTTGCATTTACTTTTTTTTCAACTATAAAAATGTCAATAACACTACTACATTCTAATTTGGTTTTGTGACCATAAAAGATAATGTGTTTGTAGGACTTAGCACATAGTGTGCTCATTAGTACTACTATTGTACTAATATTAGTTTAACTAGTAATAATTGTATATTGCCCAAAATCCTAAATGAGATGATAAAACTAAAATAAACTGAACAGTATGTGTGCAGTAGTAAATGCTATGTAACAAATTATACAGTGGGGAGTGGAGATCTACGATAGTGATCTGAGGAGGAAGGACAGTGATTTGGCACAAGGGTAGACTTCACAGAACTTTGTAAGAAGTTGAATAAGGGAGGAAGACTATGAAACCCATTCCAGGCAGATAGAGCAGCAGAGGGAAGAAAGAGGAAAACCTAAGAGCACCTGGATGGTAGGGACTTACCAAGGTCACACAGGCTGCAGGAGGTAGGGGTGACACTGGAGGTGAATGTTCATATCTAAGGTACTTACCAAGGTCACCTGGCTGGCGGAGGCGAGAGTGACACTGGAGTTTAGTGTCATGATGCACTGTCCCCCACATAGAGAGCCTTTAGGTGTGAATTGTTCTCACTGTGAAAAGTTACAGGCACAGAACTTTCATCGTGTGGCAAAGATTAATAATCAATAATATATTATTCTTTGCTCTGAGATCCATAAGGATTTTTGAAGAATACTTCCTTTTTTGAGTTAAGCACTTCTTTTACTTTTCTTTGTTTTTGGTGTTTATATAATTTTATCATTTATTACAAACAGAATAGATATACTTGTTTATTTTCACATAAAGAACACTCGATATTGCGGGAGTATCTTCGTTTCTCAGAGTTGATCAATACCGCAATTTTATCACATTCAGTAACTAGTGAGCACTTGTCTTTTTTGATGATGACCATATGAAGCTGTTCTAGCAGCTGAAACATGAGGGGTTTTCATTTATATGCTTGAGAGAAGAGGAGCAGGCGTAAATTGCTATGAAGTATAAACAATGGTCCTCAGAGGCTTCTCAGAAGCATCAATTCACCAGTGTGTGCAGACTTGTAGTGGCAGTCTAACACAGTGTTGGAGCTGCAGCTGGTAGAAGGACTTCGAAGGATACTTTGACAGTCCAGTGTTCTCTTCATTATTATGGAGGGAGTGGTACCGGGGAAAAGCATAACTACAGAATGTGCACAGAATGTGTGTGTGTGTGTGTGTGTGTGTGTGTGTGTGTGTGTGTGTGTGCAGGGAGCTTTAGCTATTTAAGCTGGGAGTTGCCTAAGTGCAGGCTGTCAGCAACTTAAAAGAGTATGTGCCTCCGGCAGCACACTTGCTAAGTCTGTTGTTTCTCAAGTTGGTGGCTTTCTAGCCCAGGTACTGTCACAGAAATGATTTGGACACTCTGCGACAGCTGAAGATGATCTGCTTTGCTAATATCGTACAGTTTTTCTCTGATCCTGTGTAAGCAAAGATACTGTTTTGGAGAGCTATGAACGTACCCTCCATGTGGTCTTTCTTATACATCGTCATGGTATAAGGAAGAACAGGAGGTTACTTAGAGTTGTTCGTGGGGAAGAGAATCATATAGAAATCTAGTCTTGATTTTGCCTCTTAAAAACTGTATAGATGCTATAGCTGGCTTTTTGCTACTTTGTGGTTCTTCTTTCTCCCACCCTTCTCCATTCCTTTTCTTCTATCCCTTCAACCCCCTAACACGATATAAGAGAGAAAAGGAGATAAAGAGGAAAGAAAAGCAATTCTTGAATAAAGTCAGGGGTCAGGAAGGGGCAATATTATCATTAGACTACTTTCTGCTGAATAGGGACATCAAGTACCTTGTGGCAAGTTTGATTTTTTGCTGTTAGGATATCTAATTTCTTCTTCTTTCTTCTTCTTTGTGCACGGCTATTAACAGGCCACAAGCACAGCACCCAACACCCAACAATCCTCCACCTCTAGGGAATCCTAACATTTATATACTCTCTGAAAAGTCGCCAGAATTCCCAGCGTCACAAAATTACAGAAACAATCTGCAGCTGGCAAAATCATGCTCCTGCTAGAGCATGAGGCAAATCATAGGCAGCTGCTGTGGAAAATCTGAAGTAACCTCATATCCCATACCTCGGATTAAAGCAAAAACGTGTCCTTATAATATTTATGTGGTTTTTTTTTTTTTAAGTAATCAAAATTCTCACTACGTGGTAACTTTCCTGAGTCTCTCTTTACCCACTCAAAACAAGAGGAATAAACAAAGTTCTCACTGACTGGCATGGTATCCATTAGCTACATATGATTAGTTAAGTAATAGTTTAAACTAAATACATTTTAAGATACAAAAGGATGCTATATGATATTTTATTTATTATTTAATCATCCTCATACCTACAAACTATGTATTTTGGTCAGAGTCACTCCATTCTTCTCCTACCCCCTTCAACCCTCTATTAGCCCTTATCCCCTTCCAATTTTGTATCCTCCTTTTATTCTTGATAATCCACAGATACAATTTGTGATGCTCAAACACTCACATGTGCAGGGCCATCTACTGTGTTTGACCTACCAGAGACCACACCCTTAAAGTAAACTAACTCTTCCTCTCTTAGAATCCATCAACTTTCAATGGCTCCTCAGCTAGAGGTGGGTACTAGTGAGCCCTTCCAACTTCAAAGGTGAACACAGACTATAGCTCTGCGAGTAGCCACAGCCGTGTGAGTTTACGAGTTCAGCAATCTTATTGTACCTAGAAGATGCAGTTGCACTCAGATCCTCTGGTTCTTACAACCTTTTCGTCCCCTCTCATAATGGACTCTGAGCCACTGAGGAGGAGGTATGATATAATGTCCTATTTGTGCCTTAGCAAGTAAACATATTACGGAGTATCCTAACTCTGAAATTAAAGGTTAATTAATAGCTGTTAGCAGGGAACAGCCATACTCTACCTCTTGAAGAACTCAGAATGGGTTGACTTTTCTTGATGAGTCATCAGATAGCTGTTGTTTGAAATAATCTAATGATGTATTTGTTAATAAAAGGGAAATTGAAACTTCTGATATCCATAAATAGCAACCGTGTAAACAAAATGTATTCAATGCAGGGACAACCAGGTTAGCCTCATCTTGGAAAAACTGTGGTTGTGAGCTGAACAAGTCTGACTAATGATGCTTTTCCAAGGAAGCATTTCAGAGGAGAGCAGCAGTCCACTCACCACAAAAGGGTTTTGGGTTGTTAAACTAAATGCTGCCTTTAGAGCTGATTCTCCTATGATCATTTCTTTTAGACACTTGTGCCACTAAATTTTCTTTTGGTAAAACTGAAAATAGATTTTTTAAATATAATACAATACAGTCTGATTATGATTTTCTCTCCCCAACTCCTACAGGATCCTCCCCTACTCCCCACCCACCCAAATTTACCTCTCTCTATATCTCTCATTCTCTCTCTCCTCCCCTCTCTTTCATACATATTCATAGACATTGAAAAAGAATAATAAATATGATAAAATATAAGAACAAACTAGAATAGGATGAAGCAAATACCTCGAGCAAGAGATCCAAAAAAAAAAAGCACAGAAACACATATAGATTAAAAACACACATGCACACACACACACACACTCCCACATGCAGAAATCCCATAAAACACATAATACATATGCAAAAGATGTGTAAGGAAAAAAGAAAACAGAATAATGCCCAGAAAAAGCATCAAGAGTCGATGAACATCCAAAAATGGTATTGAGTTTGTTTGTCTTGTCTGGGCATGGGATCCACCATTAAGAGTGGTCTGTATACCAGTGAGACTCTACTTAAGAAAACTATTTTTTCCCTTGTGAGCAGTTATCAGTTTGAAATAGTTTCTAGGTTAGAAATGGGGGCTTCTGTCTGCTTTCCCTTTCAGTGCTGGCATCCCCTCTGGCATCTACATGTGCAAGGGGTGTGCATGCTGTCCCAGTCTCTGTGCGTTCATAATTATGGAAGTTTTATTGATTTAGAAAGCCTTGTTTCCTTGGTGTTTTCCATCCCCTCTGACTTTTGCAATCATTTCTCCTTCCTCTTCCCGAGTTCTCTGAACTTTGATCCTTTTCTAATGCCTGTGACCTCATGAGATTGGAGCATCAGACTAGGTTTCCAGTACCAGATACAATTTCTATCCTGTTGAGTGCGCCTTAAGTCCAAGTGGACAGCTGTTGGTTGCCATCAACACTGAGTGCCACTTACTGTACCCTGATGCATGTCTATCCCGGTTGGTAATTGTCATGGTTCATAGATGTTGCAGCTGGGTAAGACTGTTTGATTGCTTCTCTCCCTTGGCAGATTTCATAGTATTTTGTGGAATTGTAGAAGCTAGACCACAGGAAAGAGACTTTCAGGTCAGATCCAGCTTGAATCATCTGAGTCCTGTGTTTTAAGTGTGAAATGTCTTTATCAACTGGGGCCTTCTCCTTAACCCCTGGGAGGCATCCCATAGGACTACATTGATATCCACTGTTACACTTGGAATCTACCTGGCAAGTCATCATATTGAGGTTTGATTGTTCCTGGTACTGTTTTTGCCAGTCTTTGTCTCTTGTGGAAGTCTCCTTTCCAGCTTAACTTTATTAAGCCTTATCATAGATTGGTAATTTCAGTACATATAAAACAATGTGATATCCTGAAGCTTATCAAACAACCTAGGTTTTAAGATCATGTTGGTATTATGTCTAACTATTTAGAACTGCATGTTCTTGACATAAGATTTGTGGCATTGTAGCTAACAACAAAAGAACCTTCAGTAACCCTGCATTGATATATTGTACCTGGATTTCAAAATCTGTAGTCTATCAGGCACATACTTCTCCTGTGGAGCTGGTGGAGATCAGTTCTTTGCCCCATAAACAATTTTGCCACTATTACACAAGTGGCCACATCCTACCGGCAGGTCAGTCAGTATTGTAGCATGCATAGTCCAGTACTAGATAAGCCTCATTGAGCTCTTTTCTCCCCTGGCAGCCTTCTCAGTCCCTTCTAGCACTATTAAAGCTAGTCAGCATGGAGATTGTCCTAGTCAGTTGAGACTGATATCTCTATATCCTACCATTAAAGTATATGTGGTTTTCTGGTTGATTCTGGGCATCTGTCATGTTCTGAATAGTAATTCTTCATGTATTATTTCCAAATGTATCTTCCTATCTTCTGCTTGGTTTTGACCTTGGTTAAAAAATAATAGAAGTTTAAGGTTAGATAACCACACTTTTACTTAATCTCTTATACTCATTTTAGCTTCTTTCTTCAGGCATCATTACATTTACTTTCCTAAATGTTGAATTTCCTGATCTACTTCCTAATTTATAGCATATCATTTATTTCCTCACATACTCATCCTTTTCCCTCTAGACCCGAAGTTCTCAGGAAGTTATTCTCAACTCTCATGTGATTGATCCATTCAGAGTCCCATCGCCATGTTCATGCCACCTACTTTGAAAGATTTAGATAAAAGGAGACCTTTATCTTTAGCCATGTTTCCTCTGAGCTCAAGACCAGAAGATAAAATTTGCTTTCTGGACAACCCCATAAAGACATCTCTTAAAAATCCTAAGTCTAACAGAACCAAATAGATTCTTAGTTTTATGTGTTCCCACTCCCAGCCACTTGCCTGAGTCTTCTCTATCTCCATAAATGGACTCAGCTTCTACACACTCCAGTGAATTAGGACACTTTCTGTGACTCAGGGAAAATGTATATTACAGGTCATACTTGCATATTTTTAAAAGAAAAATGAGCTGAAGTATGAGCAACAGTTTAGTTTCATTAGAATAATCTAATTACTTAGTAAAACAGATTCCTGGGTCCTACTCAGCAAATCAGGGCTAGACTAGAAAATGATATTTCTACCAAGACAAATTTTCTGCCTCATAAATGATAAGATTTGCACTGATTAGAATTTCAGTGCCTCGGCCAGGCAGTGGTGAGGGCACGCCTTTAATCCCAGCACTTGGGAGGCAGAGGCAGGTGGATTTCTGAGTTCGAGGCAGCCTGGTCTCAGAGTGAGTCCAGGACAGCCGAGCTTTCACAGAGAAACCCTGTCTCAAAAAACAAAAACAAAAAAGAATTTCAGTGCCTGATGCCGCTACTTTTATTTCAGGACTTCTGGTTATGACACATACTTGCAGTTCTTGGTTTCTGATAAAGTCTCCATAAGGGTAAACATTATACATTAACTAACAAAAAACTAGAAAAAAAAGTACTAGAAAACTATCTTTGAAAAGTTGTCTTGGGGAGTCATGCTTCAAGCTAGATGTCTTTTCACATGAGAAACATGATACAAACACATAGCTTTGCCTTGTGACCACAATAGCTAGGTGACAAATGGTAGACAGGTCACATTGATTTGATCTGAGGTTCCTTGGCAATTTGACTTTGCTAATATAGTAAATGTTTACGTGAGATAGATATATCTAAGAGTGGACAGAGCTAGGTAACACAAACAGAATTGTCTATGGTTTAGATTTAGAGATGAGCTGACTGACCCACCAGGCTTAGATCTCTTTCTTGGATTCCCAGCGTTAGGTACTGAAACCTAGGATACTTATTCAGTTCTCAGTTCCTAGAAAGGCAGGGAAACTTTTCCAAATTCCAAAGAACTTGCTACCTAGCTAGGTTCTTGGCTGTCACCTTCCATAATCTGGTCCAAACACTCCTGATAGATGGCTTTCCATTGTCTACATATCTCTACAAATGTATTGTGCAATGGTATAAATATGAGCCACATGTGACTATTAACATTTTAATATTCATAAAATGAAATAAAACAAAAAACCCATTGTTTCCTAGTAGTATTGGCCCCATTCTTAGTACTTATTAGCCACATGAGTGGTTTCTGCATTGAATAATACAATTGTAGAATATTTCAAAGAATGGAAAAGTTCTGTTAGATACCACAAATTTTAGAGGCAAATTCATCTGGAAGGGGATACAATATATTTTTCTCTCAAACTTAACAACTCATGTTACTGGCCAGAGCTCTCGATCTTAAATAAACTATATGTATATCAATTCTGATATCAACTCTCTATATTTCTAAGCATGGGATTAGTGTGTGCAGGTTTGTAGAAAATCAGGACAAGAAGAAAGGATAAATCCGAGGGCAAAGAGAATGAGGACCCCATCCTTTCTCTATCCAAAGCAGAAAAAAATTGAAATTTCCTTGGAGATTTTGCTCCCTTTTGTTTCCTATAAACAATTACTAGAACTTAGTTTTTCTAAATATTATTGTGGTTTCTGTTAGGTCACCCCCCAATAGACTGTCTATTCCAGAGAACAGGCAATTGTCTCTTTAATTTCCTAACGTTTCCCTAGATATAGACGTTTATCAGTATATTTGCTGGATAAATAAATATTCTATGGTGTAGATAGAGTAGGTACTACAACAAATTTTCACATACACATGTGTGTCTATAAAAATCATTGTTTTTCACCATGACTCCACTTAACAACATTTGAATTCAACCTACCAGAATTCCTTGAGTTCCTCTTTAAAATAAAACTTGTTATATTTTTGGGTTGGAAGATTTGCCCATCCCAGATGAACAAATAATTTAGATTTGATTTCTTTGGGATCTGGGAGATTTCTACCTATGTTGGAAAGTTGTTTGACATTTAAACGACATTTTTATGGCCTTTACTCTGAACTTTGGAGGTTACAATTAAAGTCAACATTTACTCATTGAATTGAGCCAAGATCAATTTAATTTGTGTTAAGTCAAGGATGGATGTGGATGCCCTTGCTTATCTCCCTTAATCTTCTCCAGGGTCATTGTAATTTATAGCTCAATACAAAATGAACATATTGGGTTAAGAGGGCAGGAAAAATTGCCATTAAAGGCACTAAAATATAAAGTCTTTTTCTTGCATCTATCTCTTTTACCTGGTCATTTACTGTCATTGTTTCCTGTGTTCCTTTATATAAAAGAAAATTTAATTATTATTATAAAATTTATAATTTTTGAGAGTTTAATATATGCATACTATAATTCATAATTTCCATCACTTTCTTTCCCCAAACTCATCATGTCTCTCCCACAACTCTCTCTTGAATTCATGGCCTCTTCTTTTTAAATTATTATTGTTATATCATACGGCAAGTGCACGCACATGCATACATAAATATGACCTGCTGAGACTCTTTAGTACTGCTCATATGTACATGAATTTAGGGCTGACCACTTGGGATTGGCTAACCTATCAGGGGACTTGTCCCTGGAGAAGACTGGTTATCCCTGTCTTAGCACCACAAATTACCTCTAGCTCTTTATCCAGGGCTGGGGTCTTGTGAGATGTCCACCATCTATGTTGAAACATGATCTTTACTGTCATTATGCAGGCCATGTTGAGGCAAGCATGTTTAGATTTCATGGATTTAGCTTCCCTGTCAGATACAGAAGACACAATCTCACAGCAGATGTCCTGATCTTCTGGTTCTTACAATCCCTCTGTCTCCACTTCTGTGATGTTTTCTGAGCCTTAGGTATAAGAGTTATGTTGCAGATGTATCAGCTGGAGTTGGGCGTCCAATGGTTACTTATTTTCTTCCTTTTGGCCAGTTATGGTTTCCTGTGATGGTCTCTATCTGCTGCAAAAGTAGCTTTTTGGTGTAATGAGAGCTGAACTTACCTATAGATGTAAAGATAGGTATTTAGAATGCAGTTGGGAATTTTACAGGTTTGGGAAAGTGGCAGTAAACCTCCTCTAAGGTCCATGAGCACATCATCCATGGGTCTCAACTAGGTTTACAGGACCAGGCACGAATTCCATCATAGCGAGTAGGCCACACATCCAAGTAGATGGCTGTTGTTTAACTGGAAGATGGTAAGTGTCACTATTGCAGCCTTGAGTCTCTCCTACCGTGCTGACATTGTGTGGTCCTTAGACTTCCCAGCTGGTGAGATTATTCATTTGGTTTCTCTCATGGTAGCTTCTGTAGCATCTTCAGACAATGTGCAAGCTAGTCCTCAGGGAGGAGGCTTCCAGGTAGGTTCCAGCTCAAACCCTCTATGTCTTTTGTGTGAAGTATGTGGTGTCTTTGTCTATAAGATCTTACCTTCACATTCTGGAAGACAACCAAGGTCAATGATAATAGAGTATATATGCAAATCTTTTGGACTGTCTTTATCAACAATCTGAAGGGTTTTCTATACTTGGTGCTCAAATGTTTTGTTAGCTAGTATGGCTCTTAGGGGTAGCATTATCATCATCCCAAGTAGCCTAAATTTATTTAAATTGTATTTGTGTGTATGTGTATGTAAAGTATATGTTTTAAATAAACATTAATGTATTAATTATTTTTCTATTGCTATAATAAAGCACCACGACCAAGGTAACTTATAAAAGAAAACAATGAAATCAGCTTATGATTTTAGAGGGTTAGAATCCATAGTGAAGACATGGAGCAGGAACAACTGAGAGCTCACATCACAAAACTACAACCAGAAGGAAGAGGAAACACTGGATATAAACGAGTCTTTGAAATCTCAAAATTGGCTGTCCCAACAGGCTTAGAAATTGTGGATCCCCAAACTGTAAACAATTTTCAAAGCCCGTCTCAATGACAAACCTCCTCCAACAAGGCCATACAACAATGCCTTCTAATCCTTCCTAAACAATTCTAGAAACTGGGACCAAATATTCAGACATTTGAGACTTTGGAGGCTATTCTCATTCAAACCACCATGATAAAATGTTTCCCTATGACTTTTTCAAACATCTTTGGGATTGTTTATTCCAACTCCCCCAGCTTCCTCTGTATTACTCTTCTTTCCTACCCATTAAAGTCTGTCCTGAATCTTCCATTTCTTCATTTACAGTTCCTGTGTCCTACTAACCCCATTTCTAGAGATCCTGCGATGCCCAAACAAATAGCCTCTTTGACTTTCCTAGTTTCTTTGTTAGTCCAAATTATATTGTCCATTAAATATTTAGAGCAAAATAATAAATGAGGAGAATATGTGGGGTTTATCTTTCTGGGTTGTTACTCATTCAGTATATTTCCATCTTTACCTATTTACCTGAAAAATTGTGATTGCATTTTTTTTTACAATTGATAATAGTCCATTTGCGTACATCAAATTTACATTATCCATTATAGTTGATGATATGTAGTATTCCACTTCCTGACTTTTGGAATAGAGCAATGAAGAATATGGCTGCAAATCCTGTGGAGTAGAATAGCCTGTCCTTGTGCCTTGCCAAGACTGGTATAGTGCACCATATGGTAGATCCACATCTAGTAGACTCTATGTTTTGCATATTTTTGGATATTTTGGATTCTAATCTCTTGAGATTAGATAGGCAAATGTGCTCTCCCACCGGTGGATTCCTTTTCATTTGCTTGTTTGCTTCCTTTGCATCCAGAGCTTTAATTTTCATGAGTCTTGCTTGTAGTTGTTGACTTAGTCCTTGTGGAGCTCAAGTCAGAATTTTTCTAACCTGATATGTAAGTGCTCCTAGGTTTCCTCTCGCAGTTTCAGGGTCTTAGTATTACACTGAAGTCTTTGATCTAAGGTTGACTTGTGTGCAGGTGATGATTATGGATCTAGTCACTTGTACGTGTTACCTTCGTTTTCTGGCACCTTTGATGTAAATGCTCTTTTTCTCTTGAGTTTTTTGTGCTAGTACCAAGATGTTCATTACTAGAGCTTGTCATACACGTGAATTGTATGGCATTCCACCAGCATTACTCCTTTTACACTTTTACTGTTTGGATATGTATATCTTAGGTCTTTTCCGGGGGGGGGGGGTACTTCTTGAAAAATCATGGAGATTTTGATTAGGTCAATTGGAATTGTCAATGCTTTTGATAGTAATGGTCATTTCACATGATTATAATGATTCTTTCTACATGCATGGAGATTTTCATTTTTTAGTGTTTCCTTAATCTCTTTTAGAATTTAAAACTGCACTATATAAATTTTCACTTCCACAATAGGTTTATGCCTATTGAAGAAGTTTATTATGATTGGCAGTGTTCCTTATGATCTCTTTCACAAGTATTTGTTTGGTGTATAAAATGGCTATGATTTTTTTTTTTTCAATTGTTTTGAATCATTACCTTTGTGAAATGTTAATCCTCTAGAAGTTTCTAGAAAGCTTTCTTTATACATTAACATATGTAATAAGGAATTGACTTCTTCCTTTCTGTTTTTACCTCTTTAATTTCCTTTCTTATGCCTAGCAAGTATTCAAGCTGTATTGAAAAGAGTATGGACAGTGGAAACATCTTGGTCTGATTTAATGAGTAACTTGAGTTTTTTCATTTAAAATGATGTTACTGTGTGTTTGTCATAGCTTTTGAATTATTTGAGGTGTCTTCTCTTCAGTCCTCTCTCTCTAGAACTTTTATTGTGAAGAAATTTGGATTTTTGTCAAAGGCTTTTTCTGCATCTATTGAAATAATCATGAGGTTTTTGTATTGTGAAGATCGTTTATATGGCTTATTGATTTACATATGTTGAATATCTTTGAATCTCAGGGATACAGCCAACCTGATGGTGACGGGTGATCTTTGTGATATGTGCATGCATTCAGGTGCATTTTATTGTGGGAATTTTTATTCTATGTCTATCAGTGATATTTTCTTTCTTCCTCCTCTTCTTCCTTCTCCTTCTTTTTCTGTTGGATCTTCACCTGTTTTTAATATTAGTGACACTTACTTCATAGAAAGAAATTTGGAAGCTATCCTTCTGTTCCAATTTTTTAGTAATTTAAAAATTATTAACTATAGCTCTTCTTTAAAAATCTGCTAAAACTATGTTGTGAATCCATCTGGTTGGGACTTTTTTTTAAATTGAAAGCTTTATTTTATTATTTACTGTTTTGATTTCCCATTTGTTGTGGGTCTGTTTAAGTTGTTGATTGTTTCTTGACTGAACTGTAGTGGTTTGTATGAATCTAAAAATTAGCCCATTTTCTTTGGATTTTTAAAGTAATGGAGTACAGGTTTTTAAAGTCTTCCCTTATAATATTCTGACTTTCTTTGGTGTCCATTTGTGAAGTTTTCTTATCATGCTGATACTATTTATTTGGATCATCATTTTGTTTAACTGAGCTAAGGGTCTGTCAATCTTGTTCGTCTTCTCAAAATGCCAGTTCATAGATTCATTGTATTGTTTTATTTCTTTTCTATTTACTTAACTTTTGCTTTGATTTTATTTAATTATTCATTTTCTATCCTTATATAGCAAAATAATGAAGTATTATCCTAAAATTATCCCTTTTGAGAAAGAATTTTACAAAAGCTGTTATATGACAAAACTTTTCCTGGGTATAAACAACACACATCTATTAACTCCATATAATGAACCCATGACAACCAAACTATGGATACTACCAAAATCCAACTTGGTGAACCAATGAATTTTACTGGGGTTAATTATAGGAATATGGGTGAAGGATTACAGGAGCAGAACTTACTCAAAGACAGCTTCATCACCAAAAACCTATCCCAGCATGAATAACAGCTCACAAAATCTGGGAATCTGGAGCACACTGCTCAGGCCGCAGGCAGCTCAACAGTTTGGAGAGTGTTCAGTTGTTCTAAACCTTCCAGGCAGTTCTGAATGATCTTAGAGTCTTCTTTGAAGCTTAGCTTTTTGAGAGTGACTCCCAGCAGTCTTTACTGTTTACATTTGAGAAGAAGCCTACTTAATCTGGTCACAGTCTTTACTTGTTTATACTTGAGGAGAAGCCAAGTTAATCTGGTCAGTTTCAGTGACTTCCTGAAGCTCATTTTAGTTGTTTACCATCTGTCTTAAAGCACTGCTCCTTAAATAGGAAATGTGGAGTTTCCTTTGCTAAAATAAAAGCCAGAAATTAGTTAAATATAATGCTACTTATAACGAATTGTTTAACCAACATGAGATAAGATTAGTCACTGAGTACACCATGCGTTGTGCTGGACAATTGCCTATATTATATTGAATGTCTCCTGGCTTCCAATCACTGTTGGCATTTATTTGACCTGACAGAAAGCATGTTAATCATGTCAAAGCAGGCTGAGCATCTTCTGTGTGTATTGGTTTTTCCTTGTTGGTATTGCAAGTGTACTTACCCTCAAGGCATCAGAGTTCTGGGTAGCAGCCTTCTGAGATTGATGCCAACAATGAAGAGAGGTTTATATGGCATTTGTGTACAGGGCAAGCCTAAGACAATTATCATCTTGGGCATCTTCAAGTTTCCAAAGTGAAGGAAGCATCAATGGTTAAAAATGGATACAGTGTGGCATGGTATCCTGGTTTTGAATCCTGATTGCACTTAGAGATACCTGGGAGCTTTAAAAAATTATCTGAGAGTGGGTTTCGCATGTGCAAGATGCTAGCATGACTGACCTTGGGAGACAAAAATCTAAAGTTTTTAAGAATTCTAACATACAGTAGGGTAGAAAACCACTTGTGAACTACAGAAATCAGGAGGAATTTTAACTTTTATTGATCACCAATAAGCCATTATCCTCCCTTGACACCAGTAAAACAAAGAAGTGAAATTAGATAATACCCTAAAATCAGGCCTATATTCATTTCTTTGGTACTGAGATAATATGCATTTAAATTATAAGGTCTCAATGGTACAATTCTGCTTACCAGG
Source organism: Mastomys natalensis (assembly GCA_021653895.1). Lineage (NCBI taxonomy): Eukaryota > Metazoa > Chordata > Mammalia > Rodentia > Muridae > Mastomys > Mastomys natalensis. The sequence goes on from JAJTUV010000106.1 coordinate 2,321,001, forward strand.
GATTGGTGATATGCATGTTGTTATAGCTGGATTTGCTATAGAGAGTTCATGGGCAGGAATGATGCTAAACTTTTCACAGCACACAGGGAAGCCCCCTACAGAAAGAACTCTATGGCCCTAAAGTGCTAGATTATCCTGAAATAGAAAATTCTTTAAACTTTGGGATTCATAACAGAGAAACTTCTTATCCTTGCCAGGAGACAGATGGAGAGTTCTTGAATAATGCTAGAGGTACAACACCTGTAGTGTTGACATTTCTCAACCATGCAGTCTCAAGACAAGGAAAAAGAAGTCTTGTGGAGGGTGGCTGAGATTTCTTTGGGAAAATCCTGCATGTCTGTGGTTAGGTGTTGGCAGCCACCTTGCAGATAAGCTTCCTACAAGGCAGGCTCTATGCACTTGTTCTCTTACACCATGTTCTTGGCAAGGACACAGCCCTCTCAATTTAGTCAGAGCAGCTGCTCAGGAAGGGATTGCCTCCAAAGCACACTATGAAACCCACTGAAAGACTCAGTCTCGTGTAAATGTGTGTTTAGCCCACAGCAGAGTGATATAGGTCTCTGATCCATTGAATTGATAGAAGCTTCATCTTATGCCGGGACGTGTCAAACTAGAATGTGGTCAAAGGAAGGCAGATGCCATGACTTTTCCTATAGGATAATTCGTTGTGTATGAAGAACAGAGGAAGGAACAAAGGATTCTGTGTACAGAGCAAAAGATCAGATCATAAGCTTTGGTTTTATATATTTAAAGGTCTACTATGGGGGAAGGGGGACATCTTGTTCTTAATGGTTTGGGCTTTTATGAATATGTGTTTCAGCACAGTGTGGAATGGATAGCCTTGATTAGAGTGTTCCTGGAAAGCAGAAGGAAACAACTGCATGACCACTTAGCAGGGTCAGCTGAGGGTCAAGTCACTGGAACTACCACATGATCATTTGTCAGAGTTTCTGAGGAAAAGAGGGGGAGTTGAATGAGATAGACCATTTTCTTCCTACAGTACAGTGAAATGCAAGAAAAAGCACTGACCACTTCAGCTGTTGTGCTCACATAAAGCTGAAGAAGTTTTCAGTGTGTAGAGATGCATTGTAGGTGATACGGTACATTTCAGGGTCTGTTCTGTGTTTCCTTAATGATTATCCTTGAGGTATGAAAAAGTAGAACATTCAGACTTTTCTGAGGAGAGAAATTCATTTTTGAGTTCAGTAACATACAACTATTGGATGCTGAGATTCTCTTCTACAATGCTTAGCTATCTAGCTCAACTCCCAACACATGATATCTCAGTATTATGAAGGCCAGAATCCTACTGTTTGAAACAACCCGCATTGTTGCAAAATTTTACTTGCCCATACCTTAGCGTATATAAACATGAATCTTATGGGTAGAACGGGTCTAGAATTCAGACTTAGTGGTTTGCAAATTGTTTTTCAGGTTGACACACCATTTTGCTCAAATTGATTCTTATCAAAAGCATGGCAATGCAAAAACAAAACTGCGGATTAAAAGGTGTTAGTATAGGGGTTATGTACATAACCATGGGCATTGCTCCAACACACTAATGCCTACAATGGCTATTCCATAATGAGACTTGATAAAGTCTGATAAAAATTACCTGGGATATGCTGCTGAACCCAGTGTATTATAGACAATAATAATAATAAGAGATTCAGAGAACATTGGAGTCAATAGAGGAATAAAGAAAGATCAGATCTCGGGTTCAGAACCCAGGGTCAATTTCTAACACATTGGTTCATCCATTCATTCTCCATCTTGTTATTACATTTCTACTAGAGTTACAAACAATGTCTGAGTAGGTAGAGATTTGGCACAGATACACAATGACAAGATACCTTCTAGAAAGGTATCTCAGTGTTCATAGTTTCTCACTTACTTCTGATGGCTCAAGTCCTGCTCCTAGATGCCACATACAGAACTACAAATTACTCAGACCATCCTGAGAAGCCTCTGTATTCAATACAGTGTTTTCACAACTTTGCCAAAGGCTTGAACAAAAAGCTCATCACACATTTTGACAATCTTAGGAGATTTTTTCCTTTGAGAACACAGTAAATTATTGAGGTTTTTCTGCCTTTTTTTCCCCTTTTGGAACAATGTATAATATAGCTTAGAAAGAGACTCTGTTTTGCATATTATCATCTAGGGCGATGATAGGTCACTCAGACATGTAAGATTTAAACTGCACATGCCAGCTGCATTGGGCTGTGATAGAGCAAGCATAACCTGTACAGTGTGACTTGCAGTGAGCTGAAGGTGAAAAGGCACATAAGTCCCACTAGACCCGACACAATCTTGTTTCCTTGCTCATTTCTCACACTACAGCCATGTTCCTCTTCCTGTGGTAGGTGTAGAACCTTGGTGAGCTTCTTCTAAATGATCGGTGGGTTTTCCTACTGCTGGCCCACTTGGGCTACCTTGACTGTTGCCTCGACTTCCTTCTTGGCACAACATTATTTTTTTCCCCAAAGCGCAGTTCCAAATGAGCTCTTTAAACTTCTCTGATCCCAGCTCCTGATCTCTGATCAACAATTAATTACTTTTTCCCTGTGGGCTCTCTCCCACTTGCTTCTCCTTTTTTGTGGAAGCTCAGCGTATCCTGGGATCTTCTTTGTGCACCTTTTACACCCTCACCTACCTGCCCAGCTTTCATAAGTAATGTCTAGGGGTTCAGGGATCTGTTGGGGGACAGGTCACATTTAGTGATGTTGGCTTGGTTGAGTTCTCAGGTTCTACCTGAACCTATTTCATAGGCCTCATTCTCTTGCAAAAATGAAGGCCAATGTGCTATAATTCTTCAATGATTATGTGAGGCACCATGAATTATCTAGTACAATAATAAAGACAGCAAATGAGGGTTCCTTTCACTACGAATTTCAATTTTTAAAACATGTTCTTCTAAATACCACCAGTCCCTAGTTGGAGTCCCCATTGTTCCTATTGCCCTCTAAGTAAGAGAAAAAAGTGAATTAGTGAATGAATGAACGGATGAATGAATGAACAGGCAATAAATGCTGTTAAGAATTCAGTGAAAAGAGAATCCTTATTTACTGTTTTGTGGACTTGCAAACTGGTACAGCTACCATGGAAATCATTGTGGAGAATCCCCAAGAAGTTAAAAGTGAATCTTCCATATTACCCAGCTATAACACTTTTTGCTATATACCCAAAAGATAAATATAATACTACAGATCAATATAATACTTCAACATGGCTGTTTACAATAGCTAGGTAACTGAAACAACTTAAACGCGGTACATATGCACAATGAGATTCTGTTCAGCTGTAAAAATAAATCTTGAAAATTTGAAGGTGAATGATGGAACTGAAATATATTATACTGAGTGATATAACCCAGACCCAGAAATTCAAATTCCCCATGTTCTTTCTTATTTGTGAATCTGAGCTCTGAATCTTTGAGTATATAACTGAAGTATACAAAGAAATTAGGAAAGCAGAAAGGGATCCTTGGTGGGGGATGTTTCTATAAAGGGAGATAATAGGAGATTAAGTAGGGCTTTCATTATTATTGATTTTTAAAAATTATTGTTTCCTTACAATTTATTTGTTTGCTCTCTCATTTGCATGACTTGGTTACCAAGCCTTTTTGTTATCTTTGTCATAAAAACAATAAATGTCCCTTTTCAGCTTTTCTCGCAGGGATATTTTATATCTCATTTTACTGCTTCCATTCTGACCATGTTCAGAGCATCACTGCCTCAGATATCCAGCTCTGGTCCTTGTGACTCATTTTTCTCTCTACTACCCACAAGACTGCATCACTAAGCTGGCTCATAGGTATTCATAGAAGAGTTTAGTACTCACTTGTTCAAAGAACGCCATACTCTTGTGTATGTAAAAATCAGTTGCCAGCAATATTTTAAGTGAAAAAGTCTTTTTTTGTCTCACCTAAACTCTACCTTCCACTGTCAGAGGGCTGGTGGGAAACGTGAACTATCTGTTGCATGTATGTCATCATCATACACATAGTTTGGAGGCCTTTGGGATAAATGACTTAAGCAGCATAACATTTCTCCATTACCCTCCTTCTCCTCCCCTTTTATAACTACTCTAAGTCTATTTATTAACTGTTAATATCAAGCTTCATCACAAAATTCTTTCCACCACAAAAATGACTCCCATGTTCTCCAGTGGAGAGAACTTTATTTATTTATTTTTAATTAGGAAGAAGTTTCAATTTATAGCATGGAATCCACAGTTAACTACTTGAATTCCTTACTTTTCTTTTGCTGTAATAAAACACCATCACTGAGACTTATAAACTTATAAAAGGAAAAGTTTATTTGGGGCTTATGGATCCAAAGGGGTAAGAGTCCATGACCACATGGTAGGGAGCATACAGCAAACAGGCATGGTGCTGGAATAATATCTGAAAGTTCCCATCTTGATTCACAAACAGAACAGAAGAGAGAGCTAACTAAACATGGTGTGAGACTTTCAAACTACTAAGTCTACCTCCAGTGACATACTTCCTCTGACAAGACTACACCTTCTAATCTTCCCCAAACAGCCACCAACTGGGGATCAATTATTTAAACACGTGAGCAGAAGGGGGCCATTTCATTCCAACTACCCATTCTACTCCCTGACCACCCATAAGGTCAGGATCATATCATAAGGCAAAATGCATTTACTTTAATTTCAAAAGTCCCCATAGGTTTTTACCACCTCAACATATGTTAAAGTCAAAAGTCTCTTCTGAGACTTCTGGCAATCTTTTAATTTATTAAACCCCTGTAAAATTAAAATGCTATTTCCATACTTCCGACATACACATTATCATTCCAAAATGAAAACAGGGGGCATTGTGAAGAAATACTGACCAGAGACTAAACACCATTAAGGAAAATATATCTAGTGTTAAGGGGCTGCAATGGCTTCATCCCTATGGTTTTGCTGCCTGTAAATTATGTTGCACTCTTGGGTTGGTCCTACTCCCTGTTTGCAGCTCTCCTTAACAGATATCCCATGACTCTAGAACCTCTAACATATTGGAGTCTCCAATGCAATCCAGGCTTTGTTTTCGCGGTTTCATGAAAAGGCCTTTAGGGCCTCTTACCCTCTCTGTGCTTTCATTCAGGGACTGCCCTGTCACACGTTGCCTGTCTTCAGTGGCTCTTCCTTAACCACAGAGGAAGATTCCACAACTCTTTTATTTGAGTATCCTTCTTGACTCTAAAACCAATACCATGTGGGTATCTGCCATGTTTGGCTGCCCAATTGGGATGAATCCTGGCCAGATGTAGAAAATTCCTTCAACCCCTTTCTTTCACAAGTAGGAGTTTAGCTGGGCGGGGGTGGGGGGGTCTTCCTCTGAGGGCACACTTCCCTTTATCACATCGAGAATCAAGCTTCTCCTTAATATCCTTGTTTCTTTCAGCACAAGCCTTGGCTCCAGCATTACATTTCCTGGTGCTCTTTTTGTCTTCAAACTGTGTATTTTGTACCCTGCTTGGCCTACTGTTCTTTCTCTCATTGCAGATATACATAAGAGTGATTACTAATAACCATGCAATGGAGTCAGCATTAGGCTGTATTGAAGTCTTTTCAAATTGTAAATTAGCTCATTATTTTTTCAATTTAACCCAGGGAAATTCTTGGGACAAGGTGAAACAGAAGCCAAAATATCATAGTAATGGTCTCTACTCCAGTTGCTATTAAAGTTCTTGCTTCCCTCTGAAACCTCTTGAGCTGGACCTCCACAATCCATATAGCTCTTAGCACTGTCTTCCAGATTCCTATTAAGGATGTCCCCATTAAAGTCTGATTATAGCACTCAACCATTTTTCTAGTCCAATGTCCCAAAGTCTTCCATAATCTTCCAAATCTGTCATGGTCAGATCTATCAGAGCAATAGCCCACTCCCTTGTACCAATTTCTGTAGTAATTACTTTTCTTTGGTATGACAAAACACCATGACCAAGGTAGCTTATAGACAGGAAAGTTTGGGTGACTTACCTCTAGTGGGATAAGGGTCCCTCACCATCATGGCAGAGAGCATGACAGCAGGCAGGCAGGACTGGCATTAGAGCAGAAGCTGAAAGCTTACATCCTCATCCACAAATAGAAAATAGAAAGAGCTAACTTGAAAGGGTATGAGTCTTTTGAAGTCTGAAAGCATGTCCCCAGTGACATACTCTTTCCAATACGTGTATACCTCCTAAGCCTCCACAAACAGCCACTAAGTGAAGACCAAACATTCAAACACATGAGCCTATGGAGAACGTGTCAATCAAACCACCACACCATTCAACCAATCCATATCTACATTATATTTCCCTCCTCCTATTAAATGGAAATAAATATCCTGTGCATTCCTTCCTTAAAGATTTGTGCTGAAGATTAAACATGGAGAAAGATGAAAACATGCTTCTATTGTGAAGAGGCTCAGCCAGTTCATAAAGTGAAACCCTGTATATTTCAAACTGACCTGTTAGATTATTGGAGAAAATTTATTTTAATGAAGTTTTGCATCAGGAATTTTGCATAGCACTGGCAATGTTTTTGGCTATGTCTGTGTTTGAGGACAGTTAGTTAAGGTCTCACTGTATTTTGAACCTTACCCCACACCCTTCTACTTAAAAACACTTAACAGCTTTGGAGAGTGAATTCACGGCTCAGAAATTGAGGACTTTTTGAGTCTTTGACACAAAAGCAAAATTACCTTCCCTGTGTTTCCAGAAAATCTTCTTCCCTCTAAGTGGAATATAAATGATCAAATGCTAACAATAGAATATTAAAAGCCAAATTTGAAGCAATTACCCACAGCTTTGCAGAACAGTCCCACACACAACTGCCACCCAATCAAAAGGCCCATGTCTGTCACCCACTATCCCTGCTACTCATGGAATCAGAATGTCAGAACTGCAAAGGATCTTATGGATTATTCCCCTCCCACTCACTTAACAAATGGGGGAAATGAGGCACAGAGATAAGTCTGTGCTGTTGGGTACATACACTGGCAGACTAACACCACAGTAGAACTCCCTGTGTTCTGATTATAGTTCTTATTGCTGCACTTTGCTATTGCTCCTGCTCCTGACTTTAGCTGGCAGCAAAGTGGGTTCCTGGGATGGCAAAACAGTGCACACTCAGTGTTATCTTTTATACCACATGCCATCTCTTCTGGTGTAATATAATCGTCCATAAATTTTTATCTTGTGTAAAAACCTTCAGGCAAATTACACTAAAGTATTAACTGTTAATTGTGCTGGTATAATAACATAAGTTGAGATTATCCCAGACCAGTGACATCATCATACCACCCTTTCCTATTCTAAAGTCCTCTACTGCCTTTGCTATTGTGGAGAGGAAATGGTTGTGTCTTCCATGGAGTTAGAGGCTCAGCCATTATGAAGCCTGGGCCAATGGCATGTGAGCAATCCTTTCTTCCTTCTCGTCTTCCTCATATTCACATTTTAAAAATTCTTTGTAGATATATAAACAGTGAGATAAATAAAAATGAAGGTAATGATGTTGGGGCATATGTTGAGTTATCTAAAGAGTTAATGGCATTTGAAAATTATAGAAGGACATAGAACTAAGAATGAATCTGGAGATAGGAAAGGATCGATTTGCATTCTTCTGCATGTTGTCCTCCAGTTGAATCAGCACCATTTGTTGAAAATGCTGTCCTTGTTCCACTGGATGGTTTTAGCTCCTTTGTCAAAGATTAGATGACCATAGTTGTGTGGGTTCATTTCTGGGTCTTCAACTCTATTCCACTGATCTTCCTGCCTGTCTCTGTACCAATACCAGGCCGTTTTTATCACTATTGCTCTGTAGTAACGCTTGAGGTCAGGGATGGCGATTCCTCCAGAAGTTCTTTTATTGTTGAGGATGGTTTTCGCTATCCTGGGTTTTTTGTTGTTCCAAATAAATTTCAGAATTTCTCTTTCTAGTTCTGTAAAGAATTGAGTTGGTATTTTAATGGGGATTGCATTGAATCTGTATATTGCTTTTGGCAAGATGGGCATTTTTACTATATTAATCCTGCCAATCCATGAGCATGGGAGATCTTTCCATTTCCTGAGATCTTCTTCAATTTCTTTCTTCAGAGACTTGAAGTTCTTGTCATACAGATCTTTCACTTGCTTGGTTAGATTCACCCGAGGTATTTTATATTATTTGTGACTATTGTGAAGGGTGTCCTTGTACAAAGCTCAAGTCCAAGTGGATAAAGGACCTTCACATAAAACCAGACACACTGAAACTAATAGAAGAGAAAGTGGGGAAGGCCCTCGAATACCTAGGCACAGGGGAAAAGTTCCTGAATAGAACACCAATGGCCTATGCTCTAAGATCAAGAATTGACAAATGGGACTTCATAAAACTGCAAAGTTTCTGTAAGGCAAAGGACACTGTCAATAGGACAAAACGGCAACCAACAGATTGGGAAAAGATCTTTACCAATCCCACATCCGATAGAGGACTAATATCCAATATATACAAAGAACTCAAGAAATTAGACTCTAGACAACCAAATAACCCTATTAAAAAATGGAGTAAGGAGCTAAACAAAGAATTCTCAACTGAGGAAATGCGAATGGCAGAGAAGCACATAAAGAAATGTTCAGCATCCTTGGTCATCAGGGAAATGCAAATCAAAACAACCCTGAGATTCCACTTCACACCAGTCAGAATGGCTAAAATAAAAAACTCAGGTGATAGCAGATGCTGGCGAGGATGTGGAGGAAAGAGGAACACTCCTCCATTGTTGGTGGGATTGCAAGATGGTGCAACCACTATGGAAAACAGTCTGGCGGTTCCTCAGAAAATTGGACATATCACTACCTGAGGACCCTGCTATACCACTCCTGGGTATATATCCAGAAGATGCTCTAACACATAACAAGGACATATGCTCCACTATGTTCATAGCAGCTTTATTTATAATAGCCATAAACTGGAAAGAACCCAGATGCCCTTCAACAGAGGAATGGATACAAAAAATGTGGTACATTTATACATTGGAATATTACTCAGCTATTAAAAACAATGAATTTGATAAATTCTTATATAAATGGATAGAACTAGAAAATATCATCCTGAGTGAAGTAACCCAATCACAAAAGAACATACATGGTATTCACTCACTGATTATTGGATTTTAGCCAGAAGCCTGAAATACCCAAGATTCAACTCACAGACCACAATAAAGCTCATGAAGAATGATTACCAAGTAGTGGGGGCTTCAGTCCTTCTTAGAAGGAGTAACAAAATACTCAAGGGTGCAATATGGAGACACAGTGCAGGACAGAAACTGAAGGAGAGACAGACCATTCACCTGGATATCCATCCTATGTGCAGTCACCAAAGGTAGAGGTTGATGTGAATGTCAGGATGTACATGCTGACAGAGCCTGATATAGCTGTCTCCTTAGAGGTCTGCAAGAGTCTGACATACTCAGAGGCAGATGCTCACAGCTAACCATTAAACTGATCATGGGTTCCCAATGGAGAAGATAGAGTGAAGGCTGAAGGATTGAGAGCATTCAGACACCATGAGGAAAGCAACAATCCCAACCAACCAGAGCCCCCAGGGTCTAAACCACCAGCCTGGGGCGCTTAGGGAGGACCCATGGCTCCAGCTATATATGCAAGGGAGCTATATATATAAGTGGGGAAGAGATCTTGGTCCATGAAGGCTGGACATGGGGGGTATTCGAGGTGGGGAGGTGAGGTACGGGGGAGGGTGGGTGGGGGTACACCAATGTGAGGCAGGAGGATGGGGGAAGGGATAGTGAGTTCCTGGAGGGAGGGGGGAAATGGGTAAGGGAAGAATATCTGAAATGTAAAAAAAAAAATTTCCAATAAAAAAAAAAAAAGAATGAATCTGAATCCCAAGTGTGTTCAGAGAAAGTGGTGGTCTCAGAAATAGTCTTATGTTACTTTTTGGGAAGAATGGGTGCATATTCTCTACAATAAGAGAAGACGCTAGCTGAAAAGAAGAGAACATTATGGGACATTGCTGTCTAGATTAATGAAAAGCCATACATATCTCCAAGCAAAATATACAAAATCTCATGGTTTGAAAATTGACTGATGGCCGGGGGTGGTGGCGCACTTGGGAGGCAGAGGCAGGTGGATTTCTGAGTTAGAGGCCAGCCTGGTCTACAGAGTGAGTTCCAGGACAGCCCGGGCTACACAGAGAAACCCTGTCTCGAAAAACCAAAAAAAAAAAAAAAGAAAAGAAAAAAGAAAAGAAAAAAAAAAGAAAATTGACTGATGATATCCCAAGTGGCTCTCTGGCAACACAGGTGAAACAGCAGGCAGAAGAGTGGACATCAGTAAGCAATACCTAGTCTTCAAGAAAGACTCTAGGAATTGCAAATGTGTGGCATAAAGTAGACTTCACTAGAATTCCAAGACATTCATTGTACAAATGAACAAAAATAACTCAACGCAAGATGTGATCATATTCTAATAGAACAGTTTTTGGTGAAACACTTTAACATATCACCAGGAAAATCCTGATAGGATGAGGCCATGTTAAGCATGCTGAGACTTATGTGTTTATTTGCATGATGTACGTTACACTTTGTTCTCTCTGCTGTGTACTTTTCCTTTGGCTGAAAACTTGAAATTCAGATAACACTAAACTAAAATGTCTAGGTAGTGACAACAATAGGTTATCTATGTTCTTAGAAAACATTTGAAATATGTTTTAGTAAGTAGTATTGAAAATCATTTGAAATGTTGAAATTCTTATAGCATGAACTCAAGTGGCAAAATTGTTACCAAGCCCATAAGATAAAGTTTAGCTGAGATAAATGTTCTCCATTTTGACTCAAATACATGTAATATATAATGATGTAATAAACAATTATTAACTAGAATAAACTCATCACAACTTCAAGTATAGATACTACCTTAGAGCGAAAAGATTCAAAAAAGCTTTCTAGCAAATAGAACCAACAAGGAGCTGGCATTGCTATCTTAATAGCTGGAAAAACGGACTTCAGCAAAAGTTAATCAGAAGAAACAAATGATACTAATTCTAATTAATGCAGTTACTAACCAAGAGGACATTACACACATACATGGCAAACTCTGACTCACTCTATTTTATAAAAAGCATCCTACTGTAAAGGTAAAAACTAACCCCAGCACAGCAATGGTGGATTATTTCAAATACTCTCCTTTCTCCAGATCATCTGGACAAAAATTAACAGAGAAAAATAAGAATTAAATGACAGCAAACATCAAATGTCTCTAACAGATAGCTACAGAGTATTCTACCCAAACAACAAAGGATATACTTTCTACTCAATGGCCTGTGGAAATCTTTTATAAACTAGATGACATGATTGGGACACAAAACAAATCTCAAAAAATACAGAACAATTGGAGTAATGCTATGTAGTCTATATCACCACAATGCAATAAAGCTGGAAATCCAAAGAAAAGAATCTCTAGAATATCCTTGCATCTGTGGAGATTCTGATATAAAGTCAGAAAGAGAACAAATAAACAATTTACTTATGCAACTCAAGAATTTGGAAAACAAGAATAAACCAAACCTACATCCAGTAAATGGGAAGAAAACAAACCTTTAAAACATGACAGAAATTAATAAAACAGAAACAGACCAATACAAGAAATTAACAAATCTATGAGTTGGTTCTCTGAAAACATAAAATTGACAGTGAACTAAAAGAAGGGAGAGATGACTCAAATAAACAGAATTAAATATAAAAACTACAATAAACAGCAAAGAAATTTAGAGTATTATAAGGTAATACTTTAAAAACCTATACTCCATTAAGCTTGAAAACTTAAAAAAAAAAAAAAAAACAGATAAATGTCTAGATTTATCAGCATAGAACTGAAACCAAGAAAGTATCAGCAACTTAAACAGAACCATAGCAAATAAGGAGATTTAAGCAGTAATGCAAGATCTCACATTTAAAAGCCCAGATTCTGATTGATTCACAGCAGAATTCCACGAGACTTTCAGTAAAGAACTACAACTAATATTTCTAAATTAAAAGAAAGTACTTCAAAATGCTGTTATTACTATAATTCCAAAACCTAGAAGCCAGTATTTCTGGTGAACATGGATAGAAAAACTCTCAACAAAATATTTTCAAACCAAATACAGGTACATATCAAGAAAGATTATCCATCACAATCAAGTTGGCTTCAACACAGAGATACAGCTATAACTCAACATACATAAATCAATAAATGTAATCCTATGCATTAACATTACAAAAATCACATTATCATCCTGATAGCTGCAGAAAAGAACTTTGACAAAATCCAACATGCCTTCATGATTAAAAAGTCCTAGAGATGGTTGAATTGGAAAATCTATATATGGCAAACATATAGCCAATATGATCCTAACTGGCAAATAACGCAAAGCTATCCTATTAACGTAAGGAAGGAACAAGAGAGGGCTTCCACTGTTCCCACTCCCTTTAAACACAGCACTTGAAGCACTATCTAGAGTAATATGAGAAGAGAAAGAAATTAAAGGCATAAAAATGGGAAACATATGTCTACAGATGTTGATAACAAAGTCATTATTAGTCAATAGTGTAGGGGGAGGAGCTGATAACTAAAATCTGGTTCCCTAATTGTTTCTTGATTATGTCTATAAAGATGGCAGAAGCCAATCTTGGGCAAAGATATAAAGGTGGGATTTCCAGGTCTCAGGAGGGGAGGAGGGAAACATATAGAGAAAGGGCTTCTCAGCCAGGCTTTGGAGTGAGGAGCATGAGCCATGTAGTGTCTGGGGCTACTAGAACTGGTGGCGGCCTCTGCCACCGGCAGAGTTCAAATATAAGACAGCTGATGAGTTTAGAGCAACAGATTCTTTACCCAGCAGTTGTGTTATCTGGCTGGTTTTAAAATATTAAGGACTGTCTGGTGTTTTCCATCTGTGGTGACTCAGGTGGGCAAGAGAAAGGGCATAGCCTAGGCAGTTGTTAGAGCTTGGCAGAGCCAGCTGCTGGGTGGTTGGTCAGTGTAGAATGATCACAACTTCCGAAGTTCATGGGAGAAGCATGAACTGTAGGCACCCGGCAAGGAACAAGCGGGTTTTTAAAACTACTTGCAATAGCATATTAGCATTGATAGGAATGAGATCACTGTGAGTGTATCCACATAAGCAAACTAATTATTTAGTCTGTATATTGTGATGCTTGTTGTGCTTGAAGAGCTGGGCTCCTTTCAAGTGCTTTACTTTACGAGACATCACCAGAACATATATTTTGTTTACAGGATACTGCTCACTATGGAATATGATCGGAAGAGAAAACTTGAGATATCCGATCAGGAGAGGTTAGGATTTTGGGTGGGTCTGGAATGCACAGCAGACCTGTTGGGCAGAAATGTTAGGATAAATTTGGGCTGGACTTTATTATTTTTAAATAGTTAAAGTCGTTCAGGAATAATTATTGGCTCATTTATTGTTGGGAACTCTTAGTTTAGAGGCTAAGCTGCAGTTCATTTGCATGGTGCATGGAGGTACCTGCTTTGGGTGTGCCTATTCACCATCTCATAACTCCATTCCAGTACTTGAGCCTTTCTAATCTTCTTCTCCTCCAGGGATGCAGTGGAATGTGGTGGCCAGTGGGAGAGTCGGTGTCACCTCACAACAACTTCTCCTTTGGTGGCTGCTCAGTCCAGTGATACTTAGGCCCCTGGGACAATGACCTAGAAGACAGCTGTGGCTTGAAACCAAGCCAGTCCTAAGCTGCTACTTGTGTGTATGTGGCTGCCCCTGGCACTCTCTCCTGCAAGGCTTTCCAAGAGCACGAGGCAATTTGCACTGGACTTTCCCGCCAGGATTCCAGCAGGCGGTATTTGAGGAAGTCAGGGGAGAGAAGGGCTTCCTCCTTCACTTTCTGTTTCTCAATATTTCCTCTTCCTGAAGTCTCCACTCTTGCTTGGTAGTCTCTGAAGTCCATGACCTAGTCCCCTTGCTGTTTCCAGTCTGTCTTGTAAATGTTTACTGTTCGATTTTCAGTTTCCAAACATGCCTTCTCTGAAGTGTCATCTTGCAGATACTGTCAAAACATGTGCCTGTCTCGATTACATTTCTTGCTTGGTCACACCTACCATACCTGTGTTCAGACCCGCCACCCTTCTTTCCTTGCTCTCTTCTCTGCTGGGCACTTGTATTACTTTCTTCCCTTTGTCTAGGTGTAGATATGCATCCTCTTGGCCAGCCTTGTGTCAGTCATAGAGCTGTTTTCTTTTTCCTGTGTTTAGTGTTAATGTTCTCTTCAGGACAGGCTCCATTCGTTTGTCATTGGAGACACAGAAGAGAGATCTGTCAGTGGAAAATGGTCTCTGCAGAAACCCTGGAGGGAAGTCAAAGACAGCTTCCCCCAGTGCCAAGACCAGATCTATCTCATCGAGAGATTTTACTTTCCTTTCAGCTCAGATAGAATACCTAAAGAGCCTTAGGCGGGGCTGGTGTCATCACAGGCATCCATTAAGAGATGCTCGGACTTTTCCAGTGGACAGAACTGATAGATGCTCACCTTGTGGAGCCTTGATATCCTTGCTATCTTTTAGGTGGAGAAGTACAGCGTCCAGAAATGCTAGTAATGAGAAAACAATATCTGACTCCAAGTCAGAGGACACAAATGCCAGACCAAGCCCTGCTTCTAAAATGCTGTGAGACCATGAAATGTCTTTCCATCTATGAATTTCACTTTCTACATGGCCAAATGAAACTTGGAGTAGGAGAGTCTTTAAGATTTCTTTCCATTTCTAAGACAATAAGATGCTGCTATAGCCTGCCATCTGCTACCTCATACTCATGGCCTGCCTACCTGTTGGCTTTGTTTCAAAGGAATGGCCCTACTGATTTGGGCATTCTAGACTTCTGACTTGGTCATCTGTGCCCTTACAGTGAACCTGGTGTCTTTCACTCAAAGCAAAGTCCATCGTTTGTCCCAACTAGCTGAGAGCAAAGGTTCTCAGTGAGGGAAACACCACTTCTCAGAACCAGCTTTCACCTTGACTCTGGTTTGGTTCCATCTCAGGACAATGTACTGCATCGTTCTCTTGAGCTTCTCATGGAGTGGCACTTGCTATTCCTGACGGCGTTGACTTTCATTCTGGAACTGAACTTGGCAGGAAAGAGACTTTGGAATGAGGAAGAGAAGATTGCCAAAACCAGTCAAATGCCAAAAAAGAATTCTCTGTTATGTGAAGACTTAAGTTTTCTTGAGCACAAGCCTTAGCAAAAGGAAGTAGACCCTGAGAGAGAACTCCTATGTGCTGCTGAGAAAGAAAACAAAAAAAAAGCTCTGTGCTAAGAAATATTGCATGCTGAGATGGTTCATGTCAAACCTGATCCAGTGGAGCAGTACTCACTGGAGGCCTCTTCTTGTCAGCCATGAAAAGAGTTGAAGCATTTCCTTGCATACTGACTATGTAGTAGGATCAGTCCACTTTGATCTGTAACTCCTTGCTTCCCTGCCATGTCTAGGCTCAGCACTTATTTGGAGGCAAGCAGTGTTTTGAGGTTGATTCTCTTCTAATACAAAAGATGACATGCAAACCAACCTGCCCGACTGACCATATGCCCAGCCCCTCAGTGAACATGGTGGTGAGTGAATGGATCAGACACCGAGTCAATGATGGACTGACGGAGTAGATGGAACTGAAAGCTGGATGATGTGAGCCTCAGAGATGCTTCCACATACCCGATAACAGTTGATGTGGAGAGAAATTATGTTTATGGAAGCATTTTGTAAAATATAAAATGACAGCTCGTATGTTTGTTATTATTATGGGTATTTTGAATTACTGTAGACGAGCTTGAGATCTCAAGACCATTTTTTTTTCACTAAGAAATTAGATAAGTTTAGAATGAGCTTTCTGTGTTGGAAACAAAACCCAAGAGCAGCCCTTGGGTACCAACATGCCCCTGGGTACTCTTCCTCATTATTTTTCCTCATTGGTTGCTCAGCACACACATTTATATATCACCCTCCTTTTAAAGGGTTTTCTTTGGTCTCAAAGTGGGTAAATAGAGAAAGAGATTGTGGTGAAGTTTTGGTAGTAATGACTCTAACTTTATATGCAACTTCATGGTCTCATGAGCTAAGTTCATATATCTGTTTTTCATATAAAAATATATCTGAAAACATTTCCATGTCCATAAAATTAGTTCCCACCTTATAAATAAAATATAAACAAATATATCTTTATTTAATATATATACACATATATATTATGTATGTGTACACATATAATATTTATATTATATTAAATGTGGACCAGGGTATGAATGACCAGCTGACAAGAATGTTACATAATGGGTCACTAAGTTACTGAACAAGGATAGATTTTGACATTTTCTGACCTGATGATAGTCTATGTAAGCAGTGTTGACTACAGCATAATGTCATGTCATCTAATACCTTCACTTTTTATAGTTTTTCCAACTGTAGTTACAAATGGGGCCACTTGTACCATTTGTAGTTCAATGAAGCGTCTAGTGTAACAAATCCAGTAAGTACATGTGTGCCTGCTGTTGAGAACATGAGCTTAAATCTTAACGAGTTTAGGGGGTTGGTGAGTTCTGACAATGGTGTTATCTTGGTGTCATGAAGTGGTTGGCTATATCTGTGGTTTATTGAAGCTAATATTTTTAAGGTACTAAGAGCCCTGATTATTACCTTGTTTCCATGGAAAGCATCCTTGGTTTTATGATAGTTCCTTTTTGATACAGTTTCCAGGAATATGTTCTTGGAAAACACAGGGACCTGCACAGGTTTTTTTTTTTTTTAAACTGATTAATTATATTTATTGATAAAATATTGACATATTACACAGTTTGTATGATTTCATCCGTACAAGTTTAAATAAGTTATGCATTAAGATAAATCTTACGTCATAAAAGAAATAGAGTTTTGAGAATGCAATAAAATGCCATAGATAACCCGTGTGTACCAGTACTATGGGACATCTCTGTAACCCTAAGAACCAGGTCATTCCATGGAAGCTACTGTCAACTGGAAATTTTCTCTCATCAATATCAACTCTTCTTAAAATACGCCCAGAAGACCAAGTCTTTTAAGAAATGTGATTCTACCTGCCTGTCTGCCTGCCTGTCACCTTTATTAAGGCCTCAAGCACTAGGATATATTTCTCTGACATAGTCATCCCGCGGCCATAGTGTGGGGATGCAGCTCAGACATACTATAGGGGGACAGGAACTGTAGGGAGTCCTTCACAGCAGTGTGACCATGACATACACTTACATGCTGGATTGACATTATTAAGCCTGTGCCTCCTTTAGAACATGTTTTAAATATAAGAAACCAACCTGAAAACCCGACCAACTCCCTTCAGGAAGAGTTATTTGTTGATAAAATTTTAGTCCCATCTTTTCTGAATTATGACAGTGGGAAGATTTCCACAAACTGGGGCAGAGTGTGAAATGACAAGTCCCAATGCTTCAACTCTTGGGACCTCTACCTTTTGACATACAGTGTTGACAATGGGACAATCATCAGGTTTTCAAGTCAGAATTCTTTCTCCATACAAAGAGTTTCCAGAATCTCACTGCATAGAGATTTGAGGATTCCTAATTCTGAATTTCCCATATCTTCTCATTTCAACCCATACACTAGAAGGACACTTCTTGGGAACCAGTGCGTAAACTGGGCCTGGTGGTGCCTGGTTTCCCTTCATTCTTTGTTTTTCTAAAACAGGGTCCGTAGAGCTGACGCAGGCTATTTTTCTAGGTGTCAGTCCTTGGCCTAGATTTTCATCTTCCCCTTACTTACAAAACCTCTCCCTGAAAACTCTGCCACCCGGGAAATTCCTGGAATGAAAATTTAAGCCAGTACCAAATATGGAGTATCTGCTATGTTCAGATGAAGTTCTAGGTCCTAAAAATATCCTGCAGGAGGACCAACCCAGCTTTTTCTGTCCATCCCTAGACTTAATCCTTCTAACAGTAGTATGGGGTTCAAAGAAACTTTTTTGAGCAGACTACATATTAGAAGCGTGTCAATACTGACCACTGACAATCTTTCTGTTCTGTCAAATAGAAAATAAGCAAGAGGCAAGTATGTGAATTAGACCAGTTTAGACGTTAGTGTGTGCTGTAAGAGACATAAATCAAAAGTATAGCCTACAAGGGATGGTGTGCCACTATTACCTGGCTCATGGGGAGGGTAGAGAGGAGAGTTCTGTGATCAGAGACAAGAAGGGGTGGGGCAGAACAGAGAGAACATCAAATGCCAACTCCCTTGGGCTACAGTGAGCGAGACATAGGCAGCTGGAGTTCTGGGAGTGGGGGATTGTTGCAGGAGGTGGGCTCAGTGACATGTGTAAAACCTGATGCCAAGTCAGACACTTAGACTGTGGCTCTTTCTTGACTTTAAGTTAGCTGCTTGCAAATAAGATCCTTCTCAAGGAAAAAAAAAAAAAAAAAGAATAACCATCCAGAAAGAGGTTTCCTATTAAAAACAACCCATATTTTCAGAAACAAGGGACATCCCCTTAGTGTGTAATCAGTAAATTTTTTAATAGCGTTTCTTTGCATACGTCTTGACTGACATGGTTCTTCCACAACTGGCATTATTTTTTATGCACAGTGGGACATTAGGCCCTACTCTCCGATTCTGCACTGCCATCACCCAAGCTGAACCCTTCAAAGACTCCTTGCTACACACAAGCCCAGGTCTCCTACTGTTTTCCTGATAGAAATGCTTATGACTCACCTGTAGTTACTCCTCTTCATCCTGGCAAAGCAAAAGAGATCTTCTAGATTATGTAATTTCTCTTCGAAGTTCCCCAGTTATTCCACTGCTCCAGTTACCTGTCCCCTGGGCACTTCCTCCCAGTCATCTCTCACATGCTGTATCTCAGATCTAGTACACCTTCTACTTAAATGTCTTTCCAGCATTCATGATGGCCTTTTAAATGTATTCTTCCCCTGTGATGTTTCATATGCTTTTCAGTGTGATTATTAGTGATTCCTGGGCTGTGTCTCTAGTGCCCAGAACAGGTGCTTGTGCACTGAAACTACTCAGCAACTGAACTAAATCCATACAGTTAGAGGAATTCAGAGCTGTTCACGATTGCATCTGCACAGTTCCATCCGTCTCCATCCCTTTAGCCTTAAACTTCAGTGTAGCTCTCACATTTAATACACCACCCACTGCAAAAGCTGCAGCCTGCTGATAAAGGAGTTTTACTTTCTGTGACAATAAAATCAAGATGTTTATCATATTGCTCACAAGTAGCTAAAGGATTAGCATTTTAAAATACCATTATTTCTCTGGTCTACCACGGGCTTCTTTTCCTTTTTTTTTTTTTTTGGTTCACGTCTGTTCCTTGAAAAGGAACTTAATCTTGAAGTTTTATACTTTCAGAAAGCAGCGACGAATCAGGCTGAACAGAAGGGAGTTACCTGACCTTAAAAAGGTCTAAAGGACATTGGACAGCATGTTACCAATATGGCATTTATTGAGACAACATGAACTGAAGAAAGGGTGGGTTGTAATATAGGATATGGAGCGAACACAGTAATTACTCAGGCTAGGATGTAATCGATTGTGTTCAAATGGCGCTGGATTCTATATATAGTTACTAAAAACTTGATTGAAATCAAATAATTTAATATCCGTTCAGTGTTCTTGGCGATTATGCCATTTCGTTCCAGCCTTCGTTCCCTGAATTGCATGACAAGCATTGCTTTATGGTACACTTGTCAACAGGGTCCAAATGGGGATCCATATGCCAGTGCTTAATGATCAGATTCTTGGCCAGAACACAGGTCCTCTCCCTTCACCCACATTCATTCTCCAAAGCCCTATAGCAATCTCTCCCCCTCACCCTCAGGCATTTATTTGCCAGGGGACTAGGGGGACTGAGTCATCAGTCATGAGCCTTTGGGAAAAGGAATTTGAGCCAGGGTTTCATAATGTCAAGTATAAAGCTGCTGGTTGGTTGAGCTAAGGCAGCATGTCTGGAACCTCCTGTCCCAAACCTACTGGAGGGTGGGTCAAACAGTTGAGTCAATGTTAGTAGCCAGGTACTATTTCCCTTTCCAACATTAACTTTGCCATTGGATGAACATGGAGCTGGAGCCTCTGGCAACACTAAGTTACTAAAACTCAAAGGTCCGACTCATTTCCTCAATTGTCCAATGGCTTCCTTCTTGGTAGAAAGTAGTCTATTTACTTTCTAATATGTGGGCATTTTATTGCTACTTGTATATTACTGTTGAGGTTGATGTTTTCACTGCAATAGAATGAATGACACAAAAATGTGGCTCTTCCACATTTCTGACTGTATCTTCCATTTTGCCACTTATCAGTAAACCCTGGCAAGCTCTTACCCTCCTGGGTCTTCCGTTTCTTATGGTACCCTACTGAATCTACTCATCCATTAAAGTTCACTGGATAGACACATGCATAAACGTCGGTCAGTGGGCTTTGATGACTCTGTGCTAACAGCAGAGGAAAGATACAGTTGCATGTGCACAACACACACACACACAGAAAGCTAGACAGAAAGTGTTAAGCACAGTAAGTTTAATTAAAATGTTATTTTCTAAAGTGCAGAGGAATAGGCAACGAGTTCAGGGTGTGACTGTTAGAATTGCTGCTTTTCTAATGTTCCAGCCAGGAAGTCATTTCTGACCTCTGTGCTGCCCAATCTTCTTATACTTAGTTCTAGATTCTCTTAGTTTCCGCTTGTCTGGTCTTGTCTCTGGTTTCACAGTCACTTCTCAGGGCGCTTCCCCACCAGTTCATGCCACGGCATCTTCTTCTCCCATCTGCCTCTTCTCTGCTATAGCTGTACACGCCGAGTAAACTGCTTTCTAAATTACACGTTCATAAATAGCAGCAAAACAACAAAATAGAGTAGCATCCCTTTCTACTGTTTTCAATTTCAAGTGTGTCAGCTCAGAACATTTAAGTGGTTCCCGATGGTTCATTGATAAGTTGTCTGTATCCACAGCACAGCGCCCAGTTCAGACTAGAATGAATAAAGCTGTACCAATTTCCACTTCCTCTCCTGGCTTTCTGGGCCCTGCCCTCTGTTACTTCTTTCTGCTCTGTTGCAGTCCACTAACCACCCCTTCCCCCTCCACTTTCCTAACACTGTGGCCTGCTTCATGGATGGCCTCTTCTGTGAGAACTAATCCAGGCTATTCTGATCTCCTTAATGTGTTTTCCACATGCCCTAGTTCTCTGAAGACATCAACCATGATCTTCCTGGATACTCACACCTATATACTATATTGAAAAGAATGCCTTGACCATGTAGCTATCTCAACATGAACCAATCACTACCAGCAATAGTATGAGGTAAAAAAAATGACTCTTCATGAGGACAAGAGATGACAGAACTGGAACATTGCTAATATATTCTTCAAGAGTTTAAGGGATAACTGTATTTATATCCATATAAACAAACTTTTAGTTAGCATCCACTGTGTGCTGGGCATTAAATTAGGTACTAATGATGCAAAACAATAGACTTTGTTGTGGAAGTATATATACCTTACCGTGAAGCTAGGTATAAATTGGGACAGACTCTTCACTGATGCATTCGGTATAAACCTTCCCCTGGGGGAGCCCCTAGGTGGTAATTGTGGCTACTGGCAATACACTTCTGAGAGTTTTACTGACAAAACAAAACCCCAAAGTAAACAAAACTTTGAAAATCTCTACCATACTGTGATATTATATAACATTTGTTTGTAATGCAATCTTTCCTATTGCTGTGCCTCCAGGGTGTGACATTGATTTCAAAGTCATACTACATATCCACACTGTCATTTCTTTGAACAGAGTGAGTCATATCAGGAACAATATTTCTTGATTTTCTTTTCCTCAAGATAGCTTTATGGCAATTATCCCATTGTTTGCAACCAAGTGTATATGATCTCAATTAGGGAAATATAATTACCATAATTCACATTCAAATTCTAAATCAATGGTGCACACTTTTGATCGCAGCATGGAGGACAAAGCAGGGAGATCTCATCTCAGTGAGCTTGTTATATATGGTGAGTTCCAGACTATCTGAAGGCCACTGAGTGAAACCCTGTCTCAAAGTTTTAAACTGTAATTAATTTTTTCAATATAAGTTTTAAAATATAATTAATTTCTTCACCAACAGAAATGTATTGATCATATGGCTCTGGTGTCAGGCCTGCTATCCATCAGCAGGACTGCTAACTCATCCTTTTGTTTTGTTTCAAGCCAATTCCAGGAATAAAAAGCATTCTTGGTTTGGAAATTGACTGGGGCAGGAACAGAATTCTGCTTTCAGTGATGATCTCACATCTTAACAGATGCTACATGGGTTGGCACTTTTTATAACAGCAAGAAAACTGGATTAAAACCTTCATTTCAGCAGTTATTAAATGACGTTAGGCAAGTGACTTGAGCCCTTGATCATTAGTATTCTTATCTATAAAACTGAATATACACACACATATATATAAAACCTTGAGGCAAAAATGGTTATTATGTTTTTAAAAGGTGACAAAACCAAATACAATATTGACAGAATTAAACCAGATTTACCAAGAAATGCAAAAAGCTTCTAGACATAGAAGCTCAGCCTTACTGGAAAGTTTTTCTGACATTAGAGTTTGGGAAATTCTGTCTTAGGGTAGAGTGCCTATGTATGAGTCCACATGGCCTCCTCCAGTGATCTTGAGTAACTTATCTACATTATATATCCAGTCTTCCTCATGTGCCATGTAGATCGTGGTATGTATGCTAAGAGGCATGAGTGCTGATGCTGGAGCTCGGTGTATCAGAAGCATTTATGAAATGGCGTCCTTTGTTGTTGCTCCTGTTGTTGTGAGGGCTATGTGTCTTAGGGTTTACTGCTGTGAGCAGACATCATGACCAAGACAAGTTTTATAAAGAACATTTAATTGGGGCCTGCTTGCAGATTCAGAGATTCAATCCATTATCATCAAGGCAAGAATATGGTAGCATCTAGGCAGATGTGGGGCTGAAGGAGTTGAGAGTTCTACCTCTTGTTCCAAAGTCAGGTAGGAGAAGACTGGCTTTCACATGGTTAAGAGGAAGGTCTCACTGCCCACCCCTACAGTGACACACTTCTTCCAAGAAGGTCATATTTAATCCAATAAGGCCACAGCTCCAAATAGTGCCACTCCATGGGCCAAGCATATTAGAATCACCACACTGGGTCTTATTGTAGCTCTAAGTAGTCTGACACTCCCTATATGACCCA
This sequence comes from Mastomys natalensis, assembly GCA_021653895.1. Classification (NCBI taxonomy): domain Eukaryota; kingdom Metazoa; phylum Chordata; class Mammalia; order Rodentia; family Muridae; genus Mastomys; species Mastomys natalensis. Next base: position 2,344,250 of record JAJTUV010000106.1, read on the forward strand.
GGCTGATCTCAATATCATTGCAGTCCTCCTGCCTCAGTCCACCAAGTACCAAGGTTATAGGTACGTGCTCCTGTGCCTTATTAGCTCTTCTTCTTCTCCTTCTCTTTCTCCTCCCTCCTCCTCTCCCTCCTCCTCCTCCTCCTCCTCCTCCTCCTTCTTCTTTTCTTCTTCTTCTCCTTCTTCCTTTTCTCTTCCTCCTCCTCCTCATCATCATCATCACCATCTTAGTCTCTTCAGAAGAAATTAGAATTAAATGAGATGGTGCATATCCTACATCAAACACCCAGTATGATGGCATGGCATTTACTCAACAAATATCATTTACTGCTGTTTCTCTCACCATCATCAATGTCACTATCATAGTTTCAGAGCTTTCACATGTATCATCTCATTAGAAGGGAACAGCAGCATCATAACACCATGACTGGTGTTATGATCTCACTCCAAAGATGAAGAAATTGAAACTTAAGAGTGGTAGAGGTAGATGCTAAGGCTCAAAGAGACAGAACACAGGCTCACAGCCGGACTTCTGCAATCTGTAGTAGTCAGTCCCTTCTCACATTGCACTGCCTTTTCATCAAAATCTCTGATGATCTATTGATTGTTAGTTTTCTTCCAGTGTTATCCTTTGAGTACTGGGAGCTTGATAAGGTAGACAAATAGGAGTATTCTTCCTTGGCAGGGCTCTACAGACAGGAAGCTAGGATAATTGCATCCCTGTCATTTGGCCTTAGGATTGCATTTGTAACTAGCTAACTGCTGATGGACAAGCCTGATGGTAAAAGCCCTGAGCACACAAACACAAGCTCTGTCGAGTGGCTCATTGTTTATGCTGCTGTGAGTGCCCCATTAATAACAGCCAACAGCTTTCTATTAGTTCCTGCTCAGCGCAGAATTGGCTTCAGAACCTGCCAGATTACAGCCCTCCCGTAGGGAGAAGCAGAGGTACTTGTAGCATTCAGTAAGGAGTCAGGAAGTATTGACATCAGAGTTGCTATGATCAGATTGGAATTCCTTTTTGACTTGGTTTGGACCAAAGACAATGGCAGACTTCCTTTGAGTGAAGCACTTTCGGACTGGTGCTTGAACAAAATAATTAAGAACAAGTGATAAAACACTGGAGTGAGTTGGTTATAAAAGTGGAATTATTTTAAACATTATATAAGGTTTATGAGAGAGTGAGACCTCTGGAGCCATACTGAGGTCAAAGAACCAGGTTTTATTGAGGTAACTCACTGCCAGGCTGTCTCTAAGAGAAGGGAGAACAGCCATGTCAAAAGAGAGTTTTATAGGTTTTATAGGATGGTTTAAGTTGGGCAGGAGAATGCTGGGAGAGCATTATGAAAGGGAACTGCTGTGAACAAAGGAGCTATCCTAAGCAGAAATCTCTCAAGAGGACCTTTGGTTAAGATAGTAGGATGCTGTAGTCATGCCACTCTGGCTGAGAAAAGGGTCAGACTCCTGACATGCATAGAGCATGCAGTTTCCATTTCATGAATGAACAGACTCCTATGAGCCATTCTTCTTGGTGGCTCTGTCTTGGCTAAGGACTTGCCCAACCTAACACCCCTGCCTTTTATTGATGATAGAGAATGTCAGTGGTCTCCTCTAGCTACTTCCTTCTAGGCAAGGGTAACAAATCCGGGAGCAGAAAGGCTGTGGATGGTCAGTTCAAGTCATTGAGTTGGCCTCTGCTTCAGTATAGCCTAAGGGCAGATATAGGCAGAAGACAGATGGGTTAGGAGAGTTGGTTAGAAACCTGATGTGTGATTTGCTTTGTAGTTTTTGGTGCATTTGAGGAAGCATGGGGCTAGGAGAGGGAGAAAGATTCAAATAAGGGGTCCCAGAAGGGACAAAAAACATGGATGCTACAAAGCTACTGAAGACATTCCATAGCCCAGGAGGCCATGAGTTTCTATTGAGCTATAGGCAGTTTGCTATGGTTTGGAGTTTTTCTTAGTTTCCACTTCTGGTTGATTGTATGAAGGCAGCATACTTCACTAAGAGACAGGCTCCTCCTTTTTCTGCTGTCAAGAGGGTAACTTAAGCCAGAGAAGAGAGCTGTTCCTGTAGCATTCAGAAGCCCCTAGCTGAGCTCTTGATTTCTGTTATTAGTTTTTCCAAGAGCTGGTTATAGGAGGTAAGGGTATATCAGGCTCCTGTCAGCATGCACTTCTGGACATCCACAACAGTGTTTGCATCTGGGAGGGATCTCCAGGTGGGGCAGTCTCTGGATGGTCTCTCCTTCAGTTTCTGCCCAACACATTGTCTCATATTTGCTCCTGTGAGTATTTTGTTACTCCTTCTAAGAAGGATTGAAGCACCCATACTTTGGTCTTTCTTTTTCTTTGGCTTCATGTAGTCTGTGAGTTATGTCTTGGGTATTGTGAGATTTTGGGCTAATATACACTTATCACCATGTGTGCATACCATGTGTGTTCTTTTGTGATTGAGTTACCTCACTCAGGATGATATTTTCTAGTTCCATCCATTTGCCTAAGAGTTTCATGAATTCATTGTTTTTAATAGCTGAGTAATACTCCATTGTGTAAATGTACCACATTTTCTGTATCCATCCCTTTGTTGAAGGACATCTGGGTTCTTTCCAGCTTCTGGCTATTATAAATAAGGCTGCTTTAAACATAATGGTGCATGTGTCCTTGTTATATGTTGGCGCATCTTTTTGGGTATATGTACAGGAGTGGTATCGCTGGATCCACAGGTAATATTAAGTCCAATTTTCTGAGGAACTGCCAGACTGATTTCCAGACTGGTTGTACAAGGTTACAATCTCACCACAATGGAGTTTTCCTCTTTCTCCGCATCCTCGCCAGCATCTGCTGTCATCTGAGTTTTTAATCTTAGCCATTCTGACTGGTGCGAGTTGGAATCTCAAGGTTGTTTTGATTTGCATTTCCCTGACTTTGGCCAAGGACAAGGAAGTAGGCTTCAGGCAGGAATCTGACATTAGGCTAGAACAAAGAAGTAATTTCAGGTAGGAACCTAAATATTAGGCTAGAACAAAGAAGTAATTTCAGACAGGAATCTAAATTTTAGGCTAGAACAAGGAAGTAGGCTTCAGACATGAAAATGACCTTGGGCTAGAACAGGAAAGTAGATTCAGATACTTTGGTCATCCTGATAAGTCTTTAGAAACAGTGGTCACGGGAGGGAGTGTTCACGTAATTGGGTTTAATACCTTGCTTTTTCTTTGACTATTTGTGTTTATTGTATTGCTTATTCCTTGACTATTTGCATCTATTGAATTGCTAGACCCTCAACTTAGAATTGACCTTAATACATGTATGTAATCAAAATGGTGTAAAAGCATAAAGGAGGAGGGGGGATGGGATAAGGGGTTCTAAGGAGGGGAAATGGGGAAGGGAATGACATTTGTATTGCAAATAAATAAAATATCCAATAAAAAATGAAAAAAAAACAGGTAAGGATATGACCCACCCCCTGCCAACCCCTGTGGTTACCAGGTGAATGCCTGGTGACACTGACAATCACAGTGAGCCTGAATGGCTGGCTCCCATATTTGAAATAAAGGTAAAGGAAAAGAAAGGCAGGGGACCTGATCAGACAAGTAGAAGAAGGCAAAAAGCTTTTCAAAGTTAGTACAGGATGAAGGTGAGGAGAGCCATGAGGAAGAGGAGGGTGATGAGAACAAGGAGAGAGATGTGGGACAGCGTGAGGGGGAGGTGCAGAGGGTAGAGAAGATGGGACAGAAAAAAGAGTGTCTCAAGACTGATCCTGATCTGAGACATGGCCCTCAAGAACCAGAGGCTGGGAAAAAGAGATCCCTGGGTAGCAGACAGTCTTCCCTGTTGGAGGCCAAGAGGCTGTAAGGATAGGGGCACTGCTTGACATGTCATCATGGTTTGTGGCTAGAGGTAAGGTTCTGAATTAAAGGCCAACATGGAAGGGACACTTATTGAGATCAAAGAAACAAGAAAACAGGCAGAAGAAATCAAAATCAGTGGTGAGTGCTAAGGCTGGCAGCAAGCAGGAGGTTCCTGGCACTCAGGGGCCAGAACAGCAGTTTGGTGATTAGGAGAGATGACGGGAGTGTCCAGAGACAGCAATGCACACTCCTTCCAGGTTTCAGTACTAGATGTAAGGTTTTACAAGAGAGTGAGACCATGGGAGCCACACTAAAGCCAAAGAACAAAGCTTTATTGAAGTATGAACTGCAGGGCTATATCTGTGAGAAGGGAAAGCAGACATACCAAAAGGGAATTTTCGTTTTTATAGGGTGGTATAAGTTGTGAGGGGGAATGGCAGAAGGAGATGAAAGGGGAAGAAAACGGCTATGTGGTGGTTGGAATATACTTGGTCCATGGGAAGTGATACTATTAGGAGGGGTAGCTCTGTTGGAGAAGGCGTGGCCTTGTTGGAGTAAGCAGGTCACTGAGTAGTTGGGCTTTGAGGGCTCCTAGTGCTCAACTTCTGCCCAGTGCAGCAGAAAACCTCCTCCTGGCTGCCTTTGGATCAAGATATAGAACTTTCAGCTCCTTCTCTAGCATCAAGTCTGTCTGGATGCTGCCACGATTCCCACTATGATGATAATGGACTGAACCTCTGAAACTATAAGCCCGCCTCAATTAAATGTTGACCTTGATAAGAATTGCCTTGGTCATGGTACCTCTTTACAGTAGTAAAATCCTAACAAAGACATGGTGCAAACAAAGGAATTTTCATAAGGGGAACCTCTAGTCATTAGGTAACAGGATGCTGTGGTCAGGCAGCCCTTGGTAAGATGAGGGTCAGATTCCTGAGATGAGTAGAGTGTGAAGTTTTCATTTCCCCAAGGAACTAGTTCCTACATGGGTCGTCCATCTTGGTGCCTTGGGTGGCTCCATCTTGGCCAGGGACTTCAGCCTGTGTAACAGTAATCTCATGTAGTATGCCAACCATCTTTAGCTGAAAAAAATGTCAAGATCAACTTAAATAGGCTCTGATGTTAGATGGTGTGACCATTTCTGGCTTGTGACAGGGTGCAGGGCTTTTCGAATGACAGGATAGTTCATAGCCCAGATGTGTGTGACCCACAGACCTAGTGCACTAGATGCTCACAATCACCAAAGGTTGACATAGGACAGTAGTAGCTCATTGTCTCATGCCACTAAAGATAAAAGATGGAGACAGTCGCAGGAGTTCACAAAGCAAACTTGAGCTTTATTGATGAGAAATACAAGAAAGTGAGACATTAAAGGGAAGAGAGAGAGAGAAAAAGAGAGAGAGAGAGAGAGAGAGAGAGAGAGAGAGAGAGAGAGAGAGAGAGGGAGGAGAGACTACTGAGGGTTGGAGGGGTTCCCAAACTTCCCCGTGCTAGGTTTTTATAGGACTATGATAGAAACTCTGCATAGGCTGAGATAATTGCTATGGGACTGATTAATTCTCAGGGATATCGTGTATTTGGGCTGAGTTGGTGGAGAGCCCACATGCTCTGTATCTCCTTTGCCCAGCTGCAGATAGTCACATGCTGCCCTTGTGCTTCCCACTCAGGGAGGGATGGCTGAAGCTCCCCTCTATCCACCTCTGAGTTGTGCGTTTTACCTACCGGACTTGAGTGTCTGTCTGCTAGCCTAGTCTTAGCTCGGGCCATAGCCGACATTGCAAGTGTCATCTTTGCTGTTAAGTTAATAAGACTGTATTCTCTTTTATTCCTCACATTTATATGGCCTACTTGTAGCTTTGCCATGATAAAGTTAACTTTATCACAGACACCAAGACAGAGTTACAGTCCTCCTTGGTTACCTCACATTCAATTCCTTGTCTACGGGGTGGAGCAGGGTAATCACACAAAATGAAACTTCTTATTAGAAGTGATCCTCACTTAGAGTTTATTCTGATACAATTAGCTTCGTTAGACATAAAGATGTACAAATAGGAAGTATTTGCCTACCTATGTTCCTCCAGGGCTTTAGGGACCCATCTCTTAGCTGATTAGACTTGATTATCCCATCCCCAACTACAAGTTCTTTCATTCATCTTCCTCGATGACCCACTCTGCCACTTGGATCCTTAATCTTCCTTTTAACCCCGGGATCTGCTCTCGTTGCACATATGTAATCAGCTTACAGTTCACCATGAACCCTTTTCCCTTATAACCTAGAGACATCCTGCATCAATGAGGTGGCTGAGCCAATCATTAAAAGCACCCATACGCATCTTTAGATGCACATTTGATGTAGAGAACAAAATAGGTGAAATATACTCTGTGGGTAGGGATTCATGGTGCTAGGCTAAGTACCCAGCATTTACTACTGAAGGTGGTAATGAGTATTGCTGAGAAAGAGCTCTGAGACCTGTAGTCATTTATAGTTTGCTCTGCTGACTGGGCAGGGATAGGTCTAGAGTTTGTGACTAAAACTACCAACTTTCTGGATTTATGGTGTAGATAAATACTCCAACACTTGCCCAGGGGCCATGGAGTTCTCAGTGTGAGAAAGAAGATGATGGTCTTCCAGTCAAGGAAGAAACCAATGCAGGTAGATAAACCTAGTGGCCATGTTGGTCTTCTATTTCTACTGTAGTGGCAAGCACATTTAGATCATTAATATTTGTAGATAAGATCTTGTTATGACTCTGTGAGTTGCTACAAAACAAGGATGCGACATTTAACATACTGTGAGCTGATAGACTAGGACTCTAGGTCTCCATCTGACCTCCTGCTCTGCCTACCCTCTATACCTTGGCTTCTTGGCATTGAGTTTTCCTAACAACTGCTGCCACACCCAGTACATAGCCATCGCACATCACCAAATAATGTCCAAGCCAGTTGTCACCATCGTTTTGTCTGATATCTGCCACAATTCTGTCTCAAGCTGATAGACTTATACCTACCTGTAATAAACATATTTGGACACATAAAAGGTAACACTGACCAGTTAATTTAGGTTCCTGTGGACATCTAAAGTTTTCTATACTGTCTGAGAAGGGATATATCTAGGATTTGTGACCCTCTTCTGCCCAAACACTAAAACTACAAACCTCCTGAGTTTGTGGTATAGAAAAAATAAGATGTTGGATATACAAGGGTATATAACATTATATTTTCAAATACAAAATAAACGGCAGCCTCTTCAGGTAAACTTCAGATTCAACTTGATGTGTTGTTTACACAACTGTCCATTCACCAAAAACTCAAACAGGGATATCAGGAAACCTACATTGTTAATTCAGAAAGGTTTACAAGGACAATAAATAAGCTGTGTACTTAAAGCTGTATATATTTTGAAATCCTGAGCTTTTGTCATAGCAGCATGTAAGTCTTATCTTAACATTTTTTCCACATGTAATGGCTAATATAGCCTATTTTAGTGTGTAGTAAAGTATTTATGAACGTTATATCATCTTCTGAGGGTTTTTTCACAAAGGAATATTAATTTTTCCTATACCTTCAGACATATTACTTTCAAACATCCAGTCACATGACTGATTAATATTAGGCTCAGAAACAATTATTAGGTGAGTTTTCAAGTAAGTATGCAAATGTAGTAGTATCCTTCATCACAAGACCCCATCCCTTTAAAAAAATCTCCAGCCTCGTAGCCTGAGGGTTATGTATAGTTTTGTGTATCTCCCTCAGGTAGTGACCTTCTCCTCCATCATGACTCTTCTGGCTGCCTGAGATCCATGCATGAAGTTCTATGTACCTCCCCTGGATAACAATACTCACCTCATAACAACCTACCATTGCTGCCCAAAGACTGTAGCTGTGGGGCCTCTCATACTTCTCCTGGGTAACACAGTCCACTCCTACTGCAAGTCCAGCTTCTCCTATGTAAGGACCAGAGGTAGAACCTTATGAACCTTCCATACATTTCTGAGCACCAGCAATATGAGTCTTCTAACTCTACAGAAGGTTTGCTCCAGTACCCAGAACTGTACCAATCATAGCTGACTCAGGACAAGTTCTGATACCCCATTTGCACATCAACACTAAGTAACTAAGACTGAAAAGCAAGAAGCATACAGCTGATCCTAAACATGACAGGTTGACGTAACAGCAAATGGAGATTCAAACATCCACTCAGTAACAATAGAGGTGGGATGGATATCAATACCCAAAACACCACTCACAACTTAACTCCAGATGCCTAGGTTCCATCACGTTATTGTAGACAACACAAATAACTGTGACAATGTGTTATCTCCAAAAACTAGTACTCCCTTCGTCATGTTCCTTGATAAAAGCAACTTAGAGGACATAGTAGACAAGTATTTCCAATTATAAATATGTTTGAGGAATTTGAAGTTGAGATGAATATATGCCCATTGAAGATCAGGATGATACACACAGTTGAATGAAACAGGGAAAACAACTCAAGATATACAAAATAAAAATTAATAAAGAGATAGAGTTTCTGGGATGGGAAACTCAACTAAAATAAAACCTGAAATGAAATTTTCACTACATCAGATAAAAAGCTAAATGAAAATCCCCAACTATAGGATGAATCAATTGGAAGAGAAAATATTAAGGCGTGAAGACAAGGCTGAAAAATTGGATCATTCAGTCAAGGAAAATGATAGACTTAAAATACAAATAATAATAACAAAAGCACTATGAATAGAACATTCAGAAATTCTGAGACACTATAGATGGGCCAAATGAATGGAGCATAGCTATAGAAGAAGAAGAAACTCAGATTAAATGCACAGAAAATGTTTTCAAGAAAATCAATGAAGAAAATCGCCCAAGTCTAAGGAAAGAGATGTCTACCAAGGTACAAGCAACTTACAGCATACCGCACAGACAGGATCAGCAGTGCTGTATAACTGTCAAAACACTAACCTTGTTGAACAAATAAAGGATACTGGAAAAAAATGTAAAAACCACGTCACATGTGGAGTCAGGCTCATCAAAATTACAACTGAGTTTCAAATCAAGAGAGACTTTTAAAGCAAGAAGGGTTTAGACTGAGAATCATATATACATAATGTATACATAATGAATATAATATATATATATCAAAACTCTTAAGAAAAGATGTAATTTCATGTAGGTCAAGTGAACAATCCATCAAGAAGACATTAAAACCCTAAATATATATGCAGTCAACTTCATTAAACAAACACTGCTGATGCAAAACAACAGATTAATCTAACACCAATCCATTAATAGCAGGCAACTTATCCATCTTAAACAATGGACAGATATTCCAGGCAAAATATAAACAGAAATAGAGCTAAATGATATCATAGATTAAATGGATCCATGATATCTATATCCAAATACTAGGTATCATCTCAGAAGCTCACGTATTGACTTGGTAATAAAAAAAACTTACTATCCAAAACCAACTAACCAAATAAACAAAAATCCCTGAACAAGATATATTTACTGCAGAATTCTATTGGAGCTTTTTTAAAAGGATTAAAGTCAATACTCCTCAAAGTCTTCTATAAAATAGAAGAGGAAAGAATGCATCCAACTTCCTTTCATGAAGCCAGCATTACATTTAATCTGATATCTAAATCAGATTAAGACACACAACAACAACAAAAATAAAATTATATACCAATCTCCATGATAAACATAGATGCGAAAATTCTTGAAAAAACCTACTTGTATGCCACACTACAAAAAACAACAAAGTAATCCATTATCCCAGATATGCAAGGATGATCAGTGCAATTAATAAATATAAACCATCACACAAATGGACTTAAGAACAGAAACCATATGGGTTATTTCATTAGATGTAAAAAAAGGCCAATGACAATCCCATATCCCTTCATGATAAAAGTCTTGGAGAAATTGGAGCTACAAGAAACATATTGACAAAATAAGAAGAGTCAACAAGCCAACATTAGAAAAACTTGAAATATTTCTTCTAAAATCAGAAACAAGAAAAAGATGTTTACCATTTCAACTGTTCTTCAATATGGTGCTTTATGTCTTTTCTATAGCAATAAGACAAGATCAGATAGAAGTAATATAAATAGGAAAAGAAGATGTCAAAGTATCCTTCTGTGTGAATGATTTTATTATATTCATAGAAAATTTTAGAGACTCCTCCAGAAAACCGTTACATCTGATAAACACATTCAGCAAAGCAGCAGGACATATAATTAACACACAAAAGTCAGTAGCTTCCTATATACTAACAAGAAGCACAGAAAGTAATAAGGGAAACAACCCCATTTACAGTAGTCTCAAAAAGATGTAAATAAAATATCTTGAAATAAATTTAAAAAAAAAAAAGACAAAAAACAAAACCCTCTACTTCAGGAGTGATTTTCAGAACTGAAGAACCTGAAGAAGATACTAGAAGGTGGAGAGGTGCTCATATATTGGTAGGATTAATGTTGTGAAAATGGCCATCCTGCCAAAAATAATCCATAGATTCAATACAAACCCCATCAAATTTCTAGCATGGTCTTTCACTGATACTGAAAAATATAAAATAAAATTTCATATGGAAACACAAAAGATCCCTGATATCCAAAACAATCCTGATCAATAAAAACAGTGCTGTAAGTATCGCCATTCTTGATTTCAAGTTACATTACAGAGCCATTGTAATCAAAATGGAATGGTGCTAAGAACAGTATGGTCATATAAATTACAAAAACCACATTGATCAGTGAAACCACACGGAAGATCTACATATAAACCCAGGCTCCCACTGCCATCTGATTTCTAACAAATACGCATTGAAGAAAAGACAGCACTTTCACAAATAGGGATGAAAAACTGGATAGCTGCATGTAGATGAAATTAGATCCTTTTCTCTTACCCTGCGCAAAACTGGATCCTTAATAGATGAAGAACCTCAGCAGAAGATCAAGCACCCTAGATCAGTTAGACTAGAAAGCTGGGAAAATGCTTTGATTTATCGACACAGAACACAGCTTTCTGAGTAGAACTCTAATGATACGGGAATTCAAATTGACAATTGATAAATGGGACTTCATAAAACTAAAAAGTTTCTATATAACAAAAAATACCATCAACAAAGTGAAGGGACAGCTTATGGAAATGGAAAAGAATTTTTACCAGCTAGACAAAAGGTCTTGAATATAAAAAGAACTTAAAAAATCACTAAACACCAAGAAAACAAATCACCCAATTAAAAAACAGGGCGTGGAACTAGTCAGAGAGTTCGCAAAAGAAGAAAGAAAAACGGCTAAGCAATCTTGTTTTAAGTGTTCAACATCCTTAGCCCTTAGAAATGCAAATTAAAGCTACTTTGAATTTTATATTATCCCATTCAAGCAGCAAATAAATAAATAAATAAATAAATAAATAAATAAATAAATAAATAAATAAATAATGTTGGCATGAATGTTGGAAAGGGGGAAAGATATTCACTGTTGGTAGGATTGCAGACCGGTGAAGCCACTATGGAAATAAGTGTCACTGTCTCTCAAAAAGAAAAAAAAAAAGAACGGAAAATAGGTCTACCACAGGATCCAGCTATACCACTTGGGCACATCCCAAAGGGCTCTGTGTCCTCCTACAGAGGCATTTGCTCAGTGCTTCTCTATTATAAAGATTTTGGTTAAAAGTGCACTGCTTTTAGTGGAAAAGTAGATTAGTGATGTAATTAGATATTCAAAGAATATCAAATATACTCGTACATTTGCATATTTAAAATACAATGCCACCTTCTATAAAGCAGTGCTTTAAACACACGGAATGGCACAACAATGTTGCAGAATAAGCATACTCCGTTTCGTACTCTCCATTGGGAACAATTGGATGGTCATTTATGTTAACCAAGCATCTACTAACCTTTCTGTTTTCTTTCTTTTTTTCTCTCTCTCTCCCAACTTCTGCTGGCTCTTTCTCATCTGTGGCTGTTCATCTGTGTCAAGTTTCCCCTGCTCTTCTGCAATAGACCTGTTCCCGTCTAACTGAGCATGTTCTGCAAGGCTGTGTGAGTCTGTCTGGATCTGTCCATCCATTGCTCCACAGAAAACACAACCCATCTATTTTCAGACTCTGGCCTCTTTTAAGCAGGCTGCGAGTATATATGGGAGGTCTGCTAAGCCCAGGATGTCATGGTGGCTGTTAACCTGACAGCTAAGGTTCATATAGTATGAAAAGCTTATTTTCCATCTATTAACTTCTCGGTGGAGTCCTTAGTTTCTTCATTTTGCAAATCTTATGGAAAGTATGCACTATGGTAGAGCTGAGCTCTAATATAACCGTGGTCCTTGGAGGTTTTCTTATCTCGATTACTCCTTAAGATCAATTAATATTTTTATCGCCTTGCTATAATGGGGCCTTCCTTCATGTTCCTCAGCAAATCATCATGGCTGAATCAAGGTAATGTTTTAAGATGTTAATATTTTTTGGCATTATGGAGCATTTTTATTTTTGCATAAAATATTGAAAGATGCAGGTATTTCACACGTGGTCTCTGCAATTGAAAGTTCCCCCACTATTAATATCTCTCATCAGAGTGACACGGATTAGAAATGAGCCTGCACTTACCCACCATGTCTGACAAGGACTCATAGAATGCATCAGTGCTCACTTAGGGTGTACACAGTATGAGTTTGAACAAGTATATGATGATGTGTCTCTACCACTGGGGCATTTTATAGAGCGATTTCTTTCGTCACTGTACTAAAATCCCTGTGCTCTGCATATTCATCCAGCTCTCACTTCCAGCTCTACCCCTGGCAGATACAGACGATCCTATTGTCCATACTTCTTCTTTTTCCAGAATTTCATTTATTTGTAATAACTCACTCTCCAGCCTCTATAGATGGGTTTCCTTAACTTAGTAATTTATATTTAAATTCTCTCCATATACGTTCATGACTTGATAGCTTATTCTGATTCTGAATAATATTCGGCAACGGAGTTACGTTCCGTTGTTAGACGTGCTACAGTTTTGTCTACTCCCCAACTTAAAAATAGCTAAGTTCTTCAAAGTTTTAATAAATCTGAGCAGAGCTGTTATAAATACCTACATATAGGTTTCTGCAAAACTTAATATAATGGCTTACTAGTTTCAGAGTTTTTCATATTTTTACATGCATGTCATTAACATATCCTCTGAAAGAGAAGTTTCTTTCTTTTCTTCTTTCTCTATTTGTACATGTTTTATTTCCTCTTGTTGTAGTACATTCCCTAAGTCTTTAAGCACAGTGCTGAAACATAGCAAGAATAGTACATGCTAGCATCTTCCCTGATCTTTACAGGGAAACTGAGTTTCTCCCATTAAACATAATGCTGTCTGACTGTGTTTGTGTGTGTTCTTAATCTAATCAAAGAAGCTCCCTTTATTCTTAGATTGCTGAAAACATTTACTTCTAATGGGTTTTAAGATTTCTCAAATGCTCGGTATGCCTTTGTTAACACGATCATCTGATTTTTCTTGTTTACTCTGTTGAAGTGATACACTATATTAACTGACTTTTCTTCTTAATTTTTTTTTTTGTGCTAGATCCTGCAACTGTTTAATTCCCTAGAGAATGGATTGTTATAAAGTAGTCTCAGCTCCTTCTCCTCCATCTTTTGGCATGTAGCTATTTCACATGCCATATTTACCTTGTAGTGATGCGGGCGAAGAGAAAGATGGTTCATTCAATGCCCGTAGCATGCAGTTCTGGCTTTCTAGCTACTGGAATCATAAGCCAGTTACATAGTTTTATAAGTTAACCTGCTCGAAAATATTTTGTTCTGGCAATAAACTGAACCAAGACATGTTCTTTTTGCAGTGTCTTTGGTTTTAGTATTAAAGTAATGTGGGCTTCATGAATGACTCATTCAAGAGATATTCTCCTTGCATCCATCTTTGAGAAGATACCATAGAGAAGTAATGGAATTTCCTTCCTCCACTGTGTCATAGAACTCATTACTCAGCACTTCTAAGGGGTACTTTTTCAAAAGGTTTCTAATTAGTAGATTTGATATTATCAATAGATATAGGCCTGTCTATTCCATTAGATTGGAATATGTGGGCATATTCTATGTTATTTTCTTCTCAGCAAGTCTTGGTAGATTATGTATTTCAAATAGTCTTTTTAGCATAGATTATTGAGTTTGTGGGTCTGAAGTGCTTGAGTACTTTCTGTGGGGTCTGAAGTGAGGTGCATCTCTCTGTAATGTTTGAGGTAAGTTGTGTCCTGATTCTTAGACTAGCTGTTAGTTCATCACTTCTTGTTCACTTCTCCATGACACTGGCTTTTGGTTTTATTGGATTTTTCTATATTGATCTCTTATTCTCAGTTTTATTGGATTGTGTTTTGACATTCCTTTGTTAGACTTACATTGGACTTAGGTTTTTTTTTTTTTTACATATATAACTTTAAATTGGTATTCTACATATGAAAGCAATGTGGTATCTGTCCTTTGAGACTGACTTGTTTGATTAATATAATGAACTCTGCCTCCATTTATTTCTGTGAATTTCATTGTTATAACTGTCTAAAATTCCAGTGTGTGTGTGTGTGTGTGTGTGGGAGAGAGAGAGAGAGAGAGAGAGAGAGAGAGAGAGAGAGAGAGAGAGACTTTACTCCTCTGTTGATGAGCATTTAAGCAGATTTCATTCTTTAGCTATTGTACATGATACAACAATAAACATGGATGCTCTAGTAACTCTAACGTGCTAACTTCGATTTCTTGAGCTTTCTTTGTGGATATATTCAGGAATGCAATACCTGGGTGGTACAGTAATTCTATTTTCCTTGCTGTGCCTAGGAGAGCCTATAAAACTTTTTACAGTGCTCACACAATTTTACACACATAGATTGTCAGTAGTAGTTTCTCTTCCCCCTCATCTTCAGTTGTGAATGGTAGTTTCTCTTTCTCCACATTTTCAATAGCATTTGTTGTCACTTGTGGTGACTGCCATTTGAATTGAGGTGACATGGAATCTCAAGGTACTTTGAATTTGCATTTCCCTGATCACTAAAGATGTTGAACACCTTTTCAAGTACTTGTTGGTCACGTATATTTCTTTTGTGAGAGATGCCCACTTACTGGTTGGATGATTTGGGGGTACTGGTCTTGAATTTTTACAATTCTTTATATGAACATCTCACTGATGGTATAGCCCATAATACCACAGCTACCTGGCAATAGCAGTATGCCTGACTCACTACAAAAGGGGCTGCTTGCCCCTCCTCTCTCTCTTGTCTTCTTGCTCTTGCTCTGTCCTCTAGCTCCTTCCTCCTCTCTCCCCATCTCTCCCCATTCCCTTCCCCCTCTCTCTCCACATGCTCATGGCCAGCTTCTACTTCTCTTCTTCTCTTCTCTTCTCTTCTCTTCTCTTCTCTTCTCTTCTCTTCTCTTCTCTCTTCTCTCTCTCTCTCTCTCTCTCTCTCTCTCTCTCTCTCTCTCTCTCTCTCTCTGTCTCTACTATCCTCTCAACTCCCCTCCCCATGCCCTGAATAAACTATTCTATACTATACCATCCTGTGGCTGGTCCCTAAAAGGGGAAGGGATGCCTCAGCATGGGCCCACAGATTACCACACCTCCAGTAAACATATTCCTTCTCTCCTTTATCTTTTTATAAAACACAACTCCACTCATAACGGTTTCTTTGAGAATGTCTCTCACCTCTGTCTCGTGTACTTGGGGTTTGGCCCTGTGACCTCAGTTCAGTTACTTACATTTCTAGGAAGAGTTTAGGGGTTTGTTTGTTTGTTTGTTTGTTTGTTTAAATTTGTGCAACTTTTCACTTCTTAGGATAGAGCCACAACGTGAAAGTCAAGCAGAGCATTTCCCCAAGTTTTTATAAACACTTTCTAATTTTTTCTAAAACAACTTTATGTCCATAGAGAATAGAAATAGTTTAGAAACTTCTTCCTTTGGTCTACTGCCTCCTTATGTTAACATTTCATATAACCATAGTACATTTATCAAAACAAGACAATTACCATTAACCAGTACTTTCAACGAAACTCTAGACTTTATTTTTATTTACCTAGTAGTATGTTGT
Organism: Mastomys natalensis; assembly: GCA_021653895.1. NCBI lineage: Eukaryota > Metazoa > Chordata > Mammalia > Rodentia > Muridae > Mastomys > Mastomys natalensis. Next base: position 2,360,168 of record JAJTUV010000106.1, read on the forward strand.
TTTGAAAACAACTTTGTTCAATATTGTCATTATACATTTCAATTAAATTATCATGTTCTAAAATAATGGCCTAGGGAGAAATTTGAAATACTCTTTTTTTCTAAAATGTGCTAATTGGCCCAAGTTGGTTTGCCGTTGGCTTTCTTTATCATTTTATTTCTGTCAGGATATATCTCATGCAGTCAGCTCAGTGACTGCTCCCACTGCAGACCCCTCCCTGAGGACAGTCTCCACTCCCTATTGGTGTACCTTAAGACAGTGGTATGCACGTCCAGCCTAGGCATTTCCTGAGGGAAAAAGTTGAGGAAGTTAAGAAATTCTGTTTTGAAAACTACGTTGTTAGTTCAGTTCAAGTTTCTAGAGAGCAGAAATCATGGAGCAACTGCTGGTTTTTGTTGTTGTTTTCAGGACTGGGGATTGGGACTAGAGCCCTCCTGATGCTAGACAAGACTCTACCCTTGAGTTACATGCCCCCACCCAATAACTGACATTTGTATAGAGGAAGCATAGGTAGTAAATGATGGGTAGAAATCCATAAAAACACTCCTCAGAATTTCCACTAGAAGGTTTCCATAAGCATATCCCCTCCCATGATTCTTGGTGCTAAGAAGCTTTCACAGTCTCCTTTTCAGAGAAAGTCCAAAACCCAGAAATAGCCACATCCAAAGTATTTCTGAGTGAGTGTAGAGTAGATTGCTCACTTAGCAAAGATGGATGCAGATGCTCCAGATGCTGAACTGTGGGCAAAGGTACAGCATGTCATTGAAGACTGGGGAAGACCCACAGGAGACTAATTGCCACTGTCCTTTGTAACCAGTTCAAAGGCCAGGCCGTGCTATTACCCATGTAGTAAATATTTCCATAGATGCTAAGATCTTTCAGACTTTGTGAGGTATCAAGATCTATATATTCAATGTTGAAAATGAGGTTGGGACACACTGAAAATGCAAAATGTTCTGGATTCTATCAGGCCTAGGTTTAAGTCCTTGAGTGTCTAAGGTGAGTCTGAGTTTGTAGCCTGGACACATCGGTGCTCCCAGCCTCAGTGTACAGGATGCTCTTGGGATGCTCAGCCTCTCCTTACCTGTGATCTGTGCTAGTCTTTGCTTTTATGTCTTTCCGCTGTCCACTCCTGGGTCTAGAGTGTCCCTATTGTTTTGATGGCAAGGCACTGTCATGTCTTCTAGTTTTTTTCTTCACAGTACATCTAGAATAAAACTTCTTCTCAAACCTCCTTCATAGCCACTCTACATGTCTTGAGCCACGACTGGTCTGGGACAGCTCAAAATTACCCATGTTGGGTAAAATAATACCCACTCAGTGATGTCCATATTCTGTTCCCCAGTACCTACAAATATATTATGTCATGTGCCAAAAGGTTGATTATGATATGATAGATCTCAGTGTTGTCTTAATATGGGCAGGATTCTCAGGACTGTCTGGATAGACTCACTGTGCAAAGGTTTTATTTATTTGGTTGGTTTAGTTTTGGTTTTGGTTTTTTTGTTTTGTTTGTTTTGTTTTGTTTTGTTTTGTTTTGTTTTGTTGTTTTGTTTTTTAAGGAAGGGGCAAGAGGATCAAAGTCAGAGAATCGAGAGCCTGACAGTAAAAGTTAATATGGTGACACCATCAATCAGAATGTGGACAACTTCTGGTGAGACTCATTTAGGACTGATGAGCTCTAGAACCTGTAAGACTTTAAGTTTATTTTATTTCAAGCTTCTCTGTTTGGGGTAATTTGTTACAACAGCAACAGAAAGCCAATATAGCTCCCAATGTGTTACTGTGTCCCAATCCAGCCTCACTCATACCACAGACTAATTATCCTACAAAACATGAGGTTCTCCCCTCTGGTTACACCCTTGTCTGGCTCCTGGTTGCTATTAGGATAAGGACAACAGTCCTTAGCATCATCCTGGGTCTCTGCCCTGCAGCATCCCTTTTGGTCCATGAGTGCTCCTCTTCTTCTGCTTAGCCCCATCACTGTGGGCAACTTGCTCTTGTTCAGATCCATATCCTCTTCTCCTTAGCCTGGTGACCCCTTCCCTGCCTTTCAGCTTTCACCACCTCCCACTCTCCCGATCACACTACTCTGACACACCAGCTGGGTTCATGTCCAACTCGTGTGCTCTCAGTGTCAACAATCACTATCTACGTTTAATGTTTCATATGTTCATGAATTCCCACAAGACCATGGGTCTCACAGCATGCTGTGAACTCTGTGTATCAGAAGCTATGTCAGTTCTCCACCTCAAGCTCTCCCAGGCATGGCACAGGGCCTGAGTCACAGTGAGTACACAGAATGCACTTTAAAATGAGTGTCTAGATTAGTAAATGTCTAGCATTTGACAATTTCTTTCCTTCAAAAAACACAGAAAAAAAATAGTCCCTCCCCCCAGGTATGCCAGATTTCAAGTAATTCCAAGGGCTCAGATCTGCCTGAGGTTTGATCAATTTATACAGGGCTGCTTCTTATTTTGCAAGCATCCCCAGCGAAGGCAAGCAAGTGCTGTTGCCCAGAGGAGGCCTGAGGCCCTGTGTTATAAAATCTAAGCTTTTCCCAGCGGTGCCAGCCTAAGCTTGGAGAAGGAGCTCGGTTATGCTATTAATTATTGCTCTATTCAGGCTGCTCCAAGTTTGATACTAATTGCTCAGTGAACAAATTGTAGATTCAGATAATCACCAAACCTAATGTGGCTCCTGTCATATTTGAATAAATTAATGCAAAGTAGACAGCTGCCTCTATGTTGCTCCACAGCAGTGACTTTTCCCAGGTCAGATATGACTACTCACTCACAGGAGTTGGCCGGTCCACTGGGTTAGCCTGGTGGGTAGATCCGACACCAGAGCTTGGGGGCCTTCATCAAGCTGAGCAATGATGACTCCCGCCCTGTGTGTGCTCCTTTTTCTGCTGTGCCATCCTGAAAGTTTCTTTCATCTGAATGTTCAGTTACCCGTGGGCAAACAGGCATCAATTATTGTGGAATGGGATTCTGCACTAAACCAGGAATTAAATATTGGGTTCAAGCCAGTTCAAGCCCTGTCCTTAGACATCTTATAACCAGAATATCACTGTTACATATTATTCAGTATCTGGCTGTCATAAATGAGTTTCATAGGAATCATGTCATTCAATGGTCATAACTCTCCAAAGAATTTGGAAACAATTCACACAATAAGTGAGAGGCAGAGAAAAGGTTTGAACCCGAGCATTCTGCCTCAAGAATTCTTAAGTTCCCTACACATCAATTTCATATTTCTAACTATATCATATGTATCTACTTCAACCTTGGGAAAGTCTCATTTTCTGAGCTCAGGTTTTGTTTTTTGTTTTTTTTTTTTAACCAGTGAAGATTCCTCTACCCATTCTGTGCCCAGCATTGTGATAGATGCTAATTTTAGCCTTCCACCAAAGGTGTCAGGTACACAGGGATAACTGGCTTGGTCAGATAACACAACTACTAGATGACAGGTTTGAAACTTTGTTTGCTAGTAGTGTGGGATCCTTTTGCTCTACATACTTGTTAAATCTGAGGATGTAAGGGTGTGCTCACAAGTGTGCTCACAGGCAGCTGGGATTGGGGCCCTCTACTTGGGGAAACACTGAAGAAACTGAGCCATGGACTCTGGCATCTGCATGGATCTACATGCAAACAAGAGCCTTGAATTCTGACACACAGTTTACTGGTGGCCATCCAGATACTTGCAAATATGTGTTCATATGGTGTGTTTTCCATCAAAGAGAAAACACCTGTCTTAGTCAGGTTTGTATTCCTGCACAAAACATCATGACCAAGAAGCAATATGGGGAGGAAAGAGTTTATTCAGCTTACACTTCCACATTGCTGTTCATCACCAAAGGAAGTCAGGACAGGAACTCATACAGGGCAGGAACCTGGAGGCAGGAGCTGATGCAGAGGCCATGGAGGGATGCTGCTTACTGGATTGTTTCCTCTGGCTTGCTCAGCTTGTGTTCTTATAGAACCCAGGACTACCAGCCCAGGGATGGCACCACCCACAGTGGGCCCACCCTCCCTTGATCACTAATTGAGAAAATACCTTACAGTTGGATCTCATGGAGGCATTTCCTCAAGGGAGGCTCCTTTCTCTGTGATAACTCCAGCTTTTGTCAATCTGACACACAAAACCAGCCAGTACAACACCTAAATTAAAATTAAATTGTGGAGACTTGGAAATACCTAAGCCATGGCAGGACCTCCGTAGACTAAAATGGGAGACTTTGTTTCTGGTTGGCAAGGGAGCTAAGACTCCTTCCTTTTTTCAGTGTTCAAACCCTGCCACAGCCTGTAAGCTGGCTGGGCTAGTCTGTTTCCTACTGCTGTGATGCACATGATGATCAAAAGCAACTCAGAGAGGAAAGGGTTTATTTAGCTCACAGGTCCTGATCACACTCAATGAGAAGTCAGGGCAGGAGCCCGAGCATTAGCAGAGGTAGGCCATGGAGTTCTGCTTATTGGCTTGCCAAGCCTTCTTTCTTATACTCAGGACCCCTGTGGCACCAACTACAGTAGGCTGGGCCCTTAGCCATCAATCTTTACTCAAGAAAATGCTACCCAGCCTTGCTTACAGACTTGCAGGTCAGCATGATGGGAACAATTGATGTTCCCTTTTCCCAGATGACCCTGACTTGTGTCAAGTTGATTAAAAAAAAAAACTAGCACAGAAGCCCACCCCAAAGTCTAACTAGAAAGCATGCCCATTGACTCATCCCCATCTCTAAAGAGTGTGGTGGTCTTCCAGCAGGCCTCTGTGTGCTAGGTCAGCACTGGTTTCAACCTCCTTTCTGTTTTTCAGGTGAATCATTAGTTCCTATTATGGTTATCCTTGATTGCCAGCCTGAGGGGAGCGAATCCTAGGAGGTTAGTCGAGCACCCCTCTGTTGTGTCTGTGAAGGTTTATTGAGAGAGGATAAACTAAGGGGGAAGGAATCACTGTGAATGCTAGGAGTACAATCCCATAGGCTGGAGAAGACTCTACTTCCTGACCATCCACAAGAGCCACTCTGTTCTGATATGCCCTTCTGCCTTGAGAGGCCGAACATTCTGCAACCCCGAGCACCTGTCCATATCTTGTCAGTTAGGGCTGGAGGTCATGAACCAACCCCTTCCTCACTTTACCAACAAAACTTCCTACATGATCAAAATACCAGGTTTCCTTCTTATCGGGACATGCTTTTTATACGAGTCCCATAGGAGAAGTGCCACTGGTGGCCAGTGGAAAGTGTTCTATTTCTATGGAGCTTGGCAGAGTTTGGGAATGTACTTTGAGCTTAGCACGGTGACATTTCACACACTGTGACCTTGGATCAACCAGACCAGCAGCTCTGAGCCATAGTATTTTTGTTTGTTTGTTTGTTTGATTTTTTTCATCTGTGAAATAAATCTGAATAACCAACACATACAGTTGTGAAAAATAATTACGTAAATGAAGTCTTGTATGTCATGACTAAGTATGGTTCCAAGCACCTTCACTCATCAATAAATTGAATGGCAGATGATCTCTTATTATTATCATTACTTTTTTGTTGTTGTTTTTCTCTGCACAGGAATCAATGTCAGGGAATCATTATACCTCAGATGTAGAGCATAGCTCTGTTTCAGAGCTACTTGGTTCTACACCACTAATCCATCTTAGTCCATTCAGCAATGCTGTTCACGAGCCAGGCCAACAAGTGTTGGTCTGACGTGGGTCTAGGCCAGGCCCTGTCACTTACTTACCATGCATCTCAGGATCCAACTTCAACATCTCTGGGACTCACGTTTCTTCTTTGCATAGTTCTGGCCTTTTTGCCTGCCTGGCATGACCTGTCAAAAGGCATAGAAGTGTGTGCTTGTAAATCAGGCTGTGATTTTCACAATGGAGGAAGAAAAAGCCAAATAAGGAATTTCCTAGGCCTTGAGGTCTTCTAGGTATTCCCAATAAAGGAAATAAAGGAGGAAAGTACTTCAACCATTTAGAGCTGTGTTTATATGACCACCAACATGACACACTCTTCACTTTATGAGCTATGGAGGAGATGTATTTGGAACTGTGTTAACTTTGCATATTGAGCTTCTGGAATAGGCCGGTCCAGTACTTTGTGCTTCCTTCTCTATGCAGTGATACTGTGAGGAATATTTCCTTCCTTCATCTGCACAGGAGAAAGGAGATGCATAGTGAGGTAGAACAGTTTACTAAATGTCACATAGTCAGTGACTGGGAAGCCTGATTGGATGCCGAGTCTGTCAGGATCCACTGGAAGTCTTAGCATGTTGCACAGCACAGCCATTCTAGATGGTGAGATACACAAACACGATATGAGAGATGCTTCAAGGGTAAATCCAGCAAGATGGAAAGTTACATACTACCAAGGATAATGTCTCTGTATCCAGAATCTGATTGCTTCTCATTGCCTGGGCCACAGCACCATCTTCCTTCACTCCCCCGAGTGGCTGCTGCAAAACATTAAGTCATCTTGCTGTCCAGCATCCTTCTATCAACTGTCACGAGCCATGTAATGGCATTTCAGTTGCTGATGAGTCATATGTATGGCATAGAACTCCCACAGAGTACTTAAACTGGAAAATTCTCATTTCCTTCTTACCTTGTACTTCCTGTGTGTTACAGTATTCAGTGCAACCTGCACAGGATTTTAGCCCAGTCAATGACTGTACCATGGAACTTGGAGTGTATCTAGTCTTATGTAGATGCCTTCTATGGTGTTTGCACAATGATTGCATTGCCTAATAATAAACTTGCCAGGTGCATATCTGTCATTAAGCAAAGTATGAGTATACTTTCAAGAGAGTATGGAGCCAGAAGACACCTATTCCAAGGCCATTTGGACCACTGCTTTGCTCGAATGCCTCCTAGGCAGTAAAAAGCCAGAGGCTCTCAGAGGGATCTGCAAGGTTGCCTCCTGGTCCTGGATGTCTTACAGATATCATCTCCCTCCACTCCTCCTTTTCCCTCTGGTTCCTTGTCCCATGCCCTGCCCTAACCCTCACTGTTCTTCAAAATTGCAGCCAAGATCTAGCTTAGAAACATCTGCATAAACCTGCACAGCCGCATGCACTGAAGGCGCAAGGCTTTGTGGCACAACACTGAGTACATTGTCCTTAGGTACTGCGAGGAATATTCAGCTGCTCATAGTTGGCTATAGGACCACCAATACCATATGTGTATGTGGCCCACTCCTCTACCTGAAATGTATTTGTTCTCATAGTTGCTAAAATCCCTTCCTAGTGGGAGATATAGCAATGTCTACCCCTTCTCCTAAAGTCTCAATGACATACTGAGGCACAATTCCACCAAAGTTCATTCCGGGGAACCAATGATTATTATATTGGGCTTTATTACAGAGCATAGATGAGCGGGTACTTGCAAGAGTGTGGCCACTTCTCTCCAAAGAACATATCTGGGGGTCTTTACCCAGCAGGGTTGAGGGCTTCCCCCGTGGCCATAAAAATCCAATACACAGACACACACACACACACACACACACACACACACACACACACACACTCCTCTTTGGCGTACACAGACTTGTCAGTTGGTACAGAGGCAGCTGGATTCAGGAGTGGAGGGTATAAATTGTTAATAAGACCAGATGGGATGAGTTTTTTCAAAGGGGGCACAGATAAATGTCCTAACATGGCAGTCGCTTGGAGGACAGTCACTCACTATCCAAAGTGTATAATTTCCCCCTTCAATCCAGGTCACAGGATGTAGTCTGAATTTTAGACACCTCAGTAGAGAAACAACATTTTACATAGACATCAGAATACTCCTGGAAAGGTTTACGCAGGGCCAGCTTGCAGTTGTTCATAGGTCTGTTCTGACCAGTGGCACAGGAACCATCTTGGAAAACGAAATCTGGGTCCTTGTCCTAGCTCTGTCATCTACTCTCTGTGCATCATGGCCTGTTTCCCCTAGGACTCCATTTCCAACCTTTAACCTACACAATCTAGGTGAGTTCTTTGGCTTTTCCCTCTCTGTGAAGTTCCATTCCACTCCATTCTCATCTCTGTGTCTCCTCAAATACATGCAAGAAAGGGGAGCAGAGAGTAGAGCTACCTCTGAAGGATGCCTGGTGAATTCTCATGCCTTCTCTTTTTTTCCTCCTTAGGTATACAGTTTTGCACAGTGGTCATCACCAGGAACTGGAGAAATTGCCCATACACAATGACCCAGAGTCCCTGGAATCGTGCTTTTGATTGAAGACATGGCTTACCATTTAGACATCCATCCCCATCTGTGTCTGCATGAACAGGTTACTCTGGAATCACTCCTGACCCTGGGCATCACCAGTGAAGCATGAAGCACGAAGAGAGGAAGGGTCCAGTGAAGGTACACAGAAGACAGTGTTGAGTGGGACCTGAACCCAGAACATCAAGAATTTCAGAACTGTGTGGGGATTTCAGACATCATCAGACCCAGCATCCTACCCAGAGCCCAAGTGGCTTCTCCCACTGCATACTGACATGTGGTCAGTCTCTGCTCACACCTCTCCAGGGACAGGAGCACACTACCTCCTAATGTGGTGGGGTTCTGTCATTCATTGGCACACAAGTCCTCCTGTTTGGCTTCTATCGGAGCAGTGCAGTTGGTCTTCTCTCTTAGTTGAACATCTCCCACTTCCTCTTCACTCTGAACATTCTCTCTCTCTCTCTCTCTCTCTCTCTCTCTCTCTCTCTCTCTCTCTCTCTCTCTCCTTCTCTCTCTCAATTATAACATACCATTTGAGGTAATAGTTCTCCCTTGAGGATAGATTTCAAAGACTCTGCTTAGGTTTGGCTTTGAATCTATTACCAAGAAGCCTCTATAAGCTGAGCTGGTGTGTGTGTGTGTGTGTGTGTGTGTGTGTGTGTGTGTGTGTGTGTGTGTGTGTTGATGTGTGTGTAAAGTTGCCATTTTCCCACTGGCACTGGCATGTCAGCAATTGGGTTATTTAGAATGAATCTCTATCTATTTCCCTTCCATGACAGTGGACTAGGACCCTGTGTGCTATGAATGTTGACAAATAACAGTTTGATGACTCAAGAATTAAGGGTTGGAGGTATGGGGCTAGAGAGATGACTCAGTGTTTAAGATCATTTGTTGTTCTGGCAGAAGACACAGGTTTGGCTCAGCATTCACATTGTGTCTCACAACCATCTATATATAACTCTAGTTCCAGGGGATCTGACAGCTCTTCTGACTGCCACAGACTCCTGTACACACATGGTGCAAATACGTACACTCAGGCACATATATACACATATATAACATGAAACAAATTAAAATAAAAAGAGTTAAGAAGGGAACCTCATTTGATCCCATGAATGACCTTTTAGGAATGATCAGGGTCCTGTGCTGAACAACCCAATGGTTAGTTCTAGACTGTTTTCTGTTTTGAGCAAAGAATAAACTGACCTTTCTGTGTCTGGAACTATCATTGACCCCTGCCTGCCTGGAAAGCTACTATGGACCCATTTTCAACACATTTTGTAAATGTCAAGATGTATTCTTTCCTATGCTAAGCAATCATCACCTTCTTTGTCTTGGGAAAGTTAATTCTACAAGAGAGAGAAGACTTGATACTCTGAAGACAGTTTGCTTGCTGGCTTGCTTCCTTCCCTCCTGTCTGTCTGTCTGTCTGTCTGTCTTTCTCCTCCTCCTTCCTTCCTTCCTTCCTTCCTTCCTTCCTTCCTTCCTTCCTTCCTTCCTTTTTCCTTTCTTTCTTTCTTCTTTCTTTCTTTCTTTCATTTCTATCTTTTTGCTGACAAAGACCAGTTTGATTTACTGCTGGTGAAACAGAGGGAACGGGGAAGATGAACATGGCCTGGCATCCTTACTCTGTACTGCGAGGTCAGGATGTGTCAGGAGCAGCAACCAAAAGTTTTCCTTGCCCTGTTGTAAGGCTTCATTCTTTCTCCTTCTTCTCTCTTCCCAACATCCATCCTTATCCCTTCCTTCTCTTCTTTTACCTGAACACTGGCAATCACGTGGATGTTTAATGAAGTCTGTGTACATGCCTAGGATAAATGGATTCACTGAGCTTTCTCTCCAATTTGACGTTGCAGTCTGTAGGAATACCTGGTTCTGAAGATCCCACCCCAATCTGTTGGGAGTCAGACCAATCCAAGGTTCAGAGGTCCTCATGGAAGAGAAAAGGAACCTTAGTTCTTTGCCCTTGCCCAGGAGTAGACTTGGTAAGATCCAGTCTAAGGGCTAGGCTTTGAAGGAGTTAAGGTTTCAGTTCCTAGGAGCCCAACTTTCCCTGGCAAGGGCTGTGGTTATCAGTCTTAAGGCAGCTGTGTCTGAGGTATCCTGTGTTCTCTTTTAAGAGTTTTCTGATTTAGCTTGCTATTGACCTTGGTCATTCTCCTTCTGCAAATAGCATATAAGATGCTGTACTACTTAATAGGCTAACTCAGCTTAATACATAGCTTGTGCGATACCTCCCATCTCCAGCTTTCCTGTCTTCTCACCTGGCCATGCCACTTAGACCACTGTCACTGAAGAACAACCTGCTGGTCTAGGTCACCAACCCTCTCCATTAGCAACTAGAAAGTAAAAAGAAATAAAACCTAGGATGTATTGGTAAAAAAACAAAAAACTGAGATTTCACTTTCTCCTCCCATAATATTTTTATTTCTTGCTGCCAACTTGCTCTGTCCGGAAGCAAATAACTATCTGAGAAATGGAGGAGGGAGGAGACTCATTGAGGGGTCAGAGAGTGGAGACAACCAATATTCACCTTCAATATTGTCTTGACGTGAGAACAAAATGTCTTCTTGGTCTCTAGCTGTTTCTCTGTGGGATTGTGGCTCTCTTAGGTGAGAGATGCATGGTGCCTTTATCTCTCTATTATTAATTATTCTCTGTTACTTCAATTTGCTGTGATCAAAATCTGCTCCAAAACACTGGGCCTAAGAGGAAAATAAAGGCCAGGGTGCTTGGCTCTTTTGGCCAAAAGTTGTTCGATTTCCACATAATCTAGAAAACTAAGACTAAGTATTTGATTTGAATGTAAACAGTGCAGGGACAGACTTGAAGATCTGGGTCAGGCACACTGTTGTGCTGGCCCTGAGTGGGATTTGTCTCGCTCTCTTCTCCAAAATGCAGATGGTTTCTGAGCCAGGTGGATCTGTGCAAACCTTCCACCATAGATCCCCAAGGGCCACTGTTACAAGTTTTGCTAAATACATGCTTTGCTTTGTACTGCTGACTATATACCATCAGTATTTCACTCACAGACATTTAGTTTAAAAGGAGACAATTTTATCAGATCCAAAAATAGTCAGTTTTATGTACTGTAAAGTAGCCATAAACTAATAAAAATTAAACCAAACTACTAAATTCTAACTAGATGTCAATACTTGAAGAGTGTTCCCTGCTTCTGCACATACCAGGAAGACAAACCTGTCAGTAGTTTACCTAGCTCCTCTCTAGGAGTTGGAAGTATTGAGAAAGAGAATTTAGAGAATGAACTGCAAACTACAGAAATGTACTGACTTAATACAAGTAACATTCCATGGTTTTGGAAACAAAGACAGAAAAAGAAAACCATTGGCTTAATATTCTTATTAGTATTATATTTAATTCAGATTAAGTGTCTCCTCTCCTTATTTTAGCTCCTTTGAACTTAATGAGTAGTAAAAACAGAACAGTAAGAGAAGCTGACATCTAATATGCTTCTTTCTGTTGGGCATTTGGTTAGTGCTTTCCATAGGTTTCCTCATAAAAACCTTTCCTACAAGTACCAAAATTACTCCCTCTTTGAAAATGAGCAAACCTCATCAGAGATGTCATGTGGTGCCTGACCTGACTACGGATGTGGAATATAGGCCCAGGCCTCCTGATTCTGAAGTGCCACCATCTAAAGCATTCCCAATGGTAGTCCATGGTAGGACACATGCTCTCTACATTGAAGTATTAGAGGACAAGTTCTTTCTTTGCTCACGTGGCCTAAGTACTTTCTCTCCCTTATTGATAACCTTGGGACCCAAACCTGTGCCTGTTTGAGTTCTGCCATTCACTTGCTCTGTTTTCTCCTCTGTGTGTCATTTCCATATTTAATGATGGAGGTATTCTAGCTCATGACAGAGCTGCAGGAAGACCCTGTGTGTGGAGATCCTAGGATCTCCAGGACTCAGAGCCTGAGGTTACTGAATAGCCAGCAGCAGACTGAGAAGCAAACTGATGAGCCCTGAATATTGCCAACCGTCAAGGTTGCCCTGCAGAAGGCAATTTGAATTCTTAATTCTTGATTGAATTGAAACTTTATTTGGACCCCAGCTCAATTTTTCCAGTGACTATCCATTCACCCCTCTAAGCATTTTACAACCCATCTGTCAGTTCACAAGGTCTCAGAGCCTCACAATAGCTTATGGGGGAGACTATTGATTGAATTTTATAGACAAGCCTTTGTCATGGCAAGCAACTTACTTGCCTAAGGACATATGGCAGAAGTCGGATGGAAAACACATTGGGTCCTCTTATCATAAATAAGTACAGTGCTTGTTTTCCTCCTACATAAATTATGGTCTATATAAATGAAAAATTTTTATGCAATCCCTTCTGTAAAAAGTCCCCATAACACAGATGCAGTAAATACTCTTGACCCCAGCTCACCCCACTCCATTCCCAAGGTGTGTGTGGGTGTTGTTATCACTTGGCATATGCAGGTCAGTACTTTGTGGTTTTGTTTGCTGTCCTATATGAATAAGGTGATCCTGTACGTAGTCTGCACCTTGCCCTTCAATAGAAAGCCCCATACATCATTTCCCGTCAACACTTGTGTGCTTCATGCTGTAAGCCTTGCAGAGTGCGTGATTCCACTGCTCACTGCATCCAGTGTCTTCCACAAGGTCAGGGGGACTGGTTTCAGAATGAAGTGGCAGCTCAGACATCAGTTGTCCTATTGGGAAGAGGCAGCCCCACCAGGGAGCTTGCCCAGCTTCCTTCTTCTTTGAGGGACTGACATGCCTTTGGAGTCAAGACTCTGCTTCCAGTAATCCCTAAACATCCGCTTTTGACCAAGTTATCTAAACTGCTAAACTGGATGTACATATGTTAGTGTTGTGACAAGCTTAGGAGGCACTGAGTAATCAAGCCCTCAAAGGCTCAAAATGCCTCTGTGGCCTGACTGGTTCTCCTAATCACTGTCCTAGGATATGGTTTAAAAGACTTTATGGGAATATTAGGGGAGGAAAAAAAAAACTATGAAAATAAACTGACAACACACACACACATACACACATGGCACAAGGGTGAACAAACCTTTTACAATAAACCTGGGATTATTATACTGGATGATCTCATTGGACCTTCAGCATTGCCTGGTGGGGTTGGGTAACTATTATCACTTTACAAATGAGGGAAAGAGAACCTCCAGTACAGCGTTTGTGACTGTCTCCTGGTCACAGCTATTGTCTGAAGAAGTTAGAATCTGAACCCAGGACTTCCAACTCCATATACTGAGTCACTTCAAACATCACATTAGCTATTGTCTATTAAGCCCACTACCAGGCAGCATGAGATACATGGTTCTTTCTGATACTGACAGTTAGTCAGAGGTCATCTGTGAACTATGTAAGGCCCCTTTATAAACAGGCCATTGTACCACAAAGCTGGTGACATGACGAATGGAAAACTCAGTTCTCCATCAGGTGTGGACAAACCGGCCAAGATGTGATCTGTAAGCCTTTAGAATTTTTACTTTTCAATATGTCTGGGTAGAAGTTCAGGAGTAATATTTTGTGATGTGAGTATTATGTGAAATTCAAATTTCTGTCTATAAATAAAGTTTTGTTGTAAAATAGCCATAGTTTGTGTGTTCTTCATGGCTCTCCCACAGTGGAGAAAGTCTGTGGCCCACTGAACACAAAATACTACGTAGCCCACAGTTTGCTGGCCTTGCTATAAAGCAATCTACCAACTATTTGTTCCTGTACATCTACTAAGTGCCTATGAGAGTGGGTAGCCTCCAGTTTTGTTTTCGGGTGTCTACCTCTGGCATCTTTACAAATGTTCTTAGGGCCCCTGCTGTATTTGATGAGTTTGTGATAGGATGGGCAAACCAAGTAAAGAGCAGTGGTTGCTTATGGCTGATGTGAGCACTGTTTAGGTGAGTTCCTGACTAGGGATACAGGCTGAGTCTTGCTGAAGACTGCAGGTTATTATTCTGAATTTATTTTTTGCCTTTTACTGAGCAGTTATAATCTCAACAGCGAACGAGTTAAAACAGTGAGCTAAAAAATAAAAACAAAACAATGTGAAGAAAAGATGAATGATCTTACACTTAAGATTTTTAAAATCTTGTATTTCAAGAATCTTAAAAGCCTTCAAGTAGACTTTATACCCAGGCACCTGCCACTCAGGAGTCCAGTGTTATGAAGTCACCAACACTCTTGCTTTTCTGTCATTAGCAAGTCAGTATAGCTGGGATCAGAAACTCAGATTCCCGTCCTACCCAGCCAACACTAAGTTCTTACCATGTGAGTTTTTTCTATCTCAGCCTCAGTCCCTAGAAAGGGAAGGGGCTGTACAAATCCTCAAAGACCTGACACTTTTCTACAGACCATAATTCTTTTTGTCTGTAGCCATTGGATTCAGAAGCCTGTTAAGGTCACTTGTCTGTCAAATGGCAAAGCCATGGTGCTACATTGAGAGCCAACTGCACCATCACTGCTGCCAGGTAGTGTCTACCTGAGAGAGGAAGGCAGGCAGTTCCTCTGAAATAGCCCGTGTTATTGTCCCAGCATTCTGCCACAGTTGTGTGCACACTGCATCTTACAGCCACAGGTTTAAAACGGATTAGAGAGTGGACAAAGGCACTGAGTTAGACTCAACTATACACTGCTTTTCTGTGGAATATTTGCTACTGTAAATAGCAAGTTCCAAGTCCATGAGAGAATAAAGTTTTTACTAAATGTTTATTTTTATGTTCAAGATAAAGCATGTACACAATTGAATGTGGAAATAAATAACTAGAAATGCTCTGGGAACTCTCTATTTGCCCTTCAAATTCATTTAGGTTCATGAATCTTTTCATGTAAATGAATATGACAAATATAAACACTAAGAAAAACAGAACTACATCTTAGTACAGAAACAATCTTCTCTGACTAAGGGTTTAGTTGGCATTATGATAACAAAAACACACAAGATACAACACTCTTTAGCAGGCCGACTTCCACAGCTCTGCTGGAGAAGAAAAAGGCACAGACTGAAGGACATGGTGAGGAGCAGAGGAAATGGGCTCAGTCACCTGACACTGAGAGCTACGTCAGGAAAGTGAACACAACCAGTGCTAAATGATTGGCCTTCCTTCAAATGACTTCTTTAAATTAAGATGTATAAACATAGGATATAAAGACGTTACTTTTGGAAGTATCTCTGTATATTTCTTCTATATATAAATCTTTGTATACAATTTCCATGTTCCTTATATATTTTCTATATAACAAACTGAGCCAGGGCCTCCCAATTCCAAGCCCAAGGTTCCTGTGTAGACTCTTGGCCACTTTGGGCCAGAAGAGCCAGGAAAGGTCTATTTAAATGTAGTCGTCTTCAACTGGCTCTCCATTGACATCACAGTAGTGGATAAAAATCGCCACTACTCGCTGAAATACACCCCTCTTCATCTGGCGCATCTCTGAGATTTCCTCTCCTATTGTCTCCATACAAATGTCTGCAGACAACTGTCCTTTCCTTCGAGGAGCATAGATGGTACCTGGGAAATGGGGAAGAGAGGAGAGATAGTTATGATGATTAGAATCACTTGGTCCATGAAATACTAGTACATACTAGTATGTCCTGTTGCTGATGCAAGAACAGCTCATGGAATGTGCCTCCATGATTTCAGGTTTTATCAGATCTGATGCCAAGGATAGCAGAGATCATCAAAGTCTCCAGGTAAAAACAATGTACCAAGGCATAAATTATGCATAAATCAAGTAGTTTAAAAAATTTACCTCCTTAGAAACATTTATTTCAAAGCTTTATCTATAAGTGAATATACAAATATGCTAACACTTTGAAAAAGTATATTAAAAGCATCCCCCAATTCCTCTATTTAAATCACAATAAGCTGCCACGAATTAAAACAGTACTCCTAAGAAACAGGCGAATATTTAGTACAATTGAGCAACTCTAAAATATCACGTTTGTAAATTCTTCAGTAAAGATCAGTGATTTTCAGGAATGCCAAATGCAATTCTAGCAACTGGGATTAGGTGTTCAAGGCCAGGCTTGGGCTACATACATGAGAATCTGTAGAAAACTTCAACAAGCGAAGTTCTAAACAGTTCTATAATTGGCTCATGTGCTTTTCACAGAACAGGAAAATATGAAGGAATTCTCATCACGTAGACATATTGGAACCACTGTGTAGATATGTTAGACCCACTATGAATCTCATGTACACATACTAGATCCACTATGTTGTAGTTGGGCCTTTTTTGGGTCATGTTAAAATATTACGGGAAACTAAACCAAAACTCTGCATCATCCCTAATTTATAAACAAAATATTAACTATTTAACATAGTACAGTCTATCCAATCGAGAGAACACAAGTCAAATCAAGTCATAATTACTCTCTTCATCATCTTCAAAATCGTATCTGGCAAAGCTGTTGGGCTCTGCTGCCCGCAGTGACC
Source organism: Mastomys natalensis (assembly GCA_021653895.1). NCBI lineage: Eukaryota > Metazoa > Chordata > Mammalia > Rodentia > Muridae > Mastomys > Mastomys natalensis. Next base: position 2,376,816 of record JAJTUV010000106.1, read on the forward strand.
TCAGCCAAGGGAAGTCGGAAATCATGGAATATGGAGCTCCATCCACAACACCTGAAACAAGCAGACAGCTGTGAGCGTCCCATCAGTACGGGAATGCTGACAGCAGCAAACTATCCTTAAGCAGCTACAGCCAGATACAGAGCCTGAGCCAGCTGCCTTCAAAGTCATTTCTATCAATAACTCTTAAGTTTTATTTACCTTTTGTGTGTCAACAGATTCCGATTATTCTAGGGATGGTAAAGATACACAGACACACCAATATGTATCCACTCTCTATGTCTTGCAGGGATGTAAACTTCTCATTAGCCTGATGACTACTAAGACCTTCCATATCCTCCTCAGGTATGCCCTCCCATCTAGTTCACAGCTTACCATTTATCCCTGCAGTCTAGATAGACCTTACCCTCTAACGTGTAGATTTCTCTCCCCCAGGGATACTTAGGGTACTTCTTTAAATCTTCTTCAGTTCGAGTGGCTTCCAGGAAGAATTCGTATTTAATGAGCTCTCTGGAGACAACAGGGGGAAAAAAAATCAAGTAAATATACCATGAAAAAGAATGCTGGGTAAAAGCACCTGTCTGGACTACTCAGGCTTAGACTCCACCAACCATCTCAGGCAGGACAGATCTGACAGCTCCAGTCACCCCAACTAGAGAGTAAGTCTAATCAGGTCTAAAGTACAGTCTTTATAATCTTTCAAATCATATTAAGGAACGAAAATGGGAAGTCTTTGAGAAAGTGGGTTGTATGTTGAGAGTAATTAGTACAATGTTTGTATGATAAAAAAAAAAACAAAAAACAATTTTCTGAAAAATGAAGCCTCAGAGTCAAGACTGTCATTAACTGGGTTCTTTTCCATCCTCTATGGCTGAAGAGATAACATGAAACATGCATGTAGGGTCTGTAATTTCTCCTCTAAGTTTGAATAGAATGCTTCATGAATACATGCATGCTTAAATTTGAAATTTTCTTCATCCGTTTTTTTACAAGCTCAATGGCAATCATTTAAAGTAAAGAACGAGGGTCTGATCCCAGGAGGCTCCAACAGAACAACAAAGAACAACTCGGGGGCCCCTGAGCCACTTACTGGTTGATGTTGGCTATTGTGTCCATCCAATTGCGAATGCGCACCTTGTTCCGCACATTGGGAGGGTTGCTGAACTCATGGATGATGCAGATGTGATAGGGGTAGGGGCCGCTGAAGAGCTTCTGCTCCAGAGTTAGTGTATCTACCTGAAGACAACATCAGAAAAAGGTCTTCGGACCAAGGACAGTCTGAGACACCTGTCTCCAAGACCTTGAAAAGCTTCAGTTTTGAAACCCCTGGCAGATCTGACTATCAAATAACAAGCTCTGTCCCAGAGTATGTCCGGCTGTGTTTGGATGAAGACAGCAAATTCTCTACACAGCAAACTCAGCCATATTCCACTCTCCCTAACTGCCTTTTAAGGAGCTCCTGAGTCAGAGGGGGCCGATGCAGGCAACTCGTCTCCATCAACTCCACATCTTCTGAGGATGGCCTTAACTGGTGTCATTACAGGCTGCACTACAGAACCCAGAGTGTGGAAAGTCAGTCCTATCAGGACAACTGCTAGGTTTTTAAGGACAGTATGTTTCGTGCCTCCCTGTGGACTCTGTGTTGACAGGACATTCTCATGGATGCCCTTTCCCCTCTTAGCTCTTCAGTATCGTCCTGCTTCAGGAGTGTAATTCCTTTAGAGAAAGGTAAACTTCTTAGAGGAAGTCTATTTGTAAGCATGTAACCAGTTCTGAGTATTAAGACACTTAAGAATTTGATGAATTTAATATTTCCTTTTAGCAACAAGCATTATCCTACATATACATTTAACTTTTTATAATAATTACAGTTATACTATTGCTTATGAAATACCAGCAACTGTCCTAGTATATTGTATGTATTAATTAAAACAACACAAAACTGTAAGTACAATTCTAATTTTACATATAAGAAATTGAGAGATAAAAAGAACTTGCTCTATGTCAACCAGGAAGTCTGTGACCTGAGTACATATTCTTAGTCAATAGGCAACTTCTAGCTTGCTGAATGAGTACTGTGTAATGCTAAGAATACTTAAAGATCTAGTAGAAAAGCTTTAAAAAGCACTATTGACAGGACAACATGGCTCGGTTATAAAAACTCCACAGATTTTAAAGAATCATTACTAAGAGTTAAACAAAATGGACCAAATAAACAAATATTAGCACGGTGTGTATCGTATAAAAAGCCGAGCTTGGTACCTGCTGCATTGGGCGTAGGTAGATGATGCGGTTCCTCTCCGGAGGCATCCTCAGTATTTGGTCTAGTACCTGGTCCATATTTAGTTTCTTGCATTGTGCATAGTCAAATCGGTTTACAATCGGTGCATTTTCTACCTTTAAATGCTTCAGTACCCTGCACCTGGTAGCTATGGAATGAAACAAAAAGCTCTATAAATAATTAATGTAGGAGTGCAAAGCATATTCTGGAAGCATCTCTGGAAAATAGTGGCACAGGCAGTGTACTTGGAGACAAAGCTACTCTCCTGGTCACGGATAGCAGCTAAGATTTGACAACATGACTCAGGTTCAGAAGAAGTCAGCAGCTCTCATCAAGGCCCTCCTGGCCTCTACTGTTACATTCTAAAGAGATTAAGTCCTAGAAGTTGACCTGCCCAAATAGGAACTGCCAAGGAACCATTTCTTTAATAACCAAGCTTACGGAATGTGACATGACTATATAGTAAAAGGTCACACCTGAAAGAATTCACAAATATTGCCTTGTATTTAATGATAGGAATTGAACAGTTCCTGCAAATATACAGAAACTGTATCTTGAGAAAAGGCTCAGAAACCTGTGGTTTCTAAAATTCTTGGCTATACATTTTAGTACTATGGAAAGATCTACTGAAAGGTTATCTAAAACTTGATCCTTCTTCCAGTTCAACCCAGCAGACAGGAAGTCTGCTACTCACCACACTTCGCTGTACTAAATTACCAACTGCATCCAAGCCTCCTTCATCCTTGGTTTAAATTGTCTAGTTCAACTTCAGAGAGAATTCAATGGATGCAATTATAAAGCCACAGAGCTGAATTGCTAGACTTTTTAAGACTTTCACAAGGCATCTTCTACAGGATCCTCAATGCAAGCGTCATCACCTTCCAGAGCACTGCACCCTGGAACCAACTTCCATGTCTAAACAGTGCCAGCAGCCTGCCTTCAGGCTCTGTCATGCAGAGAAAGGAGGAATTTGATAGAAATAAGGAGAAAACAGAGAGGACCAGATAGTGATATGGACCTGATGGCTCTGTCTGTAAAATCAGACACAAGTAAGGAATTATCTAATCTCATCTGCCATTGACTTAGCTGTTGTCCAGAGACTGAACTACATATCTAACACCCTGTGTCTCGAGACAAGTTGAACTGAACAACTTGGTTTCAAGGGCAGAAAGTGGACCCGAGGACTTATGATCCATCAGTGGGTTAGGAAGATACAGGGGAGTCATGGGGTAAGGCCCAGCAGTAAAGCCAGTGACACTCTAGGAAGAGCTTAGGTGCTGGGAGGAAGGGATAGCTGACGCAGCACTGGGAGGCTGATTCGGATGCCCAGACATGACTGTGGTGGAGCCCGGAGCAACAGTCAGGAGCACCAGTCTGCTGTGCACCTTTCAGAGCTTTCTGTTTCAAGAAACTCAAAAAAGAGGCAGTGACTTGATTAAATATTCTATGGCAAAAAACTTGTCAGCTGAAATAAAACAAACAAACAAAACATTCAAAGTTTTGCAGCTTGAACAGTTTGACATCCAGCAGAATTCAGGAGAGATCTACCTGTCCTTTTCATGGTCTTCCAGGTTTATGGTAGGTTTAGAAGGTGCCTTTTAATGGAATTCATGGAATTTCTTTGCTTATCATCAGTACCAGAGGAAATGAAAAATGGAAATAATTTGCTTTAACAATATTTCTGCAATACTAACATAGCAGAAAGTTATATCTGCTAGATGTTCCCTTGAAAAAAGATTTTGCTCTGAGGCCCAGGCTAGCACTAGGTTCACAGCAGTCCTTCTGCTTCAGCCTCCCAAGTGCTAACATTACAGGTGTGAGTCATGCCCAGTTGTATAAGGTGTCTTCCAGTACTCATATCATGCTGTGTACCCACATGTATGTATATATGGATGTACGTGTACACACATACCACTGCATTTAACAAAAACAAATGCCAAATGCCATATGACTTAACCAAAATGATGTATACTTTACCTACTTAAGAAAATGAACACACAACATGTAATTCGTTTAAGGAAGGGAATAAGGCAGATCTGGATTTGTTTGTTTGTTTGTTTGTTTTTTTAGACACATGATGCATGGTCTCCCTGTGTAGCCTTGGCTGGCCTGGAATGTGCTGTGTAGACCAGGCTGGCTTCAAACTTAGAGTATTGCCTATTTTTGCCTCCAGGTTATTTTGGATCAAAGGTGTATGCCACAACCCCAGCCTAGATTTTTTTTTTTTTTTTTTTAAAAACAGGGATATAAACATTTAAATTTTAAATTAAAAATCCCATTATAAATGGATATAATATACACCTGAAACTTTAAAGTCTCACCCAGAACAGCCTATATTTGAGGGAGACATGTAAAGAAGGACATGGAAGGGATGCAGGAGTATATTAAATGGGCGGAGATGGTAGAAACAGAAACTGTGTGCAATGGACCCACATTGGGAGCAGCAACAATGGGCCAGGAACTAAGGATCGATTGAGCACGTAAGCAAACAGAGCAGCAAAGCACCAGGGGCCCAGTTACTCACTCCCCTTTACGGGACCTTTACAGAGCCTCATGCCCAGAGCTAAGCTGAGGTGTAACTGACTGCAGCCTCTCCATGCTAGGAAACCGCTCTGCCACATCAGGGAGCAATTAACTTCAGCAGGCGGACCCTCACTACAGAGTCATTCTGCGAGAACCATATAGCCCAAAACCAAAAAAAAAAAGATAGCTCAAAACATTCCTGTGAAAAGTAGCAATGTCACTGTTGTACAGGAGAAATAACTTTTGCTTGCTTGGCACTACTGAGGTTTGAACCTAGGACGTCCCACATACGAAGCAGCAAACATTCTACACTGAGCTGTATCTCCAGTGGCTACATAAACACATACACACATTTTAATTCTTCTTCAACGTTTAAATTTTGTGATTAAATCTTGCTGTATGGCACAAGTTGACCTTAAATTTGCAAGCCTCCAGCCTCAGTCTCCGGGTTAGTTGGGAGTTGCAGCCTGCTTCAACTGGTCTGGCCTTAAATCTCTGAAGGTTTCGTGATGTCCCTATAGAAACACAACCGCAGGTACGCACCATGGATAAACATCATCTTGGGGCAGTCCTTCAGCACTAGATCCGTGATTCCACAATTGGTCATTGTGACTCCAACAAGATTTTTGGATTTTAATACAAGAACCTACAATGATAAACGTTTGGAAGTTATAAGGGAGTGTACCTTCCCAATGCTTTGTTTCCTATAAGAGTAAACATTTTCATTGTGACAACCTAGAGTCTGTTAACCAAATTTTCTCTTTAGAATACAGACAGTCTATAAAGATAGAACCTTCAGTTTCTTTGCATGAACTGGGCTGAACTGTGAAATGATAGCTTTCTTCTTTACCTGCACATGGTCATCTTCAATCACAGGATCACTGGTGCTGGTAGACTTATCTGCAGTTCGTTTTCGTTTCATGGCATGGCATGGCTTTGTTTTGGCAACTTCTATGAAAAAGAAAATCAGAATTGTATCCTTCTTTGTTTCCCCCCATAGAACATACTCAGTTACATACGAAAGCTTTATCCTAACTTCTAAATCTCCATTTGCTTGCTGAAATAGTTAGGTGATTCTCTGAAAGGCCACTCCAAGCCACAATCACCCCTCCTACCTTACGCATTCCACTGTGCATGCAACTCCCAAACCTTATCCATGTTTTTGGCTTTGGCCTGTGCCTCAACCCATTACAGATACCTCTGGGGGTATGAAACGCATTACTTCCCTACTACAAAACCTTCCCAATGGCTGCTGCTTAGTGAGTATGTCTCGATTCCTGACACTGGAGTAAATGCCTCACTGTACCTCACAGGTACTGTATTATTTCACTCTGCAGGCCTCAGTTTTCTCCATTACCTACGTCTGAAGCCATTCATCACTCTAGCTATTTTGCTCAGAACATCTTTTGTGCCTTCAGGGTTTGAAAGATGACCATCATTTGGTTCTAACAAATTGATTTGGACCTCCAGCTAATATGTACTGCTCTGTATTTCCCCATACACCTGTCTCCATATTTAAAGTAAAAGTTGAGCCTTGGAGGCAACAACTCTTCTTTCAATGTCAGCCACTAGAATTACAATGAACACTAACTGAGAAGCTCCACACTCAGCACGGCAGGTCCTGAGCACACCGTGTCCTGCACTGCTTGCTCTAAATGCTTTCCTTGTATTAACTCACTGAATTTTTACAACGCACTTCTAATATAAGTTATTTTTAAATTATCCTCATGAAATATACAAGGAAACTGAATCACAGGAAGGTAAACTAGCTTGTCAAGATGTTAAGTACATATCAAGAGTCAGATCCACTCAATCTGGTTCTAGTCACTAGGTTACCAGCCCTACAATATTTTCCAGTGAAGTTTAACGTCAATTTGTTAGTATTTTACTAAAACATTGTAATTTAATGATAAGAACAAATAAAATTCTATTTAAAAGCAAGGTCTAAACACAAACCCGCATAATCTATTAAATCTATTATTAAGATATTGAAAGTCTTCTTGTTTTTGACACATGCTAGCAATGTGCAACTAAGTGAATACAGCTCTGATGTTAATTTATTGATCATCACTCCTATACCAGTGTGCAGTGTAAACACTCTAGTGCAGATTACAAAGGAGAATGAGGTTCAGATCTTGCCAATTCGTATCAAATCCAAACATCTGAAAGTAGCTGTTTTGCTGAAGGCAAAATAAAAGAGTTTTATTCATCCAACAATATCTTGAAGAAACTTCTGGCAAAACCTACCTCCATGACCAAAAGCCAGCTACAGGCCATACATTTTACCACCACCAAGATTCACAGACCTCAACAGAACTCCTCAGGACATCATCAAAGTGCAAACAAACCAAACAGGCCCATTTCAGTCATCTAGCAGCCAACTACAACGGTCTTCTGCCTTCTCCTTTTATGACCCTATCTCAAACTTTTCACCTTCCTGATGCCTTCTCCCCTCTTTACTGCCTGTAACAGTATTCTAGTTATGCTCCCTGCTCTCCACTGGGACTAAATTGGTTTGTGCTTTCTTGAAAAAGCTATTAAATGAAGTGAAAGTTTATTTGTAGGTGATTTTGAGCAAGTGTTTCCACACATACAAGGAAAAGGGAATGTCCTATACCTATTATTATTCTTTTGTGTCTTCCTTCCTGTCTGTTGGGATCACGTCTAATAAGATTTTGTACACTCTCTAGCATCGACATAACTTCCGATGGCTACACTTACTAAGCCCACTTCATCCATCTGGCCTCACACTGCATAAGACATAGTGCTAAAGGCTGGGAAGAGAATGGCAAACAAACACTGTCCCTGTCGTGTGTCGCTCCTGCTCTACTGCGTACACAGACAGTGAACCAGCAGTACACATGTGGGTGTGAAAGGTGCTCCAGAAAAAGAGCAGATGAGACCAGCCTCACAGCACCAAGGACAGAGACCAGCAACTCGGAGACCGATTTTACTAAATGCTACTCTCTCACAACCACGTTAGGTGTTCTGTGATATTTGTTTCAGAAGTAAAATACTTTTAGAAAGTATTGATTTTTTTTCTTCCCAGAAAAACTTCTTAAAAGTAAATTGGACATTTGCATGATGTTTTAAAAATATTCAGAACTAATGTATGCACTAAAAAAAAAGTTATCTCAAACAGAAAAATAGAAACAGTAGAAAATGTTAAGTGAAATTTTTCTTGTTTTTATCCAGGTAATTATTTAACCTCTGAAAAAGTCAGACCATGTGACAGTTGAGAATAAAACAGAAAAAGGACTAAGAAAAACCTAAGGCAAAAAAGAAAAAAGAAGAAAAGAATCTCCAAGATAAATGGTTCATGTTAAAAAAAAAGTTCTAAGATCAACTGATAACACTTCAGAGACAAGATATCCAATAATTGGACATTCATAATAGTTCTTAAATAGGACTCAGTATTGGAAAGGTATATAACCAATCAGTTATTACAAACTCTGATATAACAAAAGAGAAAATAAACAGACATTTATTCAAATGAGAAGCTGAGACCGTTTCTCTAAAGCGTATGAGGGCAGGCCTTTCACAGAGTAAGGAAAGCATGTACATTCAACTTCACAGAGCCAAAACCCAGGCAACTAAAGTCTCACAGTCGGTACAGGGCTGAAGTTCAGATTCAGGGTGATAAAGAAGTTGAGTGTTGGTGTCAGGTGCAAGTGTGATTATTCTTAATGCTACTGAGCTAGCTGCAAACTTCAAAATGGTCATGTTATACATTCTTTTCTATATGCTTTTTAAAGACTACCATAAAACATCTTAAAATTCAAGCTGGGAAAAGTATTTTTATTATATAACAGATCAGAGTTTGAAGAGTACACTGTATGTTCAAATACAAATTGTTTCATATGAATTTACACCACTAGGACTACCTGCACATAGGTTAACACTGTATGTTCAAATACAAATTGTTTCATATGAATTTACACCACTAGGACTACCTGCACATAGGTTAAGTCTTGCGGTGAGAAAGCTTACTTTTGTGAGCTTAAAGCCTCATACGTTCCGCTTATTTAGTACATGAAAAGCAGGCCATGCCTCTGTTGTGGGACTGCTTTTAAGATTTAAAATTAAGATGCTTAGAGAAAATTAAAATCCATTGCTATCTGCTGGTATATATTAGTAATTTAATAAAAGCAAGAGGGATTGTCTTAGAACAGAAATATAAGTGTGCGTGTGTGTGCATGTGTGTACTTTCACCCAAATAATCTGAGGAAAACTACTTACTTACCTGTTTATCTCCTGCCAAACCTAGCTGGAAGCAAAATAGATTTCAGAAAAAAACAAAAACAAAAACCAATCACTAAAACCCAGAGGCAGGCCCAGTAATGCCCAGGAAAGTTCAGCAGCCCAGCTACCTCATGCTCCTACCTTCCCCTAAGCACCAGGTCTTACGAGACACCCTAAGTGTGGGGCGGAGCAACACTCCTGGGACTATGTAGACTCAGGCATCAGAATCAGAATTGCACACGGTTTAGGTTTAACTTTTCTTAAAGATGAAATGATTCTCGATTTTCTGGATTCAAAGTGTTTTTACATCTGCTTCCACCAAAACACTTTTTACAAATTATTTAAAAGTTTCTATGATCCACAGAACTCCCAAATAGGGTATCATTTACCATAAATTAGCTTTTTATAAAGAAACTCATGAAACAATCTCGTGGCATTCTCCAGCCCTGCCCTGCCATCGGCTAATCCTGGGAGCATTGTCATACCTGACTCAGATATCAGCGGTACATGGGACAGTCTGCTCCTGGCCCTGGTTAGGGGCCTCCGAGGGTAGTCTTCATTAGACTGCACGTCACAACTCTCAGGCTGGGAGCTCCCCTTCCTGTCCTCACCTGTAGCCCCACAGCCACTCCCATTAGTCCTCTCATCAAGTGCTGGGCCTGAAGACCCCCCTTGTGGCAGAGTCCTAAAGGAAAAGGCGGATCTCGTACCATCCGCGCCATTCACAACACAGGCTCGGCTGGTCGAAGGACGCTCCTCGTCAGAACACCTGCCAGTTCTCCTTTGAGACTCCTGGGGCCTGAGACAGCAGCATCTGGGGCAGACAGAGCTCTCTGCATCTCCCTCCTCCGTGGCCTCAGAGTCCTCTGACCCACCAGGGGAACAGACACACTGCCTGGAAACATCCACTTCTGGAGGGCTAGGCTCGGAGGAGCCGCGGCTGGTCACCGTCCTTACAAAGTCCGGGCTCTGGGAAGCCGTGCTGGGTGAGCTGGAGTTTGCCGCTGTGCTGGCGGCTGTGCTGCTGCAGCTGGGATAAACATCCTTGGCTTTTTTCTTTTCAGAACCATCCCTAGCTGCTTTCATATCGGCTTTGATCTGCTCACTGGTGACCTGACAGCCTTTCTCACAGCTGCTCTCCTCCAGGGGAAGCTGCTTCGCCTGGCCCGTCTGATGGGAGGAGCTGTACCTCTTTCGAAGTGGAGTCTTGCCTTTTCCACTTACTGCTTACAGAAAAAGAAGAATGACCCGAGGAAAAGAAAAGATTTCAGTACAAATTCTGGACAAAAGGCAAGAGTAAATCTGGAACAGGAGACTAGTCACCTTATCATCTACTTCACTGCTACAAAGCTCTGCACTCACCTCTAGTGCTTCCTCCAGCTTGCCCACTAAAGCCTCCATGATCTGATTTGAAACTAACTTCCCATCTGGGCCCCTCTACGTACACCCTGCACCCGGCCCCACCGTCTCCCTCAATATAGGCCTGCCTCAGCACTGAAGGGCCTGGGGGCCGTGCAATCCCCCGGTGTGCCCACCCTAAAGCCACAAACTACAGTAAGGCCTGAAACACTGCCATCTAAGTTTCTACCTGACTTCAACTGGACTAACGGCTCTTAGGGACAGCTGGAACCTGATCCTTCACAGCACCTACAAGGTCACTACAGCACAGCAAGGCTCAATGAATACAGACAGAATAAGCAAAGAAGGCTGGCTTCTGGCCAGCACAGACTTTAGTTGCCTGATTTAGAAATTGAATTTTGTAGGAAAAATTATAAGTTAGTCAGCTGGTCCCAGTCCTCGTACATTTTAGTTTCCTTGAAGGTTCTTTTCAGCCACAGTATATTATTATTTGAATTTTAAAAAGAGTGAACTAAAAGTTGAATAATCAGCCAGTGGTTAGTAAATTACTGCAAGTTCAAAAAAACTGAGCTTTCCAAAATAAAGATTATATATGATTCAGGGACAGTGTTAACTGTGTACTGAACACGCAGACACAGTGAGGAGTGTACAGGAAATGAGCACACTGTGTAGAAAAAATAAAAAGCTTGAAAGAAGTATCCTTTGCTAAAAGTAGCGAGTCCATGGTTCTGAGAACTGAGGAAAAGCTGGGTAAGGACGGACTGTGAGCTGAAGAGAGAAAGGTAGTACAGTTTCTTAGGAAGGCAATAGAATAAGCTGCTGCCTAGGATGAAAGGGAAGCCAGGAATTACCTAAAAACAAAACAAAACAAAACAAACAAACCATCATATTGAGGGAGCTGGAGATACAGCTCACTGGCAGAGTACTCGCCCTGCATGGTAAAGGCCCAGGTCCAAAACCTTAGGACCACCAAAACCCCACACACACAAAGGGAAGCCTTGAGTTCCTGTGTGTCAGGACTCCCTCGAGTGCTGCAGCAGCCACCAGATCCAGACTACGACTGCACAGAGGATCAGCTGTTGAGTGGCCACTGACCACCTGACAGCACAGCTCCCTAAGGCCCACTGAGACTCCTCATGCTCCCTGCCCTCCCACCGCTCTGCCCTACCCCCTACAGCAGTATGGCCCACCACCCTGCTGAGCCTTTTGCCTTCCTTGCTTCCTAGCTCATGTCAGATGTGTAAGCTGCACTGGAAGCTGCAGCGCACACACACCAGGAAGACTGAGTGGAGCAGTTCTGAAGCATCCCACTGCAAGCCAGGGGTGGGCGCCCTCTCACCTGCTGTTTCTCTAGACTGTCCTGAGTCTCCAGTTTTTTCTTCCCGTTCTGAGTAACGCCGGGCACCGTTCTTAGGAATCCAGACTTCTTGGAGTTCTAGACTGTCTTCTTCATCATCGCTCTCTGAATCAGGAACAGCAATTGGTGTTGGTTTTACCACACGCTGCAGACCACTAGGTCCTAAAACAAAAAGCGCAAGACTAAGAATATTTTTTGCTCAAGAAACACTCTCTCAGAAAGTACTATTTCAGAGATCTACGGTCACAGAGATGCTTTTGTCAGGGTAGCCACTGTCACTTATTGTAGTCAAACAAATATTCAGGTGAGGTTCTGTGGAAATATTTTAACAAGCTAAAGCCGTTATGACAACATTAAGTATGACTAGAATGACAACTGAAAGCAGAGTAAGACATTTTTCCCACTTCACTATTTCAGAAAGCACAATAGATCATCCTAATACAAACAAATAACAGTTGCAGTATTTTAAAGACTAAGCTACACAGTTTCCCTATTTTGCAAATACACAAGCCAAAGCAAAGAAGAGAAAACTCACAATGCATGGAGTGGTGAGTGCGGACCTAACTTGAGGACCTTGCGTTGCCCTTTGGTGGTGAATGGATGGGCGCCTGTGTAAAGCACACAGTAGCACAACTTCGGACCTTCCGCTCTTCTGACCTGATCCTGACAACTGACTGACATTAATACAACTAACGAAACTGGAGCCGTAGGTTATCTGGTTTGCCTTTCCACATCACACTGTACAAGCCTAGCAAGCTGACACCCAGTGAGTCTTCTGGGTAAGTGACTGCATCTGTAACGAGGTACCATGACAGCAAATCAGGAAGGACAGTGCTGCATTCTAACCTCAAACTGTGCCTTGTTACTCTCAAAGTAATGCTGAGAGCACCACTCACCTCTGAGAAACTGTTTCCCATCATAAAGCAAAGAGCTGGTCAAGGTCATTTACAGGCCTAGGGCACCGTCCTGACGCTGGAGTCAGAGACTAGGCTTTGGTCTACTCACTAACCCAGCTCAGCCTCTGCCTCGCTCTCCCTTCCCCTCTGAAATGAGGTCAGAGTACAAGCACTTTTTTTTTAAATTTAAGTTAAAAAAAGTTTTCGAGACTTTCATAAACGGGCATTTACTCACATCGTTTTCACAGCTCTCTCTGACCTCTCACGTTTATGACTTCTTGTTATGCAAACACACACAGACATCAGACACAGACACACACACACACTGAACACTGCTCATACAAACAGAAATGAACTTAATGGGGTTATTTATCTCAACAATCTGAGTGCTTTCTTTTTCTACATCTACATGAGACAGTAAAGTAAGAAAAAGCAGTGTTGGCTGCAGCTACAAAGAAAAGACAAAAACACAAGGAAACAGTCACTTAAGATATAGATGCACAAGACACAGAGACCAGCAATGATCTCCAACACTTGTCAACAGTGACTAGCAGACAGCACAGCAGAGCCTGCTCTCGGTACTTCCAATTCTCCATTATACTTGGCTCTAATGTCCTAAGGATGGATGGAGAAAGACTGGCATGAGTACCTGCTTGTTCCTCATCAGCATCCATAGGAAGGACTCCCTGATTGTGAGCTGGCATACCACTTCCACTCTCGGCTACCACGTCTCCATCTTCCTGGACCATGTCTTCCATCTCATTCAATGCTTAAATAAAAATAAAGTTAAAACTAAAGAAAACACAAACATCTACAAAGCATGCAAGACTGTGGCAGTGCTGAGGACAGAACACCCTGTCGCTGTAAGGCCTGCTTTTACAAGAGCAGCTTGTCACTGCTTCAGTAGAGAGACAAAGTGGCCAGCTAATCAACAGAAAGGGAAATCACAGATAGAAAAGGATTATATCATCAACCAATGTAAGATAAAAGCAGGAGAAAAATTCATAGTTGAAACTAAAGACCATATCCATCCCTGAAGGGGATAGCTGGGTGATGTCTCCATTAAGGTATTTGCTTGATGATGATCATGATCATCTTATGAACAATGAGCCCTGTGGTACCCACTGTCTTATCCAGGCTATACTGAGCATGCAAACTCAAATTCTACCTTTCTTAGGGACGTTCTTGAGATTAGGCTGTCATCTACTGATTAATGCACAACAAAAATCATTAATCAACTACATATAGTTTATAACACTTTAATGGCATTTAAATGTTGGATGTTCTACAATGTTTACTATACCTAGTGTGTACCAGTGATGAGAACATGTGGTTTTATTCTTACATTATTCCAAAGGATAAGTTCTATGAAAACCTTAAGAGCAATAAGCTTCAACTTACAACTACTAATAATAGCTGATTTCATCAGATGTTTACAAAATTAAGTGTAAAATCTCTCAAGGCAATATGCAAGATATTTAATCTAGCAACATCATACTTCCCAGAAAATCCTTTGGCTGATCTCAGTTTGAGTCAGAACAATACCAGTATTGAATACAATAATGAGATTTTTGCAATAAGAGGTATTCTCTCCTCTGTGCTGAGCTGTGGGCACACTTTTCCATTGCCCTCTGTCACTACAATTGCACTTACAGGGTTTGCATAGTTTTGCACTAAAGTTGTAAGAACTTCCCAGAGACAATTTATGTCTTTCAAATCTGTGTTTCTATGGTGCCTGTGGCCTATACATGCCATGAATCTTGGGCATGTCAAATGGACAACATGCAGTTCACATGGTCTTATCTTTACTACCTACTTCATTCGATCTCTTGGGTTTGGGTCAAGAGACTGATTTGACTCTAAGCTTACAGTATCTACGAGTCTGTATATGAAAATAACAAAGCTTGGAGCCATCTATGGAAAGTTTAATGTTAGAGAAAGATCTAGAGTTCAATATAGAGTTGGCACTAATGATGCTATTCTAAATGACAATGAAAAAGGAGAGAAGGGGAGAGGAGGAAGGGAGGATAGGGGAGGGAACGAAACTGAGGAAGAATGCTACATGAGGTCAAGGTAAGAGCAGGAGAACGGCTAGAGACTCCAGGATCCTATCAAATATAGCTGAGCTGTCGGATCACCACCAGGCTTCAGAATCGGTCTGGTGACTTTGCTAAGACAAAAAGAAAAGACTATAGGTAACTTGCTGGTCGGGACAGCTATGTTCACAAGATGCCTTCAATTACAAATCTTCCCTCAGGAACAGGACAACCCTATTTCTTAATAGTTACAATGTCTACAGGAGTAGACAAAAGAAAGGCAAAGATGACTACATGAATTCTTTTTCTAGTTTTGAGAAATCAACTGAGAAGCTAGAACACCTTGTGAGGAAACCGCTTCGGCTCCTCCTTACTCATTAGAAGGGTGTGTAGAAGGAACCTCTGGGTAATGGGTCGGCATGCAGCAGCTGTTCAATAACTATTACAGCATCGGGCAGGGAATTACAAAGTTGAAATTTTATAAACTGGAATCAGCACATACACTTTCTGTGCTGCACAGTTGTGAAGATTTACAGTTTGTGAAACATGTCCAGGACTACAGCCGGTGCTCACTTCTTTCTTCATTTCAATAGTTTGAGAAGCTGCTTTAGCACAGACCTCAGAGTTAAAACTCAGTTAAATTAGGCCTCTAATGCTACCAAAGTACCCTAATCCCCAGGATCTATTGGCCTTTCCCACTCTCTGAATTCTCTTAGAGATTTCTATGTGTGTAGACAAAGAGTGACAAGCTCAAACAAGAAAGAGATGATCAGACAAGCCAAAGCAAAATTCATTGTTTCTGGAGCTCATGAAAGATCTGAGTTACCATCGGCTGCAAACTGTGCCTCTCCTTGTTGTAGGTCTTGCCGAAAGTCATTGTCCTCATCCGAATCATCTGGGTGATGGTGATTGTTGTCATGGATGTTGGCGTTATTATTCTGAGCATTATTATCATTGTCATTGTTGGAATTCTGGTTGCTGACAAGCGCTGAGGAAACCCCAATTCCAGTTCCTGCACTCAGACCAACTCGAGCACAGCCCTAGGCAAACATATCATGTGCTTATTAATTTGGGATACTACACACAATACCTCATCAGTAACCTTTCATTTCATCTTTACATAAGGACTAATATTTAAAAGTATAACTTAAGAAATGTTTTAAAATATATACAAAAGAATCATTCAAGGCTCACAACATTTCAAGCAATAAAGCATTATTAGCCTGATTTGCAAGCATCAGATGCATCCTGGGAGAGATCTGTGTGACAGTACACGACCAGTAAGTGGTTTAGCTGGTAACTGAAAACAGGTTCGGTGACGTATGCTTTTCCAATTCTAACAAAATGTCAACAGTGAGAACAGAAGCACAGCAACACAGAGCACAGTGAGAAGAGTTCTATGCGTGAGGCAGCTGTAAATTACATTTTATACAATTGGGCAACCTTGGATATATAACTTATTAGGAGACGGCAGCAAAGTAAAGCACTTCCAAAGTAAATACCTAGGCCTTAGACCTGAGCTTCTGCTGATTCGTTTTTAAGTGCTTTAGAAGCAGCCTCTGTCCTTAGGCAGACTGCAGCTTCACCTCCACCTTATCCTTAATTTACAAGAAGGAGGCAGCATCTTCTTTTTCCTTTCCCTTCTCTGAAGAGCCCTTAATATTCACTGATAACAAGAGGCTACCATTATTATAAATGTTGTGTCTTCACTGAAGATGGAACTTTAAAAAAGTTACAACTATACATCAGCATATAGGCACATTTATTAAGAAGAAATAAACATCAGACTGTTTTCCTTTCTTTCATGGATCAGAAGAAACTGAAAAGAACACAGTATAAAAACTTCTCTCAACCGTGCTTTACCTTTGGTGGTTCACGAAACATCTGGTCCAATGAAATAAACTCCAGGCTGGGCAATAATTCAACAAACTGGCCAAAAGAATCCAGCTTCAAAGCATGGCAGCGCACGAGGTTGATGTCAACCAGTCGCGTCCACCTAGAGTGGTCTGTTGAAAGTGACATAACAGAGCGTACTCAAGGAACTGATGAAGTTTGCTGCAGATCACAAAAGCCTTTCCTTCCAATCCTTTCACTCTGAGTAACTTTTCCTTACATCACGGTCTCTAAGGCTTGATGACTCCCTACTATCATCTTCCACAGCGAATTTCATTGTGAGAAATACATGGCACAGGAAACACTGATGTGAAACTAAGGTGACCCTGATTTAAATGTCATCTCTTCATCAGCCTACATGCCTTTAAGCAACAGGACACTGGGTAAAGCAAGCATGGCACATTCACTTAGTCGAACAGATGCACCTACTTTGACAGAATGAGAAGAACTATATGCTTGCTGAGATGGACAGCTCTCCCGAACATACTTAGTATGAAAAATAAGGCACAGGACAGTGTACACATAGGAAGATCTGTCTGTCTATAAATCACTTTAAATGCTATAAATGTATAGGATGTAATATGCACAAGTAATTTGTCCAGAAGAAATATAAGAAACTGTTGATGATTGTTACCTTGAGAAGAGGAGACTTTTCATTTTGTACCTTTCTGCACTGTCTGAAATTTATCAAGTGCATGTATTACTTTAATTTAAGTGTTAACAGGAGTTCTGAATGATGGGATTATAAGCCATTTTTGTTTTCTTCTTTATACTCTTCTGTATTTAAGAAAACAAACCAAAAACCCAATAAATGTTATTTTTTAAAGTGATCTATACCTGCTATATACTAAATTCCTAATTTCCGTAACATGTAGGCCACTGATAGGTGAGGTCTAGCCACTATGGCATGCTATCTCAGAAGAAGCTCAAGAGCACTGAACAGAGCGGCTCTGCAATGAGGTGCAGATTGTGGCAATTGCTCTGACAGCAGAGGCAAGGGCTCACTAAGAAGTACAAGAGTCTTTGTGTGGTTAAAGTAGCATCACAAGAAACTCATCTAAATTGCTAATCTACTTAAAGCTTGTGAACACAGACGTTAAGGGCTATAAACAGCATTACTATTTTAGAAAGATGGACTTGTGCCATAAGGAAAATATCAAGCATGGAATTCACGTGTATGCATGAGAGGGGTACACAGGAGAGGTTGAGACAAATGGACTTTGGTCAATAAAAGTTTTCACTTCAGGTTAGAGTTTCGAAGTCACGTAAGGAAGAGTTTAGAAATATGCCCATCCGTACTTTGTGTTTCCACATGATGTGCCATCTTGAAGGTAATTCTCAAGGAAACAATAGTCTAGGTTCTGGGCTGAGACTTTTAATCTTCTGTGAAAAGATGTGCATGTGAAGACCAGGGCACTGAAATCTACAATTGAGGCAGTGCAAACTTCTATGTTAAGAGCTTTAAAAATTGAAGGAGAGTTCCAACTCACAGAATAATGGTTCTCAGAAGTTTTATGAACAATCTACATAAGATATTCTGTATCAAAAATATCTACATTAGGAATATAATAATATCACATAAAAAGACACTTTATTTCACTGCCAAAAAACATAGCAATATTTCCAAGTTTATGGTACCTGAGATCCAATTGTATGGGTTGTGTAGATGAGGACAGTTATAAATTGCCAGGTATTTGATACAGGAAAAGACTTCATTGACTGCCTTCATTCCTATATCGGTAATAATACCAGGGTTCTCTACCACATCAGCCAGACCATACTTCACCAAGTCTGCATTCGCCATTCTGCCTAGAAATGCGAACCAAATGTCAATGTCAATGAAAGTCTCAGTGTCATGGAGTTGCCAACTCTGTATCCTATCCTTTCATGTTATTAAACTGTTCTACCAGTGGTCCTCACCAGGCTGGCTGCAAACCTAAAGTCAATTCGGAATATACGGTAGCATTCTCATACAAACAAGAATCTGCGTTAAAAATTAGGGATAGCTAATAGGACATAAATAATATTCAACTATTTAGAAAGAGGAAAAAGTATAACTGAGAGATATACTGGTTCATACAACTCTGAAACTTTAATTTTATCTTTTAAAAAAGAAAATCAAAATCATAAAAATGAAAATCTCTCATATATAACATATATGTTGAACTCTGATGTGGCCATGGGAAACTAGGCTTGGGTTTCACTATTGAGCCCACAGCATAGGAGATAGGTGTCCACCTGTCCCGGGAATTGGATTCTAACTCAGATACATTCCACTGGTCAGGTCACAATCTTGGAGAAGGATCAGGGGAGGGAGGAAGGAAAGATATGTAAATCATCCTAAGTCATGTCACTGGGAACCTCTCCATCTCTTGCATATCAACATTCTCTCTCCCATATAGCTGGTTCTCACTCTCTGGGACAGTTACTTAAACAAAAGAGCTCTTTGAAAGATCATCTGTTTACTCCCACTGTATCCTCAGTATGTAGGACAGTACTAGGAATCTAAGTACCACACACAGCCTATAGTCCTTGAAAGTAACTCAACAACCCTACAAAGAAAACTCAGTTGTTCTTCGAGAAACTGTCTTGAACAATACAGCAATGTGTATCTGTAGTTTGAAATATGTGGAAATATCCACCCCAAGCACTACCACACTTACTTTCCACATAGTTCACACTTCCGATGACTACCCAACATCAGTATTTGCTGGTATTTCTTGCAGAAGTCATCTTATATCATCCTAAATATCAACCTCCTTGCTTTCTGGACTTGAAGACTATGTTTTCCCTTGTGATGAGTGAATCCCTGTACTGACTCTATCTACCAGGTGTTGTCCACATAAATGCTCCACTGTAAAAGGAGAAATGCATGCCTGCCTTTAATACAACCCATTCCTGCTCCTGAGGCTTTCTACTGGCTTTAATTCTTAAAATCCTGACGATACCAGGACTTCATTTCTGTTCCTTTTCTCTTCTTTATTTCCTCTTCTTACAGGGCAGCTAAAGGTAAAAACCACTACTTACTGAATACCTCCAGTATTAAAGATTGCTATGAATGTATTTATGTTTTTGCTGCTGTTTTGGAGATGGGCTCATGTAGCCTAGGATGGTATCTAGCTTGTTATTTATCCAAGGATGATCTTTTGCATTCCTAATTCTCCTTCTCTTTCTCTATCATCTTTTTCAATGGCTCTTCAGACCCAGTCAAGAGAAAAGTAGGAAGGTACTTAAGAATCTTATTATACAATCTTATGACTAACAACTGGCAACTCTCAATTCTCATCCTCCCTCCCTCTCTCCCTCTCTCTCCTCTCTCTCTCTTTTTCTCTCTCTCTTGTTCTAGAACTTCAGTCTATATTCCTGAGTTTCCACCCTGATCGGCTTCCCTCAAAGCTCTGAGAGAACAAATGCATGTGGACAGACTCCCGTCTCTAAGTGGTCCTCCCTCCCGGAATCCTGGCCATCTTTATTTCCAGTACACAGCAGCAGCTTTTCAGTACACTCACCGCCCCATCTGCTACTGCCACCCTTAGTAAGTGCTGAGGACAAAAGTAATGTTTCCATTTAGCTATTTCACCAGACAAAAAAAAGGGACTTGAGTTTCACAAGAGGATCCCATTCCTTCACCTTCCTGTTTCAAGATATGAATTACTAAGACGGCAGATGAAACGAAGGAGCAAGAATGAACACTACTTCTCCCTCTTTATTTTTCACCTTGTGTGTATGGGTACATCCATGTGCCATGGCGCTCACATGGAGGTTAGAATTCTGTATTATTTGAGATAGGACTTCTTGTTCTGATGCAATGGCAGGCTAGCTGTCGTGAGACCATCCAGGGACTCACCTGTCTATACCCTCTACCTGGCTAAAGGAAAGCTGGCATTATAGCTGAGATTCTTAAGACATTGTTACCACATCTGCTTGGTATCGGCTCTGGGAAACTCAAGTCCTCATGCCAGCCTGGCAATCACTGTACCCTTGGACCCAGCTCCCTAGCTCTTACCCTTCTTAAGATGGCTTGTAACTTAACACTTATCCTTATAGACTCCCTGGCAGTCTCTGGTGAAGCAGAGTCCATATACAGGCAGGTTGAAGAGTCTCAGAAGGGAAGGGCTTATAAAAAGGCTAACACCAAGAGCCTACTAAGTATGAAACAAATTATTTTGAAAGGTATGAAATAATGATAGTTAAGCAGTAGTGTTTATATCCTGCTGAAAACATGTGGTGAGGCAAGAGAAAACAACAGGGCAAAACTAGTGTAAATACACGAAGAGCTCACCTAGCCCTGCAAGTGGTACTTTCACAACAGGTAAGCCTTCAGCCGACTAAAGGGGGCTGACCTGAGGATAGGGACATTATTAAAGCTATGAGATCTTTGGAGCAAAAAGTTCTTTAAAGAACAGATTCTGACATCAGGGCATCTATACACCCATGCTACAGAAAGAGGATACTAGTAGCTTCTTTCATAACCAGAAAAGCTGGATAAGAAAAGGATTAATTTTCTATGAACCATCCTACTATCTTAGCCTCTTAATGATGTTCTGATAAAACCTGATAGTTTTCAAGCTACATAGATTAAAAGTGGTTCTGGTATTAAATTGTCTACAAATAGGTGCTTTGATTTCTTAAAAGAAATCTGCAGGAATACTAATGAGAAGCTCAAAGACAAAGGAGGAGGAAAAGCAATGAACAAAAGCACAACTGCCATACTGTACATAACACTCTGAAATGAACAAGGAAGGGAGTCCTGGGTTCTGTCCAGCACTGTCCTAGGCTGTTTTGGCCAATGTGTTTTACCTTTCATGTTCTATAATACATATCATTAAATCCAAAGGAAACACAAAAACCATCTGGTATGACAGTGGATGTTCAAGAATGTTTATAAATTATCTGACAAATTAATTCTTGGTAAAATGAAAACACATTGTTGTTGTAAATTTCAACTATCTTACAAATGTTATGTGGGAAAACAGTTTGAATCATGAATTTGACTGACTTAAATTCAACCCTAAGGGATGAGTTCCTAATTGTTACTGCATACTCAAAATGTTATCAAGCCAGCATCAATTACCATAAAATGGATACTAACCACTGTGTGCTCACAGTATCTGCAAAGTCCAGAACTCCAGCTGGCTTATTATGGAAATGCAAAATAAGAGCAAAGAATGGGGGACCTCATCTGAGGAAACCATCAAAAGTTCCAAGAAATGTGACAGATCAAATTCAACAAATAGAACTATGAAAGACATTCTGAGAAAATAAAACAGAACCAGAAAGAAACATGGACAGTAAAATGAAGATAACTGCAAACCCAGATAAAGATTTTCCCAGTGTTAATCACTCCAGTCCCAATAGCACGCTCACAGAGGTGGCCACATGGAAGAGGAACTCAGTACATGGAAGTAAAACAATTCCTCTCCAACACATGTAAGCACGCAAGACATTAGGTCAGCTTACAGTCAAGAAATAAAAACACAGAATATTCTGATTTCAGTATATCAAGCGCGTTTTCCACAGCACATGCAGGTAATGAAGCATGATGTCTTACTCTGTAGCAAGAACTCATCTACATATCCCAGATGAAGGGTTTCAAACTGGGGAAACTCCAATTCTGCCATCTTTAGGGCAGAAAAGACACCATCTTTGGTTAAAGAAGGCTGGATGCGAACTTCATGTAACCTACAAACAGAAAAACATGTTAAAGGAAAACAATGGACTCAGACTCTTCCTGATAACAGAACTTAGAAACAAGTTCATAATTTTACAAAAGTTACCACAGGTATCAAAAACTTTTTTCTCTTTCCATTAAAAAACATAACAGCAACGACAACAAAATCAACCAAACAAACAAACCCCTGAGATTTCTCTTTTCAAGTGCAGCCTCACACTAGGCAGTACACTTAGCTATTCAACTAGTAACAATAAACCATAGAGTAAGAATCCTAGAACCTGCCCAGGAACTCTTTTTTTCCTCCCTACGCACTTCCTTAAGGATGACCTAAATGAGGTATAGACTTGGCAGACAGCTCAGTGAGGGCCACTGGCTATGCAGCCTGACGGCCCGAGTCACTAAGATCAATCTGAAGAACCTACAGTGGAAAACGGGAATTGATGACCCAAAATTTTTCCTCTGTGCATCTAATGCTGGTATCTGACAGTTTTCTTATGCTAGCGTTAATGCTTTACTTTAAAAAGGATACACGTCTGTGGTATGCAAAAACACTAAGTTAAATTTAGAAACACTCTTTTGTTTTATTTTTAATAGTCTATTATTGGTATATACTGGTATATTGGTATACAGTAGTATATTGGTATATACTGGTAAAAATTTTTAATAAACTAATAAAAATTTAACTTAAGGAAAATGTAAAAATATACATAGAATAGACCTCTAAGAGGTGGGACATAGCTAATGTAGTATAAAGTGATATGAAGACACATTTAAAAGATTATGGACATGTGACATTGCAAAGGTTGATATAAGACAGATTTCTGACTAGGAAGTATATCATCGACTAAAACAATTCAGAAAACCAAGAACAGACGGAGAATGGCTGGAGAGGCCTTCAGATACCAGTGTCACCAATGCCTATCCACACTACACTCAGGCACTGCCTTCCTATGCAATGATACTATATGCCCTTCCAGGGCTGACCCACTAGAATGCAGTTCAAAGGGCTCCAGCTCTGAAGACAGACAAACATGAAGTGATACCACCTGCTACTGAAGTAGTTCCTTTGTATATTAGATCCAAATGAGACAATCAAAATTTATACACAAGTATGTGTAGACACATTGTAATTGTAGAAAAAGAAAAGGTAAGGTAAAGTGAAGACATACCTCCGGGCAGCAGTGATGATGAGGTAGCCAAGGTCTACTTCAAGGGCATTCTTGCAAGCTCCTAAGACAATAGTGTGCAAATTCCTAAAACCACCTAATTAAAGAAAAAAAGAAACAAAAATAAACATTTCTCTGACTGCAGAACTTGTGGTAAAGGAGTTAGTTATACATGCCTTAAAAAATTCCTTGTTTAAAAGTAAAATGCTTTGTTGCTACAAGCAAAATTACCTCAAGGTGAATTATTCCTAGCGGTTACTCCCCAAAACAGATACTCATTCTGGAAACATACTTTGAGCATCTCAACACTTCAAGACTTAGAACAAAAATGCTCAAAACCCAGGAGGAACTACAGGAAGACTGCCACCTCCTGGTGAAATCCTGAACCTCCAGTGTATCATGGAACAAGATAGCACTGCTTTATCTCCTTTTCATGTTTGACTTTTCAAATTTTGTTGTAATTAATCAATTAATTTCCTGTGTGCACGTACCACTGCACACACCCATGTGGGGGCCAGAGGTTCCTGTATTCCTTGTCACCTTATGCTTTAAGACACAGTCTCTCAATGAAACTATAACTTGTCATTTTGGCTACACTGGCTGTCCACTGTCTGCCTCCACCTCCTAGTGCTGGAGTTACAGATGCATGTGGCCTATGTAACGTAAGTCTTTTGAGTGCTGGGCCAGATCCAGCATGGTCATATAGCAATCGCTTTATCCACAGAGACATTTCTGCAGCCCCTGTACGTTTTTTGAAAGGTATCACACCAAAAGGAAGGGCAGCAGACAAAAAATCATTAATGTATAGCAAAATTATTTTGCTTGAACACAAAGTCACCAGGTATGTATGCTTTGTGCCTGGCTTCACTGACAAAACGCTGCTATGTGATTCAACCACACTGCTGTGGGCGCTCTCAGTTTGCTCCTTTGCACTGTGCAGAACACCATGTGAATATGCCACACTTTAATTATCTATGTTATGGATGGTAAACCTCTGGGTGTCCGATTTGGGAGCCTATTAGCAACAATGTGTCTATAAACATATCTCACATGCATTTCTGGGTAAACATAGATTCTTTTCTGTTGGGTTTAAAGCCAAGAAGACAACTGTTGTGTGTATGGCCAAAGTTAGCAGATCATGTCTACCAACATTTCCAAGTATAGAAGTATCAGCTTATAGTAACATTGTCCCGATGGTGCACGACCCAACCAACACTACTGCCTTTCAAACTAGTAATGTCAGTGCTTCTGTGGCACACATTAGCTTTAATTTGTACTTCCTAAGTCTTGGGAAATGTTATCTTTCTTTTGTTTTTTCACATTTATCTTTGTGTGCATAATGTCCTATGAGAAGGTTATGCATTAGTCCTTTCCCATTTTCCTACTAGGATATCTGCTTGTTTCTTAATGTCAAGAACTCTTTACATATTCTTAATGCAAGCCCACTGTAAGAGAGATCCATACTCAAGATCTCCTCCCACTCTGTACAGACTGCCTTTCACTCTTCATCATGTCTTTTGAGATGCAGCGTCTGTCAGCTCTCTTCAGGCCTCCTCTCTAATGGATAGACACTGTGGTCTTCTTTACTCTACTCTTTTGGCTTTTATCTTGTTTACTGAAATAAAAATAACTGTAATGCTGCTGGTCTGGAGGGAGTCTATCCCCATCTTTGGTTCGGTGCAGTGCAGGGAGCTCACCCTGACTTGACTATGTGATGACAGACAGCGTGCTTTAGCAGCATTAACCTCATCTTTACCTCATCGATGATAATGGAGGAGTTTCCATTCTATTCAACTTTTCATTTTACTTTCTTTTCCATCTTACTTTATTCATAATTTGTATTAACTGCATTTCTAGTTTTAAGTACTGTATATCTATGCCAATCTTTTCTTAATGATGAAATGATTAGCAAACTGTTAGTTTCCTCCCTCCTGCAGCTAAGGGATACGAAGACTTATTATCCGACAGATGCAGCTAATGCCCAGGAACAAGCACGGAAACTTCTATATACTATAATAAATACCAGACACAACAGCATTTCTAAAGCCTGAGTTCTTTGGGAGACCTAAGACGTTCAAGTTATGCAGTTTCTCTCCTCAAAGGGCTACCGGGTCAGCACTTGTAAGAAAGAGCTCAATAAAAGAAGGTATCATTTATATTTACCAAGTAATAAATAACAAACCAGAAAACCTATCTCATCACTCTGTATTTATCTTGAGAAGGTTTAACATGCATAAAAGGCAGAGAATATTCGCCTGTGCTCATGAATTCTTACCTTCATCAAATACACCATAAAGAAAGCAAAGATAATTATAAACATTATTTAAAAAAAACATTAAGAGACAACTAAACAAAGCCAAAAAAAAAAAAAAAAAAAATCAGAAGCTCACTTTAAAAACTGTTTTGTAACTAAAAGAAACAGATACCTGATCTCCAGCTGTCTTCAACCACATGTTGGATAAGACCTCCCAGGAAAGGGACTCGAACCATTTCCAAGTGTTCCAGGTTACGGGCAGATGCCAGACCTGTTACCAAGGGCACGTATTTCAAGGAATTTGTGGGTCCTGGAATAAGTAAACAACAAATCTTAATATAGTAGTAAACTATTTTAATAGATGACTTTTTCAAAACAGCAACTTACAAATGAGTAACTTATAAATGACAGACTATGGGTAGCTGCCTGGGCTCCAAGCTTTTTTCAATCAAAGTGCTAATCTGCTAGTCATAAACTTGTTCAGCATAAGAATAGTTCAAAACTAATGCTGAGATATGCAGTATGTTTTGCAAATATACCTAAGTCAATAACTTTCATTTCAAAACAAAAACCTCAAGAAGAAAATTTGGTCCTTTACTCAAATGAGCTGCTTTACCATTTTATCATCTCTTTATGTCTAGGAGTACGTTAGAGACAAGCAAAGACCAAAAAGGCAATGGCCCTGTCCATTAAGACTTCCAATGGAGAAACAGCATATAAATAATCCCGAAAGGATAAAAAAGACCAAATATGAAGTACCAAAAGACATGCTGCACTCCACAAAAAAGGAATAACGAGAAGAGAAAGAGATGGCAAGAAAAGCAGACTCTAAAGACCACGCATAAACTTGAAAGAGGACATATGCATCTCAGGGTGAGACAACAGTGATCAACAACAGTACAGGGTAAGAAGCTGCACAGCCATGTAGACAGCAAACAGGTCTTACTACATTAAGACCAGACAGGGAGAAGTTACCCTTGACAGTGCAGAGAACAGACTAGGGTGCTAAAGGCTTTGTTTAGCTGAGGAACATCATAAAAACAAAGCTAAATGCAGAATAACTATTTCTAATACTTAGAAAATCAGAAACCAAAATGACTGAAACGTATTAAAACAATCCAACGGACTCAAGCTTATAAAACACTAAGCTGTTGGTTTTTATTTTTGCTAACGTTATATTTCAACTAAAATAAAAGATTATGTTACATTCACAATTGTATGAGTCAGAAAGCTTAGATAGTAGTAACATAATTTTCAGTACAAATGCAGAGTTCATCATGACATTTGACAGCAGTGTATAGTAAACTATATAGTATTACCTGCACAGTTCCTCATGACAAAAGTTCGCAAGCTGATGCAAAGGAAATCTTTAAACGGCTGTGGTTTAGTGAGTCTCACCCACTTCATGTACAGGTGCCTTAGCATAGGGATACAAGGGATTTCAGGAACATTGACGCCTACAGTACACACACAAAAGAACAAGAAAGTGACAAAAATACTCTGCAGTCTGTATACAATGTGCTAGAGTCCAGTTTTCAATGGACAGTCTATCCTTCAAGGAGATTTCTTTCAGAACCAATTAAATAATTAAAGTCTACCAAATTTGGTTTATTTAAAACAGGCTATTAAAGAACTTTTATGCAAATTGTATTATAAAGAACGGGATTTAAAATCTATTTCTGTGTTTAAAACACACATCTGTCTCATAGCCATATCTTGTAAGATTCAAAGTAAAAATAAGTTTCTCAAAGTCAACTGTGAAGACAGAGGTTAGTTACACAATACCTTAGGGCTGCCAATTACTTCTCACTACCCCCTCGCCCCATCAGTAAGAAGAAATTTCTCAGCACAAAGTGAGGCCAAATAAGTTTTAATATTATAGTTTATGGTAGACAAGATACACCTTGATGTCATTTACACAATTATAGGGATTTTAGGCATCTGTAAATATGTGGACGAAGCTAGCACAGCATTGGGAAAAATCGGACAGCTATTTATTTTATCATCTCAAATCGTTAAGGCTATTTTTTGCCTTTGATAAATCTTATATACAGAGAACTCAATCTGGAAGGGGAAGGGTGTCCAGTGGGAGAGTTATCAGCAGATATGGAAGAAGAAAGTCCAACACTTGTGAATCCTAAAGGAAAGAGGGTGCGTCAGAAACCTGCTCCTCACTAGTTTAGTTACTGCTATGTAAACACATCATATGGTAACAGACAGGAAATAAACATGGGGGGGAAGATCAAAGGAAGAAAACCAGACCAGGAGAGGTACAGAATTGGCAAGAAAGAGCCAAAGATGAGCATCTGATGCTCAATCTTGCTTTCTGCCAGATATAATCTATAAACAAAGGATAACGTGTATTTGTTCACCGTACCACCAGACAGTTCAGAGCTGTGAGTCAGTCACATAATTAATGCACTTCAGGGAAACTTACCAAATACCTGTAATGCCAATGAAGTGGTACAGGCATTTTGGAAAATGTAAAGATAAAAAAAAAAAAAAAAAAACACTTCTACCTTGAGGTTACATCATAACTTCAGAGGTAAAACCTCTTTATCACTTAAAAAATCCAAATATTCCAATCCTTGCTCAGATTCACTCCACAATCTTACAAATGAGAGGGGTCTCTACTGTCCTTTGTAGTCACACATATGACTATCCTGCATTATCCACCAGGTTCTCCTATGACTATTTAACCCCACTTTTGAATTTTCTAGATCCTCAGAATATCCCCAATATCTGGAGTAATCTTTGGGCATATATTCAACATAAACACTAATAGAATAATAAAATAATAAGCTTAAAAATAAAATATAAACTTACAATATTAACAAAGTATGAAACTAAAGCTATTTGGGCTGAAGATATGGCTCAGCTGCTAAGAGCACTCGCCTAGCATGCACCAAGACCTACCTGATTTCATCTTTGTGACACCACATAAAACCGGGCATGGTATACATGTCTGTATCAAGCACTTGGGAAGAGCCGGAAGGATCAGAAATTCAGGGTCACCCTTAGCTATCTAATAAGTTTGAAGCCAGCCTTAGCTACATAAAATTCTGTTTCAAAATAAATAAAAAATAAAATGTTACATATGTCTCTTAGCAGATTAAGCCAAGGATGAAAAGTTAAACTTGATCAAGTATTTTCCCCTGTTGAAATTACTGTGATATAATTTTACAGAGTGTGCAAATGGGAAAGCACAGTGCAACTATGCAAACAAAGCAATCTCTGGGAAAGACCCCTCACTCCATCATCATGTATGAGAGGGAAAAGAAGAGACAGAATGTTCATTCTAGTGGCTCTAGATGGAAGAACATGGTACATTTTTACTTGTTGAAAAAAACCTAACAATTATCTAGGGTCAGACTGAGGTTTAGTAGGCACTAGCTATACCTACCTGCCTGTTTAAACTTAAGTAAATTAACTGGGCGTGGTGATGCACACCTCATGGTGATGCACACTGCCATGCCAACACTCAAGAGCTTGAAAGACAAAAAGATGGATACAGAGCTCATGGCCAACCTGAGCTACGCAGAAGATCCTGACTCATTTCTTAATAACAAGGAATGTAAGTAAATTTAAAAAGTTTAATTCCTTAGTTTCTATATATAGAATGAGCCACAGCATAGTAAAACATTACCCTGGCTTAGTAGATGAAAACACTTGTGTCATGCAGTAAAGGCACTTGCCATGTAAGCCTGATGACCTAGTACCATCCATGTGACCCATTTACAGATGGAAAGGGAGAACTGACTATAAACACCTGTCCGTTAACCTCCATATATGCACCGTGGCACACACATACCCATACATCATACACACAAACACAACAAATATTAAATAAAATTCCTCCTCTCAAAAAGTTGTACTCAAGACTTCTCCTCTACAGGGCATGATCCAAGTAAAGGCAGAGTTCTAGCTTGATAGGAAAACACAAAGAGAAACCTTCAAAGCTGTCTTCAGCACAGCAACTGACTGCCTGAAAAGCAACACTGCCCGAGAGAGCTTTAACTCACAGAAAATCTGAGCTTTTATACAAGTCTCACAAGCGCTTCTTGTTCTACAACCAATCAGTAAGACGATATTTAAAATTTTATAACTGTTTCAGTGAATATTCACTTACACAGTGTTTCAAGGCATGACAAGTGAACTAGAAAGCAGGTACTCACCAACTAAATGCAAAGTTTGGATTTTGGCTCCTATGGGGATTTTCAGTTTATTTTCAGGAGGAATCGGAAATGCTCCGTTACGATTACGAAATTTCCCCAAAATATGAACATGCGGCATATATGTCCAAATGGATTCTACCAACTCCAAATGAGATGTTTCTACACCCTAGAAAATAGCACCATGGCAAGCATAAGGAAGGCTTCATTTCGAATCCCAAGTGTCTCTTTCTGTACAAGATGCTAACTGTGAAATGGAACTTAAGACAAAGTGTGTTATTCATGCAGTCTGCATGTGAGTGAGTAAGCCCCACAGTCCTTGTGATCCACTAGTTCATCGACCAGCTGATGTTATTAAATGCTCCAGCAGCATACTTACCACCAAGTTTGGGCACGCCTGCAAAGCTTCCAGGACTCCTGGAATGCTGAAAGCCTCATGGCCCCTCACTCTCCGCCTCTCGAGGTATCTAGGGTGAAGGCCATAGAGCTGTTCAACATCTGGCATCTTCTTCAAAAGTGTTAGGAAACTGGAATCTGTGAAGCCTAAGGAAGTCAGAAGCATTTACAACAGCTTCATATATATGTACTAAATACTTAACACGCTTTAACAAAAATCTAAACAGAAGTTCCCTGTGAAAGTTCTACAAGCTAATGCCACAACTGAAGAAACCATTTCAACAGAAGATATGCCAGTCTCATTACATGGAAAATACTTTACACATGCTACCTGCAAACTAGGTTCGCCCTGTTCTAACCATTTCCTTGCAATTGCTCTTTTATATGTTTAACTATTATTTCCCATTATTTCAGAAAGTTCATTAAAAAAAGGACAAAAGGAAGTTGACAAAGAAAGTAAGAACAGTTGAAGGTGAGCAAATGCTGATGGTAAAACAACAACAACAAACCAACCGTGTATCTGGGAGGCCAGCTGTGCTCCGCAGCAGAAGTTAACAAGGTGCAACAGACAGGCAACCCTTCACAACAGAAGCTATTGGTTAAACACATATGGAGACAAGTCACAGGCATGGCATGTCTTCTATTACTCGAGTCTCAAAAGATCTGAAAGCCAACTGTCTGCCCACTGATAACAAAATATTAAGTTTCCAACTAAATTATAAAGAACTGAAGCTTTTAAAAATGTTCTATTTGGACTAATTCAGAGTTGCCAACTATAAAATCACAGAAGTCAATGGTAAGAGCCAAGCATAAATGGGGAAAGTTAACAGAGATGGGATATGACTCCAAAGAGTCCATACGAATGAGCCATCAGGTACTTCTATCAAGATTCAGGGCTTTGATAGCACATGTATTTAATATCAGAGCAGGGATAAAGGGCTGAGGGGGTGAGGGGGTAGAGATAGGTGAATCTCTGTGAATTTAAGACCAGTATGGTCTATACAGTGCATTCCAGCCAGCTGTGGCTATATAGTAAGAACCAGTCCTAAAAAATGATCCAGGACTTAAAACTTTAGAGAACAAGTCCAGTGCAGCATTAAACACATTTAATGTGACCTCCTCCTACAGACTGCTGCACCACTTTTTTTTATATTCACTGCAGAGATGAAAAAGCTTTGGGCTACGTATTTATTAACAGGCTGAAAACTGGCCATGTGCACACAGATTCTTCCTAATTTGAGAAGTGCCCTGATGTTAATGCTAAGCTTGGAGCACATGGGATCTCTGCTGCCCTCCAGAATCCTGTTTGTAACCTCTGCTAAAGCAAATCTAACACAGAATGAGGTAATTATTCTCATGCTGCCCTGCCTGATTTCTTGCCTACCGAAAACCATCACTCTCTAGAGTTAAATGAACACTTTCCCTCCACACTACTTCCTAAGTGACTCTAAGACAACTCTGTTTTGTCTCCTTTAAGCTAAGTTCCAGCCTAACATTGCAATGTTCTTTTCAAGAATGTGTATGCTGTGATCTCTTGAAAGGGCTCAGCACCACAAGCTGCGCATTACAGAACTCTAGAGGTATTCTGTGCTGTCTGTCCAAGTATCTCTTTAACCTCCACTTCTACCCTCTGGTAAGGACTTCTTTGATGCTCTATTTCTCTTGTTGAGTTTGTCTGCCTCAGCCTCAATCCATGTTCAAAGTCTCACCGTCTGAATATTGTTTTTTAAAAGCATGATTTTAAAAGACTTTAGTTAATAAGCAACAGACCAGCATACTAATTAGCAGACAACTGTTAAAGAAGGCAGCCCTTTTAATTATCATTTTAATAAGAGCTTCCCATGACATGTGCATCATGGATAGCCATCATCTTCTGTTCCCCTTCCTCCTGCTGGACCCTCCCTCCAAACAGTTCCCCTTTGCTTTCATGTCATAAATTGGTTACCTTTAAAAACCAAAAAGAGTCACATTCTATGGACGCCATTTTTACCACTTTCTAATAGGGCTCAAACGTCCCTTAAAAAGCTGAGTACTTACCACTCGGCATATATTCCCACCACCGGCCTGCACAGAGATCCACCACTCTCACAACTCTCAGATACAGAGTAACTGCTTCCTTTAGCTTCCGAGAAAGACATTCCATGCACATGATATCCTGCAGAGGCAGGTACCTTTGTAATGGAAAGAAATATTAATCAAGTATGCATGCACGTCTTTCCCCCATCATGCTCCCACCCTTTAAATGATGTGAGGACCTAGGAACATTCGCAGCACTTCAAGTGTGTAGGGTCGTTCAGCTCACATTTTCTTTTCTTAATTTGTTTTATTATGTTTCATGTTTTGCCTGCATGTATGTATATGTACAACATGCACTCCTGGTGACCCTGGAGGTCAAAAGAGGGTGTTGGGTCTGGGACTAATGTTATACATGGTTATGAAATATCACGTGGATGCTAGGAATCGAAACTGCATTCTCTGCAGTGCTCTTAACTGAAACAACTGCCCAGCCCCAATCAGCTTTTAATATTAAAATAATAAAGTACTAAACTCTTTCTGTGCGACAGTTGATAAACCTACAATACTTCCCATAAGTTTTCAAGGACAAAATATGTAAATAAAAATAAACATACCAAAAGGCAAAAACAGTGCAAAGAAGAGAACAAACCAATGCAAACCCTCAGTACATTTCAAGGCAGACAAGGGAAGGGAGGAGAGCCAGAGAGAAGGGAGGAGAGCCAACCAACTTCCTGTCATCGTCACAGCACGGGTCCCTAGAGTTCCCTCCCAGCTCTCAGTGCTCTTGAAATGCCGTTCTCCACACATGAGCGCATGCGTGCTGATGTACAGCACACATCCTTTCCCATGTACTGCCATGCGTGCTGCTAAAGCCTTTCCTTCATTTCCTCTTCCCAATCTTCTTTTTTCAATATTTTATTTAATTTTTTTTTTAACTTACTCACTTTATATCCCTTTTACTGCCCCCCTCCAGGTCACCCCCTCCCACAATCCTTCTCCCATTCCTCCTCCCCTTCTCCTCTGAGTGGGTGGGGGCCTCCCTGCGTATGCCCCCCGCAAACCTCTGACCCTGGCACTTCAAGTCTTTGAGACTAGGTACATCCTCCTCTACCTCTGAGGCCAGACAAGCCAGTACAGCTAGAACATATCCCACATACAGGCAACAGCTTCTGGGATAGCCTCTGCCCCAGTCCTTCGAGACCCACATTAAGACGAAGCTGCATATCTGCTACATAAATGTGGGGAGGCCTAGATCCAACCTGTGTACGTTCTCTGGTTCAGTCTCTGAGAGCCCCAAGGGTCCAGGCTAGTTGACTCTGTTGGTCTTCCTGTGGAGTTTCTATCCTCCTTGGGTTTGCAGCCCTTCCTATTCTTCCGTAAGAGTCCCCAAGTTCCATCCACTGAGGCAGATAGAGGGAGGGAACTGGGAGTGAGAGGGGATAGGGAGGGGGATGGGACAGGGCTCAGGATCAGGTGTGGGGAGGGACAGGAGAGATAGATGACCATGAAAATGAATGGAAATCTGCAACTGGTGGGAATGGAGAGGTGGGAGGCATCTCCAGGACCAGATGGAGACCTAGGATAAGGGAAGCACCCAAGAATCAGTGAGGATGACCATAGCTATGACTAACTACACTGGGGATATGGAACCTATAGCCAGGCAGGAACCCCGGGAGAGCAACAGAGATAACAGCCCACCACAAAACTTTCAACCCAAAATTTATCCTGTTTACAAGAAATACAGGCACAGGGGATAGAACAGAGACTGAGGGAATGGCCAACCAATAACCTGCCCAACTTGAGACTCATCCAACGGGCAAGAATCAATCTCCGATGCTACTAATGATATACTGTTATGCTTGCAGACAGGACCCTAGCATGGCTGTCCTACGAGAGGCTCTACCCAGGAGCAGACCCTTCCCAATCTTATCTCCTTCCTGAAACTAACAACCAAAATGTTTCTATCTAGTTTCTAATGACACCAACATCTATTTTTGAATAGCAGAAAATCTCATCTTTGTCCTTAAAAGCCCTCCACATGCACCTAGACTGTCAAGTGGAATCAATCTTTTACCCAGTGGGTACAGTGGCACAACTGTATTACAAGGAGAGTATGACAAGGTTGTCTTTTGGCCATACAACCCTTGCAGTGCCACCCTGTCCCTGGTCCTCTACTAACAGCTCCTGTGTCAAGGAGAAGGCAGGAGCAGCAGAACTACTTCCCGTGGCCACCAGTCTCCTGGATGAGTCTGCAACACTCTTAACTGGTTCCTTCAAGGCAACCTACACCTATGTAACAAATTCCTTCACTCAGTTATCTTCAAAGTCCTGCTGGGGTATCTTCCTCATCTGCTGGGAGCTTCACTCAGCAGGTAGGGCTACTATTGGGCCATTTTAAATGTAGTGAAACTGGCTGGAAAAGCTAAGCCTACAGGAATTCCCACAGCTAGGCAGGTGGGAAAAGCAGCAGTGTCCACATACTGCAGGCTGGTTCTAACTCCAACAGCCAAGTGTATGTATGCATGCTCAGTATCTTTCTGCTGTACTGTGTGCCTTCCTCCCACCAGCCCTTCCTCAAAGCTGTTTAAATAAAGAGAATAAATTAAAATTAAATTTCCACCAAAAACATTATGGTTATTCTCTAGACCTTAAAACAATTTTCAGAAGATATATGACTACACATTATATAAGCAATGAAAAACACTAAATTTGCTTTCTAAATCAAGTTTTACACCATTCCAATATTTTTACTATTATCCAAAATATTTGCCTGAGTTAGTTTTATAACTTCTGAGTAACAGTTAAAAAGAAATCAGGATGATTTTGCATCAAACTTTCCCTAGAAAGTAGAAGTATATGTTTTTCTATAATAGATGTGATTAAAAAACCAGCATTAAAAGGGCACATAGGAAGTGGGGCGGGGAAGGCAGGGGACAGCCAAATAACAAAAACAAATTTTACATGAAAAATAGCATAATGAAACCTAATTTTTCATAAGTTAATAAAAACCATATTATAAAAGTACATAAGTACATTTTAGAAAAGAGTAAACAAAGATTACAAAGATTAGATTTCTTTTTAAGAGAAACCAACTATTTTCTTCTTCTTTTTTTTTTTTTTGTCTCAAGAATATGTTAAGTAATTACCACATAATTATAGCAGGAGTCTTCAGATAAAAATTTTAGGAGCCTAAAAATAAAACTTAAAACTATTGATTCTAGAAAAACCCAGACTATGAACTCAGGGCAGCTCAGAGTTTCTGCATTCAGTTAATGTGTTCATGTTTATTAGAAACAGTACAAGACCTCTTTGCCTGATTCTCATCCTTACGTTTAAATAATCCACTCAACTAGAAACTAGTATCTGCTTTCAATGTAAAATATGGTCCAATATGTTCACAATACATCCAAACATTTTAAATTATTTGAGACATAATTTTTGCACATTTTTATGGGGTTGGCATGATCAATGAAGGTAATGTACAGCATGAAGTGACCATCAATCAACAGCTAACAATTATAAGTACAATTCAGAAATTTAATGTTTAACTCTTCCCATTTATAAAAAAGCTGTAGGATCTGAGATAAAGACATGCTTTTAGCTTTTTTCTCCAAATGTTTGTAGGCTCTGAGATCATCACCTATCCATCTCTTCCACAATGATGTGAAAACCAACTTTTTAAACTAGATCCCTTCATGAATTCGAATATACACATGCAGCAAAGGTCTGTTTTGCCCAACTCCTGATATTCTCTTCAGCTCTTAACCTAACTACATTTTATTTACTGTATTTTAAAATGTATTTGAACATCCGTACAGTTAGTTGCCTTTACTGAAACTTTTGGCATTTCCACATACTTTTTTCTAGTACATGAATTTTAATATCATTTTGCTATAGTAGAAAAGATACCTACTGGTTTAATTGGGCCTTTTATTCTCAGATATTAACTATCAAAACTATACTGTGCCACAGAAGATAAAAGCTACAAAGGATTAAAAAAAGGCAACAGTACATTAAAAAGACAAAGTGCTCATGACTCCTTAAATAACTTGATGCTACTTAAAAACCTCATAATCTGAAAATAATGTGCAAAATTCAACACATTTCTGAGAACTTTTAATCTGCAGTTATGTTTGTCTGAGTGAATAATTTAATCTAATGATAATTATCTAATTAAAAAAAAACCCTGGAGGCTTAGAAAATTTAATTATAAGCACGGAAAAAAGACAAACCAGAAATGAACCATATGCAAGACAAGAAAAATTTTAAGTACTGTGTCACATGTACCATTGACAGAATAGAAAGCAAAGACTATCATGGTAACTGAAAGTATTGTTGCAACATAAAGACAGGAAAACAAAATACAGGATCATTAAACCACACATCTATGTCTTATAATGTAATGAGTGCTTTGAAAACACTGTTTGGCCACTGAATCCTAAAACACACCTGTCCAAATCATCGTCCATAGGATGATACTTGGGTCTCAAACTACAGAGAAAGTATTCTAGTCTTTGAATGATATGGATAAAGATAATGAATAAAAATTAAAAAAAAAAAAAAAAAAAAACAGGAATAAAATATTTTCTTTCTTGGTTTAATTAATGGTTCTTAAAATACAGTCTGAATAAGAATATAACTACAGTTTTTTGGAGGCTTGGAAATGGCTCATTAGTTAAGAGCACTTGCTATTCTTGCAGGACCCAGGTTCAAGTCCCAGCTACCAGTGTATACCATCTACAACTCCAGATTTAGGGGATCCAACACTCTCTTTTGATTTCACGGGCACTAGGCACACAGATATATATACATGCCACATGGCACACAAACGGATATGCTAGCAAAACACTAATACATATGTGGTATAAGGGAAAAAAAGCTTTATAAAACAAGTTTGATTTCACTTTTACACAGTAGATACATAAAAGTAATCCAAACGAAATCCCACCTGAAAATATGACACAGCACTTCGTGTGACAGCTGGTTCATGTAGTCCTTCTCCTCATCAGCTGTCATTTCCTCGGGGATCTCACTGTCCATCACACACACTTTAACACTTTTTTTTCGTGGTCCCATGGCT
Source organism: Mastomys natalensis (assembly GCA_021653895.1). Classification (NCBI taxonomy): domain Eukaryota; kingdom Metazoa; phylum Chordata; class Mammalia; order Rodentia; family Muridae; genus Mastomys; species Mastomys natalensis. Next base: position 2,414,158 of record JAJTUV010000106.1, read on the forward strand.
GTGCTTCTCCTTAGTGTCAAAGATCAAATCTCTCCTCTGATTTTAGTTTAAAACACCTGAAAGGCAAACACAGTAGAGCAGCCTAAAGCACACCAAACTCAAACACAAAGTGTCCCTATCACAAGTGACTTAGAAAATACATTCAGGGTTACTAATGGGCAAAGGTTCAAAATACTGATGCTATTACAGTAGTACACCACACGCAAATTTTAAAAAGTATTATTTCCTCTAAAGACAGATTATCTTTTCCTGAAGAACAGTTTCGAGTGTATAGAACCCAAGAATAAAGTCCTATTTTCTACTTTGCATCCTAGGGCTTCCCACTCAGGTGGTTCATTCAATTTCTCCAGGCATCAATGACTTCAGTGTGTAAAGCAAGATAACTAAACTAGGTAACAAAATTGCTTCTGGCTAGGAGCTCATGATTCGAAACATGCATTCAAAATCAATATGTAAAGGCATGTCTGAACTCACAGGAGAGACCCTTTCAGGTATCAAGTTCAGCTGCGCCCTCACCTTCGTGCCACTAATACCAAGGAATCCAGCACTTCATGTAAGCTAGCCCAACACAGCAGACTCTAGGACTCGAATTTTTGATCTGCCACAAATTACTACTTCCAGGAGAAGAATCGACCTTTTAAATTCTTCATTCTCCTACCTGTAAAGTGAGGGAATGAGATCTTACCTTCTATGAATGGAATAAAACCAAACTGTAGACACTCTCCTTAAAAAAACATAAAGAACTTGCAATTCTGAAGGGCAAACTCACTTTTATATAGCATATACACTTTGCTTTTAAAATGAAGCCTTAGTAAGAGAAGACGACGAGGGAAGGAGAGTGAGGTGAGCAACAACATATTCTGTTCTGTTTATTGGTATGTGAGTATATTGCCCAGATTGTCAAAATGTCTGGAAATATTTTAATGATGGTGGTCCAAATGTAGACCAGTTCTGAAATGCAGATCTCTTCAGAAATAATGGCTCACTGTAGACAGAGTTGTCAAGTGAAATCAGATTTATTCAGGTAACTCTTCAAGTCACACATGCCTTCACATACTTCAACAGCCTGTAGTAACTTTAGCATCATGAACAAAAGACCTTGGAAATAAACTTCAAGAACTTCAAGCTGAGATAAGTGGTACAAAGAAAGCAAACACAGTTTCAAAGTAGCTCAGCACACCAGTCTCATTCATTCACTGCTGGCTTTTTTGAAGAAAAGGCCAATTGAAATGATATCTGAGGGATGATCAGAAAATAGAGCAAAAAGGGAGTAAGGAAGCAAAAACAGAAAAACATTCTAGGAAGCCCCAGTAGCATATGCCTCCATGCCCTTGGGTGCTTCCCTGGGAGCTAGACCTTAACTGGGCAGACAGAAATGCTGAAAGTCAGGTGGGCTGGGATCTGATGGAGAAACTGCAGTCTCCTGGAGGATCACTGTACAGAGTTGAACAGGGAGGCAGGGCTTATGATGTACAGCTGGATCAAGGAAACAGATTTAGCTAATCTCAATAGGCAAGCTGTCTCTGTAGGGGGGCCGTCTTTAGGCTGCAGACATTCAGGAGGGGAAGCTATGGTGGCCATTTTTCTGCATATATTATCAACATCCACACATGGATTACAAGAGGAAGGGTTTGCCATTTCCCTCTGGGGCGAGGGTCCTGAAGAAGCTGCAGCCATGGTAACAACACACATTCACTGAGGTCCTCATGCACTCAGGGTTCCCCCACTCTCCAGATATGCTGAACTCTGGGAAGGAAATCTGTTTATAAAAACTGAAACAAAACTGCTGGTGTTAGGATGAAGAAGGTGAAATGGAAATAAGATGAGGCTGAACTGTTAGCAGAGTTCTTAATCCTCCACACGAGAAAACACCAGCCTGTCAAGCTGAGCACGCACGGTACTCGGGAAGCTTGGGCACCCTGGAATAATAGGACACAGCTACAGAAATATGCAGAACTCCCAGGGATCCTCTGCTTCAGCAACCAACAGGAGCAAACATAGTCTAAATAAATCCTTATATCCTTGTGCTTGTCTGTGTTCTCATCTCCTCTTCCCTCACTGAAAAGTCCTTGTGGTCTCAGCACACCTGCCAGTGCCTGGGTTCCAGTGTTCCACACATAATCCTAAGCAAATTTCCTACTTGGTTACTTCGACTACTCCCAAGCCAGGAGGCAAGGAAATAAATAAAGATTATAGAACCATGTGTGGGTTCTCATCAAAAGGCATGTAATAGCATGGGTCTAAAACAGTTCTCAACCTGTGGGGCATGATCCCGTTGGGGGTCGCAACCAGATGTCCTGCATTTAAGGCATTACGATTCATAACAGTAGCAAAATTACAATTATGAAACTACCTGAAAAATAAATATACAAACCAGGTTTTGACTATATCACACCCACATTTTCCTGTTTATTGTCCCTTTTCTCCAACTGAAACTTCTTCTATTACAGTACCTCCTGAACCTGCTTCTCAGGCTTGGGCTCCCAAGTGATCCTCTTCTCTGGGACTACTCGGCTCTAATTTCCCCATGTGATTTTCTCTCTGTGCCCACTCTTTTGTCTGCCAGTTCCCCTGCAAACCCACTTCTCACTGACCAACTGCACCTATTCCTAAAGCTTCAGCTACTACAAATCAAACACAACACACACAGCACACGCTGCCCTCTACTGTAGCTCACTAAACTCCTATACTATAAACTCTGGCTGGCCTAAACACACCCACGTCTCTCACTCCCCATGACTCCCCATTTTCCCACGATACTATTATTCCATGCATTCCCACTGGCTTCTGGGACTCTATGGATCCTCATCTAGGCTTCTGTGGCTGATGGCTTCCTATGTGGCACCCAGTAGTGTGCCATCAAAGCCTATAGCAAAGGCAGCCATGGCTCACGCTTCAGGAGATAACTCACTAAATAAATACTTCTCACCCCACATTTCACACTGAAGCCACAGCACTGCAACACATTCTACTTACTAAGTTTCAAAAAAACAAAAAGCATTGTGTAGACTAAGTCTCTAGTCTGATTTTATGTAGACAACAGTAAATGACAAATATGCTGGTGTTTTTTTACACAATATGAACAGTGGTTGCTACTGAAGAATAAGAGCAGATGAACATGAAAAAGAAACTTAGTTTTGTCTCATGTTCATCTCAATCACTGAGCTTTTCAGATTGCTCATGTTTAAGGGATTTCTTTAAAAATGAAGAAAAGAAACGAACGGAAGAGAAAAGAAAATACAAGACAAGAACATTTGATCTCTAAGGACCCGTGACTCCTAAAGGGTAAGGATATTTCCACTCCAGCCTCCAGCTACTTTTCTCATCTCACCTTCTAACCCTTTCCTGTGACTTCCTGGGACACTCCAGGAGCATCCAGTCAGCTTTCTAAGCAGGGCTCTTTCCTTATATGTTATTTATTCTGTCTGGCTTGAGCAGTCATCTTCCTTTACTCCCCCTCCCCTTCCTATTTTCCCTTCTCTCTAGTTTAGAAAACTATTAATTAGCCTTCAAAATTCAATTTAAATTGTAGGTGTTTTGTGAAAACTTCTCTCATCGGAGTCCTCTACGGAGGGGCATATGCTTCTACATCAGCTTGTGTAACATTAGATGTCACATGTGTGCCAGCAGAGGATCTCCAGCTCACCGCCGCGCACTAACAAGTCTTCACTCATATTTCACACTCTTGAGAGCAGTTTGCTACCACAACATTCAATAAACTCAGCAGTAAATACTATCAGGTTAACCCAATAAAAACACACATAACAGCGATTTACAGTTTGCAAAGAGCTCTAAAACACAATTAACTCAAAGAGCCCTATCTATCTAGGGACTGCCCAGATGTTCAGAATAACCCTCCAGGTACCGAACACATGCTTCAGGTTTAAGAATTTTGACAGCCCTTCAAAAGACATGCTCCTGACTTTTCCTTAGCTATAAGGCTTTGATGAAGAGAGGGCTTGAGGTAAGAGTCAGACCTTTACATCAGGAGGTTGACAGGGGAGGCCAAACTCTTCCTTTTTTGCTCCCACTGAATCTACTGCTCTTAAAGGACCTTGCTTTTATGACTACTGTCTGATTATTATTCTGCAGTGCTCTCTCAGAGGCATATTTAGTAACCCTCAGTGTCCCATATACACTTAAGATTCCAACTTAACTAGCCTTAATATAACTAAGTTTGCAAAATTCATGTGTTTAGAATTCAAAAATTATAGAGATAAACCATCAAGATAGGTGTTCGACAAGCCCATGAAAGTCTAGTTAGCCTATGAAATGTATCTAAAATCAAAAACCAGTGACAAAAACTAAATTATCAGGACTCACATGCTATTCAGTTCTTGCATCAGGCCTATAATTGAGCATGTGTTCTTGCAAGTCCATCCTGTACTTACTTACAAGAATACACCTGTCAGAAAAAAGAGGCTATAAGCCTTTGGTGAAGGGTGGACCTGAGATGACACTGGGTGAGAGACAGACCTTTACATCAGGACACTGACAACCAAGGGGAAGGCCTCTCCAATTTAAGCAGCTACCTCTGGGAACATTCAGGAAGAAAATCTTAGTCACTCAAGGGCTCCTTGATTTTTCCTTAGCCTTGGTGCATGTTGACAAAAGACAACAGAATTGTTCAACTCAAGTGGGCATCAGCTCATTTACATAAAAAACTAAGCTATGTTGAGCATTGGAACAGGGCCCTTGTGCTCCTGCAGGTGAAGAAAACACCAAGCAACTCAGAACAAAGTCCCAAGTGGATAGTATCTCTTTGGGAAAGAGACTACTATGCCTTTCCTTCCTGGCAAGAGGGATTAAAAAACAAGTCAAGATAAAGGAAACTACCACAGCTAGTCTTCATTTGCCCTTCTTCCCAGCTCCCCATACCTCTCACCACCTGACATTCTGCTCCCCTGTGAAAATGCAAGAACGTTGCTGGGCGGTGGTGGCACACGCCTTTAATCCCAGCACTGGGAGGCAGAGGCAGGCAGATTTCTGAGTTCGAGGCCAACCTGGTCTACAAAGTGAGTTCCAGGACAGCCAGGGCTACACAGAGAAACCCTGTCTCGGAAAAAAAAAAAAAAAAAAAAAAAAAAAAAAAAAAGAAAGAAAATGCAAGAACATTTAAGGGTAAGTGGTTAGAAGAGGGTGAAGATCAATTCTAGTTCTCAGCAACAGGTGAAGGATGTGTCATGAGGGTGAAGGACAGGTGACTATAAACAGCACATAAATGTAAATATATGAAGATGGCATTCTAAAACATCAAGCATTATTTCTAAAGTTAACAATTTTTGGAAGCTCCAAACCTCCAAAAAATGTTAATCTGACAGAAACGATAATCTATCCCGTAATAGTAAATGCTAAAGGGGCCCTCAGAGACTACCTAGTCACACTGCTGACATTTTGTGGGTTATGAACTCCTCTGAGAATAGGACAGTGGCATTTCTCTCTCCTACTCTCATGCAGACAGAATTACAAATAAAATTTCAGAGGCTCTTTTAGATGAGTGTAAATCAGGAAGTCACCTGCCGTGGGTCAGAAGACCCAGACTTCCCCAGCTACATACCATTCCCTGATTGTCAGTCCTCAGCCACCACAGCTGTCTCTCCACATTCCAGAGCTATATCACAAGGGCTAGAGATTGGCTTCAGGATGCTCCTATTAGATTTCGGACCATACCCTCCTCCACAGAACTGGGCTTCCACACAGTAGCCAAACCACCTGGGCAGTCCATTATCATTCCACAGGAGCCTGTTTACCAGAGCAAAGGAAGCTTCCATTTGTCCTGGCATCCCACGCACAGTCTTAAGCCTGAGTTCTTTGCCAATGCTCTTTAATCCAGGTCTTTCTAAAATATGCCTCTCTAAGGCCTTCTCCTTCACCCACGTCCTTGCCTGAAAGGACACTATAATAACCAACAGAATCATTTGGGTTGCTCTTCAAATTCTGCCTGTCTTAAGTTTTAATGTTCTAGCGTTCCCTTGCTTGAGATTATATTTTAATTGTGTACTCTATCATAGATGTATTTACCTAACACTGCAGTGCTTAAGTCTGAAATCACTGTGCCTACAAGTACCCTACCTCCCGGACCCCTCAAACCCCTTTCAACTGGCAATCTTCTTCTACCTAATCTACCTTGTCAGTATTTTTTATCACTCACTACTAATTAGAAAGGAGTAATTACTCCCCTCCAATCTTCAACTCACACACGGCACTCTGGAACACTAGTATTTCAGAGAACTAAACTAACCACAAAACTAGCCAAAATGGCAGGGATCTGTTAAGACTTCTCTTTCCTACAAGTTGGAATCAAGGTCTTGATCTGTATCTAATCAATGGCAACTCTCTTGAAAAGACCCCTTTCTCTCAGTTACTTGTATCTCAGCATTCCTCCATCTACTCATTCAGTTACTGTTTGAATACAAGGTGGCAGGCAGTAAAGCCTTAGAGTCTACATGTCAGGTTCCTTCCTCGATCATCCCAACTCTACTAAGATCAAATGACATCTCATTACCCTAAATGGCAAACATAAACACAGAACAAAGATCTTCTTAAATGGTCCTACACTGCCAAGGTTATTCCTGCCTATCAAGTTTCTAATGTCTCTTTATCTTCTGTTGGCTTCAGTTTGTTATGTCAATGGAACCTTGAACATCACCTAATCACATCACTCACAGAACACTTTATGTATCTCCTATCTAGGATGTACCCTCTTGCTCTCAAAGTGTTACCCATCCACCACACTGCTTTGATTTAAAAGGAGAGGGGAACCTATACTGATGAAAGGGCAAGGAATCTAGCTCAACCCTTTATTTTACAAATAAGGAAAATGAGCATCAGAAGGACATGCTGTCTGTCCCTGAGGCAGAATGCACCGTGTCTGAAAGAAGGACCAGGCCTTCAATTCCAGTTCAAGACCAATTTTTATACCACCTAACTTTAGAGAAACCTAGGTCTCCCTTCTCTTCTGTTATGTCCTTCTGAATAAATATAAAACGTGTACCTTAGGCACACAGCCATTTAAACACACACACACTGTGTTGTCTGAATTCCTTCCTAGAGACATACATCTCCCTTATGAGGTCCCGATGACAAACTAAAGTACAATTCCACCAAATTTACCCTGGGGAACTAATATGTTTATTGGTTTACTTACATAGCATGGCTGAGACGCTACAAACAGGAGCCTGGTGTATTGGAAAGCAGCCAGATTGCTAAGTCTTCACCTGGTATGGATGATGGCTTTCCTATAGCTGTAGCCATGGAATTCTTTCCCCCTCTTCAGTTAACCTTCCCAAACTATGTACTTTAGTACCTTCCCACCAAGAGGCCATGTACAATCAAGGCAGAATTACATACAAATGGCCAGAGGTATGAGACGGAGAGCCCTGACTCTCAGGTAAGGGACCAATGAAAGCCCCCACCCCCACCCCAAACACCTTCTACAAAGGAATGTCAACAAACAGCAGAGTCGTTTGTAGGAAGTCACATATGCTTTGACAAAGACTGATGGCTGTTAAGCTTGAAGGATGACACCCTACATGCACATACACACCCAGGCACCATTCTCCCAAAGACAGCACAACTGCAACATAACAACTTGTGACAAGAGGAATGGGGATCTTTCCAGTCATCTAGAAATGGTAGTTCTCAAACAAAAGTTAAAAATCACAAGAATATATATTCTCAGGCTATAATTACATAGTATGTGCTTTTCCACGTTCCAATTTCTCCCATCTCCAGAAAAACCATGGCTTTACAGAAACCCTATTGTATCTCCCATTTGTGATGAGGTGGGGGTGAGAAAGGAGATGAAGCCCGTGTCTACTCCAATACTTTTCTCGAAAAGATGAGACATTTCAGGTTCAAAACAATGAGAGGGAATCTGCTTGAAAAATGACCACCAAGTAAACAGCAACATGGGGACAAAAACCAAGGTCTCCCTTCTTTTTTTTTTTTTTTCTTCACACGATGAATTAGCCGCATCATACAAGGGCTACCTCCTCAGCGGACTAAGGGCAGACGTTCCTCAATTTACTGGCCTAAACGACTCAACATTAAAATCGTTGCACTGCTGACGCCTAGAGTGTGTATTGGGGGAGGGGCCCAAAGTCTGGCCAAACCTCCCATTTGGCTGATGAAACCGAGACCCAGAGAAGGCTCTGCAAGGCGGAATAGAAAGCTGGATGCCTTAGGAGCAAGGCCTGCAAGGCCAGAACTACATTTCAGATACTCCTTTCTCGGTCGCTCCAGGCCCAAGACTTCCTGAACCCGAGATCGAGGATCTGGGCGGTGGGAGCCCCGGACCCCTTCCATTTGCCCACAACCGCGCACCTCCACCTTCGCGACAGCCTCCCAGGCCGCGGCTCACTTACGCCGGCCCTCCGTCTGTTTTTGTGGTTGAGAGGGACCGAGAATCGCGACAGACTCTTCCTGCGGCCCCCGCCTCCGCAGCGCTTCCGCTTCCGCCGCCCCTAGAGTCTTCCGAAGAAGTGTCATCCGGGGATGGGCCTGGGCGGGCCTCACTGTGTCCATGTTAAGTGTGGCTCCATCCCGGCGAAGCGGCCATGTTAAGCGTGGCATTTCCTGAAGCCTATCAGCTTGCCCTTCTTCCGGTGACGTAGAATTTCCCCACCGGAAACGCCTGGAATCTATCTGGTGGAGTTGGTACCTTGCGGCTCTTCGGAGGTGCTGGATATACTCTGGCTCCCGTCTTCTTCACTGGCAAAATGAATAGGTGCAATAAAAATATTTTCCAGCTAAAAATAGGACCATTGATTTCGGGGTGTGGGTAAGTGGAGGGGAGAAAAGACTATTAAATCATACTGTGATTTGCGAGCGTTGTCTTTGCATGTTTGTGGTTTGTAGTCTCTTGAACATCAAGGTTTTCACATCAGTGTTTCATTAATAAATGTAACACTGGACCTTTGGCTTATGTGTAGAGATCTGCTTGATATTTTTTTCTAAATTGTCTTCAGTAAGGATAGTTGTGACAATGTCACAAAACAGCTTAAATCTAGATTTATTTTTTTTATTATTTTTTTTATTTTTATTTATTTTTGCCTACAGATCTCTTGTCAATGCACTTACAGGCTTGTAACTAACACGGATAGTATCTAGCTCTCTGTAGGCACCGGGGGACGGGATGGGGGGAGGGGGGACAGAGATCATATACATAGGGACATTTAAGACTCAATTTGACAAGATACAGGGTGGGGTGAGGTAACTGCTGATACTAAAGTAAATGAGAGTTATGGGAGGACCGTGACTTGTTAGTTCTTCCCTTTCTCTTACTAAGGATTAGCCTTAGCACCCTGAGCCGTAGCTTTTCTTTCACCCTCAAGGTTCCATGTATCAATCCCAATTCGGAGCTCCGGTGTGGGAGCGAGCGGAACTTCATTACATATGTGGATATGTACACATGGTAACTTTAATACTGCAAGTATTCCTGTAATTGAAGAATTGTGTGTAATTCCTGTAAGTGAAATGTGTGTACTCATGTTACTTATTTCTGTCAATATATTTGGACTTAAATAAGAGTAAGCCTTCCCCCATACCCCTTCACCTCCTTTTCCTGAGTTATTCTGAAGAATAAATATAGATAGGGCCTGGCATAATATGAAAACAGTAAAGTTTATTTCAGCACAATTGAGCTAAGTCTTTAATCCAATTGGGTATATTCTTTCATTTGGTGGCCTTTTTGTACTTTCAAAGATACAAGTATCACTTCATAGGAAATAAATGATAGTTTATTCTGGAGCCAAGTATGAGTCACCATGTCCTGAGAATACATATTCAGGACAGCTCTGAACAACATGCCAATGGGTAATGGTTTCATAAAGTTTGTGTAATAACAGAAATAAGGAAATCATAAATCAAAGCCTTTAAAATACATTGGCAGAAACATCAGGTAGGTGAGTTATAGTAAAGCTGTTATAAACCTCAGATGTTATCTCATGGCATTTTTACCCTTTGGTTGGTGGAAGACAGTGGTCTGTTTGTACATTCCAAAGTGATTTGATGCAAGAGTTGTCACCTCTTGTAGAGTGGCTAATTCTAATGCTAGGAAAGATGAGCCTTTAATATCTGATTTGTGGATACTGTCTTCATCTGTTTTATTCTATTGGTATACCTGATTTAGTTTGTAAAATCAAATGAAAGCCACATTATTATAGAAGAAAATAATGTGATATTTTAAAAAACCTACTTTAATGGGTGTCTTTTTATGTAGCAACTGTTATAGCACCAATAGAAATAATATCAGACCTATTAAAAATCAGAATTTTATTTTTAACCAAATATTGTTTTTTATTTAATAGTCAGAAAAACAGAAGGAAAGAAGCACAACATAAGACACAAGCCATGCTTATTAGGGTAGATCAGCCAAGCAGCAGACAGGGAAACACACAGGACGCTTGAAGATAGTAACCCCAGGAATGTGAAGACATAGCTGCATGTATTCATCCTTGGCAGCCTGAGGAGTCCCCCCTAAGCAGCAGCGAACTCTCGATGCAGGCCAAAGCAAATAAAAACCAAAAAGCCAAACAAGTTCTTTAAATAACCAGCTCAGAATGAACACATGGTCTGTTAGACCAAACCAAGAGAGAGCAGAGAAAGTCCTCTCCCCCTTCCATCCCTTCCCCTTGAGAGCACCCACCACCAACCACCCAAGGAAAGGACACCAAATGAGTGAGTCAGGTATCTTGCTTGCAACAGGTGACCTCTCCTATGAAATGCATCCTTCCTGGAGCTCCACACTGGGAGTCGTAGCTATCAATAAGAAAACAGTCCTCACCTCAAAGAGAATAAAGAGAAGGGAGAATTTATTCTCGAGCCAAATATAAGTGGTAATGGCTAGTCCAGAGAACACAGATTTTGGTTGTCCCAATTTCTGTGTTCAGACTGGTAGAGATTTCATGAACTTTTTACAGTAACAGAAAAAAATCAGGCTGGAGAGATGGCTCAGTGATTAAGAGCACTGACTGCTCTTCCAGAGGTCCTAAGTTCAATTCCCAGCAACCACATGGTGGCTCACAACCATCTGTAATGGGATCAGATGCCTTCTTCTGGTGTCTGAAGACAGCTACAGTGTACTCACATGCATAAAATAAATAATTCAAAAAAAATTATAAAGAAAAAAGGAAAAACCAGAAAAGAAAGTCGTAAATCAATGTATTTTTCAAATATATTGGCGGGTACATCAGGTTGGCCAGTGAAAGCAAGATTCTGCTATAGGTTTTAGATGCTATCTAGCGACACTTTTGACCCTTTGATTGATGGGAAACTAAGGTTTTGTTAAGTTAATATATTCCAAACAGTTGTTAAAATGTTAGGTCTGGCACAGAGAGGAACAAAGAAATAACTATTTCGTAGCATAAAGATAGCCTGAGAGAAGCTGTAACTAGGGTCTAGAACTATAACAATATAGCTTCGCACCATCATTGAAGTTTTAATCAATCAACATTTGCAAACATAGCTTATTTCCAGGAATTCTTGTTTACAGAAGGAATTACAAGTAAAACATGTGGCTGTTATCCTCTGTAGTAGCTTTTGAATTGTTGTACTATATTACCCTCCTATCAAAACAGATGGCACCCTGCTGAGACCAGCTGTTTCTGCTTGCAGTCATCCCAACAGGCTTGATTACTGCTGATATTCCTTCATAGGTAGTAAGTGTGGGAGAGGACACTGAACCCTCACCTGGGTATCCAGACACTCCTTCCAGCTATCCTTGCCCTAAGAGTGTCAAGGACATGCTAGAATATATAGGCTGGGGAAAGATGGGTTTATCTGTGCATCTGTGGAAGAGAGCTCTTCTGTGTCGGATGCTGATTTTTATGACTTTAGGGCCACTCACGCTTCTGTCCACATCCTCTCACCCACAGTTTGTAAGTAAGCCTCATAAACTCATTGGGTCCCCAGGGTGAACTGTGGTACACTCAGATTTTGGTTCGCCATTTCTCATGAGAGCAGGGAGGCAGGATAAGGGAAAGTATGAATATTTACTAACTAGCCCTTGCTGAGATCTGCAACTTGGAACACATGGGGAGATTTAGGCTGTAAAGATGGAACGAGTGTGATAGAAAACAACCCCCAGCTCTGAAGTGAAAGAGAAGAAGGGGAGGTGAAGAAGAGAAAGGAAAAATCTATGATATAGAATGCAGATGTAGACCTTAATGGCCCAATAAAGGAAACTAATGTAGTCAGAGAGTACTCTGCCTTTGAACTGTGCTTTTGAGTAGGGAAACACTTAAGAGACAACACAGCTTCTCACAACTTAACTGCTGAAGCTGTGGCACACAGGCAGATGAGATCAGTCTGAGTACTGTGGAAGCAGAGAAACTAAATACCCAGACCCCTTGAGACAAAAGTCACATAACCTGAATAAATGAGAGAAGCTATTCCTTGATGTGACTTAAATTAGCCATTAGCTACACTGGTTATCATTGGCTGTAATCCCAACACCACATGTCCTTCCTCTATGTCCTCCACAAATCCCTGATATTTGTTTGAACTTTAACCATGAAGTCCAGTTCTCCAGGCCAGATAGGACTATTTTCACGGGGAGTTAGTAGGGTGATTCAAAGCATCAGAATCACCTCCCTACAGTTACTTTTCATATTGCTGTGGCAAAGCATTGTGACAAGGGTTGACAAGATTGTTCGATGAGTTAAGGGCACTTGCTTCCAAGACTGATAACCTGAGTTCAGTCTCCAGTACCCACATGACAGAAGGAAAGAAATGACTCCAGCAAGGTGTCCTCTGACCTCCTCATGCATGCCCCCAATGCCCTCCCCCTCAATAAATTAGTAAATGTAAAAAAAGCATTACAACAAAAGCAACAAGGGAGAAATGTTTTGTTTCAGTGTATAGACCATCATGATGGGGAAGTCAGGAGTCAGGGCAGCTTGGGTTTAAACTGGTTACACCACACCCATAGACAGGAAGAGATGAGATGAATGCTTTCTTCTGCTCAGTTCCCTTTCTCCACTCACAGAGTCTAGGATCTTGGCCAGGGAGTAGTGCCACATACAGTTGGTAGATCTCTACACTTCTAGTAATATAATCAAGAGAGTTTCACAAAGGTGTGCCCAGATGTTCATCTCCCAGATGATTGTAGGTAGATTCTGTCCCATTCAGAATTAATACTGTCACTTGGGGCATAAAAGCCTCTGGAAGGCTTGGAGGGCAGGTGAAAGATCAATGAAGGTGTAAATGAGAAAGCAGCCCGAGTGAAAGATGAAACTCATCCTTGGACAGACACTAAACCACTAAGATCAATCTGTGTACATCTTTCTCCCACAGGAAAATATACTGGAAGGAGACATTATTTCCCAGTCTAGGGCTCTCTCGGCAGCCAGTTGTGGTCAGTGACTGCTTTGGCCTAGAGACTGTCATATTCTCTATGGGCCACCAACTGACACTGGGGAAAGGCAGGTAGCCCCATGACAGTGCCTCAAAATGAGGAGGTTGAATGGGAGGCTTAGATAATGCCTCGTATCCACACTCCTGGACCCAACATTGATCTTTCATGAAAACAGTTGACACAGACAATGCGAGTGTTTCATGCTCTGCTGGGCATTGCTAACACTTTTCCCTAGTACCCCATTCGTCATTTGTTTCTGAGATCAGCTGGCGTTTGCTTGGAATTGTACATGGCAGGCATTCGGTGATTCTGCCCCCCCTTTTGAGAAAATGTTTCATTTTATAGATGATGTAATACTAGTCTCTTGAGTGTTTTACAGATTTAGCAAAGCCTTTGGAAGACACACAAGCACAGCTAAAGTCATGAGGATGGGAAGTTTAGATCAAATAGGGAGAAGGGGCCAGACACAGCTATAGAATTCTTAGGTACTTTGAGGAAAGGTATATGTGACACTCAATAAGGTGACTGAGAAAACTTCTAATAGCTTGTGCCTGTAAATGTTAACATAATGGTTAAATAGCCTGAGTGAATGTATTCTGTGTAAATGGGAAAATCTGCTCCCAGAAGCCATCATGTTATAAAGAAAAACTTAATGTCAGAGATGGACTATATCCCTAAGAGTTGCTGACCAGGAAGGTTTCTGAGACCCACTCAAACAATGCAGCTATTGCCACTATTGTTGGGCTGCTGACGCCTGGCCTAGTCCAACTAGATTCTGAGATCCTATTGCCAAGTATACTTTGTGTACTGGCTGTTTTCTAGTGTCAACTTGAGACAAGTTAAGAGTCATCAGAAAGGAAGGAGACTCAGTTGAGGTAATGCCTCCATGAGATTCAGCTGTTAGGCATTTTCTCTATTAGTGATCAATGGGAGAGGGTCCCTCCCATTGTGGGTAGTGCCATCCCTGGGCTTGTGGTTCTGGGTTCTATAGGAAAGCAGGCTGAGCAAACTATGGGAAGCTAACCAGTAAGCAGCACCCCTCCATGGCCTCTGCATCAGCTCCTGCCTCCAGGCTCCAGCCTTGCTTGAGTTCCTGTTCTGACGTGGAAGTGTCAAGCCAAATAAATCTTTTCCTCCCCAACTTGCTTTTTGGTCATGGTGTTGGAATGAGTGTGAGAGTCAGAAGAAGGATTTCTGCCTTAGTTAGGGTTACTCTTGCTGTGATAAAACACCATGAACAAAAGCCATTAGTATAGTTGTGTTGCAACTATACTAATATATAGTATAGTATAGTTGTGTTGCAGTCTCCTTTTCTGGGTTGCATAGTGGATGTTTTGTGTTTCTCCAAGAAAATTCTATCATACAGTAGGAAGAGACACATTTTCTCCAGTGATCCATCTGTTGATAACTTGCCCAAGCTCCTGTGAGTAACAATAATTAAATTTGTTAGTCCATCAAGCTAGAGTTAGGTAGAATCATTTCTTTGCTCTATTGTTGGTCCTTTTCTTGGGGTGTCTTAGTTAAGATTGTATTACTATGAAGAGACACCATGACTGTGGCAAATCTTATAAAGGAAAACATTTAACTGAGGCTGGATTACAGTTCAGAGGTTTAGTTCTTTATCTTCATTCTGAGAAGCATGGTGGCATGTAGGCAGACATGGGGCTGGAGAGGTAGCTAAGGGTTCTAGATCTGCAGGCATCAAGAAGAGAACTGAAACACACTTCCTCCAGCAAGGCCACACTTTCTCCATCAAAGCCACACCTCTTAATAGTACCACTTAGTATGGACCAATGGGGGCCATTTTTACTTAAACTACCACAAGGGGTAAATAAATGTTTCTCTCTTTCCACAGGAAACATTCATAAAGAATCGGACTTCAGTGTTGGTACTTATCACTTATATCTTCCTGTCTAAGCATCATGGCTCTGGCATCTCTTCCACAAATTCTTTGTACTCTCATCCTTTTAAAATCATGATATCACCCCATCATGTAAAACTACAATAGTATGTATATACACCTATACTCCTAAATATAACCAGCTCAGTTTGTATACTGTCGCTCATACATATGTATGTTTTCAGGGCAGATCATTTCATATTGGATAATCAATTGGGGTGCCCTGCCCTGGAGAAGTCTAGTTTTCCTACTCTCAGCATGCTTGGATTGCCTGCAGTTCTTTATGTGGGGTTGAAGCTTGATAGGTTTTTTCTCATCCACTTTCAAATGTCTTATTGGTGGTGTCCTTGTTCTGCTTCTGTTTAGGCAGTCATTGGTGAGATTTGATGGATGTAGCTTCGGATGTAACTAGGAAACACAATCTCAGTAGAAAACTCCCCGCTCCTCTGGCTCCTGTTTGACTTCTTGTTTGTCTTCTTCTGTATTTATCTCTCCCTAATTAGAGTTTTCCTGTCCCTCATTTCTCAGATCCGATCACTTATACCCTGCTATTTCATTCTCTGTTGCACCTCCCACTGTCTGTGGGTCCCCCTTTTACTTTCCTGGTTTCTGTAGTTACTCCAGGATATGTACTCACATCTGAAGATTTGGAGCTAGAAGCCTCAGATCAAAGAGAACCTGTAACATTTGTCTTTCTGGGTCTGAGTTACTACACTCCATATGCTCCTTTTCTAGTTCCATCCATTTCCTGCAAAGTTCATGATTTCATTTTTTTTCATAGATGAATAGTATCTCACAGTATTTAAGTACCACACTTGCATCACTCTTTAGTCAACTGAGGGATACTGGGTTGTTTTCATTTTCTAGCTAGTGTGACCAGAACAGTAATGAACATGGCCGAGTAAGTGTCTATGAAGCAAGATGTTGAGTCCTGTGGCCATATGCCAAGGAGGAGTCATGTGGTCAATTTATATTTAGTGTTTTGAGAATTCTCCACACCAGTTCCCAGAGGGGCTGGACTAGCGTGTAATCCCATCAGTGGTGAACGGGGTTTCTTTTTCCCCACATGCATGCTGGCATTTGTTTTCAGTTGTTTTGTTGACATTGCCATTCTGCTTGTGTAGGTTGAGGTCTCAGACTTGGGTTTCTATTTACATTCTTTTATTTATCAGGGACAGTGAACATTTTTAGAGATATTTCTTAACCATTTTTGCCTTCTTCTGAAAATTCTGAAATTCTGAAATTCTCTGTTCATGTGCCAGGTCCATTTTTAAAACTGGGTCATCTGTTTTTGTTTATTTGTTTTGATTCTTTGTGATTGAATTCTTTATATATTCTGAATATTAATACTCTGTCAGATGTATTACTGGCAAAGATCCTCTCACATTCTATGGGTTTCCTTTCCACTCAGTTGAACTTCATTTTCCCCTCTGCAGAAGCCTTTTATTTTTTGAAGCCCCAGTTGTCAACTGTTGGCCTCAGTTTCCCAACCTATATGGATTCACAGAAGAATTCATCAGACTTTTTAAAGATCTGCAACCAATATCTTTTAAACTATTTTTAAAAATAGAAGCAGAAGGATAGTTTCCAAACTCCTACTAAACAAGCATTGTTCTAATACCAACTAAAACAAGATAAAGACATAGCAAATAAAGAAAACTACTGGCTGATATCCCTTAATAACATAGATGCAAACATCCTAAATGAAATGCTTACAAGCCAAGCCAAATGTATGCATGTTTCAGAAAGATCATCCACCATGATCAAGTTGTATTTATCTGGATGTGCAAGGATAGTTCAATATATTTTAGTCAATACGTTCAATAAATTATATAAATGGACCTACAGACAAAAGGTCACATGATCATCCAATAGATTCAGAAAAGACCTTTGAGAAAAAAATCCAATATGCTGTCATGATAAAAGCTCTACAGATAGTAGGGCTAAAGGGAACATACCTCAACATAATAAAGACTATCTAGGGCAAGCCTAAAGCCAGCATTACCCTAAATGTCGAAAACCTGGAAGAAGGGAAATTAAAGAGATACAAATAGAAAATAAGCAAATGAAATTATTCCTACTTAGATATGAGATTAAATTATATATGAAAGATTCCAAAATTTTCCACCAGAAGCTTCTAAAATGAGCAATAATTTCAGCAAAGTAGCAAGATCGATTTAGAAAAGTCAGTGGTCCCCTATATGCAAACATGACAAGAAAGACATCATGGATACATTCTCAGTCTCAATAGCTTCAAATAAAATTCTAGTAATAAACCTAACAATAACAACAAGGGAAGACAAGAAACACCACCGCCCCTTTGTTCCCCCCTCCAAACCCATAAAATCACAAAACTGGAAGCAGTAATGTACAAGATCAGTTACATAAAAACAAAACAAAACAACAAAAACCCAAAGACAAACAACAACATAGGTGATATGAAAGAAAAACTTTATGAAAATACCATTGAGTTTGTTTTGTGTTGACCATCTACTGCTGTGCATGAGGCCTACCATTAAGTGTGTTTAATATACCTAATGAGACTCTATAGAGAAAACTAAGTTCCCTTTTGCAAGCAGGTGTCAGTTGAGATAGCTTCTTGATTAGAGGTGGGAGCCTGTGGCCACTTCCCCCGCTCTGTACTAGAACCCCATCTGGCTTGAACGTGCAGGTTCTGTATGTGTGCCACAGTCCCTGTTTGTTTTCTAAAGAAAGAGAGAATAAGAAAGGACATTGAGTCAGATGAGTGGGAAAACCATGATGAGACTATATGGTATGAAAACAAATTGCTGTTTCAGTAAAACCAAGCAAAACAGCCACAACAAACAAACATCCCTAAATTTCACATTGAAACACAAAAGATGCTGGATAATGAAAACAATCCTGAGCAAAAAGAAATGCTTAACCATTCCATATTTAAAAGCATAAAAACAAGTTTAGTACTGGCACGGAAAGATATGTAGATCAGCAGAGCCAACTAGAAGACTCAAGCATGAGTGCACTTAACTATAGCCATTTGACATTTGACCAAGATGCAAAAATAATAATTGGTAACAAGACAACATCTTCACCCAAATATTCTTCAACAGATAGGTGTATAATTAAAAAAAAATGTGGCACATATACACAATGGAATATTGTTCAGCTATAAAGAAAAGTAAGATCATAAAGTTTTCAGATGAATGGATGAAATTAGGAAATATTATATTGAGTGAGGTAACCCAGACTCAGAAAGACAAATGCTACATGTTCTCTCTTATTTATGGATCCTAGGTCCCAATATATGTGACTATATATTTGAAGTAACATATGGAGGGAACAAGGTGGGGTTATAGAAGGCACTATGGGGATGCAATTAATAGCACAGAGGTACTATGAAGGGGAAATCGGATTTTTAAAAAAGGGTGTTTAACTGGGAATTGGGAAGGAGGGCAATACAGAGAGAGTAAGTTAAAGGAAACATAAATAACACTAAAGGTTTTTGAAAATGCCACAGGGAATCATATACTTTTGTGTTTCACATATGATATATGTAGGAGTGTGTGTGTGTGCATGAGTGTATGTATTAGTCTGTGTACATGAGTGTGTGTGTGTGATGAAGTTAAACCACTTAGAGTTATAATGCTTCCCTTATCAGCCATAGACTACCAAAATACCAGGCATGAGAAACCTCTTTTTGAGTTCTTTGTCAGGGGAGTACAAGATACTCCCCACCACACTCCACAAAACAATATATTCATTGTCATTGTCCTTCCCAGATGTTGAAATTAAGTCCCTGTTGCTGAAGACATTATACAGCTTGGATGCAGGACTTGGAGGAATCAATCTGGAGCTGACCTGAAGACCTTCTCTTTGAGAACTAGCTTTCATAGTACAGAAGGTGCTATGTAAACTGCCAAAAGAGAAAAGCAATCAATAATTATACCTAGATGTCATACCTAGGAACTGTAACCATAACCAGCACAATGAGATGTCCCAAAGGTGCAATAGTGGCACTCACAGCCTTGTAGTAACCGACAGCTGTCTAATTGGACCTAAGGCTTGATCAACAGAAGGGAATTCACGACAGATACTATAAACATACCCATAGTTCATGAGATCATAGAACCTAGAAGAAAACCTACTACTGCCACTTTCCCAAACCAGCATAATTTCTGGCTTCATTCTAAATATTTGCTCTTCTATCCATGGGTTAGTATAGCTCTCATCCGACATTAAAGAAGCTGACAGGGACCATCACAAAAATCCACAACTGGTCAGACTTCAAAGAACACCTGGCTATGACGTTCCCAGCCACAGCTAATACATTTACAACACAACCTATAAAGCTCAGGGAAAATGGTGTAGAACAATTTTAAGAGCCAGAGGACCAGGATATCTACTGAAAGATGATGTCTTCTATATATGACAAGCAAGCTACAGTCATGAAATCTCAACAATTGGGCTGCTTAAAAAAAAAAAACTGAACGGGGTCAATCTCTAGGATGCTCCAGAGATATGGGAGGGGGGAAAGAGCCCAGTGGGTCTATGTGGTTGACTCATCTGAGACTCCTAGCAGTGGGGGAATATGGATCTGGAAGCATAACCAAGCTTCCCATAACCAAGCAGGACTCCGATTGGAAGGATAAGGACAGCAATTCACCCACAAAGCCTTTGACTCAAAATGTACCCTGCTTACAAGATGTACAAAGACAAAGATAGATCAGAGAACAGGGAAAGGCCAACCAATGACTACCTCAAATTGAGATCCATCCCATGGCCAAAAACCAAGCCCTGATACTGTTATGCTTGCAGTCAGGAACCTAGCATATCTGTCCTCTGAGAGATTCCACCTAGCAGCCAATGGAAAGTGATGCAGAGACTCACACCCAAAAATTAGATGGAGCTCTTGGAGTCTTAAGGAAGAGCTGGGAGAAGGATTGAGGGACCCAAAGAGGGTAGGGACTCCATAGGAAGACCAACAGAGCCATCTAACCTGGACCCTTGAGGACTCCCAGAGACTGAATCACCAGTCAAAGAGCAAGCACAGGCTGGACTTAGACCCCCTGCACATGTGTAGCAGAAGAGCAGTTTGGTCTTTGTGCAGGTCACCCAACAACTGATGTGAGGGCTGTCCCTGAGCCTGTTGCCTGCCTGCCTGCCTGTGGATCCTTCACCCTAAATGGACTTGTCTGGCTTCAGTGGGAGAGGATGTGCCTAGTCCTGCAGTAACTTGATATGCATGGTGGGTGGGCAGGGTAGTGTAAGGGGGTGACACCCAGAGAAGGTGAAGGTGGAATGGAAGGAGGACTGGCTTGAGGGAGTACCAGGAAGAGGGGGCTGATACTGGGATGTAAAGTGAATAAATAAATACATTTTTAAAAAAGACCTGAACAATGGCAACACGATTATGACATGCCAAAGTGGATGGGGGAGCTTCAGACAATTAATTACTGCCGAGAAAGGGAAAACCAGTCTTTCTCAGGGATGAACCTGCTAGTCGGTAATCTAATATCAAGTAGTCAGTTCTAAGTACATATGTAACACTAAATGAACTAAAAAATATGTGTGTATGTATATGTATGTATATAATTATGGTTAAAGAAAGAGAGACAGTGGATTTAAGAATGCAGGGAGGAGCAGGAGGGATGGTGGAATAATGTAAACAGCATTCATACATAAAATTAGCAAACAGAACTATAAAATAAATGATATTGTGGATGTAACTAAAAGGGAGAGAGAGATTTCTGGCCAAATATAGGGAGATTTTTCACACACTCATGTCTGAATTTCAATTTTTTTAACTTTCTAGGTTATCATAGACTCCTGTCTCCAGGCATCTGTGCACCTCCAACTCCATGCACCTCCCTCTACTTTCTGCCTTTTCCTCTTCTTCTTCTTCTTCTCTTCTTCTTCTTCTTCTTCTTCTTCTTCTTCTTCTTTCTTCTTCTTCTTCTTCTTCTTCTTCTTCTCTTCTTCTCATTTTCTTCTTCTTCTTCTTCTTCTTCTTCTTCTTCTTCTTCTTCTTCTTCTTCTTCTTCTTCTTCTTCTTCTCTTCTTCTCTTCTTCTCATTTTCTTCTTCTTCTTCCTCTTCCTCCCTCCTCCTCCTCCTCCTCCTCCTCCTCCTCCTCCTCTCTCCTCTCTTCTTCTTCTTCTTCTTCTTCTTCTTCTTCTTCTTCCTCTTCTTCTTCTTCTTCATTACAGAGTCCAACGAATACAGAAGATGCTAAACAGAACCTATTTTACTGTCAAAATAAATAAATAAATAAATAAAGTTCAAGATACAACCTCTGGGTTCCCCACTAGATGGTGTAGTTCATTTATTGAACTTGAGGTAAGCAATGGCAGGAAATGCTCTTCCACGTTTACTGACAAAAGCTGCTGGCTGTGTAATAAAATGCACTCCTTTCTACGCTAGCTTGCAATGTTAATAAAAAGACCATCAATTGGGAAGGTATATTCTGTAAGTTATAACTGCTCAGCAGCACTTCACACGGATAAGGTCTAGAAAGGAAATAGTCAAGCAGAGCTTTAAAGACCCATGACAGTCACTTACTTTAAAAAGAAAGGGATAAGCACAGAGATGGCAAGTACCTCTCTTCTTTGGGGTCTGATAGCAAAGCTTGCCAAGTTGCTGTTTGAGTCCACACCTGGCTCAGTGGAATGTGCTCTCATTGATGACTGGCACCACGTGTGGACATGGGAAGCAGAAATGGCAGAGACATGACAATTGTCATCTGGGGAGCAGAAGCTAGGTGTTTCTTATAGGTCACTGTTGGCATTTTGGAAGGTTGTTTCTGCTTGCTATTTGTTTGTTTGTTTCCAGTAAGGGCAGGACATTGAAGAGCTTTAGCTACAATACAGAGCAATAACCCAAAGCTCAACACATCACTTGAACATTATTGTGCTATGCAAAGAATGACTAGATAGGAATTTATGTGAAGATTTAACTAGATTCCTCAAAAGTGAAGACTGTCTAGATTCTAGGACTAGGCCGAGTTTTTTAGTTAGAAGACGGATACTGAGAATGGCATAAGAGTGGATGATCAGCAGAGAAGATGCTCATGGTGACAGGCAGAACCTGACAGCAGGTGATTGATGTGTCACCCCTATTTAACTAAAGAGAAGTGGAGACCCCCATTGTGTGAAAAGGAGTTTCATTTAAATATCAGTGCTACTGGAGTCCCTTGCCCCATCTTACTGACCCACCATCAGGCGTGTTCTTTGGCTAGGATGCTGACTTTGTTAGCAGGTCCTAAGCAGCTTTCTCTGCTGCACCTGACCACTTGGGTTACATGGAGGACAAGGTAGTATATGAATTGTCAACCTATTTTCACAGTCTTTGTAACTCTGTAGATATCCTTGCAGAGACTTAAAAGAGGAGGAGGAGAAAGGAGAGGCAGAAAGAAAAGGAGAGGGAGGATGAGGAGAAGATGAAGATGAAAAAGAAGGAGAAGGAGAAGGAGGAGGAGGAAAAGGAGGAGGAGAAGGAGAAGAAGAAGATACTCTTGAGCAACAGAGACCAAGTACTACACTTGTTTTCTCATCCAAAGACCACCAGAAACACACCAACAGTTGAACAAGTTTGCAATGTAATCTTGGAGAATCGTACCTTGGAGATCCGCAGAGCACGCCTGTAAGAAAGTTTATTATAAGGGCCTATGTACTGTAGGAGGTTGTATTGTTGAGTTCAGTCTGAGGTTTTCACGTTTTAAAGAAGGAAGCTTTGCTTTGGTTTGGATACTCTCATAAATTAGACAGAATCTTTCAAATGAGTGTCTTCAGAAACCTTAATTATAACTAAGGAAGATGAGTCTAAGGAAAAGTCATAACTGGTGAAACATCAGTCATTTTATTAGTCTTAATATAAGAGCATATCTCATATTTTGTGGCATAGAGAATGTGCATATTTTCCTAGCATTCAGTCACGATTAAGCAGTTATGCAGGCTTTGTTGTGATTCATCATAGACACAAAGTGACTTTGTCAGATATGACTGTTCTGTGAAATTGCTCATCTTACAGCGAGGCTTATACATAATGATTCTTTCTTCTTTCTCACATTGTATGTTATTATTAAATAATTATGCATTTTCTTGTTTTTTTACTAGAGTGTAATCTGCAGAAGTGCATACATCTTTTGGTTACTACTGACAACCAGGAGTCTAGGCAAATTTCTGATTCTCATGAAAAATATCTCCTGGCAAATGACCAGTTGTTGAAGTTAGGTCTGGTTCTTCTTCCCAGTCCTATGCTCTCAGAAATAAGACTCAGACTCAAGCTATATTTACAAATACCTTGGCCATAGATCTTGGCTATACTCTGTCTAGAATCATTACTTAAGATAACCCAGTTAGTTTTATCTACATTCTTCCATGTGGCTGGTTACCTGTGCTCAGGTACCATGTGTCTGTCTCCTCGCATCTTCCTGGAAGGATCACCCACCCAGCTCAATCCCAGAACCTTTTTCTGCCTCCTGGATGTTCCACCTTCTATTTCCTGCCTAGTCTATAGGCCATCAGATTTATTAATTGACAGGTGCTGCATCCAGACAGATATAAGATGTTCTTTCCACAACCAGTAGCTCAGTTAATTTTTTAAACTATAAGTTTTTCAGTCAGGGACAACTTTCAATTTAATTTTTTATCTCTAGAATCAAATATAGTTCCCTTGTGTCTCATTAATTAAATCTCAAGCCAAATAAGAGCTGTCCAAATGATAAAATTTATTGATTTTAAGCAAGGTAATAACAAATTTTGCCTTATGAAGAAAAGATGATGCTTTAAGTGTCTCACTTATGCTGAATGAAGAATAATCAGGAAGTGGACTTCAGACATTTTCCACTGTATTGGATTTGAAGAGTGAGATTCAAAGCTCTAAGGAAAAGTGATATAAATATTTATATACAATTTCTATGAAATATAATGTTCTTCTTCCTAATGTAATTGTACAATAATTTTAAGGGATGGGAACCTTGATTCTTAAACTCCTGGGTTACACATAGATCTTAGCTACAGAGATTTGCTTCTCATCTCACTAAATAATTCCACCACACAGTTCTGCCATGGAGAGCCCTTTGTTTCTGACCATGGTGAATAATTATAAGGGCTTTTAGCAAGATAGAAACCTGTGCCCTAAGAGATAGAAGGAGGGGGAATCAATATGTTGCTCTATCCTGGGGAAATCTTTTCAATTCTCTGGATTATAATGATCAGATCTATATAATTATGACAATTTTGGTAACCTCCTGGGGTATGATTTTGGAGATTGGTGTGAAAACACTGAATAAACTATAAACAAGAAGACCACCTATCAGGAGAAAAATTACATAATGGTCAAGAGACAATACAGAGGAGCCTAGGAAACGGTGAAAATGTTGTCAGCAGAATCTTAGTTCCAAAAGAAATCCAATGATTACATTTTACAGTAAATTGTCAGTGGGCTTTACTTGCACATTCATATAAAAGTGACCCAGCCTCTTTAGAGTCAAAATATCTATCTAAAACCCACTTGAAAGGATGAAAATAGCCAAGAAAATTAAGCTTGGAGTTCCTTTCTATACAGGAAAGGGGATGCCTCCCCCACTCAACTCTACTATAGAATACTAACATGAGTATTATAAAAGCCCTGTTTATGGAAATTATTTCCTCATAAAAGTATTCTGATCTCCATATTGTTTGGCACAATAGTCTGAGGGCAAAAGTACCTTGTTTGATATTTGCTTTTCTTCCTCTACACCTTAGCCCAGTGTTTGGATTTACCAGGTGCTTGTTAACTGCTCACAAGGTCAATGACAGTTGTAAGATTTTTTTTTTTCAGTGCTTAATATACAGCTTAGGGCTTTATATCTGCTAGACAAGTACTTTGCCCCTGAGGTACAACTCCAATCCAAGAAAGTGTTTTTTGGAAAATTCTAAATTTCTGTACAGATATGGAGTTCTAATCTTGAGATAAAAATATGGGAAGGTAACCCTGTTTCTTCTAGGAATCAAATTTGCAGATTTATTTTTAAGTTAGACAAGTCCCAAGTCTCACTAGGTTTCTTTTATTATATATAAGCTGGAAGTAGATATTTTATACTTATTTGTAAGACTGTTTTGAATAGTGAATGAGATAACTCATAAGTAGAAACAAGCATAGTGTCTGTTATATAATACATTTTAAGGTAAAATGTATGAATACATTAATAAACCTTCAAAAGATTACAATCATATATTTTTAATACTTTATATTTGCTTATATATAATTTACATACTATTTAAAGATTTATTTATCTTTTATTTATATGAGTACACTGCAGCTGTTTTCAGACACACACTATAAGAGTGCATCAGATCCCATTACAGATGGTTGAGAGCCACCATCTGGTTGCTGGGAATTGAACTCAGGGCCTCTGGTAGAACAGTCAGTGCTCTTAACCGCTGAGCCATCTTCCCAGTCCTAATTTACATATTTTAAATTCTTCCACCATATCCATCATTTGGTAGTTTCCTTTTAAAACTTAATACTATGTCACATTTTTCTTTAGAAAACTTGATGCTAAATACATAAGATTTTACAAATTATATATGGTGTATGTGGAGCTCTGGGTATAATTCAATGGTGGAGTTATTGCCAGCCTGTGCAATGCAGTAGATTCAGCTCCAAACACTTCAATAAGCAAGTTAAATTAATACACACAAGTAATGAATCTTTAAACAAAACATAAAGCCAAAGACTTTGGGTACAGTATTAAGCAGGAGCATTACTGTGACCCACAGAAGGAAAGAAGCACACATGCAGTTAGAGAAAAAGTGTCTTTGCCCTCTTGTTATATTCCAGATGTGAGCTGGGCTCACACTTTTTAACTCCTTGAAAATCTGAGAAGAGAAAACCCAAAGGCTTAAAGCTAACTGTGAAAGCTGTGGGTTGGATGACTGGCATGAGGAAACTCCTTCTGAAATGGTGCAGGAGACACAGAAT
The DNA here is from genome assembly GCA_021653895.1 of Mastomys natalensis. NCBI lineage: Eukaryota > Metazoa > Chordata > Mammalia > Rodentia > Muridae > Mastomys > Mastomys natalensis. The sequence continues at coordinate 2,440,355 of JAJTUV010000106.1, forward strand.
GGATTCTGGATTGATGAAGAAGAGAGAGAGAGAGAGAGAGAGAGAGAGAGAGAGAGAAGGAAAAAAATCATCAAAATTATGGGTGATAACAAGCACTGACAAAGGTATATTGTTAGTGGCATTATATTAGAAATGTTGTATCTAATTTGAAAACAATTTGAAGATTCTGAAAATGTTAAATGTTCAATTACCATATGCTCCCTAGAAAGTCTACTCATAGAATTACATTCAAAGAAAAATCAGCAATATATGTCTAAGTAGATGTTTGTATATGAAAATCATAGCAACATTACTCACATTGGTCCCAAATAACAACTCAATGTCCATTAATGAATGAAAGAGTAGATGCAATTGTCATATTATTTAGCCATAATAAGGCACAAAAAATGATGTTCCCTACAGCATGGATGGGTCTTTAAAAACTCAGCCAAGTCACCAAAAGCCAGAAATAAAAGTCTTCATATAGTTTCATTTATAGAAATTGTCTAGAATAGGTAAAATGTAAAGGCAGGTAGAAGGTAGGCTAGTAGTTTCCAGGAGCTTGCTGCCAAGAGTTGAAGGGGTTGATTTCTTTTCTATGAAAATTATCCTGATTTTACCTAAGGACCACTCCCCAAGAAGAAATCTATGTCTGGCACTGCTAGGGTAACCAAGAGCCAGAGACTAGATATCCCAGTGACCTAGGGTAAAACCAAACACAACTGTCAAAAAAAAATGTATCAGTGAAATGATTTCCAATGATATTCTGCTATACTCATAGGTCAGTACCTTATTCAGTCATCATAGAGAGGTTTCCTCCATCAGCAGATGCAGAAAACCACAGCCAGCACTATTCAGAGAAAGAATCTAAAATGGAGATCTCCATCAAATTCTTCCCCTCAGAGCTCAAGGGATGCTGTGGGATATTATGAAGCCAGAGAAGATGGAGGGCACCAAGAGATTATTAGCCACTGATTCAACTAAGCAAGGTGCACCTGAACTCACAGAGACTGAAGCAGTATGAACGGGGCCACACAGGTCTCCACCAGGTCCCCTGTGTACATATTACAGCTTTTAGCTTCATATTTTTTATGGGACTCCTGACTGTGAGAATAAGTGGGTCTCTAACTCTTGTGTCTGCTGTTGGATTTCTGTATTCAACTTTAATATGATCATTTTGGTTTATCTTATTAAATTTTATGTTGTCATATTTGGTTTTCAATCTCTTAGAAGCCTGTTCTTTCTAATGAGAGACAGAAAGGGCATAGATCCAGATGGGAGGGGAGAGAGATGGGGAGAAACTGGAAGAAGTAGAGGAAGGGAAAGCTATAATCAGGATGTATTGGATGAGAAAAGTATTTATTTTCAATAAAAAGAAAAAAATAAATAAGTAAATCAATAAAATAACCCTGTAATCTAGTAGTAGTAGTAGCATTTAAAAAATAGGACTTATTATTTCCAGTGTGCTGAAATCTAGAGCATAATGATAAGATCCTAGGTTTGAAAGGTTTTTATTTGCCCCAGAACTTCAGGGTTAGAAAGGGTTAGACAGTAAGTCTGAACAAAGGGTGAAAGTAGAAGACCAATAAGAAGTTAGGAAGAGAACAGCCATGTGTTTAGTCTATTCAAAGGCATACATGTCATGGAATTATCATGGCTGCAACCTGAAAACCAAGGAGATGAGGCCTTGGATCATCCAGAAGATCTCTTGTACTGTTGGGGAAAACTAAGAACAGGCTAACTGCCCTGAGTGAAAGAGCCAGGAAATACGCAAAGAGCCATAGGGGCACTGATTGTGAAGACACGCTGACAGTGAGTGATCAGCCATGCTGGGTTTTCATCACTTCTCTTTGTCAGAGCATCACATCCCAGGAAAACACTTGGTTCCAAGAAAACTGGGCTGCTTGTTTCTCTAGTTGGTAGCAACAGAAAGTCATGTAGGCTGTTATACACTAAGACCCACTATACTAAGCTTCTTTAGGTGTTATCTTATTCAATTAGAATAGCCAATCTCACACCCCAATTATGAGATCAAGATGTCCTAATCACATAGTTTAAGCATAATTGAGATCACAGCGCAGGTCTGCCATATTAGAGTCTTTACTTCTAACAATGTGTCTTCAAACACTGATTCAAAATGTCAGGTGATAGCATTTATTTATTTATTTTTTAAAGATTCATGTTTGTTTATTTTACGTATGTGAGTCACTATCGATAATATTTTTAATGCTGAATAGAGCGTTTTAAATTCTGAAGTGAATTTCGTGCCCATTGTTACAATCACTCTTGAGAAGCATCTAGTTTCTTAGTTTGTTAAACAAGCACTTATATGTGGCATAATTGATGCAAGCATCGTATAAAATCCAACAATAGTTACCTTTATTTCTTTTTATGTCATGTATCTTTTGTGTGGCATCAGATTAGAAATGAGAAACAAAAATTTACAGTCTTTGGGGATTACATGATTTGTAAAAGGAAGGTAATATTTCATATGGAATCCATCAGAGGTAAATTGCACCTCTGTGTTTTTCTCTGAGAAGATAGATTTACCATTAAAAAAAAGAGTTCAATTTAGACTGAGGTATGGATGCTGAAGAAGCAGTAGCCCTGGAAAAGCCCAGAAAATCCTCTTAAGAGGATAAAATGTTGTCCAATACCTTAGAAGCAGAAACAGTCTTTATACATTTGAAAAATAACTGGAAAGAAGAGATATTCTGGTTGGAGCATAAGGAATGGGTGAAGTAAAACTGGAATGTTAGGACATGAGGTTTGAGGGGTTGTGAGCTTCCTCATCTCTTACCACAGGACAGACTCAACCCAAAGCCTTCTATTTCAAATACGAGACTTCTGGCTTTGATCTGATCTTTCAAGGGTAGTTTTTCAAATGTTTTTGAAAGATAAATTTTTCATATCCACTCTCCTAGTAAAACTAATGTTCAAAGCATATGCAGAGAGGCTTCTCTTCTGAGCATGGAGGTGGGGACTCTGTGCTCCACTTCTCTCCCTCACCTCACAACTTTTAGATGGAGCCAGTGACCTACCGAGTCTTAGTTTACAGATTCATATCTTGAGTTATTCATGTACATTTTTTTTCAAAAACAGTAAATATTAATCAGCTCTTATGGACAGGTACACATTATATCTCTGGGGGGTTCTGATCTGGGTGGCATGTCAACTTACATGTTGGCGAAACAGTACACGCAGGAGTTAGGATATGTAACATTATTAGAAGCACACAATGGGCTGACTCTTATGGAGCATATGTGTCTCTTCTGTACAAGCTTCTTTTGATAATGGTTGCACGAAATGACCTAAAACAAAACCCACAGGTTAAGCTTTCTCTCCTTCCATGATCTGTGAATGGCTTCTAACAGAAAGTATTTGTGTTTTGTTTGTGTAAAAGAGAACAATAGTAAAATATTTCTCCCATATAAACCTCAATTATCAAAACTATAATCTGATAAACTCACCTTGCAGTTATCATTTTGTGAGGTAACTGAGGCTATGTAGCCCAGACCCTTGGCTGCACTAGAAATTTATTAGAAGGTAAGAGAACCATTTTGGAGAAGTAATAAGAAGGACTGAGCGAGCACTTTATATTTGTTGCGGCAATGATTTTATTTCATCAGAGCCATATTCTAGCTGTGATGTCTGGAACAGTATCCAGTGTGTGTTCCTTCCCCCACACTGGCCATAGTTCAGGCCTCCGAGAATTAGGTTTCTGAAATAAAAAGGGAAGGAGTCGTGATGGCTGAATCATACTAATATTTATCTTTTATTTTGTTTCTTCGGCAGCATAAAAATGGAACAAATTTGCTTGGAGCACTGTGAATATTACAATAAGATCTCTGCAGGAAGAAGGGAGGCTGCAATGTCGGATACTGTGTACTTCACTGGTCAGGCAGGTGCCACCAACAATGTCTTACTTTACTAGCAGTGCAGACCACAGAACAGTCACATGCAGTACACTCTACACTAGGCTGTTCTGTGCTCTGGAAGCCTCCAGTACTTCCCATTACAGAGCTCTTTCCAAAGCTTCAACCACTTCAATCATTATTTCTCCCCCAAGTTCATGTGCTAATTCTCTTGAAATCAACAATTATTTATTATTTTATTTATTTACATTTCAAATGTTATCCCACTGCCTGGTCTGTCCTCCATAAGCCCCCCACCTCATAGTCCCTCCTTTTCACCTCTAAGATGCTCTTCTACCCACCTCCACTTCACTCCTCTAGCATCCCCCTTCTCTGGGGCATCCCCAGGACCAAGTGCCTCCCACTGAGGCCAGACAAGGCAGTCCTCTGTTATATATGTATCAGGGACTACAAAGCAGTCCACATACTTTGCTAATGATGCTAAATTTATCTTAAGCATAATTGTTAATAATAAATTTGAAGTTACAATTGCATTTTTCTAAACATTAAAGGACAGCAGTAATTTTTGAAGTAAGAGGTTCATTATCAAGTTAAGTGAAAGGGAAATACTGTCTCTATCTCCTTTTTAGTGGCTAAGTCAGGATGGTGTGTTTGGTAGACTCTACCAAGTAGTGATGCTTTCATGGGATATTCAAATATGTTAAAGTGACTTCTTAAATTGGATATGGGCATAAGAAAAACCATTTGTAAAGATTTATTTTTATTCTATGCACATGAGTGTTTTGCTTACATGTATATATGCGTACTGTTCATGTCTGATGCCCTTGGAGGGCAGAAATGCTTGCTGCATCCCCAGGAACTGGAGTTAAGAATAGTTGTAAGTAATCATATAGGTGCTATAAACTGAACTGGGTTCTCTGGAAGAACAGTCAGTGCTCTAACCACCGGGTTTCTTCAGCCTCTAGGAGAAATTTAATTAAAGAGAAGTATAGTGTTTTTGTTTGTTGTTTGTTTGTTTGTTTGTTTGTTTTTAGTAAGCTTTTAAAACAATGTTTCCCTGTGGCTTCAGGGAGGTGGGGGAATGATATGAACACATTGCTAATGTATGCAATTCCTCTCCAATTTAAAAATTATCTAATTTATGTACTCAGTTACACAAATTGAAATAGCATATGCCCCTAAATACTTTCTTTTTACTAGAATCTAGAAAAATGGGGGAAGGCCGGGCGGTGGTGTCGCACGCCTTTAATCCCAGCACTTGGGAGGCAGAGGCAGGCGGATTTCTGAGTTCGAGGCCAGCCTGGTCTACAGAGTGAGTTCCAGGACAGCTAGAGCTACACAGAGAAACCCTGTCTCGAAAAACCTAAAAAAAAAAAAAAAAAAAAAAAAAAATGGGGAAGTGGCCTTAGAAGAAGAAAAGACACTGAAGCACGCAGGACTTCATCTTGACAACACTAGGTATTACTGACTTAAGTAGAAGATATTTCACTTAGGTTTATATTGTCTAGATCTCAGTCTCATGATTAAAGTAGAAGTTGGCTAACATTTTCTCTTCAGAGCAAGGTGGTAAATATTTCACCACCATCCACTACTATCACCACCATCATCATCATCATTATGACCATTTGACTTCTAGGTAACTACCAAACTATGTAGCAACTTGAAAACAGCCACAGCTACAAAGGGAGCAGTAAGAAGAAGCACACTTTGATCCAAGAAAATCCCTTTTTTAAAACAGGCGACCCTGCTGTGTCAGTGCTTGGAGTAAGTTATTTGTAAGGTGATGAGAGAGGAAATGAAACCTTAATTAGGAAGTTTCTCTGCTCATGGGAAAAAGGTTATGAGAGTGTGTGATCAACCCCAGGACTGATTTTGACAGCGATATTGAGTCTGAATCATAGGAAACTGAAATCATGAAGATGGAACATGGCCAGATGCTAACTAACTGTTTCATATGGCTTCAAATAATAGAAACTCTACAGGTATGGGAAATTACTCTTGTATAGTGGCAAACTTACCTTAAATGAAGTGTCACCGATAACATCTGTAATGAAAATTTAGAATACCTAATAAAACAATGAGGTATTGAAATGTGCAGCCCACTAAATCAGTCACATATTAACCATGGAAGTCATAGAAGATTGCCCCCATTACAAAAGGTTCTTCTGAAATCTGTCTGATTCCCCATTTTATCCTCTCTCTCTTCTTCTTCAAGAACCTCTGGGACTGGAGCAATAGTTCAGCAGTTAAGAACATTTGTTGCTTTACTGACCATATGTGTACGATTACCAGTATCTGCACAGCAACTGACAACCATTTGTAACACCAATCCCAGGGTATCTGACACCCTCTCCTGGCCATTATGGACACCAATCACAGACATACATGAAGACGAAACACCCATACATATAAAGTAATATACCTTTTAAAAGACCCTTAATATTTTGTCTGAAAACTCTTTGGCCTATTTCTATATTTTATGCTGGCCTTAAGCAAGAAGGACATGACCTCAGGCTTCATTGTCAGGGACTCAGTACTGGGGCCCACAGGTATTGAGCAGATTTGTTTCGGAGGAAGATCTAGTTTTTCATAGTTATCCTATTTGTTGACAGACACTGCACACACACACACACACACACACACACACACACACACCCCTTCACTGATGATTATTTGTCTCTAATAAAACCTTTCTCTCTATATATTTTCTTACTGTTGATAAGGAAGCTTCTTTTTGTGGAAATTCTATGTCAATAGTTACCCAAAATATCCACAGCTTTGTGTTTTATATTCTGCTTTGCAGCCTTAGTTTCTTCCAATCACTGCTCTGGGACAACCCTTCACCTGTTCTCCTACTTCAGCATTGATGTAGCAATTAACCGCCTACTTCTATTATATCAGGTGCATGCTGAAACTTGATTTTGAATAGTCTTTTAATAGTAAGCTGTTGCCAAAGCTGATGCTACTTTGCATAGAATGCTTTGTGTATGCACATGAGTTACACATTCACGTGTGTGTGTGTGTGTGTGTGTATGTGTGTGTGTGTGTGTGTGTGTGAGAGAGAGAGACAGAGAGACAGAGACAGAGAGAGTCAAGGGAAAGAATTAGGAAGAAAAGGTCAAACAAACACCGATAGTCAACACAGAAGGCCAAATTATCTCTCATATATTGAAGTCTTCACAGACATTGCTTAAAACCTAAGTCCAATGCTGTCTGTGGTAGATTTCTTGGAATATTAAAAACAACAACAAAACAAACAAAAAATACTCCATCATTCACTCATACTCATTCTGGTTAAGATATTAAGTTCATTTATCTTAGAGGATGTCCAAACATTCCTACACCTAAACAGTAGTAATTACTATTTGTTCCACCACCCTGGAATGTTCACTCTCATTCCTTCCCTGGGGATCTTTGACAGATGCTTACATGAGAAATAATAGCTAGTAACCAAGAAAGCCAAGAGGAAAGCTTCTGGCTTTTCCATGAGAAGCAATGCAATTCCCTTTCTCTCTCTCTCTCTCTCTCTCTCTCTCTCTCCTGGATTCCTTCAGCCCAGAGTTTCTTAACAAGAGCCCCAGGGCTGAGTTCTGCTACAGAACCAGTGGCAGTGACCCCATGATGAGAACGTCAGACCCAATTATGAAGTCACTCTGCAAGTGTTCTATTTCCATGTGACACCAAAAGAAGAGTCGATAGGTTCTCAAACACCAAGAAGACTTCCAGGGGAAATATTTCTTGCTGACAGATGGGAGAGCGACACCCTCTTGTTTTGTTTCTTTTCTTGTCATTTGGTTGCGTAGCATTCTGCTTTTTCTCAATAAGGAGGAAATGAAGACATACAAGACTAACTTAGAATGAGTATCCCTGGGGACTCTTTTTAGAAATATTTGCTGCCTATGCTCTCTTCTCTCAGTCACAAGATTCTGATTCAGTGAGTCCAGAACACTAGAGGGTTACCATCCATCCCTTTCTCCTTATTCCCTAGAGGCAATTACCTTTTATTTATTAACTCTTATTATACCCATCCCTCCCTCTCTGGACATATCCATATTCAATATATGACATTTAGATAAACAGAGTCTTGACCATGGAAACTCAAGAGCATTATGTGCTATTTCTATTAGTCTATCTGGATTTGAAGACCACAAAAAGATCAGTGATTCTACACTAAAGGGTCTAGCATTACAGATTCAATGAGGCTTGGTTTAGATCTTAACCAAAATAACACTGTGAGAAAAATGAAGCCTACCTTTTAGGAATGTAGGTTTCTAAAAACTCAAGATCTGTTCTCAGATTACCTGGGAACATGAAGTTATGAGTACTTTGGCCTGTTTGGTCAAAGTGAATTGTCTTGGAACAGATCGTTCTTTCCATAGAGCAATAGAGACAGAAGAAAAATAAAGTCAAACCACTTAGCTGTCCCATGTCTAAAAGCCTTAGTAAGATAAGTTTTGCCTCTTTTCAGAGCCTCAGTTTCCCCCTTGTGAAATAAGCCACAAGTCTTGTGGATTTTGCAAGTCAATTCCAGATTGTGAGGTACCATGTGCAAACCACTTAGGACATATGTTCCCTTCAGTCCATATTTGGGGTATCATGATAAGTTCTGGATTCTCTTCTTGGAGTGGGACTTTGTGGACTGCCAATATAGTGAAAAATCTGGAGTCATAAGTCTTATGAATAGTAATGAATCAGGGCTATTTGCTATGAGAAACATAGATGTAGAAAGACATTAGATGATCTTTGAGTGCTTTGGAGATTTCTTGTAGAATGCCGTGGTGGTTTTCTAGTTTGGGGGTAAAGACAGCAGGAGTGGCAGCTGGCATTCATGCTTACTCATAGTAGCTGGCAGTCTCTCCATCCCATAGCTCAGAAAACTAGTGCAGAGAACTAGGAAGGAATTCCCTCCAAGTTCCTGCTACATTGGTTAGTAGCTGCTGATTCAAATTTAAAGCTACTTCCAGAACTCACTAAGGTAATATTCCATTATCTTTGCTCTTTGAATTACCATAAAAAGCACAAAGGTCAGGGAACATCTTATTCTTTGTTGCATCTTGTACTTCTAGCCCTGTGCTGGCACTTTGTGCATCAATTAGTGTTGCTCAAAAGATTATCTGAACAAATTGTTTTTTCTGATTACTCAAGATGCCTAACTACAAGCAGGCTGGACTATGGGGCCTGAGTTCCTTACTTTAGAGACAAAAATCAAATGTTTAATCACAATCTCTTGGAGATACTGATTCACTTTTCTCTTTGATTTGTAAATGAGAGAAAATTCTGTCTTGTGGCTCTGTGATTTCTGCCCCCAGACCTCCTCCCCACCTCTCTCTATAGAGTCTAACACAAGTCAGGCTGGCCTCCAACCTACAACCCACAACCTCAGCCTCAGCTTTCCGAGGGCTGCATTTACAGGTATGGTTTATCCCATCTGGCACTTTTTAACATCCGTTAGTGACAGCCACGAAATGCATTTTTCTAATTGTCCTCCACCTAAAAAGCATTACCCCACCATCTCTGAGATGACAGTGTCTCATGGCATACTTAGGCATTCCTTAGGTGGCAGGAAGTCAAGGGGTTGATGGTTGTCTGGTAAAGACAGCAGCACATGTGAACTATAAGCAGAAAACAGAGGAAAAATAAGACAGAAAAGACAAGAGGCAAAGAGCACTGAGCTGAGGAAGGCCAGTGATAAATGATGAGGTGGAAGAGACCAAGTAGTATAAGGAAGGTGTCATTCCCAGCCCGTCCCTGTATTTGTGTTCTTTCAAACAAGAGGGTTGAGATTTAAGACCCAACCAATCATCCAAACCATTGAAATTGTTCTTTTAATTCTCAAAGCATGCCCACTAGAGAGTTACAAAAGAGAAATTAGATGAAATGAGGTGGCCATCAAGTGTGCCTTGTGATCTTGTGATGTCTTTCCCAGTGCACAGCAACTGGAATTTCTTTTCCTGAGACACAATTGCCTTTCATGTGTATTCAGAAGCACTTCACCTCCCCAAGGGCAAACATTTAAATTACCTAACATTTGCTTCATAAAAACGAAGGTGAAGACGAATGACAATTACTAAATCTATAGGTATTTTCTCAGCCCCATACTTCACCATTACAATCCAGGAAGCTTGTCTCTACTTGTCACAGAATCCAAAAGGAGGAATACAAGTGAAGACTCTCATACTGACTGATATAATGTACTAGAGAACCATCAATAACTTTCAATCTACCATATTTAATTAAAATTCTTTTAAGTTACAATTTTACTTTATTTTCAAAAGAATCAAAATAAAGCTTTTTTTTTTTTTCTAGATTATAATGTGAGGGGAGTACAGTATGGAGAAACTGAATAAAATCTCAAGGATACCACGTACGTGTTAGCCTTCACATATGTTTAAAAATAAAAGCATTGAATAGGTCAAAGAGTCTCCTGGATCCTAATTAACTACCTCTTCTTTAGCTGTCAAAGGAGGACTGGAACACACTTGACCTGTATAGGGAATGGTTTCCAGCCTTTGAGGGATTCAAACCTGGGAAGTTGTCTGATCCTGTTTTGCCTGATTCTCTTGGGGGATTCATTTCCACTCTCATAGAAAATACAAATGATGTTTTGGAAATACAAATCTGTGAATCGAACTGATTCTCTCTGCCTTAAAAAGGGACTTGAGCATCAAAGACAGGGGTGTAGCAGAGAGCCCTGAAAGGCTACTCCAGTGGGATGCATCAGACTCTCTCATCAGTCGGCTCTCTTGAGCTGCAGGACTGTACACAAGCCCCAGACCCAGTCTACCTCACTTCTAGGACTTTCTGTGAGCCTCAGTCTGACCCTGGCCCACACCATCTTCTCTCTATGCTGTGTCTGGGTGACTCTTTCTCATTTCTAGCCTTATGGTAAAATCTGAAGCTGCTAGAAATTTTCAGCTTACTTTTCACAAAAGCTTTAAGCACTCATAAACACAGGATATGTCGCCTTTATCTGTTTCTGTTTATCAGGCCTTTATGGGCACAGAACCATCTTGCAGGTTTAAAAGAACCAATAAAATTATAAATTACTAGGCAGGCACTGTTCTTGTGTGTGGATGGAAGGGGGTAAAATGGGATGTAGAAAATGATTGTTGGATGAGATTAGGGTTCAGCTTCTGGACGGATTTTTACTGAGCTTGAGTGTGTCAACAATAAAGCTGTTTCCTGGATATCAGTTTAGGTATCTTGTGCAATGCACCCCAACCCTCAATACCTGGACTGTAGAATGAAACTGTGTCTCACTCTTTCCCTAAATATAGTCAATGATCATAGTTAGTAATTGATAACATATTATTACTTGAACCCAAGGCTATGACTTCAAAGATCATATTCTTAACTTTCATGTTAATTTATTGTCCCTTTATGAGACATGGATACAAAGGGAGCAATGATGTTGCTTAAATTGCTTAAAAGACTTTATTACTGCATAAAACAATTCTCTAGACTATGAAATATGCTATTGAATCAGAATAAAATGATTAATTATGTTCTTGAATAGTAAGCCCTCACATAATTATTTTATAATAATAATAATAATAGCTAGACATTCTTTAACCAAAGGCAAAGGGATGCACTGAACTCATTATAGGAATGTAATATTTGGAGTCACCATAATGCAGTGAGTATGTATTGTTTCTCTTTTTAAAAATGAAGGATTTGAGAATAAAAGTGAAGTGACTTGACCAGTTTCATATGACAAGGCTGGAGACCAATAGAATCTAACTTTACCTCAGTCTATTCGACCTCTAATCTATTGGCCTCAATTAATAGCCATTTGAATCTAGAATAACTTGCATTTAACCAGCTTCAGTATGAAAAAGTTAATTCGTAGCAAAATACAAACCCTTGAATTTGCATGACTATGTATGATCCAAGGTTACATCTCCCACACAATGTAAGGTATAAAGGGGAGCTGTTTATAGATGGAAAAGTAAATCAGTGATGGCTAATCTCCATTCTCAACTCTACTGGATTAAGAACCACGTATCCGACCTGTGTCTAGATGGGTCCCTGAGAGCATTTCCAAACTGGCTTAACCTGAGATGCCAGAACCTACCATGGGTGTTGGCATCACCATCCCATGGACTATAGTCCTGGACTGGATAGCCAAGAGAAGAAGGAAAATCCTCTAAACACGAGTATTCATCTCTGCTTCCTGACTGAACACAATGTGACTAGATACCTTATGCTTCTGTCACCAGAGGGACTATGACCTGTTTAGCTGTGAACCACAGTGAATACTTTCTCCCTTAAGTGATTTTTTTTTGCCCTAACAATGAGAAAAGCAATGAACATATCACCTTTAGATTATGTAAATTTATTAATTCTATACCAATGTTGCAAGAAAAAACATTTTTTTACAAACAAGTTTTCATATAGAACAAAATTGAAATGATTTATTTGGAGTTTTTTTTCTCTAGCTCTTAATTTGTTCCAGCTGACATGGAGTTTTTTTTCAAAGGTTTATATAAAAAAAAAATTTGCCAGATTCAACACTCACAGCAAAAAATGGGATTATCATGATTGCCCTTTTAGGGAAGGTAGAGAACAAAAAAGGGACCTTATATTTATTATCATATGGAATTAAGTTTGCTAAGTGATTCAACATATGTTGAAGTCCTCAATAATCATGAAATGGACACCTTCATGATGTGTTTTAAGAAAATTTAAATCTTATGTTGGTCATAGTCAATGTCCATTTCTACCCAATAAAGTAAGACTATCCCACTGATGCAGACTTGTCCTGAGCATGCCCGACTGACTGTTTCTGACAAGAGAACTGCTGGTCACAGCAGAGATTAGATGAAGGTCAGCCACCTTCCAGGGACCTCTTGGGAGACTTCATTGTACAGAAAGGAATTGGGGTGGATGTTGACTCCAGTCCTGTGATTCTGCAATCAGGGACTTATTGTCAGACTAATTTGTCTTTGTCATAAAAGAACTCCAAGATTTTCTGGACATAGCTTCTCAGTTGAGATAATAAATGGAAGTAGTAGGGCTTACTGTTCTTTTTGGCACGGAAATGTCCACGCTACTGTTCTTGAAGTGCTGACATTGGTTAAAGGCTGTAATATTGAGGTGAGAGGAGTAAGCTGCTATGAGTCACGCAGACCATTTAAGTTCTGTATTACATCCTGGCCAGATGTGTCATCTCAATTAAGAAATGGCTATTTCCATGAACAGAACCCTAAACTAATTTAAAAGGACTTAATGAGTCACTGGGAAATAATTCCTTCCAAAAGATGATTACATAATATGACCTTAATTAACACCAGTTTACATTTGGCTGGCCTATTAGCACTTCTTAGTGTGTTCACATCTTCTGCGTCAGTTGACTAACATATAGCTTGAGGTGGTAGTGTCATTTTCTCATTTTATAGAGACAGAGACTGGTCTTGAGAGGTGTTAAGTCGCCCAAGATCTCAGAACTCCAGAATGATGGCAGGACAACGCTTTAGAAGCAGGTCCTTGAGTTCAGTATTTCACACAATAGTTTCCTCTTCATGTGGTTTGGTGCAATGATCAAAATGGTTGTTATCACTGGGCTGTTTGGTTCTCTTATTTACATTCCTCTTCATCTGGAAGGCTTTTAGGACAGGTTACAGCATGGCTCTAAGCTTATAAGTGCATGCCTTAATCCTAGTTGCCATGGGTTGAGCGTGACACCTCTCCAATAGGAAATGTATAGTTTACATACAGTAGTACAATGAGTGTAGCCAGTGAGAGAGATAGCCAAATGCATATGAATCTACCTGTTTTGTGTAGGAAAAACATCTGACATTCTTGAAGCACTGGGATTATGATCTGTATGCATATGTTGTTAATGATCCACTGCGCAGACCGAGTGCTCCCTAACTCTTTGTGATTTCCTTCTTTCCAAGCAAGGTTGGCTCAAGTTCAAGTATGTGTGGATGGATCAGAAACTAGAAATTTAGGCTGCAGGGTTTGCGCTGTGGTTGAGGATGAAGTCTGATTCCCAGCACGTATAGAGTGGCTCAGAACCATCTTTAAACCAATCTTGAGGGGATTCAACACCCTCTCCTCACTGCTGGGTCACGGCATGCGCTGGACAGACATACATGCAGGCAGAATATTAATACATAAAATAAAATAAATAAAATGTTTAAATTGTTTGAAGAGCTAGATTACAGTCTAGTAATTTCCAAGTTCACTGATGCTCTTAAAAGGAAGTAGAGCATTTGCACTTCTCACTCTGTCCAAGAGGAAGCGACTTATCCTGACTCAAACTTTTACAAAATATTTTGGACATGAAGTCCAAAATGGCATTTTCTGCATGTTTCTCCAAGTTTTTCTACCATCATTTGTGGAAGATGATAGCTTTTCACATACACACACAGGGGGAAAGGAGGGAAGGAGGAAGGAAAGAAGGAAGGGAGAGAGGGAAGAAGGATAGGAGGAAGGAAGGGGGGAGGCATAGAGAAAGACAGACAGAGAGATATAGAAAGAGACACAGAGAAAGATTTGTCTCTTTGTCAAATATCGATTCATGTTCTGGTCTTCTGTTTTGCTCTGTTGTTCTACATACCTGCTTGCTATAGGTAAATGGATGAACCTAGAAAAGATTCTTTTGAGTGAGTTAACCCTGAGCCAGAAAAACAAATACCACATGTTCTTTCTGACCTGAGATTTCTAGTTTCAAATCCTCAGCTGTGCATATACAATGGAGTAACTACAGAAATCAGAAAAGTGTAAGGGGACCATAGGAGGGGATGCAGGTGATAGGAGCTCCAGCTGGGGAGGAGAGAGGGCTATCAACACAGAAGGAAAAGGAGGAATGAGGAATAAATGGCACTAAAGTTGTTTGATAAACCTCAAAAAATTACATTATTTTTACTTATAGCTACTTAAAATTATATACAATGCATGTGTATAGTATATGATAGTACATATGCATGTATTATGTATATGTACACATATATGTATTGAAAGGAAGTTAGGTTCCTTAGATCAACAATACTTCCCACATTTTTCTGCTATCAATCCTATAATTAATGGTGCCCACAGGTACTGTAGACTAACAAAAAGCCCAGTACAGGCACTAGAAACCTTCCTTAAAAATAGGCGATCAGTGTAGTCCAGGTGACTCCTAAAACATGATAGTTTGTTGATGTAGCCCTTGTTGCCTCTCAGGGTTTGAGGAGAGGCCTCCATTTCTGAAGATATTGTATACTTAGGAGATAGGACTCAGATGATATGAGCTGGATCTGAGGTAAAAGTCTTTCCTATGGTCAAGTTTCCATGGTTCAGAAAATACTATGCAATCTCCCAAGGGAGAAAAGCGATTAAACAATTCTACTCAGCTGTAACATCTATAAATCATGGCAAGATATGCATAAAGTTGTTGATGGGAACCAACAGTGTTAGATTGGACTTAAGATCCAGTCAACAGGAAGGAAATCATTCCTGGTACTGAAAATCTAGCCAACTATCCAAGGCTAGTGGATTCTCAGTAAAGAATTGGCTTCTGCCTCTTTGGTAAACAAACATAATTCCTTAGTATATTCTAAACCTTGTTCTTACACCACAGGTAAATATAGCTGCCATCCCTCACCAAAAATGACTCAATTTACAGCAAATAGAGACCCCTGCAGAAACCTACAGCTGGACACAATACAAAGATCAATGATTAGGAGGAAGCCAGCCCCAATGGACACATCTGCATCACAGTCCTACTTTGAGGATGAGGAGGTAGAAAGAATGTAAAAGCAGAATACCAGGAATCTGTGGTGGAACAGTCTCTCCTAGAAATGTCTTTTTAAACAAGACTGGAACAATGGCAATATCAATGGATGGGTTAATATGGAAGGAGTAAAATTTTGTCAAGTCCAACCCCTAGACCAAGAGCTACGGGCAACTCTAATGAATGCTAGGAGAAGAACTAGCCTCTCTCAGGAATGAGCCACTTTATTGGTTGTCCAGTGCTGAGTGCTCAGCCTTGAAAGCATATTGATAACACAGACAAAAATAGATTCATCAGATTATACATATAAACACACCACACACTTATGTAATGAAGCATATGTATGTATGTAACAATGATAAAAAGGCTATTAATGTGAGAGTTGTGAGACATGAAGGGGGTTTAAGGGATGTTAGCTGAGAGTGGTTGGAAAGAGAAAATAGGGGAGAAGTGATGTAATTCTATATCAATTAAAGCATTAAAAATTAAATTATATCTAAAAATCTATCCATAGCTCTATGAGAAAATGCTGGCACTTTCTCTTACCTTTATGATTCACAGGCCAAAAGTCATGGTCAGTAACATTAAATGGCCATAGTGATGCTGGCCTAAAAAATCTACAGAGCTCACAGCTAGAAATTTGTCTCAACGTATTCTTATGAGAATTGCCATTATGATGCTACTGGGAAGCAAAATGTAAGGTTGTTTAAGAGCTTCATTCTGCAGCCAACCAACACTGTTGTCAGTCAAAGTTCCATCATTTCCATTTCGTGTTGAACATATTAGTCCTTAAATCTCATTGTTCTTAAGTAAGGGGAAAGATACAGTAGGAGTTAACTTGTTTGGCTTTTCCTTTGAGTCTTATATATTAAGCTTTTAACAAAACTAGGTCTTAGACATACTATATAGTGAGTGTTATGGATATTGCTGTCAAGAATTTTGTAATCTGGACATAATATAAAAGCCTGTATTCATTGGGCTGTGTGAGTGTGCTTTTAGTTTTTAATTCAGTGAAATCATGGTGTTAAACATTTAGTACAGAAACTGACCCAAGATATGCTTCAACTAGTGATTGTAAGCTTAGGTAGTCACAAGCAATATTTTAGAAACACCAAGAAGTGTCTCAACTAGTTTTTGTCTCTGACCTGAAGAGCTAGTAATTTCAATTGATGCTGATAAAAATAAGAGCTTTGATAAGGTTTCTGACTTTCTTCAGGTAGTGAACACCTGCTTATCTCAGGATGGAAGAACCCACATCAACATCTGACGAGTCACAGGAAAAGCCATCTTTGCCTTGCGTGTGAAGACTGTAGCCCTCCATGTCTTGTGCTTGTCAACACGGATAACGATTCTCAATGAATTCTTGCAATGCTCTTGAACAGTCAAAACACTTTTCAATTATGATCTTGTTTAGAATGTATCCAAATATTATGGAGTGGATACAAAGATAATCCAAACGTAACTGAAGAGGAAGGAAGTTGAGCCAAAGAGATTAGAAACTTGTTCAAGTTTATACAGCTAGACAGTAGTGAAGAGAAGCATTTCTGAGACACAACAGGAGAGCAGGGAGGCTGGCTGGGGCACTTCCTATTCATTCTTTTGCTGCTCCACTGTGGTTATAGTCTACTAGAACTCAGGAGAGTGCTGTTGGAGGCCACTGATCTTCATGAGGTCTTAAATGATAGTTCTTGAGGCAATTGCTGTCCTGAAAAAGACAATGGGGAAAAAAATAAAAACATGTAATCACATAAAATTGTAGCTACTATTCCATGTCATGAAATAATTAAAAAGTAAATGTCACTTTTATTAATATGCTTATATACAAATTAAAATGTTATATTGTTATTTTTCTAGTTACATTTTTAATGCTATTGTCTGTCTCAAACATCTTAGCAAGTCACTGTTTAGGTATGGGAGAAAAAAAGGCCATATATTTGCAAATATTCTTGGTTTATATATAAATATAAATAAATAAAATCATATTTATGATGTTAGTGTCAGTATGTAAACATGGGTATGCATGTAAAAACTAAAAAGCTTCTTAAGGATTATGATTTTCCTGAGTCAGGAGGACAGATAAGGAAAATCTTCCTTGTGTATGTAGAAATTTATTCATCCATAAATAAAATAAAACTATGGCATATACAGGAAAATGAATAGATGTGGAGATCACTATCAATAAGGAAAAAAGCCACACCAAGAAAGGGAAATATGCCAGTGTGTGTGTGTGTGTGTGTGTGTGTGTGTGTGTGTTGAAATGTGTAATTTAAATATATATGCATGACATGAAAGCAGAAAGTGGACTATTTAGGAGCAGGAAGGGAACCAGCAAAGAAGAACAAAGGAAGATAATGAGCACTGACTAGGGAGAACATATATGACGAACAAGTACAGAAATGGTGCAATGAAACATAATTTGGTGTAATTCACAGGAAACAATCTTATGAATAAAAAGAGAATATAAAAAACTGATTTTTTTCTTGAATTTCTATTGTGATTCTTTATTTCTAAATAAATTATTTTGAAAAGAAAACACTACAACCGGTTTGTGAATCCCCAAACCCTGATGAATTATACGATTCCTTCTTAAGCGGGATCATTTTCCACAGTTCTTTTATCAAAAATTTCATTTAGAAGGTGTCCTGAATTCTGTTTTGTTCATCATGGAAGCTTTGACAGAGAAAGAGGAAAAGCAACAAGAACGATACACTCCTGCTACATCCTGTGCTTTCTCTGTCCCATTTGGCCTATTTAGGTTACTTCCATGGCCACACCCAAACTATTTTAGCAAACTAATAGGTCCCTTGAAACAAAACGTCCTTATGGTCAAAGGAGCCTATAATATTTAAGAAAGAAGCACATTTTCCTTAAAATTAAGTGTATTGATGCTCTTAGCAAATCCCAAACTCAGAGCAAATTTACATTTAGAACCAGCTACTTCTATTGCCTTGTCTTCCCCAAGTCTTACTTATTCAATCACAAACCATGAGTAATATAAGACAGCATATGGCAGACACGTGGTTAACCAATACAAATGGTCCATCAACCAGACAAACTATTTCTTCACAATGTGTCATAAGCTTATTCCCTCACACCATTCTTTACTGGCACTCTGGCCACCAGATGCCACCTGCCTCCATCTCTACTTCCTTCCCTAGGTTAAAAACATTCATTAACCATCCACTTGGGGAACATTTCTTCATGTGTGGAGGTAGTGACATAGCTCTCCTGCTCTTTGTGTTTGATGAATAATACTTGTCCCATTTGCTGTTTTCAAACAGTGTAGACTTTGGCAGGAGGAATCTAAGGCAATAGAAAACTGAGTATATAGCTTTAAATACATTCAAAGTTGCGATTTGTTTTAATTATTTTTATTTTCTCTGAAAGCTTGAAAATTACATATCCACATGAGGCACGGTAACTATAGGATTGGTAGCAGAAAAATAGATCAAACTAGATCACCAAAGCCAGAATCCAGTATTATATATTCTATATACATTGGTTGAAGACAACCTATAAGAAACAGTATACTTGTTTTGAGAACTGGGCACTGAAAGTCAGAAGACAAACCATTTACCTGAGGGTACTCAGAAATGGCTAACCTAGCCTTGACCTGAGTGCTTTCCACATTTGCAGTCTCCAGGAGGCTAACCATTGCACCATAGAAACCTTACAAATAATTCACAGGCTAGGGAGGACATGTTCCTACCTATTGGGCATGATGATTACCCCAACAAAAAGTTGTGGTAATCTCTGGGACTTACAGTAAATAAGGAAGTGGAGCCCAAACTGACAAGTAAAGCCGAAGCATGGTGAAATCCAATCCAGGTAGTTTTGAGTGTGAGCCATTAGGCTTCATTTCTAGAAGGAATAAGATGTGGGAAGGAAGGGAACACACCCCAGAGGCACACAGTGCAAGTTTGGAGTGTGGGAAGTCACAGAGGATAGGTGTGGTGTGGCATCCTCAGAGCAGAGTGCTTACATACAGGCAATCGAAAACCTCGGATGAGGAATAGCTCACAGGTTAGAAGCAGCACGATTGGAAGAATAGAATCACGCCCCAAAGCCACACTTGTTCTTTGAGGAGGCCCCTAGAGTGTGGTCAGCGAGCTTTAGTTGTTTTTAGCCTCCGAGCCTGCTTGTGAGTATCAAATAAATGCCTCACACTCCAGAGAGGATTCAACAACTCAAGTGATCTGAGTTTCCAGGAACATTTTTATAGAATCTTTCCTTTGTTTTCACAGAGCTCTTCAAAAGATTACTTCCATATTGGCTCATGACTTTGGGTGTGAGTTTTCTGGATGCATCCATGACTGTGTGTTTAAGGCCATTATCACTCACTAGCTTCTATAGCCCAGATCTGTATGCTAACTGTTAAAGAACATTGCAAAGTTATTACTTCAACATCTTGTTTTTTGACACAGACTCAGGTTACTTATTTCAGAAAGACTGTATTATTGGGTGAAGTAATGTCTGCTTTACTTAAATATGCAGACAATCTAGTTAAAAATGAAACAGGGTGAAGTGTCTTAGAATTTGTGTCAGCTTCAGTACTGGAAACAGATTTTTGGCTATGTAACAAATTCACTTTAAGTTACTTTATTTGTGTATTTTTAAAATCATACAGCAACTTTCTTTTCTAGTTATAAAGGAAAATTCCAAAGTGGTGTTACAAGAGATGACAAAAAAGTGTAATAAGGAGTCTTAGATTATGGCATATACAAGGTCACTGCCTTGTTGGCTTTTAGAGGCATTAATTACTCTCCATTGTTGGCATATTTTTAAATCCTTTTCAGAAGTGTGATGAACCATTCAGTGTGGTTGGTGCAGAAAGCCAACTCACAAGGCTGGATCAGGCGTTGATACTAGAATTTTGTTGTCTTTGCTGCTTTCTTATTTATTACCAAAAATCAATTTATTTAAACTTTGAACATATGATTCTCAATATAGCATAGAAGGTGGACAGTGACTAGAATGGAAGTATAATATTATAGGTGCTAATCTAGGAGAAACAAACATAGCGGTCAAGCCTTTAAGAAATGATAGCTAACCAGAACCTCCGTCATCTCTCCTAGATAAAAGACTCAGTTCTGAACCTGGCTTTTTTCTTGGCTTTAGAATGAATGTCAGCTGAAAATAATCCTCTCAAATCTTTTCTCTAAAAGTAAATAGCCGGGATTGGCTATGAGACTATAAGTCTTCAACCCTGTTAGAAATCCAGAATCACTGAATTAACTGGAATTATGGGAAGCACAAAGCATAGCTTCTAAAACTTAGCCAATTTATAGAGACCACTGAACACCTGGACAGTCCTATACTACAAAACGTTGGAGCATCCGATCTTCAGCCTTCTGGCCCAGGATCATCTGACAGACCTAGTCATGCAGAATTATTAAGGGCTAATTACTCTGTCTTGACAGATATAATCAATTGAATATTCTGCAAGTGTGTCGTTTTCTGGACAGTAATTTGCTGTAGACGAAAAGAGGCAATTCTTGCCGAGTGGCTGTCTCACCACAACTGGAGTAACTCCAAAGATGCTCAATTTCTTCTTAGAATCCAAGACAGGAAGCTGTCAGGAGCAGAGAGTTCTCTAATCAAAATGAACATTAATACAGAAATGTTTGTAATGTCAAATCTGTGGACTTCTGACATTTTGAAAACCAACTATCCATGTAAGGCAATCTGGACTGTTGTCTGTTAACTCCTCTCAGCTATTTCTAAATAAAGTATAGAAAACACCCTAACAATAAACACAGAGCCATGAATTTGCTATAGGCCCTTAACTCACAGGCTAACTATCTCAATCAGTTAAAAGAATTAAAGAAGGACTGGGTCTAAGCCTTGTATTCCTAAATGTGTTATATAGGCACAATGCTTATGAGAGTAACAATATTAATCTCACTTTTATATCAATAAGAAACTCATACCAATGAAATCTTAAATTTGAAACCAAAGTAAATTTTGTAGCATTTAAGAAGTTATAACTTCAGCTTAATAACAATTATACAGATTTCTACCAATAGGTTATGGCTATGCAATAAATCCTAGCTATTCCTCCCTGTTCCAAGAGGAAGAGGAAGAGGAAGAGGAAGAGGAGGAGGAGAATGAGAAGAGGAGCTAGGAGATAAGAGAGGTGGGGGGAACATGGAGGCGGATGTTCACGTGTCTCTGCCAGTCAAAGATAGTTGGTATATTTAGGTTGGGTATTGGGTTACACTTCTGATTGAATGGGAATCTTGTTATTGAGCATTACCAAACTTATAAAGCCTTTGATTAACATTTTTTTAAAAACAGTTACTAATTAAAAAAAAAAAGGATGAGGAGGGAGGAAACTAGCTGGAGGAAGAAAGGGAAGGGGCAGAGGGAAACTAATCAGAACCCTAATGACACATGTATGAGGATGCTGTAATAAAACAGTACTTTGTATGTTAACTTAAAATACTAATAAAGAAAAAAAGCAAGAAGGAAGAGGGGGGATAGGATAGGGGTTCCTGGGGGAGGGATGGGGAAAGGGGATGACATCTGAAATGTAAATAAACTAAAAACATCAATAAAATAAAATAATTAAAAAAAAAGAAATGATAGCATTAGGGCTGAAAGGTGGTGTAGAAACCAGAAAGCTGGGAAGGGGTGTAAGCGTGTGCTAACTCGACGTGTTCAGAGGAGCTTCTGAGAGAGAAGGGGGCTAAACTGGAGGAGAGTAGAAAATGGAGAGGATGGTTTTGGGGAGTGAGAGGCTGGTACTGGAAGGAAGTGAGACTCGCCAAAGCATTTACTAGTGATGAGTGAAGAATGGGGTCTTTGCTTTAGACGTGATTCTCTGGAGATGACCCTCAAATGGGGGGGGTGAGCACTAGGGAGAACAAAGAAGAAGAGGGTGAATCTTTGTGTGTTCCTGTTTCCTATTATCATGTTCCTCATTTCTTTTTTACTTTTGTACAGATGCACATGGAAGTTTATTCAGTCAGAAATAAAAATGAAATCATTATATTCACAGGAAAATTTGTGGAACCATGTCAGATAAGATAAAACAGACTAAAAAAGGCAAAATACCACATATTGTTCTCATGAGTGGAACCTGGTTTTAAGAGTGCATGCCTCTGTGTGTGTGTGTGTGTGTGTGTGTGTGTGTGTGTGTGTTTTAGGTGTGTGTTTTCTTATTTTTTAATCTTAGGATCACTTTGCCCATTCCAGCTCAAACCCCTCCTCCAACTGTCTTCCTTGATTAACTTATTGGTCCAATTTAAGTAAATGTAGTGACTTCAAAACAACTTTAAAACAAGCCTTATATGTATTTATTAAAAAATGTAAAACTGAAATGTATCATTTTATATAGCTAACAGGCTATTTCAAAACACTTTGGAGATAATGAATATAACCAAACTAACCTCGTTTATTATCAACTAGAAGGAAAACAATGAAAAGGGCAAATACAAACTATTCTTTTCTAAAATTATTTGCATGGTACTAGAAAGACGGCCCAGCCAGAGGGGTATATGCTGCTCTGCCAAAGGATACAAGTTCCTTTCTCAGCACTCAGGTTTGGAAGCTCACTACGACCTGTAACTCCAGCTCTAGGGGTTCCAACTCCTTCATCTGACCTTCATAAACACCTGCAATTATGTGTGCAAACACACACACGCACACTCACATGCACACGCACACGTGCGCACGCACACGCGCGCGCGCACACACACACACACACACACACACACAAAAGAAAAAAAAAGAAAAAAAAAGAAAAAAGAAATTTTTTATTTTCAAACTATGATTAAATTTTTTTTAAAAAAAAATGTAGTCAATGTCAAGAACTTTGTTTTTCACTTCCTATTATACACTTGTGTTCGGGGAGTCAGTATTCATGGTTTTTTTTTTTCTGAGTGGGTTCCTAATCCTTCCAGAAAGAATGTTCATGACTACCCAGAGACTTCCTCCATAAAGGAAAAGTGATATCACCAGAGCCAGGAGACTGGACCAAGATGTGACCATCGCTGTATCATTTGTTTCTTTACTACCAGCTCAGCGGTGAGTGGGTGTTCTGGCTGAGGCTTCTGGGAGCGTGCATGACGAGTATTGTCTTACGGGTTTATTTCTAAGAAAAGTAGAGGCCAGAGTTGGTTCCTTCTCTCCATGAGACTCTCTTGTGAATAGCACAGCTCAGATCAATCTTACCCTCACCAGCCATTCTTGCCAACCAACTGCTTTTATTTTCTTTAGTGCTTGGTTCTTGGAACTTCCATATAAAAATTGGCCTGTGTTTCTTGGGCTATCTGTTCCCATCAGAGCTACCAAAATTAAGCATCCAGACACAACGGGAAAAAAACAGTTGGTTGTCTTTGTGTTCAACTACATATACATCTTCAGATGAGAACAGTTCATCACCTCAGCTTAAGTTGAGTCTACTCATACTGAGGACTGGCGGGTTAGAGGAGGAGGGGGTCATAGGTGACCTGGGAATGGCAGCTGCCTTAGTCTTGATTCTCTCTAAGGATTAAGGCGATATTGTGTACTCTTAAACATCCCAGGCAGGTCTAGAACTCTGTAGCCCAAATTGTCCTTGAACTCACAATTTTCTTCCTTCATCATCTCAAGATTTCAGTCCCAGACCACCATACCTGACTGACATATTGCTTTTCAGAGCTCTGCTGATGTCAGATGATTCCATAAATATCACAAATCAAAAGTTACTTCTAGGGCCCAAATATACTATCAGCACAGGAAACACTTGTCTTTAAAGTATTTCACTATCATATATAATGATATATATAATGTATTAATATATATATATTAATAATATATATATATATATATAATATATATAATTAATAATATATATAATAATATATATATTATTATATATTATTATATATATAATAATATATATAATAAACTGTTTCATTTAAAATGACATATGAGACCAAACTAGAATAAAGCCATTAAAAGAGTTTCCTGGTCTGATTTGAAGCAGTCAATTATGAACTTGTGACCTATTTCTCCAACTTGACCCTTGCTTTTAGGTATAAAGAACATCAGTGTATATTATATGTGAGAGGAGAGTAAAAAATGTACATGCTCCCTTCAGGTACTCTGTTTAGCCTTGTACACACTGGATGTCCTTTCTATTCTGATTCCTTCCCCTTATACCTACTATTGTGTTTGCAGGCCAGATAGCATATGATTATTACAGGGACCACCCATATCCTGCATCTGTGGTCTGCTATCAGAAGGCTTTTGCTTTGTTCTTTGCTACCTGAAGATAGAAGGCATTGACTGAGACACAGAAAGCTGAGGTTGTGTGTCACACTGAAATCCTGTTTGTTGCTCACAGTGAACAACTCAGTTTTCGGGCTCTGACAAACTGTGTTGATGCCCTTTAATTCTCCATTCTCCAGTGATGAGAAGGAAAGCCTTGCAAAACCTTCAGAGGACTCAGCATTAGGTGATGGATGTCCAAGTAGAGTAATATTAAGAAGAGGAAAGTCCAACAGGATTGTTAAGGTGGAAGAGGAGATCCTTGGCTGGACATCCAGTGTGGGGGAATTCAAGGGTGGGGAGGTAAGAGCACATCCTCATAGAAGCAGGAGGAGGGGGAATAGGATAAGGGGGTTTTTGGGTGGGTGGGGGTAATGGGGTAAGGGGATAACATCTGAAATGTAAATAAAATACCCAATAAAAATACTTTAAAAAAAAAAAGAAGAGGAAAGTCATGTGATACAAAGCATCACTGAAATCAGTGTTCCTATTTGTCCATCCTTCTTCCAATCTTCTGAATGGCACAGATATATGTGACTTTGTCTGATGAGTGCAAGGCCAAGGACATTAGGGAAGTGATGTGATCCGTGATGTGAGTTGAAATCTGGTTTCTTGGGCACAACAGTTTAGAGTACTTGTTTTTCTTGCAGAGGACCCAGCTTCAGTTCCCAGCACACATGTGGTAGCTTACAACCATCTAAATCCCCAGTTCTTGGAGATCTCTTCTGAGCTTCTTGAGTACCAAGTATGCACATGAATATATATAAATGACCAGACATGATACCCAGGATCATTGTGTTGTCTTTTTAACAATAAATGGATATTTTGGCTGGTTCATCAAGAGAAATGTTATAATCACAGATAAGTGGCTGCCATTTCTTGGACTTGTCTTAGTTAATTACTCAGTCTCAGTAGCATCTTATAGACATGTACTGAATATCAAAACATTCAAGTCACATGACACAATTATCCCTGGGAGAAGTGGAACAAGGTATGATGCTCTTCCATCTTCTTTCAACTCTCAGACTTCAAATGACTGTTCTTATTCACTTTTCCACAGTCTCCATAGTGTCATACTTTTCATATCCCAGGACCTTGAAGAGACATATAGAAGACCAGCCAGTGGGTGGGGGTGTTTCCCACCTTAGTAAATACCCTATAGCTTCAGACACAGATAGAAAGTGAAAGCCATGGGTCCTGGTCACCACGTAGGCTCAGCAAATGGGTAGACAATAGTGTTACAGAAGCCTGGGTGACACATGACAGGAAGGTGACAAAGACAGCTCCACTGTTCCATGTAGAGGATACTTTGGGGCAGTAACAGAATACCATGGTGGAGGATTAGATGGTATCTCCTTCTTTCTAAAGATTGTGGCTTTATTTTCAAAGCTTGACAAAAAACATTCCTCCTTTTCTTTTCTATTAAAACAACATCAAGGGATGAGCTCCCTTCTGAAGTGTTATAGAGTAATCGAGTAGTTTTAATCTTGTAGAAATTGTACTTAGTTTATTATTTATGTATGTTATGTACTAAGTGTGTATCTTTTCTGTTGGCACAGATGTACCACATGCATATACAAATGAAGGACAGTGCTTAACCTTGAGTTTAATTCTACAGAGCCTCTTGATAGGACCCCAGACTCTCTGATTTGATCTGATCACCAAGCCCCAGGGCCCTACCTGTGCCTACTTCCCTAGCTCTGGGACAACATGTGCATATCATTACTCTTGGTTTTCAACATTGATGCTGTGACGCAAATTTATGTCCTCATGCTTGCATGGCAAACACTTTACCAACTGAGCCATCTCTCCATCTCTTCAGAAAAAAATGAGTGTTAAAGAGACCTAGTATTCATCTTTAGCTATTTGAAAATTTATTTCTTGGGAAAGGAACAAACATCTTCATCCAGTGGTCTTACTAGGTTTGTTGGTTGATGGTCTTGTAGATGTAGTTTTCAGCTGTAGGTAAGTAAAGCATCTCTATAACAGGACTTCTACGTTAATGTTTGGCTTTCTCCAAGGGGTAGCAACTTTTCCTTCTGTGTTCTGTTGGAGATTGGTCCAGAAGCTATGGAATGCTTCAAAAGAAAGAAAAAAAGAAAGAAAGAAAGAAAGAAAGAAAGAAAGAAAGAAAGAAAGAAAGAAAGAAAGAAAAAAGAAAGGAAGAAAGGAAGGAAGGAAGGAAGGAAGAATAGAAAAGAGAAGAGAAGAGAAAGAAAAAGGACTACCTTTCTGGGATTGACTTCTTAAAATGAAGGAAGTTTGATTTCTGGAACTATGGTAAGAAGATGAAAAATAAACATGACTATCACCTATAGACAGTAGTTACAGACTGGAAGAGGGTAAGACTGAACTGAACATCTGTGTGTGATGCAGCTGTGTTTCATTTTGAAAACCAGTCAGTGTTTATTGTTCAAAATTATCTTCTGAACAACAATTGTCTATTTCTCAAATTACTTTGTAATTGAGATCCTGTAACTCATCTATGAATCAAATACAAACAGAAGTAAAAGTAAACTTTCTGGAGAGATTTATTTTAATTCAGATGCCAAAACAGGTAATATATCAGGAGACATGAGTTGGTAGGAATGAGCATAAGGATTTTCCACAGACATTGAAGATGAATCTAGATCCGTGTCCACTAGAACATCAGCCAAGAGGGGACCTCCATCAAAGCCCACCTGTGATGCACATGATGAAGGCATCACTGTTCTTTCTTTGTCTGTGGAGAGGTTAGCAGTGCCCTTCATGAAGAAACTGAATTTTTCCATTACTTCTCCTGAGGAAAGACATGATTAACAAGACTGAACAAAAGCAGAAACATAAAAGTTGAAAAGGAGTACAAAAACAATGAAAGTGGCAATGGGACTTCTTTATGGCTAAGAACAAGACTATGGAGCAGTACCTCTTTCCACATAACAGCAAGTCAGAGTTCCAGAACACCATGCTATTGCTACAGAGCAGAAGTTCTCTGCTTCAGTTATAGTTCTATCCCATCCACTTCTTCCACTGATCCCAGAGGCAGGAAGATTACTTGAGGTATCGAAAGAACAAAGAAGACTCCACAAAAGGAGTTGAGGTGGCCTATTTTTCAGCTTTCCTTGGTCAACAGGGCAGTGATGGAGCCGGATACTGTAATACTGATGAAACCTTCCACCGTGTCTCCCTCTCAGAGTCTCATGTTCTTGAGCATTCCTAATTTCATGATTCAGAGCTGTATATGTGTCTCTGTTAAAGAATCTTTCCTTTTGTGAAATGGAAACTTTCCAGACATGTTCTCTGGGCTCAGACCCAAAATGTGATTCTAACTTGCTAAGATAATCACAATGATGAGAACACGGAACATGAGGTAAATGTTCCAACACAGTGGATTAAAAGATAGTTAGTGATGATAAAATTAAATTTGGTATAATTTTGGCAAGTGTTAAGTTGCATTTTACATTTTTAAAAGGTAGTATCTTCCTAATAACTATTCTTCCAAACACTGTGCAGGTCAAATAAAATACCTAAACAAACCATATCTATGTCCATGGGATTTTGATTCAATAATTTCAGCCTGCGTCCCTCATTTTAGACAAAAGGAAAATGAATCAATTTCAGTGGCTATCTCCCTTAAAACTACTGATACGTAGAGTCTAGAGAAACTTGAGACTAAAGGCCAGATGCATTAAAGGTGTATAGTATTTTACAAATCATATAGGATAGTGTATTTTTAAAAGTCATGGACATTTTAAAAACAGGAAGTAGTATGGAATTCTACTTCTTAAAATGATAAAAATTGAACTTGGGTTTGGGGGCCACTCCAAATGGCCAGTTTTGGTGATTCCTGACTTGCCTCTAGATTACAGAGACAAATATGAGTTTGAAAACTTAAAAATTCAGAATTACAATAATTGGATCTGTGGGCAAGATAGTAGCATTTCAAGCTGGCAGAATAGCTGGCCAATTTTTGTTCCCACATTCTATTCTGCATGGGAAAAAGTAGACTGTAAAGAGTTAAGAGGAATCTTGGGAAGGGAATGAGTAGAGAACACTGTTCCCTGACATTGTTTCTTTGTATTTGATACTCACAAGATCTCTGTACACAACTTGCATTTATTCCCATAAGTGATATAATCAGATCCACAAACTGGTATGTTTTCAATTGGGCAAGGGATGGCCACCACTGGGTACTTCTTGTATATGTCACAGTCCACCTAGTCAGACACAAGAGAATGTCTTGATTTTTCTCAAATACCTCAAGGATAGCTACCTTGGATCAACTAGACAGACAACAACTCAGGTGTTCTGATGCTGTTGAAATGGCTTTTATAAATAGTAACGTCACCATTATGACAAATACCAGTAGTGCCAGAACTCTTCCTTCTTTTTAATGCCACACTTGGTGAGCAATCACTGGCCATTTCTGTGCCTTACAATTATGTAGTGGGTTGGTCTGATGTTGCTTGTATTCTAATGCTAAATGCTGGCTTCTCAAGATATAGTTGCCCTTGATTAGCAGATTCTCATGTACTCCACATGGTACTATGTGAAACTTGCTGCTCAATTTGACTGGCCAATAAAAGGCTAGAGCTTGTGATTGGGCAGTGGAGGGAGAAAGATGAGAATTGAGGATCCAGTGAGGGGGTTGTGGATAGAGGGAGAGGATGAAGAAAATCAAAGGTGGAGGAGGCTGCCATGAGAGGAGACGGACCATGAGCATGTGGCCAGGAGAAACAGCAAGTAACAAGGGACTTCATAGCTGGGGAACAGTTAGTATAGCTCCAGACCACCCAATCTAGGCTTACAGTTTGTAAATAAAATACCTGGATTATGTGTCTTTTATTTGGGCTAGTTAGGATTATGAATTCTTTCCACACAATTAACTTTGTGTTACGTGAATTCCCATTATTTAATACATAGGAGACTTGCATAAGAAACATTCTACTATATTGGCCATTTACAAATATAGAAAACATTTCTTCATCTGTGTCTGTCTCCTCTGTTGTTTTCCTTAAACATACATGAACTATGTATCGATCTTTCATAAATATTTGTTGAATAAGTGACAGCCAATAGAAATGGAAGTTAAAAATTTGTTCAACACACTTACTGTTGCTGAGGGGTGGCTGGTAACTTCTGAAAGACAAATACAATGGAAGCATTACAAATACAGCAAACCCTGGGATTTCATTAATCAATATTGATTTGTTCTTCTCATTTCTTTTCATTTCTCCAGGCAATGAATCTCAATAGACCCCATCATTATGCAAAATCACAGCTATTTGCTTAGGGAATTGGATGGTCAGTGCATAAGCCCTTGAATCAGGAAGGCAAATTTATTTATTCTTTCTGGAGGTTATGGTGTATTTGATAAAGCCAGTTGCCACTGAAGCCTTATCTCTGATATACTTTCTCTCCTAATTAACATATAGAAATATAAAAGGCTACATGTGGTGGTACACACATTAAACCAAAGCATTCAGGGGCAAAACCAGACAGATCTCAGTGAGTCCAAGGACAGTTTGGTCTACATAGCAAGTCCCAGGCCACCTACAACTACATAGTTAAACCTTGTGCCAAACAACAAACAAACAAAACACAAACAGAAAAGTAAACAGATATCTTTGACAAGTTAAAAAAATTATTTTAACTACACATCTCTTCACAATTTAAAAGCTGAATCATTAACTTGGGACCTCAGAGAAGTGTCTTTCATTTAGATTCTACTATATGGATCCATGAAGACGCCTAAGAACCTCTGTATCTCTGTACTAAGGAATAGCCATCTACTGACACAGCTGCAAATATCCTTATGCAATAAATATTTATAGAGAAATTAGGACATTTTCTTTTTGTCCATGGGTGCCATTTAAAAATCCTTGCAAAGGAAGGGATTAGATTCCAATTCCTCAAAGTCTAGCCAGAACCATGATTCCTCTTCCTGATCAGGTCTGTTTCTCTCACTTTAAGTCCACTTGATCAGATATTTATGTCAACAGCTAGATCCTGGGAGAAAGTATATGAACAATAAAACCTTCAGGACTGTATAGACACTGTCTTACCCAACTCATCAGAGCAGTTGCAGAAATAGGTTGCTGTGAAGAGCAGCAAGAGACCACCAACGAGCTTCATAGTGGAGAAGGCTGTGGTGCAGAGCCTAGTGATCTGAGTTGGCTGGAAGTCGAATGTGCCATGTACCAGGAGAGGGGTCAGGTTTATATGGCAAGCCTTGGTTTCTCCACCTCTCCTGTGAGCTCATCCAAAGTCAGCGTTGGACCTGACTGGCTCACAAAGCATGTCACACCCTGAGTGGTGCTGCCACACCTGTCAGCCAAATACTGGGTCCCTTCTCACTGACAGGTAGACGTTCTGAGGTGAATAGTATTTTCTGTCTGTTGCATAAGTGAAGACTGTTACCTAGACTAAGCTTTTCACAGAAAAGAGCAAGCATGGATTTCTTGTGTTAGATATGCAACAAAAGAATATTACATGCTTGACTTATTCTACTCAAATGCAAGTTGTAAAACACAGGCAAGCCATGGAATACCCACATTTATGTTAGGCTCCTGAGAAAATACAGTGTTATTCTCCAAGCAATGAACCTATTAAACATTCAGGGGTCTTGCAAATGTAACAGCTTTGGCATTTATGAGGCTACAAGAAAGGTGTTGGCATTTCCTAGCTATGTCATCTTGGATAAGTCATTTATGAAACTGTGAACTTGTGCCAGTCAGGAAAGCATGGTCATATTACAATTACATGTACTTTTGAGATTTCTATAACTTAAAGTTTGTACCTCTATGAATGGGTGCTTCTGTGATGCGCAGCAGACGCCAGATGGGCAAAGTTGTCACTGTTTAGAATAGCATTGTCCAGTGAAGTGAAGACATATCCCAGATGATGTCCTTTCCAGCTATGAAGTAAGTATTCCTTCCATCCCAGGAGAGATACCCTTGTCATTGTCCTTCTCTGCCACATGGCTATTAGTCTCATGAACTTTTCCAGATGTACAGGACGTGGAGTGGATATGGTCAGTCTTACTGTGTCCCAGAAGGTCAACATGAGAATGACTACAAGTAGTTGACAAACTTTAAATTATATACTACATTGTCCGGGCACAATTATCCAAGTGCCTGCTATTTGTCTGCCAAACTCAAGGACATGTGTGAAAACCCAGAAGGCAGGAAGGTATAACGCTCATTGTGTAGTTAGCTTAATTTTGTATGTTCTGAAACATAGCATATGCAAATGATAGTAAACTATTTAAAAATTATGTAATATCTCCTTAAATGTTAGACTTTTACATATTTGGGGGAAGGCAATACAGTATTATTGAAAGCATAACTGTTGTATACTGTGGATCTCATTTAAACTGTTCATTTAAAGCCATGAATATGTTAGTTAACTTAGAGAGATATTAGTTTCTTCATCTCTGAAACACAAGTCATATTTACCTCGTGGTATATTTTGAACTGTTAAGTAAAACTTCAAGCACACACACACACACACACACACACACACACGCACGCACTGCACATGCAAAGTCGTGCTACAATGGCTAAAAAAGGACCTAGATCATGAAGATTGTTTTCAACTTCATTATATTCTTCTTGGACTATGATTCTATGTGTAACATGTTGTTGACTAGAACATCAATATCTAAATATGCTACGTATATAATTCTTGTGTGTGTGTGCATGCATGTGTGTATATGTATGTGCATGTGTGTGTATGTGTGTGTGTGCTGTGTCAAGTTCTATGCTTCTCATTGAGTACTTATATGGTAGCTAATGTTGTGGCATGTAATTTTAGCCAGTTTGTTGCCCTAATTTTACCAGTTTATAATTTGAAGTTTATAATTTGAAGGCTTATATAATTTTCCTAAGATCATGATACTCGTCACTGGAGGAGAATCTGCAGAGCTGAGTCAAAGGCAAGAACTGATGTTTCTAATAAGGATAAGCAGTCATAAGTTCTACTGTGTGATATGAGAGATTACAGAAAATGAATGCCATGTTTCAAGATGAGGTATAGTTTTTACAGTTTGAAAAAGCACTTACTTCTTTTTTAAGCAAAGAAAGGACTAGGCTTACAGAGTATCCTTTTGGATACTTGAGCATCAGGTAAGAAGAGAAATGGCAGAACCTTTGCCTTCTTTCAGGAGAGTCTTGCATATACTGAGTCTCTTAAAGCCAAAGGCAAATAAAGACACACAGTGGAGGGTGGCTATCCAGAACCCTATAAAGGGAAGACATAAGCTGAAGGCATAGATGAAGCCATTCCCTCTGTCATAGAAGGCAGATGATTCTGTAAGTAGATAAGCGTGGAGGTTGCTATTTGGAAAGATTAAGATGTGGAGCCCATCATAATCCTCTTTTGACAACAGAAGAATTGAGGTGTGCTGTAGCTTGAAGACTTTTGGCACCAACATTGACAGGAGTATGTCAGATCCTTCGAAATGGATATACAAACTGATGGCCATGAAGCAAACTCCAGCACAGTTAATAGCTTGTTGTACACTTCTCTCAAAGTCCATATGGCACTGTGTGGAAACCAAAGGATAGTGATTTTATGAATGTTGACTGAGTATAGATGTGAATTCCAACATGCATATCTCTGTGTTAGGGAGTATCAAGGTTTGGAAGAGAGACGTGTGTTCTAGAAACTCCTGCTAGACTCTGAAAAGTCAAGTTTCAAACAAAGTGCAGACTTAGTAGGCATGGAGAACGTAAGTGATTGTTTACCCAGGCTATGGCTAGGAGGCAAATGTCAGACTGAATTTGTCAGGGCTGGGGCTGAGTTCCTGATACTCTAGGATTTTAGAAAAACAAAGCAGAGGCGGATGGGTGGAGACTGAGTGTGAGGAGAGCAAGATCAAGGGATCAACTGTGGGGTTGAGCTAGTTTTGGAAACTGTGCCTGTGGAGAGGAAATTTTCACTCTAAACTCTGAACTACACACTTGGGGAGGCAGTTGTGGGTAGGAAAGCAGCTCCCTTCTGACCATGGGCAGTTTGTTCGTTTCTCAGTTTGTTCCTTCAAGGCAGGAGCCCTGAATCCTGTAGAAGGAGCACAATCATGGGACCATGCAGTGGGAGAAAGTATATGATCTATGCGAAAACATAAACGTCAAGACAAAAGTTGTGGGGCTTGCACATTTTTCTTAACCAGATTTGTGCTACCCGAAGAAGAACAGGATGACTCATTAAAGGGTTATATTGGAATAAGGAAGGATTGACTGAGGTGTCCTTGGGTCATCTACTTGGAGGGACATAAGGGACATTGCATCAGAGATGGGCATAATCCAGGGACAGAACAACAATATTTATAGCAGTGGACTCTCATAGGAAGTAATGTATATTAAGTCATTAGTATATACTGACTCTGTGCTTTTATGTATCTGGATTAGTTCATTTCAAACTTAGAACAAGCCTCTGAGATAGGTTCAAACAGTCGCTTTGTTTTAGCAGAGATAAGAACAAGGACTTAGAACAGTAGCAGTTTAAGCTACAGAAGATACACTTTAATTTTTTGTTTGTAATGCTTTGAAGTGTATGGCAGAAGGGGTAGATTTGGAGCTCTACTGACCAATGAATAATAAACGTGAAACCAATAGAACCAAAGTAGTCAGGAAGGAGAGCTGGTGTTGTAAATGAGCAGCAGAATGGGCTGGGCCATGGGGCAGAGTGTGTGGAATTCTTCACATGTGATGATCATTTGGAAGGAAGAAGGGTCCCTGTGTGGGAGGAAGTCCCAGCACCAGTGTTTCCTGCCCTATCCCATACACCTATCTATGTAAAGAACAGAATAACAAAATGGTGTCTTTTATATCCTGGAGCTTTCTGCTGCCTGTGCTTCTACTGAGATTAACTTGAAACTGCATTCTTGGGGGCTATAGATAGAGCTCAAGAGTAAAGCAGTTGCTAACCACTCATGAAATTCTGGGTCCTAAGCCTAGCAGTTCAAAACCTCACCCCCTAAATTAACATATAAAGTGAAGGATGAGGGGAGGAAACACTCTGCTGTTTATTCCCCCTTGCTTGTTGCCATACCAACTCCTGACCACGGCCCCCAGAGCTCTTCCCTATGACATCCAAAAGGCATAACACCTAAAACCTCAAGTCTTCTTGGGACCGACCGTTTTAAACTGTGATCAATGCGTTCAGCTGAGCCAGCTCTGGTTCATGTTTTTCTTCTGTTCCATTCATTCTGCGTCTACTTCCTACTCTGGCTCTCTCTCTTTCCCTTTTCTTGTCTTTTCTTGACATAGCCTGCACTTTGATCTTGCTCTTGTGTGTTGAGGAGACAGAGCCTTAGGGATGTGGACATTTGGATTCTTGCCTTATGTATCGCAGGGTTGTTTCCAGTTGCTTATGGGAATTGGGAGTTTGCAAAACCAAGGATCCTGCGTATCAGCTGCATTCAATTCCCTTTGAGCCATTGATGATACATTGTTGGGGGATTGGCTGGTCAACTGGGGCTTTCTCTGAGACCATGACGTGTGAAAGAACACAGCTTCTTCTCAAAACCAGAAATATGCTTGGCAGAGCCAGTATTGGCCTGTGGCCAGGGCCTTGGGAAACTGTGGCTTCATATTCTGATAACCCATCTTGTCACACTGTCGGGACTATGGTTATCAGTCCCAAGGCTACTGTGTACTAGGTCTGTAAAGTTTTGAGATAGCCTATGTTCCCCTTATGCAACATTGTTTGGTAGCTTCTCACTGACTTTGGCCCATTGTGTCATAGTTTCTCATGACTCTGTCCAATTTCTCCCCTGAACATAGTGCAGAAGATGCTGTACTCCTTAATAAGCTTGCATGGCATAGGAAGACCTTGTCAAGACCTCTGGACCCCAGAGTTTATGTTTTTATCTTCTGTCTTTTCTTTCACATCCCTTGGAACTCCCCCTCAGGACCATGTCACTAAAAAATTACCTGGTCCACATCAGTAAATAGTTCCAATTAGTAGATAAGAGGATGAGAATAGACTATAGCAACAATTTCCCTTCTGGTTCATATCACATATCTGGATATTGGTGTACACATACATAACTGTCAGGAGTAATGGATAAATTTCACATATACTGTGCTCAGAGCTGAAAGGATACCTGTAACCCAACAGTCAGACAGCATGAGATAATGTTAAACATCAGAACTTTCTTTTCTCCAAGTTTAAAGGTTGTATCAAAGTGTTGCCTTGGCTAGTTTCTCCTGAGGCCCCTCTCCTTGGCTTCCAGAAGACAGACTTTGTGCTGGCCTTCGTAGCTTATTCTCTTATGTTCTTTCAGGCTGCCAATCCTACTAGGTTAGATCCCCACTGTTATGGCCTTGTTTAACCTTCATTTCTCCTTTCTCAGGCATGACTCCAGTAGCCACGCTCCTAATCCCATCTTCCAGAACTTCCAGAGTATAATTATATCTTTGTTATCCTTCCCTTTCCCCTGTGTATCTCCTGTCCACAGTGATTCCATGATTTAGCCAGACTGGTCTCCTGAAAATGCCAGCAAATTCATTTCTTCTGGGTCTGTATTTTGACTCAATAAACAGATAATCTTAGAGATGAGAATGGGGGAACGTATGACTCCCAAGTGCTCTGTACTCCCCTTAATTTCTGAAGGTACTTTCTATTCCTCTGTGGGTGCCTGGGTCTATAAAATCCTATATTATTCCTATGTGTGCATATCTATGATAAAGTTTTATGAAGTAAGCATAAGAGATGAACAACAATAACAACTGGTAATACAACAGAACAATTACAAAATATACTATAATGGATGTTACGATACACGTTATTGTGCTCCATTACAGCCTAATACATGATGATGTTTGATGGTGCACTAAGATAAGATTAAGTGAATGATATAATGTCACAATGCTGTCTTCATCACTACAGAGTGGTTACTTGGACTGGAACAATGCATACACAACAGCAGCACATCTGACAACCAAGAATGACTAATGGTATAATAGCCTATATACTGTGTGGATATGCTAGAGAAAGGTATGATTCATATCCTGGGTGAGTTGTAACATAATGCTGTGTGGTTTTATCACTCTACTTAGAATAGCATATAATTTAAAATTTATGAGTTTTTTAACCTGTGTAATATTTCTATAGCATAGTTGACTGGGACACTTAAACGCCAGGAAACTGTAGATAGGCCTCTTTCATCCAGATGAGAATCCCAGACTTATAGGGCTCCTCATATCCTTGCCTTCCACCAGAGGATCACAGGTAGGTCTGTGCCTGCCCATTCCTTATCTCTGGGTAGAGAACCTAGACCACAGGTTCTCAGCCTGTAATATTACACATCCACCCACTCTTCCTCTACATGTAGGGACCTCAGACTCTTGCTGCAAACTCCACTCACACCCATTGCCTGCCAGCTCACTATATGTTCTCTTGCCCACTTGCATGCTCTGACTTCTCTAAGTAGGGATCCTAGACTCTCCTGACAACTCCACTCACCCCTACCATAGACCTCCATGCCTGCTCACTCTTCTTTTCCAGAGTAAGAACCAGAAATCCACTGCCAACTCTGTCACTCCAGCTGCCTGACACAGAATATTGGGTCCCTCCTTGCAACTTGTTCCTCCTCTTTAAATATAGCTCCTAGACTCTGATCAGTAGTCCACCCACCCTACCACCTGAGGATGAGCCCTGTGCATCTCCCCCAGAGTTCTCCTGGCTCAGAAGTTTCTCTTAGTCCTAGTGAGCCAGGACCACATCTGATACCCCATTTGAGCATCAACACTGGGTTCACCAAGACTGAATCCTAAGTCTTATTCATCCTGACACGTTGGGGAAACAACACGATTTAAATACCTACTCAACAAAATAAAGACCAGATACCCATACCAAGAAACATACCTATGACTTAACTTCAGATGCCTCAGTGAGTGTCATAGCAAAAGCACAACCAAAACAAATAACCAAGCCTATATGTCTTCTCCAAAAATTATTGCTACTGGAGAAAAGCAACTTGAATGATGTGCAAGATAATAACTTTAAAACAGCAATAATAAATATTTTTTAAGGAACTCAAAAGAGATATGAATAAATGCTAACATGAAGATTATGTGAAAAATGAACAATTCAAGAAGAAAGTAGAATTTAATAAAGAGATAGAATCTATTAAGGAAATACAAAATTAAAACTCAAAATGAAAAATTCAGAAAGCCAAAAGGTTAAAAAATAGCTTCACAATAGAGCATCAGGTCTTGAAGACAGGAAGAACCTGATCACTCTATGAAAGAAAACATTAAACGTGGTAGAGGAAGAAACCTGGGTTAAAGGCAGAGACAATATTTTCAACAAAACCACAGAGCAAAACTTCCCTAAGAAAAGAGATGTCTATCAAGATACAAGGGACACACAGAACACCAAATAGACAGGCCAGAAAAGACACACCCCATGACTTGAATGGAATAGGCAAATCACTAAATGTACAGATCAAGGAGAGGGCATTGAGAACAGCAAGAAAGAGAAAGTCACACACAAGGTCAGACACAACGGAATAACGGCTGAATTTTTAATGGACACTTAGAGAGTCAGAAGGATTTAGGATAGTGTTCTATAAGCTATGGAAGGCCACGATTGCCAGTTCAAACTATTATGCTCAGAAAACCACTAGCCCTAATCAAAAGAGAAGCTTTCCATGATAAAAATTAAGTGAGAAGTTTATACCCACTAAACCAGCTCTACAGAGGATGCTGGAAGAAATACTTAAGATTTAAGAGAGGTTAAACACAATCAAGGAGGGATGGGAAATATGTGAACCATTCCAAATCCTGTAATCAAAAACAACAAAAATCATAGGAATTAACACACACTTTTCCTGATTGCCAGCATATTCACAACAACTAAGACACGAAAATGACCTAAATGTTCTTCAACTGAGGAATGGATAATGAAAAGTTAATCATAGCATCTGCAGGTAAATAGATGGAACCACATAATATTATACTGAGCAGCATAATCCAGACCCAGAAAGACAAATAGCACAAATTCTCTCACCTGTGGTTATTAGTTCCAAATCTTCAGATGTGAGTATAGAACCTGGAATAACCATAGACATCAGTAAAGTAAAAAGTCTTCCATATGTGCATGTGGTGCAGGAGAGATGCTAGAGATGTAAGTTATATAAAGAGGAAAAGAAGAAAGATGTGGAGAACTTTCACTGGAGATGGTGGAGGGATTCCAGTATAGTAGAAGAAGGAGAAAGGAGGGGAAATAACACTAGGGAGGAAGTTGGAAGACTAAGGTGTCCTATGAAAGGGGAGCCGTGGAAAAGAAATGGAGCTATTTGGGTAATTTGGAGAAATGAGAAAAAAATCAAGTACAAACAAACAAACAAAAACCCTAAAGAGCTGGGAACACAAACATGAAAAAGGAGCTATTGTGCTTCAAACTAAGCTGAGCTCAAAACTGAGCAGGACATGATAGGGCTAGAGAACGTGGATTTGTAGGAAAGAATTTGGCCTAGCGTGGTTATCCTTTATTCAGCAGCTAATATCCACCTACAATAATATATACGATGTTTGTCCTTTTAGGTCTGGGTTACCTCACTCAGGATGAGTTTTTCTAATTCTATCCATTTGCCTACACATTTCATGACCTTATTTTTTAACAGCTGAATACTACTCCATCGTGTAAATGTACCACATTTTCTTTATCCATTCTTCAGTTGAGAGACATTTGTGTTGTTCCCAAATTTTGGCTATTATGACTCAAACAGCAATGATCATAGTTGCAGCTGTCCTTGTGGTATGATGGGACATAGTTTTTGGGTTTCTGTCCAAGAGTGGTATAGCTGGACCTTGAGGTAGATTGATCCTGAACTTTCTGAGGAACTGCCATATTGATTTCTGGAAGGGCTGTACAGTTTGCACTCCCACCAGCAATGGAGAAATGTTTCCCCTTGCTCTGCATCCTGACCAGCATGAGCTATCACTTGTGCTTTTGATCTTAGTCATTCTAAAGATGTAATATGGACTCTCAAAGTAGTTTTTAATTGCATTTCTTGATGGCTAAGAAGGAGAAACACTTCTTTAAGTGCTTCTTTGCCATTTGATGTTCCTTTCTTGAAAATTCTGTTTAGATCTGTATCCCATTTTTAATTGAGCTATTTGATTTGTTGATGTTTAATTTACTGAGTCCTTTATATAATTTGGATATTAGCCCTCTGTCAGATGTGAAGTGTGAAAAACCTTTTTCCAATCTGTAGATTGTTGTTTTCTCCCACTGACTGTGTTCTTTGTCTTACAGAAGTTTCTCAGTTTCATGAGGTCCCATTTCTTAATTGTTGACCTTAGTGACTGTGCTAATAGTGTTCTGTTCAGGAAGCTGTTTCCTGTGTCAATATGTTCAAGGCTAGTCCCCACTTTCTCAGGTTTAGTCTATCTAGTTTTATGTTGAGGCCTTTGGTCTACTTGGACTTCAGTTTTATGCAGCTCAATAGATATGTATCTATTATTATCATGT
This sequence comes from Mastomys natalensis, assembly GCA_021653895.1. NCBI lineage: Eukaryota > Metazoa > Chordata > Mammalia > Rodentia > Muridae > Mastomys > Mastomys natalensis. Next base: position 2,480,648 of record JAJTUV010000106.1, read on the forward strand.
TAAACCACGATAATAGATTAGCCTCCCGAGAGGCTAAGTAGCAAGAAGGGCTCAAGGGTGGAATGCATGTATATCTCTGGGAAGGAAAAATAGAATAAATTTTGTGGGTAGACTTGGAGTGAGTGAGGGTGGGAACAGGATGGATCTGGCATGGGAGAGTGGAAGGAGAGAGTACTGGGAGAGACAACTGGCATTGGGAGGCAATGTGGAAATGTATTAAATGGAAACACCCCATAATCTATGAGAGTGACTCTATCAACATCTCCTAGTAATGGGTGATATGGAGTCTGAAGTGGCCATCTTCTATAATCATCAAAGGCATCCAGTGGTGGGATTAGGGCATCAATTCAGCCTCAAAACCTTTGACTAAAATATGTTCTGTGGGAAAAACCTGGGGGGCCGCAGTAGCGGCCCCTGGGACCACGAGGCAGCAGGCCCCAGGCCCAGGTGACCTGCGTGGTGGAGGCTGCCTGGAGCTTCCAGGCAGCCTGTGTCTCGTACAGGAGGAAGGTTCCAGGTTCCAGTGGCTGGAGGCTTCAGGGCGGCAGGCCCGGCAGGCCCCAATGATACGAGGAAGTCCTTCGTTCCAAAAGGGTTTATTGTCATGGAGGATGGTGGATGGATCTGGATGTACCCCCCCAAACTCAGGGCAACCTGGGTTAAGTAGGGAGGGAGAAAGGGGGAGGTTCTGGGGGCAATGCTTAATTGGCTCCGCCCTCTGACCTTCATTAGTATGTAAATCTCTAGGGCCTGAGGCCTGTAGTACACCCTCTACCTTTGCACTTTGGGAGGGGCTGTAATGGCCTACGTGACTGAACAATGTAGGTCTATGGAGATTAGACTGCTCTTCAGGACTCTGAGTTCTGGGGATGTAGCCGAACTCCTGCCGTTTCTCCCTTGGAGTCTCGGGGTTCCAGGCCCATGCCCAACCAAGAACCAGGATACCCTTACGCAGTCCCACAATGTTCTGTCTGGAAGATGTGATGGAATAATTGTAGCACCAAACTTGTATGAGTGGATAACTAATGACTGGTCCAACTAGGAGAGGGAATCCATGCCTGACTTTGCCTGGATGGCCAGGAATAAGAAGCTGGATAGCCGAGTGACTTCAGAAAAATCAAACATGACTGGTTAAAAAAAATGTCAGTGAAATGATACCTAATGATATTCTGCTATACTCTGAATATCTTCCAGTATATTTTCACCCAACCTAATCACCCAACAGAGAAGCTTCATTTAGCAACTGTTGGGAGCAGATGCAAAAACCCACAGCCAAACATTTCAGAAGAGGGGAAGGAAGGATTGTAGAGGCCAGAGGGTCAAGAAACCAGGAGAACACAGTCTACAGAATCAACTAAGCATGTTTCATAGGAGTTCACAGAGACTGAAGTAACAATTAGGAAGCCTGTATTGGTCTGAGCTATGTCCTCTGTATATATGTTACGGCCATGTAGTTTCATATTCTTGTAGGATTCCTAACCTGGGTGTGGGCTGTCTCTGACTCTTTTACTTGCTCTTCGGACCCCTTTCCACCTACTGAGTTCTCTCATCCAGCCTTGATATGAGGGGTTGTGCCTGGTCTTATTGCATATTGTTAGGTCATGTTCAATGGATATCCCTGAAAGGCCTGGTCTTTTCTGAAGGGAATTTGAAGAGGAGTAAATCTGGAGGAGAGGAGAGGAGGTAAGAGACTGCAAGGAGAGGAGGTAGGGGAAACTTCTGTTGAGATGTATTATATAAAATAATAATAATAATTTGACCTAGTTTCCCAAACAGGTCAGTTCTTTTGTCAGATATAAATTGTGGAACACCATATGGGTGTGTTTTGTTTAAAATAGGAACTGGATGGACTAGATCACAGTGCAGGTCACACTAAAGGATGAAGGTAGGGCTGGCCAGACTATGTGACTGAGGATGGGAGCTTTGGATGACTTGATATTAGTGAGTTGGAGAGCAAGATCAACAATGTGGGCAATTAATCAATCATCAGGCAATCATGGTTATGGAAGAAAGCCTGTCAGCTCAAAGGATCATTTATTCTGGGGATAAATATAGTGGTCCTGGCTTGGGAACAGATTTAGTTACTATCAAATCCTTGTCCCAATGTGGTAACAATTTGATGAAGCTTTTATATAATAAAGTAATTCATAAATGAAGGCATTTTAAAATTACATTGATGGAAATGTGGAGTGAAGCAAAGTAGAGAAAGATGTAATATAGACTTCATATGCTATCTGATGGCATTCTTAGCCCTTTGGTTGGTGGAAATGAGGGTTTTGTAACATTCCAAATGTTTTTCCCTGTTAGTCATAGAATACTAGGTCTGACATAGAAGTGGATGGGTGATAGCTATTAAAATAGCTAAGGTAGCCTAAGATTAGTTGTGATTAGGCTCTGGACCTGCAATGACCCCAAATCTCCACACTTGTTGAAGTTCTAAACTTAGCAAGCCAAATCACCCAAGCTGGAGCAGTAGAGAAACTACAGCACTTTTGCAATTATCTTTAAGAGGACAAGTCGTACTTATAAGGGTTAGAAATTTATGTAATAAAGACAGTAGATGTACCTGAAAGATGCCTATTCCTGAGCTCTATAATGGCAATGGGGCAAAGGAAGAAAAATGGAATTAAGGTGAGGGAGTAAAAGATACATAAGAGACTGAATGGTAAGGAGCATAAATAAAGCCAGACTAAATGAAAAAAAGAACAAATATGAGGTCTCAGAAGATGCAGTGAGCTGAAAAGTTGTGTATATTTAGGAATAGAAGAGAAGGAACTTGGGTCCATAGCCCAGATGCTATAAGGATCTGGGATAGCAGGATTGACCAAGTGAGAGGAAGAAGTTTGTGGAATCATTACCAAATAGGCAGAAGCATAAGAAGGAATTCATGAGAAGTATATCTTGTAGTTTGCTATTTTTACTATCCAAGTTAGAATTCTCCACTCTTAAAGTGACAATCTTCTCAATGTCTGTTCCTCTGTTCCTTGTTTTTCCATTTTGCATCACCTGTTGAACATAGGCAAAAATGAAAACACCCAGTCTAAAACGTTGCTAGTATGTGCCTGGAGAAGTTATACAGAGCACACAAGTCTATATTTATTAAAACGATGGGCCAGGAGTTTTCACATTACTGCTAATATTTCACTAGGGGTCATGGTCTGTTTAAATTATTTATTTCATCTTTACCTTTGGTAGGTCATATATATCAAGAAATTCATTCATTTCTTTCAGGGTTTCAGTTTGGTGGAATACAGGTCTTTTGATTCTCTGAATTTTCCCAGTGTCTGTTGTAATGTTTTATCTTTAATTTTTAAAATTTGGATTACCTCTCTTTTTGTTTAATTTAGCCAAAAGCTTGCCAATCTTGTTCGATTTCTCAAAGAATCATTTTGTTTCATTGATTTTTAGTGTTGTTTGTTTGCTTATATTTTATTGATTTCAATACTGAGTTTTGTTACTTCTTTCCATCTGTTCTTCTTGGTTGTTATTTATTCTTATTTTTCTAGAGCTTCCAAGTATGTCCATTAAGTTATTAATATGAGGTATTTCTAGTTTTTTATGTATGTACTTAGTGCTATGAACAAACCTCTAGAACTATTTCATGTTATCATATATGTTTAAATATATTTTATTTTCATTTTCATTTTTTTAACTTCCACCTTAGTTTGTGTCTTGATCCAATTTTCATTCAGTAGTGAGTTGTTCAATTTTCATGAGTTTGTAATCTTCCTTCTTATTTGTTGTTGATATGCAATTTTAATCTGTGGTGGTCAGATAGGATGCAGGGTGTTATTCCAACATTCTTATATCTTTCAAGGCTTGCTTCGTTTCTTTTGTGGTCAGTTAGAGAACTTTCCATGAGCTTCTGAGAAAAAAGTACTTTCTTGAGTGTTTGGATTAAATGTTCTATAAATATCTGTTCGGTCAATTTAATGTGATATTATTTAACACCAAGGTTTTTTGGTTTGGTATGACTTGATGAAGTCATCCATTACCTGTTGTGTTATGGTAAATATGTGGTTTTTATCTGTAGCAATGGTTTTTTTTTTGTTTGTTTTTGAACTTGTGTTCTTTGTGTTTGGTGCATAAATGCTTAGAATTCTTTAAGCAAATTTTTCCTTTAATGGGTATGCAGTGCCCTTCCCTATCTCTTTTGATTAGTTTTAGTTTTACGTATATTTTACCATACATCACAATAGACATTCCTGCTTGTTTCTTGATTCTATTTGCTTGGAATATCATTTTCCAACCTTTTATCCTGAAGTGATGTCTATTCTTGATGGTGAAGTGTGTTGAAAGCAGAAAGATGGCTCTTATTTTGTAATATAGTTTGGTTTTGGGTTTTGTAGTTGTAGGTTTTGAAGAATTGAGACCATTAATATCCAGACTTATTAATGAACAGTATTTATTGACTCCTGTTATTTTGCTGTGTTGGTATGGATACTTTCCTCTCTCTTATCATATCCTGGTTTTAGATTATTTATTCCTTGTTCCTTTTGGGTATAGTTAATCTATTTTATTAAATTTTATTCTAGTGCCTTCTATAGAAAAATATCAGATAGATAGATAAATTTGTTTTTATTGTAGAATGCTTTTCATTCTTTGTCAATTGTGATTGAAAATTTTGATGGATATAGTAGTCTGGGTGACATCTGTGGTTTTTCAGAGTTTGTTGAACATTTGTCCAGGCTTATCTGGCTTTCAGAGTCTCCACTGAAAATTCAGGTATTATCCTAATCGGCATGCCTTTACATATGACTTGATTTTTTTCCCTCTGCAGCTTTTAATATATTTTCTTTGTTTTGCATATTTAGAGTTTTATCATTATGGGAAATTTGTTTTCTGGTCCTGTCTATTTGGTGTTCTGTATGCAGATAGACATTACCATTTTCTAGGACATTGGTATGTAATAAAGGTTACATGTTTAGGTCCCAAATCCCTGGGGTGCTTTGTGGATATGGCCAGTATATGGGCAATAAAGATGAGTTGTGAAAAGAGATTGGTTCAGATGTTCTGAATTTTAACATTGCATTTCTAGAAATTGACATGAAGCTGCCTCAGCCAGTCAAGAAAATGCCAAGTATTTGAGAAAATGGACATTTCCACTCTCTATAAACCTAACAATAAAATTATCTTTCAGGAAAGACTAGAGTCAGTTAGGGAAGGTGGCGTAAATAGTGTTTATTTGTATGTTTTGATAAGGCCTCATTATTCTAGGTTGAAATTAAGCTCACTATATAAGTTTGATCATCTTGAACTTCTAATCCTCCTGCCCTGCCTAATGTTATGACCTTGAATACAGTTCCTCATGTTGTGGTGACTCCAACCATAAAATCATTTTTGCTGCTACTCATAACTATAACTTTGCTATTGTTATGAATTGCAATGTAAATATCTGATATGAGGTTGACTAACATGTGACCCAAAGAGGATTCAACCAGAGTTTGAGAACCACTGGTTTAAAGTCATCTTCTGTATGGAGAGATCTATAGTTGTAATCCAGTGAGATTACTAGTGTTCTCTTAATTAGACTTATCAACAGCTACAGTTTTACTGGTGGCATGATTTGCCTAACTAGTTTTCCTTATAGCCATAAGACAAAAGAGAAAACATCCTTCCTATGAAAGCTAGACAACAGAGAAGGAAATCATGGGGTTACCCAGTTTTAGTGCTATCTTTCAAAATCCCTAAATCAATGTTACATTTGCTGTGGTTGGAGGAGTAAATTCCTAGAGAGAAAGAAAAGTGTTACCTGCCACAATAAAAACAAGTTTATCTATTTATTTATATATCTACTGATCTTTCACCATAGAAAACACCAGAAGAAAACTTTAGTCTAAAGAGATTAACTACACTCCAAAGGACCGAGGGATATATAATCTAGAAGTAGACTATGAAAAGAAAGGGGCAGGCACCCATACAACCACATTAGAAAGGCTGAGAACCACTGTTTTAAACTGACAGTCTACAGAAATGAATAACAATCATTTTCTTTATTAAGATGATTATTTGCAACAAATATGACTTTTTTTTCTCATTTTTTTTTTGATTCCATTGTTTTCCATTTGGCTTGAAACTTGGGTATGGCACAGGGGTGCATAAAACTGGTAAATTAAACACCTCAAATTCTCAAAGAAATAAATCCCAGAATGAAGTAATGAAAAGAGTAAACAAATGAAGGTGTTCTGTTAACCCCTATTCACACTTTCCATATTTGACAAACGCGATGTGAGGTCCAAACTCCCTGAAGAAAAGAGGCAGAAAGTTAGTTCCTTAAAGGAAGTGGAATTGTTTTTAAGTGTGCTTTCCTACCTTCTAAATGAAGTCCTAAAGTTGGGGGATGTTCATAAATTCCAATTAGCTCATCCTCTCCATACCTTACACATCCCGCTAGATGATTTGGTTACTCAAGATATGTCTTGAAATTTTTCAACAGTTTTAGTATCTTGACCCATTATAGAGTAAAAAATAATAATAAAAATAACTATGCTAGGTTGAACTTACCATCGATCAATGCAAAAGAAGCACTCATTCTTGTAGGTCAAACCATTGGTAGCACAAACATATGCTTTCACATCTGGACAGTTTGCTTCATACTCAGGGTCTATTGGGTAATACATTTTGCATGGTGGCTGGAAACAGAAACATCACAGGAATGGAGATTATTTTTTTTCCATTTACCAGTTGCCTTTCACTTTTAACTCAGGTAGAAATAATATTAAATCCTACTAGTTGAATGTTGAAGAATTTCCTGTCTTCTGGACTTCCATAGGGTGAGATTTTGTTTCTTTTCCATGCATGGCCTAATGTATCTCATAATCACTTGAATGATAATCATCAATAAAATTCCTGCTAAATTCCAAGTGTAGAGTTTTCCTTTCACCTTGTCTCAATTCCAGTATGTTATTTTGTAAGAAGTTAATGGGTATGACATTTATGTGTTTGTGAACTTAGAGTGGACGGGGCTTCCATGTAGTTGGTAAGAATAAGGAATGTCTATTGAGAGTAGGAATAAGGGAGGTTTGGTTGTTATTTCACTAGGTGCTCAGCTGTATCTATTCATTGTGCTTCATTGACTATACTATTTAGTAAAATATTTTAGTGTGTTAAAAGGGTTATGTTACATGAGAGGAAGTCCAGGCTGCAGAGATAAGGTGCACTTCCAACCTAGGTCATGTGAAAAATCTGTCAAGGTACTTCTCACCTCTATAGAGTTTTAGACACTTTGAGGAGAATGATCAGATTAGAATGAAAACCTAGAACTGAGGAATTTAAGTTTACCTTAGGCCAGTTAGAAAAGTCATGTGTTCTGATAAGTGCTGTAAATAGAGAACAAACATACTGGGTTAGAAGAAATAGTGCATGATGGATATGATCTTACCCACCAGTCACTCATTTGCATAAAGCTATGTAAAACAATTTACTGCAACAGAATTTGCATGCCATATTCCTTTGTGGACTATGCTGTCTGTCTGTCTGTCTGTTTCTCTGTCTGCCTGTTGGGTCTGCCTTTCTGTCTATCTATCTACTTATTTATGTATCCTGTATCTGACTTTCACAGTTCAGACGTTATTTGTACACTTGCTGCCTCACTGAGGAAAGAGCACTGGGCCGAGTGTATAGCTCAGTTGCAGAGGGCTTGTCAGGCATGAGTCAGACCCCGGGTTTCAACCTCAGCATTATAATAAATAAGTCAATCAGTAAAATAAATTATAACGTTATTTCCAGTAAGAATTCTTTTTCTACAATTATGATAATTATGTGCATTTTCAGACTTCTATTAAATTACATATGATATGTAAGTAGTATACTACCATAGGTGCTACTAAGATGCTAACTTAACATGGCACACTGTTCCTAAGCAAATAGAATGAGCACCCTGGCTTTCAGGAGACTGATTGACTCTTAGTGCTGCTTTAGTAGGATGTTCTCCATGCCTACACATAGAGAACAGCTGTGGAAGAACAGAGTGAAGATGTGGCCTACTGTAGCTGTTTCTATCTCAGGTGGTTTAAAACACCACAGAGTATCTTAACTAGGGGTAATATTCCTCAATTACAAAGTATGCTTCCGAATTTAGGACTAGGTATATAGCTCACTAATGGAGTCTTTACATGACATGTAAAATGCCCTGGGCTCACTATCTGCATGCAGAAAAGCAAAATACTACAAAATAAAATTTGAAGCAATAGAATAAAATTCTGAAAAAGTTAATTTCAGAGTAGCCAATATACATTCCCGTATAACTCATGCATACACATATCCACGAAGACACAGAAGCAAAAATCTGTAAAAATATTTAATTTAAATTCATGGTATGAGTTTATTTAAAATTATACTAAAAAGCCACTTAGCACCTATTATGTTAGCTGCTGGGAAAGAAGTATTTTCATTCTTCAATGGTGATAATGCGAAAGGATACATTTACGCAGGGAAATTTGTCAATATTGAACAAAATACACTTGAATTTTCATCTCTCCAAATTCAATGAATTTCTTCTGAAGTCATATCTCCATCAACATAAAAACTCATATGCATAAGATTATTTATTGAGGTACTATTTGTTGTTACACACTAAGCAAAAAACACTCAAAAGAACAGTTGCCAAATGGTTTGCTGTGTCTCCTCAATGAAATTCTGTCTAACTGAACAATAGAAAGAAGGGAAGACCCCTGTGAACTATGATCACGTGGACTTCCAAGATGCACCACAGGTTGAGGAAAAGTACGTTTTAAATAGACATCTGTAGTGTTCTATTGTCATGGAAGCAGCTAGAGGGTAACAATGTGTACTAGTCTTTGGATAAAAAACACAGGATACCCAGAAACTGAGAAAGTATACAAAGAGGGTAATTACAGCAGAAAGAAAAATGGAACTGGGCAATGTTAGCTTTTCAAATGTAACTTTTTGTTCATTGCCTTTCCTTAAAAAATTAAACTCAAATTGGAGCTGGCTTGGGAAATTAAAGCACCTATTGCCCAAGCCTGAGGACTGAGTTAGATCCCCAGAGTGCACAGTGGAGGGACAGGCTGATTCCTGAAAGTCTTTCTCTGACCTGCACACATTCGCAAGGCACCTCACACACACACACATGCTCTACAAATACTCCCACACTATACAAACACTCATATACAAGACAATGAAGGGTTAATGACTTGAAAACTAAACCTTTGGGTGAGCTGAGAAACTTCCCACAGGAAAGTTGACATCCTGATAACATCTGTGGGCAGCTGGGAGTTGGGAAACTCTTGACAAGGAACTTAACATATAAGTAAGAACTTCAGTTAGAATTTACATCTTTGGGGATGCAACAAACCCTTAGGCCTCCTGTGCCTTGGTGCAGTCTCTTTTCCCACAGAGAACAGCTGCTCTTCACTGTTCTAATAAACGTGTACCTGCCTCTGTAGAGGTTGACATCCTTTTAAATTAATTAATTAATTAAATGAATTAAGTAGTTAATTTTTTAAGACTGGGTCTTTCTATGTGGGCCTTGCTATCCTGGAACTCACTATGTAGACCAGGCTGGCCTTGAACTCATAGAGATTCTTCTGCCTTTTCCTTCAAAGTGCTGGAATTAAAGGGCTGTCGAATCATACCTGGCCTCGCCTTTTTGAAATTTTCAAGTTACCTCAATACCATCTAACAACAATAATTACGTATTAAAGAAAAATTTAAAAACAGAATGAATTATTTTAAAATACTTTTTATGTTTTTTTCTCTTCTTGTGGAAGTATACTGTTTAGTTTTCAAGAATCAGAAGACTTTTTAAAATAATTTCCTTTACTGGTGAAAAATTTGTCTAAGATGATCCATTAAATATTTACCTACTTGTCTCAAATTTAGAACTTTCATGAAATAACTCACAGAATTCATATTTTATCTTTGAAGAAAAAGAACTCCACAAATTTAATTCAATATTGTCCTAGTTTCATGTCTGCTGCTGTAACAAATATCCTGACATCCCACCTCCCAGCTCCACCCCTCCCCCAAAAAAAAATCTTTGGGAAGAAAGGCTTCAGTTGGATCACAATTCCAAAATTTAGTTGTGACATCAAGGTAGGAAATCAAACAATGAAGTAACATCACATCAATAATCAAAATCAGATAAAGAATAAGTGCATCCTTGCCTGATTGACTTGCTCTTGGCAGGCTTTCTCTTCTCATACTTTCAGGATGCCTTTCCTAGAGAATAGTGCTGCCCACAGTGGGCTGGGTCTTCTTATGTCAGTTAGCAATCAAGACATACCACTGGCAAACCTGATGTAACCAGTTCCTCATTAAGACATTCTTCCCAGGTGATTCTATGTGTCAAGTTAAGACTTAAAACTGACCAGTACAATTATATATTTAGATTTTCTTTAGAATAAATATTCTATCACTAAAATGCTATATTCAAGGATAATGTGGGTTAGTTTCATTGTGTTCATTTTAGTCAGAATATAGTTCTCTTGAAACATGGATTTTCTTGCTATTTCCATTTGTTTTCACTTTTATGGTATTTTCTATATTTCCTTAGATTAAAATATCTTTATACATTTATTTATGTGCTTATTTAAAATTGTAAATACATCAGTTTCTCTCTGTGTGCATGCATGTCTGCATGTGTGAATTTGTGCTTACAAATATATTGAAGTGTGCATGTGAAAATCAGACTTAAAGAAGTCAATTCTCTCCTTCCACCATGGGTCTTGGGAATTTAACTCAAGTCATCAGACTTGGTGGCAAGCATCATTGTCCCCAAGTCATGTGGGCAGCCTTTGTGCTAGTTCTATTTATTTATTTACTTTGCTGGGATACATGTGTAACAGAACACATGTGAAGGGCAGAGGACAACTTGCAGGACTCAGTTCTGCTACCATGTGAGTTAAGGGGTTTGAACTCAGTTCATCAATCATGGGATCAAATTCCTTATCTAACGAGCAATTTCATTATCACAACCACCAAGGCCATCATTAGTTAACTTCTTTTTATGTGAGATATATTGTGCATCCAAAAATAAAGACTGTAGAAATTAGCATAGCATTTTGCTGGCATGGGACTAGATAAATAATGAAAGTGGATTTAAAACCCAAAGATCCACAGAACTATGGAGAAGTAAACTTTAAAAATAGAGAAAAAGGATGATCCTGTGATAAAGAAAGGCCATCTTTTCAACAAGTGATGTTGAGAAAATTAAATACCAGTATGGAAAAAATAAAACTGTTAGCTATATATTTCATCATATAGAAAAACTAACCCAGTGTAGATTTCAAATGTCAACAGAGTTTAATACAATAAAAATTCCTGGAAGAAGCAATAAATACAAACATTAGTGATCTTAAAGAAGCAAAGGTTACCTAGACAATACACACAAAGCATAAAAGTCTATGAAAAAAACTGGACTTCATCAAATTTCAAAGCTTTTGTCTTTTGAAAGTCACTTAAGAAAAATCTAAATACTAGCCACTGACTGGCAAACATTTCCAAGAAATCTCTCTGGCAGGGGACTTGCAATCTAGATATGTATGAGCTCCTAAAAACTAGAATTAAAACAAATACCCAACATGCACTTCATCAGTGGCTCAATGCGAATGGCCAATAGGCTCATGAGTGTGCTCAACCCACCATTATTCACTGGAGGGTTACAAATTAAATTGCAGTGGGTGCCCATACAGCATCTTAGCATAGTGGAAGGTAGGAGAGGGAAAGAGAGATGGATTTGATCAAAAAGCACTGTATACATGTATGAAATTCTGAAACAATAAAAATAATTTAAAAATTATTTTACAGATAGGGTTAGTAATAAGAAGTAAAATGAATATTATCTTTCAAAATAAATATGAGTCTGGCCAGACTAAGTGCTTCTGAGATCATACGGGAACTGAAACAGTTCCAGTGATAAAGGATAGTATGAAAGACTATGGAAGTCATTTGAGAAAAGAGTTTAGTAATTCTTTAAAAAGCTTAATTATCTATATTTTATGACTTGATTATTCCACTCTTTGACACTTACCTAACAGAAATAAGATTGCAACCCATGAGTTCAGGCCCATGACATCTGTTTTCAGTAGTTCAATAGACAATACCCTAGCTATCCACCAATGGGTGAATGGAAAACAAAACATAGCATACCCCAGTGGAGCATTATTCATGAATATTCCCCAATTCTGAGCCTAAGACACTAGAGTTAAAAATAATATGTAGTGCCAGAGTTTTGTAGAAATGATGTCAAATGTCAAAGTGTACCTGATATGGGGTGTGTTCAGGTGCTGAGGGTGGAAAGGAGAAAATATAAAATAAATCAAGGATTCTTTTGTGAATGAGGGTTATGTTCATTGTCTTGATTATAGTCATGGTTGTCACAAGTATATAAATATTTAAAGATTTATCAGCAATCTAGGTTTTTGCACCAATATATTTATAGTGCTTGCTAGTCATACTCAATAGTATTTATTGAACCAAGTATTGTGACTATTCCAGTTTTATTTAACTCAGGCTCTTTTTTAAAAAATCTTTTTTTTTTTTTTTTTTTTTGTTTTTTTGAGACAGGGTTTCTCTGTATAGCCTGGCTGTCCTGGAACTCACTCTGTACACCAGGCTGGCCTCGAACTCAGAAATCGCCTGCCTCTGCCTCCCAAGTGACCACCTTTATAAATAACAAAAGGTATGGCAGAAGTTCCATACAGAACAGTTGGTTAATTGATAGCAACTGCATTTTTTAAAACTTTTAATTATTTATTTACTGTGTATGATATGTGTGGGCACATGTGCCACAAAATATATGTGAATGTATGAGGACAATTTTGTGGGGTTTGTTCTCTTATTCCATCTTTATGTGGGTTCTGTGGATGGAACTTAGGTTGATGTATCTTGGGTTGAATCTATATGTGTGTGTATATGTGTGTGTGTTTAAGTATATAGTGTGTATATATGTATGTATGTAAGTATGTTTGTACATATACACATACATATGCACATATACAATATTTGCTTCCATGAGGCTGTCGAATCCTCTGAGCCATTGCCCTGAATCAGGCTCACTTCTGTTAACATTTTCACATCTCATTCTTCAGCTCTTGTCTTCTGTGTCCATCTTTTATGAAGATTATGATTATAATAATCCCAAGTGAAAACTAAAAGCATAGTCAATATCCTTACCTCAAACACATCCACAAAGTCTTTTTGGCCATGGGAAGTAATATATTTATGGATTTAATAAGTAAAGATTATACATTGTGAGGACAATTGTGGTATTGCTACAGCAAGCATATGAATTTTGTCTTAAGTCACTGGTTTTTGCGGTCTAATTACTCAGACACACAGAAACACATTCTTGTAGATGCATTTGTTCTTCATTGGCATTTTCCCCACTGTCATATTTTAGAGAAAAAATTAATTTCACGTGGAAATGCACAATCTTTTCTAGGAAAAGACATCATGTTCACACAATGCATACTTGGAATCGGAACATTAGAGTGTTCTGTGTACTAGAAGAGTTGGTTTGGTTCCAAACTTAAAGCTGAGAAGAATCTACAATGTAGAAAATAAAACTGAGTTTGCCTCTTAGGAAAGTACATTTTAATGGTATGAAATTTGGACTAGCAAGCTCAACACTTCATATTTAAGAAAAAGACTCCAATTCTAAGTAAATCAACAACAACAAAAAACCTCTTTTTTCTCTATAGCTTTAAGAAAATCAAATTTTTATCTACAAGATCACTCACCTGAAAAAGTAACGTGTGTCCAAGTTGAAAGTATGAGGAAGAACATGATCCTGTGGGGCCAGCAGTCACTTTTGTCATGGCTTCTGTGGTGATGACTAGGAAAATGCCTGTTAGTTTATTCTCAGTCAGCCATACAAGTAACTTTTCAACAGGAAAAACCCATTGCCCTTGGGGATGCTGTATCAATACAATGTTGTCCAAGGTGGTCTCACACAGGCTAGAGGCACTTAGACTTCAGACAGCATCTGTGCTCTAAAAGATAGGGGAACTAAGCAATCAATCAATCAATCAACCAATCAATCAATCAATCAATCTCTCTTTCTCTTCCTCCTTCCCACCTCTGTCTGTCTGTCTTGCCTGCCTGTCTACCTGCCTGCCTGCCTGCCTACCTGCCTGTCTGTCTGTCTGTCTGTTAGACTGACCAGCTGACTCTCTCTTTGTGCCATGTAGAATAGAAATTAGGCTCAAGACTTTTCAGGTCTGTATCATCAGCTTAAGCCTCTGTTCATTTCATCTAGTAGTCAATGGTTTTGTAAAGAAACAAGTGAGGCCCACAATAAAGCGAAGCTTTTCTATTTTCACCTGTAGAAGAAACAAAGGGAAGATCTTGGAAACCAAAGTAAGCAAAACTAACAATGACAACCATAGAACGGAAAGGTGGACCTCTGAGAGAAGGAGGAACAAGAAAAAATCACCCCTGACTCTAACAAAGAATAGAGGAAACAAAGGGAGGTTACCTGTTGTTAGCGTGAAGTGTCAGCTAGCATCAAGAAGAGCTGGCTAGGGACCTGTGAAGTCACAGGGGTGAGTTCCTGCTCAGTTGTTGTGACCACTAACTTGGCCTGAGTTTCCTCTCATGGCTGTTTCTGTGTCTCAGCCCTCTTTCAAGCCACCCCCCTCTGATGTGTCATGCTTCAGCGGGCCAGGACACATCTGGAGGTTCCGTGCTGTGCTTTCTGGTTATGAAAAATAGGGGATACAAACATCTTAAATGTCTAATGTCTGTAAAGTAGATTCACAACCTGTCGCATTCCAGACTATTTGGCAAAAGTTCTTGCCAGATCCCAGACTGTACCCACTCTTCCCACATTTCTTTGCCCATACTTGTTATACGTTTTACCTATTTCATTTTTAAGCTTTGTTGTTTTCCCTCTCCTGCTAACCTAGGAAGCTCTACTATTCTTCTAGTTGATAATATTTCCAGTGCCACCCTCTGATTTCTATATGTGTTGTTCTTGACTATACCACAAAATATGCAATCCAGAAAATGGACTATCTGAAACAATCTCTTCATACTTGACTGCATCCTGGACCTGTGGAAGTTGATGGGTCCATCAACCTTTTGAGATCTTGCTATATTTTTTCTGCCCTTTTAAGTTGGTGTAAATTTAACTCCATTTTTTTCAGACCTTAGGTGTGATAGATAGAACAGAAATCTTCAGACTGAACTTTACAACTATGCATCGTTAGCCCAGGGAAGCCTCTCATTTAATGTGACATGGCTGCTGTGCTGCCAGCCACACCTCATTCCTTTCTTTCCTCCATCCCATCTGCATTGCTCTGAATAAAAAACATCATTTTTTTCTTATTGCATGAACAACCTCAGGGACACATAATCCACCACCCTACTCCTCTCCCACAAAGTTCTGGAAATGATGTCACCGAGCTTTTTCTTCTCTACCTCCACCTTATACTAGTGAGCTTGGAGATCTGACAGTCCATTGATCCCCCTCCTCTTTTTTCCTTTATTTCCTACTAGGTCTTTGAGAGTTTGAACTTCAAACAATATGTTTTTATCATATTGGTTTTTTCACCATCTCTTCCCAAGTCTACCTCATTTCCCTTCCCGTCTCACTTATGTCCATTTTTTAATCCTTCAAGACAAAGTCATACTGTCCAAATATTCCTTGATTTGTGGTCTTCCCCTGAAACATGATTGACTTAACATGAGCTACAGTCTTAGAAAAAAGCCTCTATCTCCTTCTCCTAGCAGTTAACAATTGCCATTTGCTCCATGGCTAGGGGTGGGACTGTGTGCCCAGCTTCACTCCCCATGCTGGTATTTGGTTTGGCTTAGTCTTGCACAGGTTTTGTGCATGCGGTAGAATCATGGTGATTTCATGTGTGTGATTTGTCCTGCTGCATCCAAAAAGTCCCCTTTTGGTCCTCCATCACCTCTTTCTGTTCTCTCTTAGGATGTGTTACTGGAGCAGTAGAAGAAGAGAATTTGGAGTAATCTACATTCTCTTTAAGCTGAGAGTTCTGTAGTCTCCTATTTTTTATCCTTTGCACTTTGTCCTTGTGGGTCTCTGTGTTAATAGCATCTATTGCAAACAGAAGTTTCTTTGGATAACGGTTAAGAGATTCACTGATGCATGAGTATAATATGTCATTAGGAGTAAATTTAATACTATGTAAATTTAGCAATATAATAGTATTAGGTTCTCTCGTAGGTCTGTAACATGTCTATCCATAGGTTCTTGGTCCAGTATTTGTGCTACATATGGATCTTATCTTGTGGAATGGGACATAAATCTAGTTAGAAATTGAATAGTTACTCCCATGATGCTCTTGCCACTATTGCATCACTGGTCATGTTTCAACCTATTCATTGCTGTGGCTAGCAGAGTTTGCAGCAGGATATGATTGATGAATACTTCTTTCTTCTGGTAGCTTGTATAGCACCTTCCAATACTATTAAAGCTATCTTGTAGGGAATGAAACATCCAGGTCTGTACTTGACTTGATTTTAACTTGTGCTCATGAATCAAGTAGGTGGCATCTTCAAAAAGGATAACTAAGAACAATGACAATACAATATCCTTTAATGTTTTTAGGGGAGTGGTTTATAGGACCCCGTTGGCCAACAAGTACAAAAGAAATAACCCATTCCTGGCACTAGGCTTGTTAAATACTAGCTTCTGGTGTCCAGAACAGGGCATTGTGACTGTTTCCATATGTCCTTTTAAAAAGGTATTTAGTTTTATTTATCCCTCATCGTACCCCTTCCTCCTCCATTCCATCCTCTGCTCCCTCTCACCTCAGTTTAACTCTTACTAGTCCATTATTTTATTATTTTACCTTTAATAACAGTGATTTATAACTCCCCTACTTTGAAAGTTTTTCTCTCATGGCCCCTTAGTAATTCTGGTCTCTGTGAGCATTCCAAATCAAGCAAACATATCTAGAGATTCAAAGTTAGCATCCTCAGATGAGAGAAAATATGTTTGTCTTCTTCGGTCTGGGTCACCTCACCCTGAATGATTCCTTCCAAATCCATCCAATTAACTATGAATTTCATAATTCATTTTGATAGCTGGATAAAATTCCACCATGTAAATGTACCACGTTCTCATTATTATTTTACAAGTTAATGGGTATGTAGACTGTTTTCATTTATTTATGAGTAGAGAAGTAATGAATTATGTAGGGACAGGTATTTTATAGCAGAATGTGGAGTTCTTTGGATATATACCCAAGAGTAGGATAGCTGGATCATGTGGTAGGTCTAATTTTATCTTTTGAGGAACCACTACACTGGTTTCCATAAAGATTTCACCAGTTTCATTTCCATCAGTAGTGACTACATACTCCCCCATCCCCACATTCCTGCCAGTGTTTGTTACCATTTGTGGCTTTGACCTCTGCCTTTTGTACTGGCTGGTTTTGTGTGTCAGTTTGACACAGCTGGAGTTATCACAGAGAAAGGAGCCTCCCTTGAGGAAATGCCTCCATGAGATCCAGATGTAAGGCCTTTTCTCAATTAGTGATCAAGGGTGGGACTGCCCATTATGGGTGGTGCCATTCCTGGGCTGGTAGTCCTAGGTTTTATAACAAAGCAAGCTGAGCAAGCCAGGGGAAGCAGTCTAGTAAGTGGCACCCCTCCATGGCCTCTGCAATAGCTCCTGCCTCCAAGTTCCTGCCCTTCCTTTGGTGATGAACAGCAATGTGGAAGCTGAATAAACCCTTTCCTCTCCAGCTTGCTTCTTGATCATGGTGTTTTGTGGAAGAACAAAACCCTGACTAAGACACCTTTATTATTGGGGTAAGAAAGGATCTCAAAGTAGTTTTATTTTGCATTTCCATGGTAGATAAGGGTGATTTTTAAAAACATGTTTTTCAATCATGTGTATTTTATCTTTGAGAACCCAGTGTTAGTTCAATGCCTCATATTTAACTAGGTTGCCTGTTTTCTCGATTACTTTTTAGTTCTTTATATATATTCTAGATTACAACCTTTTGCCAACTGTTTGTCTATACATATTTTTCCCATTCTCTAGATAGTGTCTTAGGGCAATATCTTTTTTGCTATACAGAAGACTTTTAGTTTCCCGAAGTACCATTTATCAGTTGGTATTACTAATATCTGCAATCTGGAGTGGGGAAGCTCTTTTCAGAAAGTCCTTTCCTCTTTCTATAAGCTCAGATATATTACCTATATATATTTTTTTCTCTATCAGGTTCAGGGTATCAGGTTTTATGTTGATGTCTTTGGAGCTGAGTTTTGTATAGGGTGAGAAATAGGGATAGAGTTTCAACCATCTCTATATAGCTAGATAGCTAGATCAGTGCCATTTGTTGAAGATGCTATTTTTTTCCAATGTATACTGTTAGTCTATTTGTCAAAAATCAAGTGGCTGTAGGAGTGTGTGGGTTATATGTTGGTCCTCAATTCCATTCTACTGATCATGAGCTGTTCTGATGCCAGCACCACACAACGTTCATTGTGACAGCTCTGTAGTATAACTTGGAATTTGGGATAGTGAGCGCTCTACCAGTTTCATTGTTGTTGAATATCAATCTTTTCATCCTGGCCTTTGTATTTCCATATGAAATTTAAGATGTTTTTCAATTTCTGTGGAAAATTGCATCAGAACCTTTATGAGAATTCTTTTGACTCTCTAGAGTGTTTCTAGTAGGATATCCATTTTTACAATAATAATTATGCTAATCCATGAGCATGGGACGTGTTTCTTTCTTTGGATATCTATTTCAATTTCATTATTTAGCGTATTAAAATTTTTATTTTATAAGTCTTTCACTTTCTTGTTTATAGATATTCCAAGATATTATTTTTCAGGCTATTATGAATGGCATTGTTCTTGATTTCCTCCTTGGTTCTTTGCCACTTCCTTCTTGGTGACTTTGCCATTTGTATACAAGGAAGGCTACTAATTTTTGTTTGTTAATTTTGAATCCTGCTTGTTGATTGTATCCATCAAGTGTAGGAGTTTTCTCGTGCAGTCTATAGAATGTTTTATGTGTGCAATGATGTAAACTGACTTTTTTCTTTTCTATCTTTTAAAAGTGATTTTTTTTTTAAGATTATAATATAATCACATCGATTTACTCCTTCCTTTCTATCACCCCCCACCAAACCTCTCATGTACCTCTCCTTGGTCTTTCTCAAATTCATGGCTTCTTTTTTATTAATTGTTGTTACATACATACACCAACCCTTGTCACTCCTCCCCCGGCACACACAAACACAGTGCTGTTGGTTAGGCTTTATGGATGTAGCTTCAGATGTCTTATCTCCAGACTTACCACTGGGATCAGCTTTGGGGAGACAGATTAACTTTGGGGTGAATCAATTTTTATAAAGCTTTGGGGAAGGGATAGAGATTTCCAGGGTAGGCAAAGGTCATTGGCTGAAGGCTAAAGTACTGAGATGTCTCATTAGCATGAGGAGGCACTCCAGGAATCTCAGGTACTTGTTTATTGGGTTTTTATCTGGAGAAAGGAACTGAACCTGTAATCTAAGGCTACATAACATAGGTAGAGGTTATAGGGTTTTTCCAGCTCCCCAGACTCACCCTGCTGGTAAAGCTCCCCATTTTGCACCCAGCTCAGGGCTTTCCCATAATGTCAGACTTCAACCTTAGTTAGCAGGGCATTAAAGGACTATAAGTATAAGGGTACAAGGTAACATATTTAGAATGTATTTACAGATTATCATGGTTTAGTAAAGTACTGGTAGTAGATTCTCCTCCAATATCCAGAACTTTACTAGGTCTGATTGTTGGCTAGGTTTCCAGTACCAAGCATGGTTGCTTTCTTGTTGAGGAGTCTTAAGACAATTAGACATATCTTGGTTACTATCAAGGTATGAGTACTGCATTACTTATTATAGCTTCAGAGCTATCATACTGGTTTTGTGGCTCTGAAGTACATGGTGTGTAAACAATGGTTCCTTACCTTCCACCTCTGGGGAGCACCCTAGAGCAAGAGCAATATCCCATAGTATTTGGGATTATCTTGTGAAACCCTGACCAATGAAGAAAAGAGGACTTCTCATCTCATGCCTAGTGTGCCTAGGGGGTTTCTATTTGATGGTCTTAAATGTTGGAGATATCATTAGCATCCTGTTTGTTTGCTAATAAGAGAAAGAAAGGGTGTGGCTTTGGATGGGTCAGGAGGCAGGGAAGATCTGGGAGGAGATGGGAAAAGAGAAAACATAGTCAGAGTATATTGCATGAAAAAAAGTCTATTTTCAATTAAAAGAACCACCACAACAATAAGAAGTTAAGTCTCCATTTAAAGAGCTAGAAATGAAGAAATGACTAAATATAAAATGCACAAAGATAATTAGAAAGAAAAAATCCACAATTAGTAAATAGATTTAGTAAAAATAAGTCCAAATTAGGACCTTAAAAATAAGCTAAATTGGTGAAGAAAATTGTTAGTTAAAATAGACTTAAAAGAAAAAAAATCAAAATAGAGTAAATTAAAAAAATATAAAATTCTATACATTCTATACTTTATTCTTGATTGTGATCCTAGCTTTTAATGACTGAGCCACCTCTCTAGCTCTACTTTATTTTTTTTATAAAAGACTTGGTGTTCCACAAGAAACAAATGCTTTCACAAAATTGTAATTTTATCAAACTTAACTATGTTACATATATAAGATTTAACCACATATAAAACTGATAATAAACATTCTTAGAATCATTTTGATGATTTACTATAGTGATTAAAATTAATAGCCTTTCTTACTAGTACCAAAGAAAATGATGAAAAACTTTAATCTCTATTTAAGAGCTAGAAAGAGCAAATGGCTAAACACAAAGAGCACAGAGATAATTAGAAAGATTTAAAAACACAATTAGTTAAATAATAATAATAAATAGCAATAAATAATAAGTCAAAATTAGGGTCCTTTTAGTAATAATCCAATACTATATACTTTAATCCTGACCTGCTAGGCAAGATGTGCCTCCAGTACAATACTCCAGACACATGACTGTCAGAGAGTAACTAACTACTTTCTAGTTTTAAAAGTAGCTCCAGTTAAAAAGAATGAATATCTTTTAAGATAAATCAAGCAAACAATTAAACATGGCCCCAGAATTTCAAAGGAGAATTAACCATGAAAGGCAATGGGTAGGGAAGATGGGAAGATCTAAGAAGAGTTGGAAAAGAATATAATACACTATGTATTGTATGAAATTCTCAAAATCTAAAAACATCAGAGGAAGAGAAAATTCAACCTTCATAGCCAGACAGCTCTATATCAGAGACATAGTTTTTTGTTTTTGTTTTTTTTTAAGTTGGAAAATAACTTTATTTGTTCTAGGGCATTGGCCAGAGTCCCCTTAGAACTTCTGAAACTGCTTCTTGGTGCCAGCAGCCTTGGTGACCTTGAGAACATTGAATCTTGCTCAGGGGGCCTGAACAGTCTTGAACAGTCTTGCTCAGGGGCCTGCACTCTCCAATAGTGACAATGTCGCCGATCTGTACATCCCTGAAACAGGGGGAAAGGTGCACAGACATGTTCTTGTGACACTTCTCAAAGCGATTGTATTTTCGAAGTAATGGAGATAGTCCTGACTGATGACAATGGTCCTCTGCATCTTCATCTTTGTCATGACACCAGACAGGATCCGACCTCGGATGGAGACACTGCCGGTGAAGGGGCATTTCTTGCCTATGTAGGTGCCCTCGATGGCCTCTTTGGGCGTCTTGAATCCCAGACTGATGTTTTTGTAGTTCCGAGGGAGTTTTTCCTTGCCAGTTTCTCCCAGAAAAACAGCTTCTTGTTTTGAAAGATTGTAGGCTGCTTTTGGTAAGCACGCTCCGTCTGAATGTCCGCCATCTTCCCGGCAGCCTGAGAAAAGGAACAGAGACATAGTTTTGAGAATGGAAAAAAATTAAGAAAATGTTTATATTCTCGTGAAGAAAATACAGTCTACTATCTATATTTGATGAAAAGTACACTATAATAAAATTTAACCTAAGATAGTATGTATTATGGAATAAAACAGTAGGGGAAGAGGGAGGAGGTAGTAGACATATAAGACTACAAGAATAAAATAGTGTGGGTAGAGGGGAATATGGAGAGAGACAGCTAAAGTTAAGGATGATTTGAGGCATAGTTTGGAAACTCAATACAGTAGAAGCTTCTTAAAATAGATCCATGTACAAAGGCAATCTAACTGAAGTTATCAAATAACGGGGAGCCAGGGTACCAACTAAACATTTCCCATCACCAAAAGAAGCTTCAAGCACTAGCAATGAGGTACATCTAGTTGAGTTGCTGGCCAGAGGGGTCCCATGAGAATCCTCAAACAACCCGAGCTAAGACTATAGGTTGCTCTCCACACACTAACGACAAGGCACTGAAGGCAACACCTACCAAAGTCATTGAGCATGAAGAAACAAAGCTTTTGCCTACATAGAGCCTTCACTCCTATGTTCTAATGTCTTTGGTACTGAAAGCCACTCTGCGTACTACCAAAAGGAAAACATTGATGCCAAACCCTGGATTAACTATGGTGTTCTGCCTGCTGGATGTTAGTGTAATGGTAGCACAAAGCTTTTGGGGATAACTAACCAATGTCTGATTTGATCTAAGGCTCACTCCAAGAAATGGAACCCAATCCTGGCACTGCTCGTATGACCAAAATCCTGAGATGATAGAGAGACCTAGAGTAAAACCAAATTTTACAGTTCTAAAACCAGACAAACATAACAATCAAAGGACTCCTTGATATTATGCTATGCACAGATTGGTGCCCTACTCAGCCATCATCAGAGAAGCTTCCTCTTGCCATAGATGAAAGCAAACATGGAGACCCATAGTAGGACATTACGCAGAGAGTGAGAGACCTTGGAACCCTCAGACCTAAACTGAATGTCTCCATCAAATCCACCCTTCAAAGGTCAGGGAGCTCTGCAGAAGAAGAGGAAAAGATGTCCACAGTTTAAACCAATTCTGAACCCTGAATAATTCAGTGCTGACCTGTCAGTCAAGATGTGTCTTCTGGTGTAATAATGGCTTGACTCTTTCAGACGAACTACTTGCTGATTGGATTGAAAGCCTGCTCCACAGGAAGGAATTTTAGGTCTGGTACTGTAATCTTGGTCAAAAATCCATAGCCTGTGGAGGTCATAGGCCCTAGCATAGAACATGCTATTGTCAATTTGCTACATAACCATGATGTCAAATTGCCTTTTAAATATTTGTGCTTATACTCATATAGAGCAATATAGATTGCTCTTAACCTTGTTCAGGGAGGTTTCTTGTTGCATTGGCCAACAGTCAATGGAGACATCAATAACTGGTCAAAATCCTGAGAATAAGAGACTCAGAGCTCAGCCCTGATGGAGACATCTATAGTTTCCTCACCATCACCAAAGCTCCAGGAACATTGTAGAAGAGGAGGTGGAAGAATAATGTAAGAGTCATAGAATATAGAGGCATACTGTGAAATGCTGTCTTCTGGACATACATAATACAACATAATCATAATGAGATCATGATCTCATAGCATCTCTGGTTATCTAAAGAAAACCTACACAGGATCAAGGAAGCCAAAACTCCAGTATGGACAGTGTTGATGATCTCCAGGCCTTGCCACATACTGAGAATAAATTGGCAGTAGATAGTTGCTAAGGGAGGGAGCATGATTCTTTTGGAGGATGTGGCTACTAATAGGTTTCCCATGCTCCAGAGTATGGCCCCAGACTAATGAGCATATGGTTAGCACTAATTGGACTTAGATGGTTATTTAAAAAGATAGAATTAAATAAATAAAAGAGAAGAAAAGTCAAACACATAATACATGAAGTTGTGAGGGAGGGTCTTGAGAGGTACATTACTGGAATCAGAAGAGAGGAAATAGATATGATCATATTTTATTGTATACATGCACAAAATTCTCAAAAATGAAATTTTTAATTTAAAACATAAATCAAATTGTGGCAATTTTGTATGTTTTATGGGATATAGAATTAATTTGTTAAACTCAGTTATTTAATATGTCCTAGAAATAGCCAATAGGAAGATATAATTAAAAGTAGATCCACCTTTTAAAAATGACAATAAATACAACAGAAGGAATGTACTGAAGAGGCAGTGTATAAATTCATTGAGGCATAAAAAAGCTGTCCTGGAAAACATCGAAGTATTCATGGGCAATTGGAAAAACACTTCATGCCATTGCTTAGAGAGATGGAACATCTTTAAGATGTCAGCTCATCCTATGATAATTTATAAGTATTTTCCTTAAAGTCAATACAATAGACAGGCTTTTCCCTCCTTGAACTTAGCTAATTAATATGAAAATATGTAGGGGAAAATTGACATTTTTTTTAAAAAAAAAATTAAAACCAAAACTATCGATTTGGAAAATGAAGCCATGACATCATTCTGATCTCATACAAAGTATAGATAGTAAAAGAACAAATAAATGTCCAAGAGATATGTAGATAAAGGTATGATCAAAACCTTTCTTAGACTGCACTGCATCTGACCTCTCTATCCAACCAGACTTCTAACCTCTTTCTCCAGGGTCTAAGCCTGTGAGTCTTCCTGACCTCTCCCCAACCTACCAGATCTAGCTTGGGTCCCACATTCAATGCCACAGCCTAGTGTGCCCTTCTCTATAGGCACCACATGTGATCTCTAGGCTTCTGCTCTGACCTTTCCTACCTATTCCCCAATCTACAAGGCCCTCCCATGCCACATCTAATGTTTCCACCCAGCCAGATCTACACCCACACTCAAAGCTTGGTTATCATTTATTTAACAGCTAATGTCGACATAGAAGTGAATGCATCTTTCTGGGTCTGGGTTATGTCATTCAGAATTATTTTTCTAGTTTCATCCATTTGTCTGCCAATATCCTGTTGTCATTTTTTCAAGAGCAGAATAATACTCTATTGTGTTAATGTACCATACTTTCCTTACTCATTTTTCTGTTGAGGAACACCTATGTTGTTTCCAATTTCTGACTGAATAGAGCAGCATTGAATATGATCAAGCAAGTGACTGAAGTGTCTGTCCATTGGGTATATGCTCAAGAGTGGTATAGCTAGATCTTGAGACAGATTGCTTTCTTTCTGAAGAACTACCATACTGATTCTCATAGTGACTGTACAAGTTCTCATTTCTACCAGCTATTGATGAGTGTCCCTCTTAATCTGCACCCTCATCAACATAGGCTTATCACTGAGTCATTGATCTTAGACATTCTGATGGGAGTGAGATGACATCTCAGAATAGTTTTGTTTGCATTTCTCAACAAATTGATGGCTAAGAATGTTGGACATTTCTTTATTTCTCAAACAGTGAGTTTCCTCTATTAACAATTCTCTGTTTATATCTGTATCCTATTTTTAATTGGATTATTTGGTCTTTTTGATATCTAGTTTCTTGAATGCTTTATGTATTTTATATATCAGTCCTACACTAGATTGGAGTTGTTAAAAATCATTTTCTATCCTGTAAGCTGCTATTTTGTCTGAATGATGATGTCCTTTGCCTTACAGAAGCCTTTCAGTTTCATGAGGTTCCACTTAAGAATAGTTAATCTTGGGACAGTCCCTCCTCCAGTCTCTCCTCCACACATTGACTCCATATTTGCTCCTGTGACTATTTTGTTACTCCTTCTAAGAAGGACCAAAACACCAGCACTTTGACTTTTCTTCTTCTTGAGATTCATGTGGTCTGTGAGTTATATCTTGAGTATTGTGAGCTTTTAGGCTAATATCCACTTATCAGTGAGTGCATACCATGTGTGTTCTTTTGTGATTGGGTTACCTCACTCAGGATGATATTTCCTCCTTCCATCCATTTACCTGAGAATTTCATGAATTCATTGTTTTTGAAAGCTGAGTAAGCCGGGCGGTGGTGGCACACTCCTTTAATCCCAGCACTTGGGAGGCAGAGGCAGGTGGATTTCTGAGTTCAAGGCCAGCCTGGTTACAGAGTTAGTTCCAGGACAGCCAGGGCTATTCAGAGAAACCCTGTCTCGAAAAACCAAAAAAAAAAAAAAAAAAAAAAAAAAAGCTGAGTAAAACTCCATTGTGTAAATATACCACATTTTCTGTATCCATTCCTCTGTTGAAGGACATCTGGGTTCTTTCCAGCTTCTGGCTATTATAAATAAGGCTGCTATAAACACAGTGGAGCATGTGTCCTTGTTATATGATGGAGAATCTTTTGAGTATATGCCCAGAAGTGGTATAGCTGGATCCTCAGATAATACTATGTCCAATTTTCTGAGGAACCATCAGACTGATTTCCAGAGTGGTTGTACCAACTGACAATCCCATCAACAATGGAGGAATCCTCCTCTTTCTCCACATCCTCACCAACATCTTCTGTCACCTGAGTTTTTGATCTTAGCCATTCTGACTGGTTTGAGGTGGAATCTCAGGGTTGTTTTGATTTGCATTTCCCGGATGACTAAAGATGTTGAACATTTCTTTAGGTGCTTTTTGGCCATTGGATATTCCTCAGTTGAAAATTCTTTATTGAGCTCTGTACCCCATTTTTATAGGATTATTTGATTGTCTGAGTCTAATTTCTTGAGTTCTTTGTATCTTTTCCCAATCTGTTGGTTGCTGTTTTGTCCTATTGACAGTGTCCTTTGCCTTACAGAAGCTTTGCAATTTTATGAGGTCCCATTTGTCAATTCTTGATCTTAGGGCATAACAAAAGTTCTGTTCAGGAACTTTTCCCAAGTGCCCAAGTATTTGAGGTTCTTCCCTACTTTCTTTTCTATTAGTTTCAATGTGTCTGGTTTTATGTGGAGGTCCTTGATCCACTTGGACTTGAGCTTTGTACAAGGAGATAAGAATGGATCTATTTGCATTCTTCTACATGCTGACCTCCAGTTCAACCAGCACCATTTGTTGAAAATGCTGTCCTTTTCAATGGATGGTTTTAGCTCCTTTGTCAAAGATCAAATGACCATAGGTGTGGGTTCATTTCTGGGTCTTCAATTCTATTCCATGATCTTCCTGCCTGTCTCTGTACCAATATCATGCAGTTTTTAACAGCATTGCTCTGTAGTACAGCTTGAGGTCAGGGATGGTGATTCCCCCAGAAGATCTTTTACTGTTGAGAATAGTTTTTCGCTATCCTGTTTTTTTTTTTTTTTTTTTTTTTTTTTTTATATTACAAATGAAATAGAGAATTGCTCCTGGGATCCATCCCAGGTGCAATCACCAAATACAAACTCTGTTGTGGATGTCAGGAAGTCATGCTTGACAGGATCCAGATATACATACGTGTCACCTGAGAGGCTCTGCCAAGCCTGACATATACAGAGGCAGATGCTTGCAGATAAGCATTGAACTGATCATGGTCCCCAGTGGAGGAGTTAGAAGACTGAAGGAATTAAAGGGGCTTGAGGCCCAATGGGGAGAACAACAATACCAACCAACCAGAGCTCCCAGGGTCTAAACAGCCTGGGAACACACATGGAGGGACCCATGGCTCCAGCTGTATATGTAGTGGAGGATGGCCTTGTAGGGCATCAGTGGGAGAGGAGGGCCTTGGTCCTGTGCAAGGCTGGATGCCCCAGTGTTGGGAGCCAAATCCTAGCATAAAGTGGCTATCATCTTTGCAGCCTTCTTGGGCCATATATTTGCAGGTTGATACTTTTCTACCCTGACAAAAGACTTGTTTTTCTAGCATGATGTTTTTGCAAGCAGCCTACAACAGCTGAGCACACTGATAAACATCTTGTTTTTCTCAGACATATCCTGACTTGTTGTTTAGTATCCTCAGCTGCCAAGGCACTCCTGATAAAGTGTCTCCAGCTACACCTCCCTGCTTGTGCTTATATACCCATGATTTTCTTTCAATAAATGAGCCTTGATCAGAAAACTTTGTCTTGGCTCCATTCTTCTTGTCTCTTGCCCCTCTATCTGCACATCTCTCTCTTTGCAGGCCCTGTTGACTGACCTGGGGCTGGATCACCCCTGTGTGAAGGCAGGGTGGCGGGAGTGGATGGATAGGTGGCTGGCACACTTTCATAGAAGCAGGAGGAGAAGGAATGGATAAGGAGTTTTTGGGGGAGGGGAAGGGGAAAAGGGGATACATTTGAAATGTAGATAAAAAAATTATCTGATAATAATAATTAAAAAAAACAGATAATAGAACTGGCCATCACAGTCGAACATTTGAGACTTTTTGTCAGCAAATTAATGTTACTCATATTACTGGATTCCTTATAATTGTCAAGGACAAGGAACTGTGGAAGGAGCCCATGGAACTTTAAAATAGTAACTTCATAAAATAAAAAAGGGGGGTATATCCCTGTACACCACAAATTCATTTAATCATGTTCTTTTAATTTTAAATTTTTTAAAAAAATTTAGATGCAAGGAACTTTCTGCTGAGTTCTACAGCACTCTACAACTAAGCATACATATGCATAGGTGAAAGGGAAGGATGCACTTACTGGCAGATGGCATGATCTCGATCAGGTATTTAATATGGGGAAGAGAGCATGTTTGTATTTTTTCTGAAGGATGCTGAAGGAGCATGGTGACTGCCACAGTGATGGGTGAGACATGCCTATGCTGGAACAAAGAAGGATGGTGATCTGTGAGCATGCTGAGTGCCCAGACAATGGTGACTCGGAAGCTGTATTGGACATATGTTCCCAATGCACCTTTGCTTACCTGTACCCCAAACAGTCTTTATTTGGAAGGCTGATTCTGGTAAATTTCAGAGACATATATTGGAAGTTTAGCTGCAGTTTCTCTATGATGGTTACATAGCCAAGAGATAAAGTTGGGACATGAATCTGGATTTCAAACAGGTGTTAGTACATGTGTTAAGGCTCTTTTAATTGTCAAGTTAAAATTACTTTTTTTTTCTACAATATTTAATGTAAGTTTCATTGATTATAAACTTTCTAATTGTGTTAATGTGTTGAAACCTGGCATGTCTATTATGAAGGTCTATCAACTAGCTTTTGTTTTATTGCCCTGAATATCACAAACCTTGGTATCCTGAAAAAAGTTTGCAAGTACTGGAAGAAGTGAGTCAGGCTTTAAGCAGGAGCAAGAGGGTAGTGGGCTTGATTATTGTTGGTATAATGGTTTTAATGATATTGATTGCTATCACCACTGCTTCTACAATTTTGACACAAGAAGTTAAGACAGCTACTTTTGTAAATCATTTACTAATGTGTTGAATATACAAGAGGATTTAGATAGGCATTTGGAACAATGGGTTGATGCTCTTTATCCTATTCAAATTATTAGAAGGAGGTTCAGAGTTTAAGAGTAAGAAGCCATCTCAGTGTCATACCAAATGACATTGCATTTGTGTTAGTTCCAAAATTTACAGGGGCAGTCATTATAATTAGGAAAAATTTAAAGATACTTGCAGTGTATTGGCATAAGTCTAACACCTCTCTGGATGTTTTAACCTTGCATAGTGAGCTTATGGATTTAAGGAATGCTGCTCTGCTGAGTGTTGATGTGGTAGATACTGCAGATAAAATTACCCATAGCGTGAGGTCAGTATTTCTGTTTTGGTCAAGCTTCAAGAATGGCATATATAGTTTGATCTTGCTAGTCCTTTTTGTCCTGGGAATACGTTTATCCCTGCCCATCATGTTAAAGCTTGTCTTAACAACATCAACATGTTGGCAGCCAAAGTACATGGCTTGGAACTGAAAATGGACCCCCAGGTAGAGTTATTAAATTAACAGGCTGGCAAGCCAAGGACGAGTAAGATTCTGCACAGAGCCTTACCAACCTAAGACAGAAATACATTGTGTTTGATAATGCATATTCCACAATGGATAAGGAAGGCATTCTTGTCAGAACAACCTAAGACAGACCCAGTCTTATTATGAAACAAAAAAGGGGGAGAAGTGGAGAGCTTTTGAAGCTGCTTGGCAAGAGTCTGACATGGGCCAAGGGCAAAGAAATGGGCTACTTGACAGGAATATGACATTGGCCAAGAACAAGGAAATGGGCTTCAGGCAGGAATCTGACATTAGGCTAGAACAAAGAAGGAATTTCAAGCAGGACTCTAAATCTTAGACTAGAACAAGGAAGCTAGCTTCAGACATGAAAATGACTTGGGCTAGGACAGAGAAGTAGGCTCAGATATTTTGGTCATCCGGATAAGTCCTTAGGAACAGTGATCATGGGAGTGTTCACAGAACTTTGCTTATTGCCTTGCTTGTTCTTTGACTATTTGTGTTTATTTTCTTGCTTATTCCTTTAGTATTTGCATCTATTGTATTGCTAGTTCCTCAACCTAGAACTGACCTTTATACTTGCATGTAATTAAAATAGCATAAAAGCAAAAAGGAGAAGGTGGGATGGGATAGGGGGTTTCTAGGGTGGGGAAATGGAAAAAGGGGATGATATCTGAAATGTAAATAAATAAAATAGCCAATAAAAATAAAATAGAAAAAATAGTTAATCTTAGTGCCTATGCTATCAATTAAGAAAGTTCAGAAAGTCTACTCCTGAGCCAACAAATTCAAGGTTGTTCCCCAATTTCTCTTCTATCAGACGCAATGTATCTGGTTTTATGTTGAGGTCTTTGATCTATTTGGAGTTGAGTTTTGTGCAAAGTGATAGATATGAATCTATTTGCATTCTTCTACATGCAGCTATCCAGATTGACCAGCACCATTTGTTGAAGATGATGCTCTTTTCTCCAGTGTGTATTTCTGCTTTTTTTTTTAAATCAAAATTTATTTCTGGGTCTTCAGTTTGATCAACATGTTTGTTGTTATTCCAGTATGATGTTATTTTTATTACTATAGCTTTGTAGTAAAACTTGAAATCAGGAATGGTGAGACCTTCCACAGTTCTTTTATTGTTTAAGG
This sequence comes from Mastomys natalensis, assembly GCA_021653895.1. Taxonomy (NCBI): domain Eukaryota; kingdom Metazoa; phylum Chordata; class Mammalia; order Rodentia; family Muridae; genus Mastomys; species Mastomys natalensis. The sequence goes on from JAJTUV010000106.1 coordinate 2,511,450, forward strand.
TTATGTTTAGCTATCCGGAGTCATTTGCTGATCCTTTTGAAGCTGAAAATTATCCCTTCAATATCTGTGAAAATTGTGTTGAAATTTGGATGGAGATTGCATTGAATCTGTAGATTGCTTTTTGTGAGATGGTCATTTTTACTGTATTAATCCCACTGGTCCATGAGCATGAGAACTCTTACCATCTTCTAATACCTTCTTCAATTTCTTTCTTCAAAAACTTGAAGTTCTTATCATACAAGTCTTTCAGTTGTTTTGTTAGAATTACCCTAAGATATTTCTTTTATATTATTTGAGGGTATTGTTGTTCCCCTAATTTCTTTCTCAGTTCATTTGTAAATATCTAGGCTACTGATTTTTGTGAGTTAATTTTGTATTTAGCTACTTTGATGAAAATATTTCTCAGCTATAGGAGTCCCCCAGTAGAACTTTTGGAGTTTTATCATATCATATCTTCTGAAAATAGCAATGCTTTGACTTCTTCCTTTCCAATTTGTATTTCCTTGATCTCCTTAAGTTGTTTTACTGCTCTAGCTAAGACTTGAGTACTATATTGGAAAGTGTGGACAGCCTTGTATTATTCTTCATTTTAGTGGAATTCCTTTAGGGTTCTCTCCATTTACATTACTGCTGGCAATGGGCTTGCTGTAAATTGCCTTTATATCTAGGAATATAGATTTATATGTGTATAACAACAATTAATGGCAAAAGGCCATAAGTTTGAACCAAGATGGGGTAGTTATATGGGAGGGTGTGGAGGGAGAAAATGTAAGGGAGTAATTATGTAATTACATTATAATCCCCAAATTAAAGAATACCTTTTCCACATAATATTGAATATGGCTTTGAGATATATGAAAAATGTGATCTTTATTTATAATTAGAAAACCACAAATAAAGTCTTCACTCCTATGCAGTATCTATAAAAATTAAAAATTCTTGATACTACGTTCTTTGGCAAGGTTTGTGGGAATGCTTGTGGAGGTTTTGGAGGTGTATATAGGCTTGTTGGAGTGTTTCTTAGGGATGGACTTTGGGGCTAAAATCCTACCACCATTTTTGGTTCACTGTCTCTGCTTCATGCTTGCATTTGGAGATGTGAGTTCTCAGCTTTTGTTTCTGCAGTTATGCCTGTGGCCTGCCATGTTGGACTCTTTCCCTCTGGAACCATATACCCAAACAAGATACCTTAGCTATGGTGTTTTACTCCAGCAAGGGAACATTTCTATAGTCTATTAGATCTGTGCCTCTCTGTGTTTCTCTTCAAAACTCCCTGCATAGCAATATGCCTGAAAACTCTAAGATAGATAACTGATATTTTATACAAATATCAGTATTTCAATTTGACAGTTTGTTGCCAGTGAAGGTCCCTCCTCCTTCCTCTCTCTCTCTCCTCTCTCTCTCTCTTCTTCTCTCTCTCTTTCTCTTTCCAGTCAGAAGAACTAGGCTTTTCACAGTTAAAATTTTGAAGAGACATTAGATGTCCACTCCTTCATGACAGACTAGCCTGCCATTGAAGAACATTTAGTTAAGTCCCATTTAGCCTCCAGGACTATCTTCCTAACAATGGCCTGTATTTTTTTCCATCCAATGCAAGTGACCTTATACCACATTCCTGGTGTTAAGGACTAGCCTCTGGGCAAGTCATTGATTTCCTGCCAAGCAGGTAGATGGCCCTGAGTTATCTGTATGCTGATGAGCACCCTGTTTCCCAACTTTCCTTTGTCATCTTGTGAGAGATAGATGAGGCTAACTGGATGAGTGTTTGCTTGGAATTAGAATACTTGTGAGAACTCTACTCAGAATCTGTCTGTCATCTAGATTTCTGTCTCTGTTTTCTGCTTTGAATTTGGGTATATTACCTGTCAATCCACTCTGCCATTGCTTTCCTGGTATTTCACCTTCTTAGATATTGCAGGAAACACAACTCAGACATGGTGCCAACTCAAGTAGGGGATTTTTATTATAATAAAATCCCTTAGGGGCAGATCAGATACAACTAGCTGTTTATATCAGAGTACAATCAGATATAACAATCCCTCAATGAAAAGAATCCCACACATGAACAAGCTGTTCCAATCTCTTCCTACTCTTCATCATCTGTCCTGTACTGACACTTATATATTACTGTGTGGTCACGGGAAGAAGAGAGAAGGCTCATTAACAAAGCAAGGGAAGAATTGCTCAGACTTCATTTAGGAGATCTGGTAACACCCTATGAATGAATGAGGCAGTGATTATTGTAGAAGCATTTCAGCAAAATTTAAGATGAGGAACAATTAATATGTCTTTATAAGGTACAAGTAATACAACAAATCCCTATTAAAGGTCCTTCTTGCTTATTGGAAATAATATGTGGTTAACCTGATCTTTGTAAGACCCAAAGCTCCAGACACGTGAAAAGTATTATAAAAAGTTAGAATAGGCCTTTGGCATGAGCCTTTTCAATTTTTGAATAGCATTTTCAAGACTTTTGACAGCTGGAAACACATAAGACAGGATGTGAGACAAAGCTTTAGGTTTTGGTTGTGGTGCTGGAGGTAAGACAGTACACTAGGAAGAAAAGATTACCATTAAGTCAGTAATCAGAGAAGAAGGGAGAAAAAGCAGTATATCTCCTCTGTAAGGATGAAAGCCACTGGTAAATGAATTCCCTGCAATGTGAACAGACACCAGGAATCAGGCTCCCTGATGCTGAGGAGGGATAGGTGCCCATCAGAACTGAAGAGGCCCGAAGGCTCCCATGGACTTGAAGGACCTATTTGTACTTCCTCATGGGCACCCCAGGTGCAACTGGCAATGGAGAACAGGCTCATTGACTGTTCTTTGGGACCTCAATGCTATTTATTCATTTTATGTAAATACCAAATTGAGAGAAAAGACACATATCATCACCTTAGTTATGGAAGTGTTGGAAAAATTCAAAGACAGATTTGTTTCTCTCCAGTTGCTTAAATATCAGTTAGGTATATGATTTTAATATACAGTTTTCTGTAGGTGCTAGGGTATTGATATTCCTTCTTTGACTGGGTCTATTTTATAAATTAAATGTCTAACTACAACGAAATGTCTCCCTACAGTTAGAAAGGCAGCTTATTCTAGAACGTTCTCTGATGCTACAGATGTCCCTCTTGGAAATAAAACAAGATATTTCATAGCAGCTTCCTCCCAAGCCTATGAGAAAATGGGGCACAACGAGGCAACATATACACCAGGCAAAATAAAGAATATACATTTATCAAGATTATATTAAAGGGACAGCATGGTACTCTACTCTCAACCTAAATTAATACCAGATAAGGCATGAAACCCCCAAAGTATACTTATCTGGTCTCTGAGTCATTTTTAAATGATTTTAATGCAATTTGATTAGCACCTGCTAGTATCCATATAATACATACATTCTCCTAGCTGGAAGACCTTAACATGATTAATATTGATCTTCCTAATACCTACAAGTCATAGAATTATTCAGAATCTCCACCAGTAGTATTAAGCTCTAATCCTTTGCTAGTAAATGTCCTGGAATCACAGTAATGATTAATGAATTTTTACTGCTCCATTCAAAGAGCTTTGGTTTTTTGTTTGTTCTTAGAAGAACCATCTCTGCTTTGTTTATGAATGGCAATTGCTTGGCATTATAGCATACAATTTCACTAGATTGTGCTCCCATGTAGGTTAAAGATTACCCTTCACTGATCTAGAAAATGCATGACTACAGATTTGCATTGCCTGACTTAGGAGGACAGTTAATATTGCAATGTGTGGATGACCAACTCATTGCTAATATCACATGTAAATAGTGCATTACTAAAAACATGGAGGTCCTAAATCATTGAAAGAGGGTAAATATATAAGATCAGAGGAATAGGCTCAAAATTATAACTAGATATGAATAAACCCCTTAATAAAGTTCATGAAAATACAAAGAGTTTAATGAAACAATGAAAACAATTCAAAATGTGAAAGTAGAATTTAACAAAGAAATAGAATATTTTTTTTTTTTTAAAGCCAAACTCAAATAAACACAAAATGAAAAACTCAGGAAGCCAACAAAGATCTGAGTTAAGCCTCATCAACAGATGGCAGTCAGGGAGAAAAAAAAAAAAATTCAGGTGCTGAAGACATGGTAGAAGAAATGGATAGGACCATCAAAAAAAAAAAAGTTACATCTAAAGAAAAAAAAATCCAGGATCAAACCACCCATGAAATCTGGCACTATGAAAAGACCAACCCTATAAATAATATAAACTATTGTTTGCTACAGTCTCCCTAAGGGTCCAATAGTGACGTGCATATCTTGGCAGTAACCAAAAGCTCTCTAACTGTATTTAAGGCATGCTCATCAAAGGAAAATCATACCTGGTACTGAAAACCTAGCCAACTACCTGGGGGGTAGTTAACCACGGATCTGTTAGAAGAATCTACAACCACTCTTTGATTAAATTGACATAATTATTAGCTACATATTTATGCTTATACTAACACACCTAAGTAGAGTTCTCATCTCTCCTTAAAAAAAATGCTTCTTGTAACAGATGGAGACCGTTATAGAAAATCACAAGAGATCAATACACAAAGAACAAGTGACAACATAATGCTAAGCCCCAACTGATACATCTACAGTACAATACTACTCTGACATCTAAAGCTCACAGATTGTAGCAAAGCAGGAGGTGGAAAGACTATAAAGAGCCAGAGCAACAGGAAGTTTGCTGTGAGATTTCATCTAGACATGTTGGAGATGCTACACTCATGAAGTTTCCTCACCACAGATACTTAAACAGGAGCAGAAAAAGGATCAACTCAATAAATATGCTGACATGGAAAGGAGAAATCTCATGGAGCCTCAACCCTAGGCAAAGAACTACAGGCATATAATTAATGCTGAGAGTGGGAAAAATAGTCTTTCCTAGGAAGAGCTCCCCAATTGATCATCCAACACCAAATGGTCAGCGCTGAAATTATATACATACAAGTAACGTTTTAGGTGAAGGGACACTAGTCCACTTGAGCATGTGGCAGGCCTTGTCCTTCTCCTTCATTACCTCTAATGGCTAAAAATCATTAGATTTAATTCCTAAAATTAGCCCCCACAGTCTATTCACTTCTTTGGCCACTACTTCCTATGAGTTTGACTACCAAAGTCCAGGTATCATAGTACTGAAGTTCAATAATCCAAAGCCCCACATGCCCAACTAAAATTAAAGTACCTCATCCTAACACAGAATTTTCCCCCCTCTTCCTTTATAAACCACCATTTGCCTATGGGCCACATCTGGCCCCTCTCTATCCAGAGGAAGTCCTTTGTCCCACTGCAGGACAAATACTCATTCCCCCTCCCCATTGCTTCTTGTCTCCCCTCTCCCTTGTTCCTTTCACTTTCTCCCTATTCCTCTCTCTTCTGTCTTTGTCTCTTATTCCTACCTTTTGTCCTTTTGAGGCAAATAAATCTTAGTGCTGAGATCTTGCTCTTGGTGTATCTTGAGCCAATAATTGAGGTTTCCTCAATGGGGTCTGAACAAGTTGTGTTTGTATATTTAGGAGTGTTTGTGTATGTAATAAAAATGTAAAAAATATCAAGTAGAGAGAACATGTGATGCATGGGAAGGGTGGAAGGAGGGAAAATCAGAAATTATGTAATATTTTTTAAAAAGCATAGACTGACAAGTTGTATTTAAAAATAAGATCCATGTTTTGTGGCCTCTAAGAAAAAAACATCTTACCATCAATGATAGATACCATTATTTTAACATAAAATAATGGGAAAAGATATTCCAGGCAAATGGAACAAAATAAATAGGCTAAGCTATTCGAATAACTGAAAAAATAGATCACACACCAGAATTAATTAAAAGAGATGCTAATGAACATGTCATACTTACTAAAATAAAAATCCATTGAGATGATATCCTAATTCTAAACATTTATCCAACAAAGAAGTACCCAATTTCATAAAATAAATCTTATTAGGTCTTAAACCAGAGATTGACCCAAACACAATGATAGTGGACAATTCAATACTCCACTATCCCCAATAGACAGGATGTTCATATAAAATCTAAACAGAAACACTGGAGTTAAATAATAACATAGTCAAATGGACCTAGCAGACATCTACAGAACATCCCATCGAACTCTAATGAATTTACTTTCTTTTCAGCAGCTCATAGCACTTTCTCCAAAATGACCACATACTAAGACACACAGCAAATCTCAACAAATTTAGGAAAATTTAAATCACATCCTGAACACAAATGTAATAAAGTTGGATGTCAAACGACAGTAGAATTGACAGACAGTGCACAGACTTATGAGAGCTAAATGTTACATAACTGAATGAAAATCAGGTCAAGAGAAAACTCAAGAAAGAAATGTAAAAGTTCATAGAACTTAATGAAAATGAAAATAAAGCATACCAGAATCAACAGACTATAATGAAGGCAGTCCTAAGAGGAACATTTACAGCACTACATAAAAACACTGGGGAGAATCCATGTTAATACCTTAGTGCTATGCTTGAGGGCCTTAGATAAACATGAAAAACAACATCAAACAAAGAATAAGTAAGAGGAGATACTAAAAGTTAGGGCTGAGCCAGGCAGGAAGGCATGAGCCTTTGATCCCAGCACTCAGGAGACAGACACAGGTGGATTTTCCTGAGTCTGAGTCTAGCCTAGTCTACATAGTGAGTTCCAAGACAGCCAGAGCTATTGAGAGAGACCCTGTCTAAAAAAAAATAAAACAAAAACTAAACAAACAAAACCCTTAGGGCTAGTTAAAATTAATGAAATAGAAATGTGCTACATTTACACAATGGAGGATTACTCAGCTATTAAAAACAATGAATTCGAGAAATTCTTAGCTAAATGGATGGAACTAGAAAATATCATAATGAGCAAGGTAACCCAATCACAAAAGAACACACATGGTATTCACTCACTGATTATTGGATATTAGCCCAGAAGCTTGAAATATCCAAGAATCAACTCACAGACCACGTGAAGCTCATGAAGAAGGAAGACCAAGTTGGGGCGCTTTGGTCCTTCTTAGAAGGAGTAACAAAATACTCAAGGGAGCAAATATGGAGACAAAGTGTGGGACAGAAACTGAAGGAAGGGCCATCTGGAGACCATTCCACCTGGTTATCTGTCCCATGTGCAGTCACTAAAGGTAGATGTTGATGTGGATGTCAGGAAGTGTATGCTGACAGGAGCCTGATATAGCTGTGTCCTTAGAGATCTGCCAGAGTTTGACATATTCAGAGGCAGATACTCACAGCTAACCAGTTCCCAATGGAGGAGTTAGAGAGAAGACTGAAGAAGCTGAAAGGGTCTGTGGCCCCATGAAGAAAGCAACAATACCAACCAACCAGAGCTCCCAGGGTCTAAACCACTAGCCTGGGAGCACTTAGGGAGGAATTCATGGCTCCAGCTGTATATGTAAGGGAGGATGGCCCTGTCAGGCATAGGTGGGAGAGGAGATCCTTGGTCCCATGAAGCCCTGACACTGTGTGTGGGGGAATTCGAGAGTGGGGTGGTGGGAGTGGTGGGGTAGGTAGGGGTACATCTGCAGAGAAGCAGGAGGAGGGGTGATGGGATAGGGGGTTCCTGGGCTGGGAGGGGGAATGGGTAAGGGGATAACATCTAAAATGTAAATAAAATATCCAATAAAACAAATGAAAAAAATGAGATAGATAAAACAAAACAAAAACATAAGCAATCAATTCTTTGTTGATTCTTTGATTAGACTAACAAGATTGACAAACATTTAGCCAAACTATCTAAAAGGTAGTAGAGAAGACCAAAATTAATAAAATCAGAGATGAAAAGAGAAACAAGAGAAACATTGTTACAGATACTTATTCAGAGAATCCTAAGCACATACTGTTGTTTAAAAAAGAAAAAACTGGCGGCGGCAGAGGGTTCCAGGAGGAGAAGTTTATTTAGGGCAGAGGGGAGAGCAGAGAAAGGTGGAGGCCAGCCATGACCACGTGAAGCGGGGAGGGGAGAGAGAGACAGGGGAACCTGCAGGCAAGTGGGTCAAGGGGCAAGAGAGTAAAGAGAGAGAGAGAGAGGGGCCAGACAGCCCCTCTTATAATAGTGGGCAGGGCTACCTGGCCTTTCCCAGGTAGCTTTGGGAAGGGGTATACCTAGCTGTTGCTAGGTTACTGTAGAGGTGGAGTTTAACAGAATGCCAACATACCTCCCTTCTTATTTATAAAAGAAAGGGAAAAAAAAGGGAAGAAAGAGGTGACGGCGCAGTAGGAATAGGGTCGTCGTGACATCTGGCTACTTCCTGCTGGCACTGGGGGCGACGTGTCTTTAGGGGGAACCTGGGGTGATGTTTGTCTGGTCCTGCTGTCCAGGGTCTGTGGAGCCATCCAGATAGGCCAGAAGGAACAGGTCCAGTAGAAGCAGCTGTGTGTGTGGCAGGAGATGGAGCATCTGAAGGTTGCTTCTCTGGAGATGTTTTGGATGTACCTGGACTTGACAAGATGTAGAGAATAAGATTAAGTACACTTGGGAGAAAGAAAATTTTTTAAGATGTACATTTGAAACCCAGAGGATCCCACCCTTTGTGATAGTAAGTGGGAACTTTAGGCAGATGTACTTATCTGGATGGCATCTATTTGGTCCGTGAGAGGTAGATCTCAGTGAGTTTCCTGTAGCTTATAAGTTTACAAAAGAGATAACAGCATTGAGTTAACAACATGAGCAGTCTTTAAGATGAACCTTTGCTGGATCGTATAGTGGAATGTTTAATAAAACAGTTAGGCAAGTTCGTAGGAACTTAGGTAGCAAGAAGAGGAAATATAAAGTATTTAATGGTGGCAGCTGAGTTTAGATAATGAGGTAACAGATTACATCTGTGAAAGCTTAGCTGTCAATGTAGTCAGAAGTCTGAAAAAGAGTAAACAACAATCTACCAGTTATATCATTTTAAAAAATGACAGAGTCCACTAGCCAACTAGTTAACAGTTCCCGTGGTTTCCATACTCTCTTTGATGAAATCAGTTTGGCTTCCAAGCGTAGAAGACGCAGGGCTTTTTCTCTGTGGAATGGATACACATGACATGAGAAATGACTTACCTCGGTTTGATTTAGCTAAGTCATTTGACTCGGGGTATCCAGTTTAGTCTACTGTGTACATTCGCATGCAGTCCAGGCTGTAGCCAGGAGTCCGGTGTTCAAGTCTTCTGAAACCATCTAGGGTCAACTGCTAGAGGCTTTGGGAATTCTGTCAGCTATAAACTAAGTTAGTATTAACAGACTTTTGACAAAATTGAGAGCCATAAGATTGGTCTTAAGTAACTGAATAGAATTTAATAGCAGTAACTTTGGCGGGTGCTGCGAATCAGGTCTGCAGGCAGCAGTGGCGGAAGGGCGGGACTTCCTGCTATCGGCAGGAAGTTGCTGCCCATGCCGCTGGCGGGCAGCTGGGTTGAATAAGAAAAAAGCAAGCATGTCCCATAAGTTAATGGTTTTTTTGTGGCGGAAGGCACCGCTAACACCTCACTTTATAGGTCTCAGACAGAGAGGGAGAGAGGGTCCCCGGTAGATCTAGAGCAGAGCTAAGAACTACAGAAGGGAAGGGAGCAAGCATGGTTTCAGGCCGGCTGCTTTCCAGGCAAACTGACGGGGACTAAGTCTAGGAACTAAGTCCAGGCAGCCGCAGATGACTGGGGAGAGGAGGGGGAGAACGCGCGAATGGCTAACCAGTTGGGAGAGACACACAGTGTGGACAGTTGGGAGCCGGTGCTCCAGAGGCAGCGAGGGGAAAGGAAGTGTCTCACCCACCGGGAGCCGTCCTAGAGGGAACTGGGTTAGCAGGGAGGAAGGGGAGAACGCGTGAATGGCTGACCCATGGAAGAGACACGCTGGGAACTACAGTTGGGAGCCGGTGCTCCTGAGGCAGAGAGAACAGTGGGTCCAGGCCTGTCCTGGAGTCTCAAGGGGAAAGGGAAGTGTTTCTCCCATGGGGAGCCGTCCTAGAGGGAGGTTCAGGAGGAACAGGGTTACAGGGTTAACTTGAGCTCAAGAGATCTTTCTTGGGTACCAGTGGGGAATGGGGAACAGAACAGGCAGGGTCTCTGTCTGAGATACCCAGGCCATGAGGCAGCCGGTGGTTGATCACGTGCAGGGCGGGACTTCCTGCTCTGGCAGGCACCTACAGTAAACTAGACCGCGGATTGACAACCCAGTGGAGTTTGAGGTGGTACAGAAGAAGCTGAACCTATTGTGTGACGGTTGTTATTAATTTTCAATTAGCGTCCTAATTGAAATATTTATAACGAAACAGTGGGCACAAATCGGAGTTTTTGAGTCGTCACAGAAAAAAACCCGAGTACCCTGGCTGATTTAGCCCACCAGAAGCCGATCAGCCCAGGAGCCGTCAGAGCTCAGGGAAAATCACACAATATGTCAACGTCTAGCAACCCCTTAGTTTAGGGAGCGCTGGCCAGGCGCTGTGCAAACGTTTGGGGTTCCTCCTGCCACCCAGAAGCTCCTTACCAATAACCGTGTGGAGCTTTGTACTGGGGCAGCGATGGAAAATGGTCGGTGTTCACGTGAAGCGGGGAGGGGAGAGAGAGACAGGGGAACCTGCAGGCAAGCGGGTCAAGGGGCAAGAGAGTAAGAGAGAGAGAGAGAGGAGGGGCCAGACAGCCCCTCTTATAATAGTGGGCAGGCTACCTGGCCTTTCCCAGGTAGCTTTGGGAAGGGGTATACCTAGCTGTTGCTAGGTTACTGTGGAGGTGGAGTTTAACAGAATGCTAACACATACTATTGTAAGTAAAGGGTTTTGTTTGTTTGTTTGTTTGTTTGTTTTTTTGTTTGGATTTTCTGGTTTTGGTTTTGCTGTTGTTGTTTGTTTTTTATTTTTTTTTAACAGAGACAAATCAGAATTCGTCCAATCTTTTATAGTATGAGCTCCATTTTATAATATCTTAAACATACTTTATGTTTATACTGTTACTGTTAAAATTTAAAATGGCAGCACCCAAATTGGCTTGTTGTTATGGGGCCAGCCATGTTCCCGACTAGGCAAGGCCTGAGGCCACTAGCTGCGGCGTGTCAAGGTTGATCAACGCCAATATGATGGTCTTAGGAGATGGACCAAAACAAATGACTTCAAATTTGGGTCACTTGAGCCATCTCTACAGGCATTAACTCATGGATTAAACAAGTTATTACTTCATCACTGTTAATTACTGGAAAAAGAAACTGAAACAGAAAATGCTGTTAAATTTGCATAACAAGAGTTGGGTGGAAGGTTTGACCCTTCGGGACTATGAACAAGGTGAATAGCCAGGAGTGATAATAAGGCTGTAGGAGAAGATCAGGTAACACCTGAAGAGCTACCAATAAGGAATGTTACGTAAGGATCCAAAAGTCCTCTGGGAACACATGGGGATGCACGCATGACTTTAAATATCTGGAGTTTTGCAATGATGTCGGATTCTGTTGCATTTAAGTGAAGCAATACAGAAAGCCAGGTGTGAGACTTTCAGAGTAAATTGCTCAGTTTTCCCTAGTCCTCAAAAATCAAGGGACCTCTGAAGGTGGAACTTTGCAGTACTGGGGCACCTTTAATCTCAGTTGTGTAATTACTTCTGTTTCTTTAATTAGGCTTTTGCAGATTCCAAAACTGTACAAGAATACACCAAAGTGAGGCAATTTTGTTAAGATCCCATTTAATATTTGAAAAAACAAAATCACTAGCACAAATACATTGTGATTGTTGCTTACAAAAATAAAATACATTTACAATCCACCCAAAAAAATATCACTGATGCTTAGTGTATATGTTGTACATAGTACATTTGCATATATTAGAAGTCAATAGATTTGAAACACTGTTCACGAATCAAAACATGTAACTGTCATCCAGAGGTAGAATTCAAACAGTATGTGAACTCCAGGAACAATTGTTGTTCTGTTTAAATTATTAGCTTCATCTACCTAGATGTCCCACTGTTACCTCATCAATCATATAATAATTCTATATTCTATAATATAATTCTATAATAAAATTTCCCTAAAATAATCCTCATTTGTCTATAATGTGTCTGTAACTTTCAGTACCACAATAGATCCATTGAACACCGCAACACTCTCAGCCCACTGCATATATCCATGTTTTCCCTTGACTGAATCTACCTTACTGGTGACCGCAGTACTAACTATTCTGCTATTATTCAAAGAACTACTTCTGATAAACATGAGAGGCAACCTCTAAAATTTCTCCTTCAGTAAAACTTATACAATGCAGTCTATTATTTTTTTGCATCTTTTATTAAGTTAACACAAAAATGTTTTATTTTGGTATTATTAAGATGGATTACTTTCTTCATTTTTTGGATTGTTCACTGAATTACTTAGAAATTGAGCAAAACGTTATGTCCTCATGTGTATATTGCAGCTTTGATTAATTCATTTGTGAGTTATGGTTTTGGTGAATAATACAGTAGTCTTCATTAAATTATATAATTCAGTAGAATTATATAATCATGTAAAAGATTATATAATTTGCAAATCAAGGTAATTTTACTTGTTTCTTTCCAATTTGAATGCCATTTTAAATCAAGATGCCCTAGTTTATTTTACTTATTTATATTTTTAGTTTAATTTTTCATTTATTATTCTTGTGTGTATGTAGGAGGCTGTGTGTGGAGGTGTGCATGCAGTAGTATGCCTGTGCAGAGGTCAAAGGACACTGGGAGTGAGTCAGCTCTCTCCATCCATCACGTGGATTAGGGCTTGTTCAGTTCCGGTGTATCGGTGTATCGTAATGGTAAATACTATACTGGAAGGTCTAGCTAGACCTAAGAGTGACTTCTTCTGTTTACAAGCTTTTGTAGTGCAAACCTGGTTCCTTGATTTTAAACTATTGGTTAAATAAAACTAGTTACAACCAGTTGCTGGAGGGATTAGAGGTAGGTAGGTTTGGAGTTACCTGGTTGGAGGAGAGCAAGAAAAGAAAGAGAAAGAAGGAGAGGAGAGAAGAAGCCACCGTGAGGGGAGATGGACGATGAGCACATGGCCAGGAGAAGCACTACATATCTGGGATACATCACTGGGAAAGCAGGCAGGCTGGCAGTTAGAAGAGTAGATTAGAGGTGACACCCCAGTAATTGTCAAAGCCAAATAAAATAACCATAGTCTGAGTCTCATTTATTTTTAAGCTAGTCAGGGATAAGCTTAAATTGGTCGTGCGACACATGTGGGTTCCAGTGATTGAATTTGGGTCATTAGACTTAGTGTCCTTTAGCTTCTGAGCCTTCTGGGAGACCTAAAGGGCTCTATATTAAGCACTGTGTGATAGGCCCCTTGTCTTATCTTGAACCACAGGTAGAAAGGATGAGATATCTCAACAGGAAATATGATAGTAGTGTGAGATATCCATGTGTATCCTTATCAGATAGATGCAGTTTTACATCTATTCCTAGATTATTCAGTGTGTTTATTATTCAAGAGTGTCATTTCTGATAGATGTTTTTATGCATCTATTGAAATGATAATGCATATTTTTAATTATACTGATAAAATATTAGTCTTGTAATGGTGTGATAAATGCATCCAAGTCTTGTATATTGATTTGTATGTTGCTGGTTTCTACTTGCTTCTCTTTTTGCAGATTTTCATGAAAATTCATAAGAGATACAGATTGTTAATTTTTCTTGTAAACAAAGTTTTAAGCTTAGCATCAAAAATACTGATTTTAGAATAGTTTGATAAATATTCTATCATTTATCTTTAAGGTTTATTACTATCTTTTAAGTAATTTTATCTTTGAAAAGATATATTTCTATAGCTCCCAATCCTCCTTCTCCCCCAATATTACTGTATCCCTACCCCTCCCTCCTGAATTCATGATTTCTCCTTTAATTACTATTGTTAAAAATCCTCTATATGTTGTTATTATTATTATTATTATTAGTAGTAGTAGTAGTAGTATTGAAATCAGAGGTGAAGCCAGCTGCATTAGTTTCTCTTACTGTGATAAAATTGGCATTATTTTGGCATTATTGTGTGTATGACAAAGGAAGCATACAGTAGGAAGAGTTTATTTGAGCTTATGGTTCCAAAGGGTTGGGAGCCATAATGAGAGGGACAGCATGGCAGAGGACAGCATCTGGAGCTGGAAGCTAAGAGCCGAGATCTCACACCTCACACAGCAAGCACAACACAGAGAGAACAACCTGGGTACGATAGAAGTCTGACCTCTCACAGAGGTCTCCCACCATCAGTGACTTTCTCCTACTTCCTGTGGAGTTCGTGGCAATGTCTCTTTTCTTCCCGATTTGAGTACCCTCAGACGTTGCTCCCTTTTCATGGGCAATAATCTCACGCAAGTCCTTAAGGCTGTTTCTCATGTCAAACAGCTAGCTTTTGGCATTATTATGTGTATGTACTGTCTTTCTATCCTGTTTTGTTAACTTATATTTGCATCATTATTATCCTTCCTCTCACAAGATTTACATTCACTTTTCTCACATATCAGTGCCTAATACAGCAGGTCACCTTCTGGATCCCAGAATTTTTTTCTACCTTCTTCTGGCATTGTGTAGCTCTGAATCTCCTGGGAAGCATGTTTTAACTGCATGTCAAAAGACATTTAGTTTTGTCAGTCATTTCCCAGAATTTTGTGAATTAAATTCTGATTTGTTCTTTAGCTCATCCATTATTTAGCAGATGACAAAACAATCGCAAATCACTATTTTCCTGAGTTTCCTGACTGCACTCAGTACCTGATGGTACCTCATCTGCACTTGAGAAACACAACAACCATCCAAGCATATATATTAACAATATATATGCTCACAGTACTGACTACTTCCATAGGCTTTAATATCTCTCTAGAAAAATCTCAATATATATTTAGTTTATAAAACTAGTAAGGACATAGAGCCTTATTAAATTCAAATATTGGCTCTCCCTTTTCCTGCTTAATTCTCTAGAATGAACAAAGTATTCATATTCCTTATCTGTGTGAGGATCAATAACTGCACTCATATTTCTAGGGACAGGAGATCCTGCAGTGGAACACCTCCTGCTGAGGGGTAAGCATCTCTCATGACCTATTTTACAGCCTCCGAGAAATGGACTTCTGTGTCTTACCTGCCCCAGGCCACCATATATCCTTATCAAGTTCCTCACTCAAATATCAAGAAACGAGAGTTACCTTGAAGGCTATAGTTGAAGAAGAGTGAACAAGAGAGCCAGAGGTCTCCAGAGGTCTGTCCCTAAGTCCACCACCTTTCTGCATAAGGTAGATGAGGTGTAGCATTAAGAAGATGGCTAAATACAAAGCATTATTGTCAGTATGTAGAGAAAAGCAGCCCCAGTATCCAGCATTGCCAAGTACTGCCAAAGGGAGACAGCAGCTGTGTGCAGCGTGCATGGTATTGCTTCAAAGGAAGATAGGCTCATACTCACCCTTGATGTCAGAATTGTCTTAGATACGCTTCTTGCCAATAACTGTTCTAATTGTCCAAAGAAATCCCAGGTTCAATTGATCGTGTCTATTCTTACTTCAGCCAGGTTCCTTGTAACAAACTTTCTGAATGATTTCTCCTGCAGATTTGCTCAAATGAAGTTATCCTTACTATGGCCCAATGCTGTTTTCATCAATGTGGCCATTGCTTTATATTCCGGTAAGTTTTCAGTCATGGGTAGAATTCCTACTGTGTTCCTGTAGGAAGATGGGAGCTGAATGGTTGTTTTACTGCCTTTTCAATTCTTAAATTGGTAAAATAAGAAAAGGCAGGTTCTAAACAACTTGTCAAAAGATACCTAACTTATTTTGTATGGTGGAGAAAGAAACACAGAATGGTGCTGGGCCATGTGCAGTGGAATTTAGAACATTGCCCATTGTCTTTTGACTAATTTTCACAGTTGGTATTTTGGGGAGATTTTATGGCTGTTAAATGCAAAGTACAGGAAGAAATCCTTTTTTTTCTGGGTCTGGTATGCTTTAACATTTGGAATTGTTACATTCCTTTAGCCCCCAGCCCTAAAATCAAAGACGTGTGTAAGGAAAAGACGCTTTCCAGACATTGACATTTTTTATCATTTACATTTTTATCATTTATATGAAGTGGTTTTAAGTATTGACAAATGTCCTGATGACAGAGCACGATGTTTTAAAGTAACTTTTGGCTCAGCATTTCCTTCTAGTTAGGTATCTGTACTGTAAATCTTTTAAAAGATGGTATTATCACAGAGATTATTGACAACTTCACTAGAAGTTATTGAAAACAATATATAATTTTCACAGAGCTTATTTGCCTGGTTAGTAGTAATTGTTTTTGTGAGACTTATAGATGTATTGGAGAGTTTTATTTTTGTTACTAGCATAGACTTCTCCTCTCGCTGGTGGCAGTCCTTTGCATAGATTGCTGAAGTTTCTGCTACCATTGTATTTGTGATCTGCTTATTTTTAAAATTGCTTTTGTTGCCATAGAAACTGCCTTCATATCAAAACACAAACTTCATGTAAGTCACTAATTCATTTGGAATTTGAAATATAATTTTAAATGTTCGTCAATTTAGAATCTCAGTAAGATTACCTACGGTCTACAAGGATTTAAAAAATGAAAATATGTGCTTATGCAGGTATTATTATACTGAAGTCAACTAACACAATCTACCAAGCAGCTTAAAACCACATTGGTATGATCTAGGAATGATCTAAGTGGTAATCTGCAGAGGAAAGCTATTCATAATTATTAGCTATTTTTTACAATACTGAGACACAAAAAGCATACTTAGAGTAAAATTATTTATCCTAGATAAAGAGAAAGTAGTATACTAATTATCAATTTTAGGAGAATAAATATTAATTATCCCTATTGAAAAGTATGTGTGTGTGTCTGTATGTGTGTGTGTGTGTATCATATAATGGTAGAAAGTATATATAAATAATATATTATAAACTATACTATGTCATTATGATTGAAAATAAACTATACCTCTTTTATCATTTTAAATGTCAGCATGCATAAAGATCACAAGGTTACATAAAAGCAAGTAATACAAAAGCACATATAGCATTCCCCCTGTACAAATTATCAAGATTTCTAAAACTATACAGAATATCTAAATGTAGTATATGTGTGTTTTATTAATTAGCAGAAATTTGAAGAGGATAGAATAGTGACTAGCACATTCCACTTCAAGTGTTGGCTACTGTGGTGGGAGGCAGGAAGATCTGCCCTAGAAAGGAAAGGCTGTTAGTGTAGGAAGTGTGCACTGGATTATAAAAACACATAGAAAAAGCTGCGCCTCCCACACTGGTAACGAGAAGAAAGAACAAGCACTGAAAAGCAATTGTTTAATGAGTGTAGAACAGGGAACTGGGTCCCAAAATACCATCTTCAGGAAGGCTCTATATTTAAATGGAAATTCTACGACAGAGTTTACAATTTAAAGAACATTAGTGAACTTCATGTCTCTGGCCCTTTACAGAAATTTCCACTTAGATGTTCTATGGTTCAGATAATAAGTACATATAGTTCTTTTCAATAACTATAGTATATGACCATAAGCAAATATAATTCGAAACAAACAAAAAAAAAAGAACAGCAACTTAAGGTTTGGCTTTATACATCTCATTAAACTTATGTGCATTTACCTGACATCAAATTTTTAAATTTCTGTTCTAGTTTTTCTTTTAGAATTTGAGTAGTCTGTGTTCTTTAAAAGTTGATAATACTGCCAAGAAAATAGAACTCCTTGCAGGTTGTTTTAAAAGTATTGAGAGTGATTAGTTACTGCATAGTGGGTTTGTAGTTATTTAATTTTAGTCCTAAATATACATTATCTTGTGTTGAGCACATACATATGCCATATTTTAAGACTATTGTAATCAAATGTTCACTACTAAATAATTTCTAAAATCATCTTCCTCTGTCTTACAGATAGACTGTAAACCATATCTGAATCTTAATGACATGTTATCCAAAGGAGTAATCCTAATTTGCAAGTAACGGAAAACATTATTGCAATAAATGATTTTTTCTGCAAAGCATGAAGTAAGAAGGCAATACGTGATAAATATATTTAATTTTCTAGTCATGAATAAGGCATTTATACACAGTGAGTATAAAATTCATACTGTTTGGCAATCTAGACACATGGACGTAGCAAAGACAATCTGATAGTATAAAGGAGCCAGGAGTTTACTTCCGCTCTCTTCTAGAGTTTACTGTGGACTGCGTCAACCTATCCGTACTAAGTGTTCTGCAAACGGACTCATTTAACTTAACCTGGTGAGTTAGAGTGTACTGCAGAGCAAGCAGCCGCAAGGGTATGATTCTGGAAACTGAATGTTAAGCAGCAGTTTAAACAACTCCGAAATGCCGAGAGTCAAGCTCAACAGCGTTATAGCTATAGGCAAAATAACTGATAGGAATCAGACTGAAGGCTGAGCTTTAAAATTCACCATGGACAGTGAGCTGGATTAATGCTAAAAAGAAACTCGTTAATGTTACTTGTCTCTGGAAGTTGTACTGTCTTTCTAACTGTCCCCTCCCTCCTCCACCCCCAATACACCTGCACTCTCATCTGCATTCTTGTCTCTGTCCGATGTCTGTCTCTCTGTCTCTGGTCAAGCTTTACCTCTTCTCTCCTCTCTCTTTGTTCTCCTCTTAATCTCCATTCTCTCTCTCTCTCTTCTTCTCTCTTTCAGTCTGAAAGACTTTGTGGTCTAAAGGCTTCATCACCATCTTTATCCCTCATTTTCTTATGGGGTTTAACTCTCAAGAATAGCTGCCCATTTGCTTTCGAAGTGTTATGGCCTCTTGCAGGCTGCAATTACCATAGTTCTTCTTTCACGGATCTGAATTGAGTTTATGCTGAAAAGTTGAAATTGCCAAGGATCCCACAAGGGAGAACGGGCATGCATAAGAAGCAAGTGATACAGCTGCTTTAAGATAAAGCATACTCTCTCCAGCATGTACATAAGTTAAAATCTCTCTTTATAAGGTATAACATTTAAATTATCCCAAAGTGGATTGATTTTTAATGTTTATTTCTTTTGATTCTACAGAAAGCGATGCTCCTTTCTCATTTGCTCATTATGGTAATGCGAATTTTCTGGAGCTAAACATTTCCAATGCTATAATTATGATATCTTTCTACAGTGACTTCTACGATTAGTCTCTTGATCAAAGTCTCCCGTTCATAGAAGACCAGATGAATCACATTATATGACAGAAGATTAAACACTGTGCATTTGAGGTTACTCTCAACCATGAGAAACTGTAATTTCAGGATTTCTATTGCCAATGTCCATCAATAAGATTATGGTTTGAAATCTCGGTATGCAAACAGGGTGTGATCCTTACACCTAAATCCTAGCACTTAGGAAGCTGGGGCTGGGGGATGATGGGAGTTTGAGCTTGGGCTACCGAGCAAGTTGGTCACAAACAACAAAACCCTTAACTTAATGTTATGTTCAATAGTGTAAACCCCCCACTCCTTGTAAAGCTCTAAGTATCGAAATATTTTGCTCAATAAAATATTAAACAGTGTTATTAAATGTATTAGAGTTCTTTTTTAAAGTTTGGGTACATGATAGTCTAAGAAATATTTCAGAGCCTGTGATCTAAAGATATATTTCCCAAAGTTATCCAAATATCAGATTACATGAGAAAATTTTAAATAAGTTAGATATGTTAGATTCTATTTGCTCTCAAGTTTCAGTACCTTTAGAGGAGGACTTTGAACAGTTGAGAGTCTAAGAGGCTGTTTGGGCCATAGGAAATCATTATGATATCAGACATAATTTCCATCTCAGTCAAGGTAGAACAGAAAGAGACAACATGAACTTACGGGCAAAAAGGTATTAATTAGTGAGGGACGGAGAGAAGGAGAGAGGGAGGTTTAGAAATATGTCCTTTATCTGAACGTTTATGTTGGCTGGGATTTGACAGTTTTCCAGTTTTTATCAGAATAATTTTTTAATATCAATAAAAGCCGGACCCTCATGATTTATGGTAGTTTTTCCTTGAATCACATAAGTATCAGTGCCTGTTTGTCCTAGAGACATGATGGGCTATGTTGATCAGCTTGGTTTCTTCCCTAGGATCAGAATGGAGAATAAAGAAAGACACATTTCATAGACTGCTAACAAAGTTGATTAGAGAGATCTATAGTTACTGACTCATAGGTGACAGGAGAGTAGATAAGTGCCTGGAAATTGTCCTTTGTCCTTGTGAGGGTTTCTATTAAAACCATTAGACTTAGGCTTAGACTCTAAGCCTTAGGATATGCTTAATTTTGAAGCAATTGAAGATTCTAAGAGTCTCGGTAGAAAGATGTTAACTCTATGTTTTAGAGACAAGAAACTTAATCATATTTTCTTGACATTCTGGTAATAAGAAGAACCTGAACAGAAAATTTGATCCTTTATTCATTCTGTAAGACAACTTCTCCAGAGAATTTTTTTCTACCTGAAATTAGTGGATTAGGTATAATGTGATGAAAAAAAAAAACAAAACAAAACAATAACAAACAGGAAGGTAGGCAACCTCAACCATTCAACTTTAGGATGCTTACTTTGACCAAGAGATCTGTCACTCTACCAATGGAATGGATTGTTTGTCAGGTGAATGAATGTTCAATTTTTAAGGAACCCAGCAAACAGATTGCTGATACAGCCACATCAACCATGGTCCCTCTAAGAAACAAAACCAAGAGAACAAATAGATTTAGTCATCAAGGCTAAAAGTTCCACAATAGTCATGTGCATGCTGAGAAGCAGGGCACTGGTGACTGCTCAGCTCAAGAGACATCAGTGACAGGGAGACCAAGGCTGCAGCTCCAGTCCAAGCAGAAGGTCTGAAGCTCCCACCATGCTGCTTGCAACTAGAGTAAGTACTCATTCAAAAGCAGATTCTCCTGGATGCCAATGGCAGAGAGAGGGAGGGAGGGAGAGGGAGAGAGAGAGAGCAAAGAAAGAAAGAAACAAGGAAACAAAGAAAGAAACAGAAAGAAAGAAGAAACAACCAGAGAAGAAACAAAGAAACAGCACAGGAAGCAAAGAAAAAACAGAGAGAGCAAGACACACACACACACACACACACACACACACACACACACACACACACACACAGAGAGAGAGAGAGAGAGAGAGAGAGAGAGAGAGAGAGAGAGAGAGACACCACAGAGGAGAATGCAGGTAAGTGGTACTCCCCCTCTGTTTTTCCACTCCATCAAGACCTTTAGCCCAGTGGATGATAGTGTTTACAGTGAGGATGGATTTTAACTACTTAGTTCATTGACCTATATGTAAAAGATTCTTCCAAAATCTCATCACAGACTTGTCTTGAGATGTGGTTTACTAACTCTCTAGGCATCCTTTTATCCAGTCAAATTGGCCACCAGCTCTAGTCATCACAACTGATGTGTCTTTTAGCATTCAGACACGCCACAGCCCAGGCTTCTTACACAAACAATACATTTACTGTTTTGGTTGTGGAGATGGACATAGGTTAAAAACTATCCAACAGACACTTGTCTGTTCCTGGCTGTAAATTGTGCTACAGGCTTGTAAATGTCCTGGTGTGACACCAGTATGTACCTTAAAACAAAACACCTAATAAAAATAAAATTTCCTGTTAAGTTAGCCAGGCATAAGCATATTGGTTTTATTTTAGTATTCAACCTAATTTTTCTGACACAACCATGAGGTAAAATTGTCGAGTCACAAGTCTTTAAGTTTGTTTTTCTTTTCTTTTTTCTTTTGTTTTTTTTTTTACCCAATATACCCAATAGTTTGAAATACTCTCCTCTCTCTCTCTCTCTCTCTCTGTCTCTGTCTCTCTGTCTCTCTCTCTCTCTCTGTCTCTGTCTCTCTGTCTCTCTCTCTCTCTCTGTCTCTCTGTTTCTCTCTCTCTCTCTCTCTCTCTCTCTCTCTCTCTCTCTCTCTCTCTGTCTGTCTCTGTCTCTCTCTCTGTGTGTGTATCAGTTGCCTTCCCATTCTCTTTACCTCTCAGTAAATCAGGTCAAACTGTTCTTAACTTTCTACCGAGAGAATCATTAAGAGCAAGTGAGTTGCATCTTGTGAGCTTTTGCAGCCTCCAGGAGGAACACAGACTTCTGCTCAGATTGATTGGTGCTGGGCTTTTGATCTTGTTTCTGAACAAGGTTCTCAAAGAAAGAGCAATAAGAACTGCAGCTGAAGGGAAGTGACTGAGAAGAGAAGGCAAGACAACCTTTTTCAGTGTCTAGAGCTGTTGGTACCTCTCCACTGTTTCCTTGTTCCAGAAAAGGGGCACAGAGACACTTGGAGACTGTCCAAGAGCCTAGGGTTGCTATAACAACTTCTCAAGGTCCTTCTTTATAAAAACATTTATTTCCGAAAAACTGAAATTCCAATGTGGGCGTTTCTTGAAGTGCAGCGAGTCTCTTACTTAGCTTAGTCAGCTGCTGGGGAATGCATAAATGCTTATAGGTACAGTGAAGGCCTTTGAAGTCTCCAGGAGGACTCAGGACTTCTGCTGCCTGCATCTTATAGATTCTAAAGTTTAGGAAAAGAATAGAGGGAGGGTAGAGTGAGCCATAATTAGGTATCTGGGAAAGGAGTGTGTGTGGTACCTTCTTGGTCTGTAAGAAACTTTCACTTGGAAATGTGTTATAGAAACTCTTAAATGATTGTTCCACAGACTTGGTAAAATGTCTTCCTCTTTAATATGGATCAAAATCATTTTCATCCTGGCCTTGGTGGTTCCCTTTTATTATGGTGAGTACATTTTTGGTTATCCCCTTCCCAGGCATATAATGCTGGAAGCAAGCATTGCAGATCAGAGCTAGATAAACGTAACAACTGGGAGCAGAAACATCAAATGATGATGGGGAAGGCATTAAGTTCTTTAGAACTTATACCAGTGAATTGCATTTAGTCATGTCCTGTCTTGGAGAACCGGAGCATAGGGAATCAATATGTCAGTAGTAGAAATGGGGCACAGAAGTGTGTGCCTGGAAAGCCAGTTAACTCAAAACATAAATCTTAAAAACAGTACTCTGGATTTTTGCGTTGTTCTCATGGCTCTTTGGTTAGAGATACTTACCCTCGTCCTCTTTTGCAGGATTTCAGTGTTGTTGAGTGCAATGCATGAGATAAACACATACAGCATCTTCCAGGCCTGGTGCTCTTTGACATTATCACTTGTTTGTCAGCTGAGTTCTGTAAGCCCAGGTCTGGGCTTAGAGAGAAAACACATGGGTTCTCCCACTGGCAAATCCCAAATTTCAGAATAAATAAAGGGACTGTGAAAGATGAGACCTAAGACACTACATCTTAGTAATTCAATGCTAATCAGTTTTTCTGCATGTCTTTTATACAAGGCAAACTAAGTGGCTTTGCTTCAAGGCATTGTTTCTCTAGGCTACTTCACATGTAAAGGCAAACTGTGGTATCTTTCAAAGGAGAGTTTTAGAAATTAGTAAACAAGGGACATTTCCAGATTTGAAATCACACTACAAATGCACTATTCCTCTACTTCCACAAATTCTCAGCTCCTTACATCGAAAGGTCGTGAATAAGCAATTTGTACAGGTTACCTTCGCTAAGTACTGTGAGCACTTCACACTGAAGACTGTGCTTCCCCGTTAGTATTCTTGACATTTCTTCTGTTTTCTGGTTTCAGAGACTACTTTTGCATTTTCCAAAAAAGTTCATTGTAAGGTAAGTTAACACTGATTACTCTGGCAGCTTTGGAGGAGCCAGAGGTGTTGAGGACACCATGAAAAGGGGTCCACAGAATACAACTAAGCAGGGCTCATGGGGCTCAGAGAGACTAGAGAGGCCATCACTGAACTCATATGGGCCTACATTACTAGGTCCTCTGCGTGTGTATTATGATTGTTAGCTTAGTGTTTTGTGGGGCTCCTGATGGTAAGAATGGAGTGTCTCTGACTCTTTCTTTCATCTGCTCTTGGGATCTTTTCCTCCTCTTGGGTTACCTTGTACAGCTTTGTCATGAAGCTTTGCACCTAACCTTATGGTTAACTTGTGCTGTATTCAGTTGATATCCTCTAGGGGGCTTCTCTTTTCTGAAGGGAAATGGGGAGGAGTGGATCTGGGGAAGAGGGCAGTGGAGAATTGAGAAGAGTAGAGGGAGGGGAAACTGCAAATATAATTTTTTAATGAAAAAATAAGTCCGTTAATTAATTAATTAATTAGAGGTAGACTGTTAGCTATTTTACATGTAATTTTTAATGTCAAATACCAACAGAAAATCTATAATAGAACAGACCTGGAAAAAATGAAAACCAAACACAAGCACGTATGTCATTATCGTTACATGAAGGTCAGGAATACCTTGACGAGGCTAGAGAAATGATTCAGAGGTTAAGAGCACTTACTATTACTTTTGCGAACAAACCATATTTGGTGCCCAGCACCCACATGACAGTTTGAAACTATCTGTAACTCCAGTTCCATGGGATTAACCACCTTTTCTGACCTCCATGGGCTCTTGCACATGTGTGGTACACACATATATGCCCAGGCACTCACACATATACATACATTTTCACATACACATAAACAATGATAGTCTTGCAAACACTATACAAAGTATTTAGCATTATTCAAAGATGTCATTAATGGACAGAATCCTTATTATATACAAGTATCTAATATATTTTAAAATATATTTAAAGTAGAATTGTTTGTTATAAAAAGGAAAGAAGATTGAAAGTAATTGAATAATCTCTTTAAGGGTGGATTAATCATGAATTTTTTTTTTTAAGTATCAACACAGTATCATGTTATATAAGCGTGAAGAAGAACTGAAGTCCTATACAACTGAGTAGATAAAAGTTACAGGGAAGTTCAAAAGGCAAATTCACCAGGAAATACACACTATTGTGTATTTCTGTAAGTCACCAATGCTCTCTACTGTATACAGATCTCTCTACTCTATACAGATCTCCATCTGTATACAACCTTACACATCTATATAAAGGCTCACATATATGAGTGTCATGTGTCTGTCATGCATGGTTCAGAAGGACAAGAGACTGAAGGGTAAGTGATTAGATGGCTTTGAAAAATTGGGTTTACTTAAAAAAATGTATCAAAAATAAAATATATTTGGTCTGGCAAGATTGCTCTGTGGATAAAGGTGCCTGCCACCCAGCCTGAGGACCTGAGTGTGGCAGGCCCCATGTGGAAGAAAGACTCCTGCAAGTTGTCTTCTGACCCCTACATGAACATTGTGGCATGCATGTACATGTGTACACATACATGCACACATACCCCCACATGCCTGTGCACACATGTGCACACATACACAAAGTAAATAAGTGTGATTATATAAATGCATAACATACTTGTGTTTGGGTACCTCAATGTTTATTTTTAAACTTTAATATTGAACCATTCTGCTGTGCATCTCCTCCCCCCCCCCCAAAGATCACTATGTGATAAATCTTGTTTCGTCTCTTTGTATCTGACAGCCAGACTGCAATAAGTACAAACCATTCCCAAATAAGTGTACCAGAGAAAGGAATCCAGTCTGTGGGACTAATGGACACACTTACAACAACGAATGTGTTTTCTGCAATGCGAAGATGTAAGTGAGCCTGACTAAAGGTTGGCTTTTCCTAGAAGGGCAAGATAAAAATCCCTTCAGATAACCCAGACCTAGCATACACAAACAGTAAAATTCATTACTACTAAAGCCAAACAAACTCACTTGCACCTTCCCTTTAATTGCTCATTTGCAAAACCTGCTAAATGTATCTCCGGTTAATTGAAACGAATTATTATGAACTACTGGCAGCATAGTGGTAAACAAGATAACATAATTCCAAACGTGGATGCTGAATAGTAACGACCCCATTGCTCGAGCAGAATACTCAAAGTATAGAACTCAGAAATCCGTCACAATTGAGTCCACTCCCACCTCCCCACCCTTGAATTCCCCCACACTGGGGCATACAGCCTTCATGGGACCAAGGACCTCCTCTCCCACCTACACCTGACAAGGCCATCCTCCCCTACATATACAGCTGGAGCCATGGATTCCTCCCTATGTGCTCTCAGGCTGGAGGTTTAGACCCTGGGAGCTTTGGTTGGTTGGTATTGTTGCTCTCCCCATGAGGCCACAAACCCCTTCAAGTCTTTCAGTCTTCTCTCTAATTCCTCCATTGGGAACCCCATGATCAGTTCAATGGTTAGCTGTAAACATCCACCTCTGTAGATGTCAGACTCTGGCAGAGCCTCTCAGGAGACAGAATTATCAGGCTCCTGTCAGCATGCACTTCCTGGCATTCACATCAGTGTCTGCCTTTGGTGACTGCACATGGGATGGATACTCAGGTGGAGCAGTCTCCAGATGGCCCCTCCTTCAGTTTCTGTCCTACACTAAAAGATTAGTCACAGGATGTTACTTCTGGAACAGAGGTGGGCAAGAAATGGTTGGATATTGCAGAGACTAGAGCTAGCCTGATATGAGGTAACTAGCTCCTAGCACACTTTGTCTCCATATTTGCTCCCATGAGTATTTTGTTACTACTTCTAAGAAGGACTGAAGTACCCACACTTTGGTCTTCCTTCTTCATGAGCTTCATGTGGTTTGTGAGTTGTATCTTGGGTATTGTGAGCTTTTAGGCTAATATCCACTTATGGGTGAGAGCATACCATGTGTGTTCTTTTGTGATCGGGTTACCTCACTCAGGATGCCATTTGTCTAAGAATTTCATAAATTCATTTTTTTTTTACAGAGCTGCTAAAGGTAAAATTGATTATCGGCATCATGGTCCTTGCTGAGTTTTGCATGGGTTACACAATGTTCAGGGCCCCGTGATTATCCTTTATAGTGATGGATCCTGCAATCAAGTAGAATGTTCTCAATCAATGCTTAAACTTCCTAGACAGCAAGTGAAGCCTTCTATGGGCCATAAAGTGGAATACAGGATATTGAAAGAATTTCTTCAACCTGTGATTGAAGGGTCTTATTTTAGTGTTAAAAACTGTTGTCTTAATTTTGTGATGCTAAAACTCTGTGATTTGTAACCATAAATGTTTCATTCAATAAAATGTTAAATAAATTTTATCCTAAGTATTCTTTATCTTAGAGGCAGATGGGTAAGTCTTAGAGGTAGATGATTAAGGTAAGTGAATACCTTTAGTAATTATAATTTGTTGATGCAAAAGAACCACAGTTCTCACCTTGAAAAAATAGGAGATAATTTGGGGGGACATTTGGGGTAACTGTGATCATAGATTTAGGTTACGCTATAGTCTATGTTTCAACATGGAAACAGCTTCATAAAGTTTATATTCTTACAGAACAAAGGAAGTCATAAATCAAGGCCAGTTTAAAATATATTATTGGGTACACCAGAGAAATGGCTACAGCAAGATGGGAGAAGCTTTTCCATAGGCCTTTGTGGTGGTGTGAATCCAAAAGGCCTCATAGGCTCATATGTTTGAATTATTGGTCCCCAGTTGGTAGAACATTTAAGGAAGGATTAGGAGATATGGCTTCATTGGAGGAGGTATGTCACATGGGGTGGGCTTTAAGATTTCAAAAGCCCATACCCTTCCGTTCTCATTAGCTTCCTTCCCCCACCTCTGTCTTTTTCTCTCTACCTACCTAATTCTTGTGTAGCAGATTAAGCTCTCAGATTCTGCTCTACCACCAAGTCTGCCTGCTGCCATGCTTCCCCCCCAACCCCGCCAATGGTCGTGGATGCTTCCTCTGAAATTATAAGCAAGACTCCAAGTTTCAAGCTTCCTTTTACAAGTTGCCTTGGTCATGGTGTTTTGTCATAGCAACAAAAGAGAGTAACTAAGAAAGCCTCAGATTCTGTCTGATGACATTCTTAGTTTTTGTACTGGTCAAGGCTAGTAGTTGGTTAACTGGCTTAAAAGATTAGTCACAGGATGTTACTTCTGGAACAGAGGTGGGCAAGAAATGGTTGGATATTGCAGAGACCAAAGGTAGCCTGATATGAGGTAACTAGCCCCTGGACATATAGCAGTTCAGTCTCTCCACACCACTGTTTTAGTCAGTTAATCAGTATTGTAGAGACAGCTTCTTTCCAGGAAATATCGCTCACAAATTCAGGAAGCATTTCACAGATGAATGAATAAAGCATGATGTGTATATTCATATTCATTGTAAGCACAGATCGAGAACTTTCTTTATACCTAATCTGAACAGCTAGTGAGATACCTGAAAACTTGAATTCTAGTAAGTACCTCTTGGTTACAGTGAGAGCCTAGGAGTTAAATGGATTCCTGATAGACAAACAGGCAGGGAAGAGAGGCTCTGTGTGGTATGGACCATTCTCTTAAACATCTAATATGGCCATCTTCCTGATTCTCTTCCTTTTTCAAGGCAAAGACTTGGTGAGCTTTATCTCCCACTGAGAGGAACTTTGTAGGCCTTTCTTAGGGGTAGCTTCTGTGGTAAGAATCAATCAGCTTCCCTTCTTTGTCTGATTACCCAAACTGCCCCCACCCCCACCCCATGATAACCCAAATCAGCCAATTCTGAGGAATTAAGGGAGCCCACTGCATCACTAGACAAATATTGGCTTTTTCAAAAACACTAGGACATCATCTTAGGTCCCTCTCCACCTAGTGTAATATGCATTTTCATGTGCTGTGTTGTACATTTGTATTTCTGCTTTCATTAAAATCTGGTTAGGTGCTGAAACCGTTCTTTTCCTGCCTTTTTATTCTTAAATCAGAAAAAAAAGACTCTATTTCTAGGCAACCCCACCATGACATAGTCAGTTTGGAGCCCATTCTGGGATGGATACAAGGTCAGACTTTGCCAAGAGAAACAACCAAAGTTTTTGGAGAGTGCCCTTGTGAACTTCCAGAGCCCTTGCAATATCTTGGAGTGTGGGGAAAGGAGGTGGTGATGGGTAAACTCTAGGCTAATGTTTTTGTTTCTTCTTTCTATAAAACACTAGCAGGAAAATGTGTTCTTTCCCA
This sequence comes from Mastomys natalensis, assembly GCA_021653895.1. Lineage (NCBI taxonomy): Eukaryota > Metazoa > Chordata > Mammalia > Rodentia > Muridae > Mastomys > Mastomys natalensis. The sequence continues at coordinate 2,540,418 of JAJTUV010000106.1, forward strand.
ACCCCCGTCGGGCCTTTCCTTCTAGTTCCAATACCTGTGGAGTAGAGAGCCAAAGAATTCTTTCAGACAGTCCTTGATGGCAGCCTGGGCCGTGGGCTGAAGTTGACGACTTCCTGCAGTTAGTTCATAAGAAGCCAGAGACTACATAAATTTACACCAAAGAAGATAGAATTTTGCTCTTTAATCCTAGGAAACATAATCTTTTGGGGGTATTTCAATATTCCTTCTCTATTTTTACTTCAGTAGTTTGAGTCAAAAAGAAAGGGACCCTCACAAGTTAGTTAAGAACACGTGCAAAAGTTCTTTAAGCAAGTTAAGATGTTTAGTGATGTCAATGCAGTTTGATATCCCTACTAACAACTCGTGAACACAGACCCCTGGCTCATGCTGTGGTTCAATTACACTGAGCCAGATGCTAGAAGGAGGCATACCTCAGATCAAGGGTCAAGGGTCGGAGGGCCAGGAAGATGCACTGCCTACATCTAAAGGAGTGTGGGGTGGGGCAGCTCCTTTTTCTTAGAAACCTAGTGTGAGATAACATTGCCTAAGAGGGCATTGGGTCAGCATTCTTTAAGGACTCCGGAGAAAGTGCTCTCAGCTCTGAAACAGAGAAACCTGACAGGTTCGAAGAGCATGTGGCTAGGCATTGCTTCACTGGTATTAGGGCCTACTCTCTTTGAAATTCCAACATATACTGAAGACCAAATGAAACATCCAGGCTTGTGCATTGAACAACTACTGGATTCTCAGGCTTTTAGAAGAGAAAACACTTTTTTAGTTGTTGTTTAAAATTTGCATATTGTATGATAGTGACACTCTCAATTCACCTCAAGAGCCATTGTACTTTTAAAGTCTGTGATAATGTGGAAACAGCCTTACTCCATGGATAAAGATTGCCATATGGATATGTTAAAATAGTTGTTAATGTTATGTATGATATATTAATAAAATTTTAGCTGTAGAAACATAAAATTCCAACTTAACTAGCTTAAACCAAAGAAACTGCATCCCTTGTTTCCCAAAGTTTCAAAGAAGCAGGGAACGGAAGGCATGGGGAGGAGCGGAAACAGGCAGGCATGGTGCGGGAGCATGGGTTTTTTTAAACTTCAAAGCCCATCCCCAGTGACACACTGCCTCCAACAAGAACACACCTCCTAATCCTTCCTAAATTGTCCACCAGCTCTAAACTAAACATTTAAATATATGAACCTACAGGGGCCGTTCTTATTCAAACCACCATATTCCACTCTCTGATGCCCATAGACTTGTAGCCATAGCATAATACAAAATGAATTTAGTCCAACTTCCGAAATCCCCATAGTCACAGTCTCAGCAGTGTTTAAAGTTCAAAGTCTCTGCTGGGACTCACAGCATCCTTTTGAACCGATATTTCTGTAAAAAGCAAAGTGCAGCAACAAACAATGGCCCAAGATAAATACTATTTTTGCAAAGGGGAGGCAAGGACCAAGTGTCACATGACTGTGACATCTTCTAAAACATCTTGGGGTCTTCAACACAATCCAGATTTCACCTCCCCAGCCTCTGCGTGGGGACTCCCCTGCCACATGCTGGTCCTCACTGCCTATCCTTAACTGTGGAGCAAGATTCCACAGTCCCTTTACTTCTTTGTCCTTTTTTCTTTATTATTGAATATACATTTTTTCATAAAACATATCCTAGTATGCTTCTGAATGTAAAATGAACTAAAAAGAGGAGGACATGCTACTCATGAAGTGTGGAGACGATTTCCATTGTAGATATAAGGAGAAAGCAGGCAGAGGGAAGAGTCCAAGATGAACATGGCCAGCCTACTAAACCGCACCATGAGAGGAGAGAGCAGGAAGGAGAGCAAGAAGAGCTATAGCCTACTGAGAGGCAGCCTTGGCCAAGACGTTAAGAGACCAGCACAGCCAAAGTGGGACCACCCTGTATACCTCACCATCTGTGCCGCTAGGCTTGAACTTGGCCCATTGATTTCCTTTTCTTTGACACTAGAGATCCAATTAAGACCCGGATTCTTTCCCACAAAGAAGGAAGACGGTTTGATTTCTACTCAGATCAAGAAAATGGTTCTGGTTTCTCCTTAAAATGAGGAGGGGGGGCGGTCATTTGGCCTTCTACTAATGGGAGCATACAGTCTCTTGCAAGTCCCAGAACTGTAAGACAAGGTCCCAGTCAGCCAGGACATCATGAGGTACGTGGTGCTCAGTGGCTTGAATAGTAACTCAGTAGTGCCTTCCCCTCTCTAAACCTTCTGAGACAGCAGTAGTTCCTACTGAAGCTGTTTAGAACAGGAACCCACCTCAGGGTGGTCACGGGGCGTTTGGACAGTTTTTTGGTTTTTGGTTTTTGTTTTTTTCCCTGAGAGTCCCTAACTCTGCTACCTGGGAAGGAGAGTGGAGATGGAAGCTCTGCTGGGTCCTAATGCCCTCCTTTTCCTGAATCGCTAAGCCTGCTTCCTCTGCCACAAGACATTTCTTCTGTTCTTGGGACTCTTTGTCCTATGCCTGTGGTCTGCCTTTGTTTCTGCTCCTCCAAGACTGATCAATTTTGTTTGTTTTCCCCACTTTTCAGTTACAGACACATAGACAAAGGGTACTCCGATGCCACGGCTTTCTGACTCTGATCGTAAAACCTTTTGGGCCTTTTAATATCTTATAGTGGCATAAATGCCAATTTTATCATAGCAACTCAGCTTCCAAGGCATCTGACATACTGTATGGTAGGGGGAGCGTGCCTGCATATGTATGTGACACTGTTCTATATAAAGTACATGTGCACTTTGTGTACTTTATTTTCAGATTATACAAATCTTCCAGAAATTTTATTGATTTCCCCCCATCAATTTATTTATTCACTTTACATCCTGATTGCTGCCCTCCCCTCCTCCTGGTCTCCACCTCACACAGTCCCTCTACCCCCTCCCTCTCCCCTTCTCCTCTTAGAGGGTGCCACCCGTGTCCCCCCATGAACCTGGCAGATCAAGTCTCTGCAGGGCTAGGCACATCCTCTCCTTCTGAGGCCAGACAAGGCAGCCCAGTTAGAGGAACAGGGGGGGCGCACATGGTGGAGCTTATCGAAGAGCGCCATCTGCCGGCAGAAATTTGTTTCATACTCAGTCTCATATCTGATAAGAGATTGACATAACTAAGTCCGAATGGCAGAAAAGCATGGACGTTAGAAACACTTGCTCGTTATTTCCGTCTCCTTAGGTCACACTGTCTGTTTTTACTCTATGCTCATACTCATAGCACTTTATGGATGTGGAAAACTCTGAATGTAAGAACCGTAGAGTGCTTGCCGCAGTAATGGTTAAACAGTAGCGCCTATTGTAGGAAGTGCTTTGAAATCTGTGTTTAGTATACACATTGGTATTTAAAGAACTTATATACATAATTCTCTCCCTCTCCCTCTCCCTCTCCCTCTCCCTCTCTCCCTCTCCCTCTCCCTCTCCCTCTCCCTCTCCCTCTCCCTCTCCCTCTCCCTCTCCCTCTCCCTCTCCCTCTCCCTCCCCTCCTCTTTCTATTCCCCCACGCCCCCCGTGCATGTGTGAATGCATGCGTGTAATGTTTAAAATCTAAAACTACTTTGAAAGAATATCCGAGAATCCCTGGATGAGAAATGCTTCATCTTAGTAGTATCCATGGGCAAAGTGTTTTGTTGTGGGAGCTCTGACAGGTAAGTAAAGTTATCTTCCCCTATATCAAGTTAAATGAAAGTACAAGCCTATTTTATTATAATTTATTTGATATATATCATATATGCATATAATATATTATTATATTATATATTACTATAATATATATTCCTAAAACCACCTTGTGTTGAAGTAATTGTATTTATCTTTCTCTGTTGCAGGTTATGGTATGTTAGATATCTACCATAGAAGGCTATTAACTTTTTTCTCCATGTAAGCCAAGCATCCACATTTATGAAAGTAGACATGGGTTCCTGGGAAAACTATTTGAATAGGGAAATGTAACCAGGTAAAGGGTGGCTTTGCTTTCCTGGTCTATTTCCCACCCTCTGACGTTAACAGTTTTGTCATTTATTTCTGGAGAGAAAAAGCAAATAACACCACAATTATATTAGGATAAGAGAACCTTGGCCAGTAGTTTTCAAGTGAGATAGGTGTGAAGAATGTGCTTTGGGTGGAGAGGTCACCTTACTGTTCACCGCAAACGTGTGCACCTTAGGTAGAAACTGCAGCAAGTATAGGCGAGAAGCAAATTACTCATAATTACTATATTGGCTGTATCTTGCTGAAAAACTTAGAATTTCTGTTCATTTTGTTTAATCTGGGGCAGCTTCTCTATCTCCTCCACTGTCTTAAAGGAACTAACAGGAACTCATGTTCTATGTGACTCAAATGCCACACTGACAACACTGGCTTACACTGAAATGTTACTAATCCCACAGGTGCCTTAGTCCTCCCAGTCAAACTTAGTTGAGATTAACTTTAAAATATTTTCAGGTATCCCACTATGCTCTTAGATATGATAACGTATGGACCAGCGGTAGCTTGAATGATATCTGTCTGTTATAAAAACAAAGGAATTGAATTTCATTCTTCTTACTTAGGCCAAGATTGTTTGTAAGTGCTAATATGCAGTGTCTGTGAGGTGACCCGGTAAGAGCTGTGTCTACCAGGTGAGAGCAGAGTTTGAGACTGTTGCAGTTTCTTTTAATTGGGCTCAATATCTATTCCTTTAATCTACTTAAGTTATAATGTACTTAAAGTGAAAACCATTATTTTTAGTGGCTATTTCTGTAGTCTCATAATCAACATTGCCATCAGTGAATAGAGTACTTCTTTATGGCTAAATTTGTTCCCCAGCAATCTTGCCCATTTAACCTAACCATAATCCGCTTTTGTCCTTGCCTTATTTTTTAATGTATTGAATAACTGATTAAACGTTAAATAAGTTCAAGGCAGTTTGAAGTTGAAATCTAAGGAAGTCTTTTAACGGATGTGTTTGTTAAATGTGACAGGAGAAGGATGAAGCGTGAAGCAGAGGCAACCTCGGCTTACATGGCAACCATGTTTCCTCAGATGTGTGCACTTGTTACTGTGATCACTGAACAGTTACAAAGCTGTAAACTATTTCATTATTGATTAAAACTATGTTTTAAAAAACCCTCAAACCCACTTATCCTCTTAGGTTGTAAACCAATGTGATGTTTATAAGAAAATATTTTAAGGAATATCGACTCTGAAAATGACCTTTCAGATACATTCAAGTACTACTTTAAAAAGGATAGTTTATAAATACTTTTGTATACTTAAAAGTAAAACGCAGACACACATGATTAAAAATAGATCGTTATAAGAAAGTAAGAACTTCACTAGACTTTCCCTGACATCTTAAGGCTGTCCCTGCCAAGACTATTACAGCCTCTGTCTCCTTGTGACATGCTGACATGAGGAGATCCTGGAGAAGATGAGTGGTGTCCCAAAATCTGGAAACGGAGTTGGTATCATTTAAGTTATAGATGTGGACTTTGGCTGTCAGGAAGGACAGAAGTCGGATGCTGCTGAGAGGGGTCTGGACAGGACCTACAAGAGCCTGGAGTTCCTGGGAACTGAATGATCAGACTTGAATTAAATTCAAGATGGAGCATAGATTTGGGCTGTGGAAGGTGATAGAGGCCTTAATAGCAGTGAGAACCTCCTAGATGTTCATCTGATTGGGACCTACCAGAAATATCAAGAAAGATGCTTATGGCAAGTGGAGGTGAGCACCAACCAATCCTTTGCAGAAGAGCTGGGGAACAAATTGGCTTGTAAATTTCTTGGGAAGCCAGGCCCGGGTGCTAATCAGCCATAACACTCATCGCAGTGCAAAGCAGAGCCTTTCTTTGAGATATGTATTCAAAAGCAGCTCAGTTCAAGTCCCCACTGGTATATTTGGCTGGACTATGTATTTGTCATCTCTCTGACATCAGATACACCCAGACACTTCTTTGAATAGGCCATTGATTGCCTTATAAGAGCCATTTGTGTGCTCTTTTGTGTTAAGAATCTATAGTGTCTGGTCAGTTGGAGCAGAAGACTTGACTGTGGTTAATAAGAGACAAGTAGCACTGAAGAAAAATAAACTTGCTTTGTTGGGGGCTGGAATATCAGCTGTGATTAAGAGGAGACCAGCTCCATTAAGGCAGTAGATGTGTTGGAAGAGTGTGATTCACAGGGGGCCAAGGTGTACCTTATACTGGCAGTCAAACTTGGCAGTGTAAGAATCACCAGGTTGTATTGGTTTTGAAGACATGGCAAAGACATGGGTATCAGCAGAGTTGAAGTCCCTGAAGAGAGACCAAGAGGGGCTAATGGCAGAGGGGAAGTGGGCACAAGACCTTATCCCTAATCTAGAAGTTATCGTACAATTCATGACTACATGCAAAAAAAAGTTTAGTTTTCTCTGATGGAGTCTAACTGGGGTATACAAACCACATTGTAAGGCACAGCAAGCCCTGTGCAATAATAGATAGCTAAAACAAAACAAATTTAGTGGTACCAGGCAGAAGGGTGTTGTAGTGTTTTGTTGTTGTTTTTAATCTCACAATGCTTTGTCTGAGCTTTTTTATAACCTTACAGATCTTACAGTTTCTATATGTTTTTATGGATGTTCTGTGTCTACAATGTGTGTGCCTTGGTGTTTGTATGTGTTTCTTGTTCTGTTATTTTTGCTTTCTTTTTCCTGTTTTTTTTTTTTTTATTGTTTTGTCCCTTTCTGGTTTGATTGTTTTTATTTTATCTGAGATGAGATGATGATGATGATGATGATGATGATGATGATGGCCATATGCTTGTTTGTATTCTAATGAGCAAGAGAGAGAAAGGAATGACTTGGGTAGGTGAAGATGTGGTCTGGGCAGAGCTAGGGGGAGAAGAAGCTGCAATCAGAATATCTTGTATAAAGAAAAACTATTTTCATTCGAAAATAGTAATCAGTCATATTTCATGACATATTAACCGGAATTGACAAAGTAATGGATTTCTCAAGCTCAGTTGAATTATTTTTCTCAAAGAATTCCAGCTAGGCAGTAACAAGCTATTTTCTATTCATGTAGACAATCTGTCAACATAAATGCACAACAAATGTATAAATTGGAAATTTTTAAAGAAAAAAGGATAGGGAATTCTTGAATACATAGCTTAAAATACTTTTAAAGCATTAATATTTTTAGACATATGGTTTATCTTAAAACTTTTAAAAGGAGACACTTTCTATCTTTAATTAACACTTTCTGTTCCAGGCAAATGAGTGAATTAACTTTCCTTGTGATTAAATATTTACTCAGATTCGAACAATTCATGTCTTGATCTATGTGTTCACAATAATGGATTTGGCAATCACTTTTGTTTTCAAGATACTACCTCTTTCAACTTTTGATTTACTTGTTTTCTTTCTTCCCAATTTAGAACTTAAAAAAAATAAAATAAAAGGAATAAGGATTTTGTATAAGCTTGAATATCTGACAAAAATAAGACTCTTTTTATCTTAACTCAAGGGAGATAATTGTATAGTTTAAGTCAGAGCTAAAACAAACATTTGATATCTTAATAATTAGCATTCACCAAATTTTCCATATTCAAATCTTAAAGAGCTATTTGACACACAAATCAGATGCAGTTTCTTATCTCTGGCACCAGTAGGCTTCTAGGTTGATTTTTGAAATGCTCTTACTCAAAAGAAATAAAGCTTGATGAGTTTGCATATTTAATAAAGTCAACCAATTTGACTCACATTTTTTGGGGGGTATATTTAACTTATGCCACGCATGCATCAAACCAAATGAACTTTTGTCAAACAAGAAACATTCATGTTGATTTATAAATACCACTAGAATGGAAGCAATTTAGAATGAAATAAAATATTAGTTGCAACTGATTTTCTAATTTACTTAAAAAAATAAACTACAAAAATTTAAGATCAGGTTGCACTTAATGAATATTTGAAAAATAAGTTTCCATGGCCAAAATTAAAAAAAAAAAAAATCACAGTTTCTTTGTAAAAATGTTGACCTTGCAAAAAATGTGGCTCACAAAAGGTACATGACAATCTGTGAAAGAGTATTTCACATAACAAGCTAGAGACATATTGGCACTGGAAGTAAATAATTACTTTCATATTCTTCTCAAAATTCTGAACTCAAGACTCAGGAAGGATTTCTATGCTGTTATCCCAGGAAGCAATCCTGATTTTTTATCACCTTACTGTCCCTAGTGAACTGTGAGTGCCTCTCTACACATTACCCCTCCCTGTGGCTTGTGAAGAAAAGATGGTGGCTTCTCTATGTCCCACCTCTCAGATTCAACAAACAGATGCTCTTGGGATGCATTCCTCCAGGAAGGAAAAATGTCAACAATTAGCTTGGGTCACATGCTGCTATTTGCTTATTAGAAAAAATTAATTTTGCAAGTAAAAGGAGGATATTTAATTTGAAACAGGTGCTTGGGCTGTAGTAGCTGTGAATTCTTTCCTCTTTCCTCCAAACAAATGCCAAGTATGGGCGACTTTGGGGTTTTTTTTAAATGTCTTCCAGCTTTGAAACTGTTATGATGAGAACAACTGAAGCTGGATCAGTAAGCTAAAATAGCCATTATAATTTGGAAAGAAAGAAACGTTTGAAAGTTACATTTATCTAAGTCCTGGTTCCTATGACAGGTTATGCACAAGAGCACACCTTCCATGTGGTAAAGGAGCCAGAAGGCCAGATGCCAAGACTGGTTTCATTCATGTGTAAATGAACTGCTGCGGATTGTGTACGAACAGGCATTTTTAAAGAAAGTTTTTTTTCCTCCTCTTGGAAAAGGAAGCTGGTTTTGAAAATTTTGGTACTTAAAAAACTGTTTTTTTCCCCCAAGTCTTCTAAGGAAGCACCAGCAAGCCTGTGAGCTTGCATTTTCTCTTACCACACTTGCAGCTACAGGGCTTGCTTGTGCTGGGTTTAGACTCTTCTCAAGTTGATAGTTAGATAGATGGCTGGATCGATGGTATGGTTTGACAGATGGATAGACAGATAATAGATAGATTAAATTAGTATAGATAGATAGATAGATAGATAATAGATAGATAGGCAGACAGACAGGACAGACAAAACAAAACATGTAAATGAAGACAGGTAAGAAACACAACTCTGGCCCAAGTGCACAACTTCTGGTCAAGCAGTGGTGTATTATGTTAGTAATTTAAATACAGAATGATGCAACACTATTGTCAACTTGCTACACACCCTTTTTATGGGACCATTCCGGCCCTTGAGACTTTGCCATTCCACATGGCCAAGGCTAGTAGAAAAGTGGTATGTGTGTTTTCTAGTTAAGGAGTGGTGAACTCTCTATATATAAGCTACCTTCTGCTTTGGATGTAGAAGCATGAGGAAAAAACAAGAACACTTTCCTCATAAATCCTTCCTTTAATAAAAAGAAAAAAAATTTTTTAGGTTACATCACCTGACTTTTAGTGTTTTGCTTTTCTTGTTTGTTTGTTTTTTTATTTGTTTGTTCTTGTTTGTTTGTTTGTTTTGAGACTAGGTCTTGATATGTAGTCTATGCAGGTCTTGAAATCACAGAGATCCACCTGCATCTCCCTCCTGAGGGCTGGAGTCAAAAGTGTGCTACATCGTGCTCAGCAGATACAGTTGCGTTTTAAATAACAGCATAATTTGTTTCCACTCCCAAAAGAACAGGCATGATTCATTTATAATTAGTATGTATAACACCAATTTTTCTACATTAGACTCAAACTAAGTTTGAAAAAAACTTATATTTAAAATAACATATATGGAATGATATGAATTCTCCATTCGCTGACTAAAATCTATAATGATTTCACTAAGCCTGATAGAACATTGTTTTCCTATCATCTCCAGGATTAGAAAACATTTATCTCCCCAAACAAGACCGCTGGTAGTGATGTGGTCTCGTGTTTCAGCACACAATTAATTAGTTCATTTTAGAAATTCTGGGCTGTGGTTGAGTATTTATGATAAGATTAAAACAGAGATGTGGCTGAAAATCTTCCCTACAAAGGACAGTGTCATTTGGACAAAGCAGCATCCCGCAGAATGGAACGATTTTCGCCAACTACATACTCAATAGATGACTAATATCTAAAACACGTAAATGACTCCGAAAACTGGATATCAAGAAAACAAGTACCCTAACTAAAATAAAATGTGGGGTATAGATCTAAACAGTGAATTCTCAATAGAGGGAACTCAAATGTCTGAGAATCAAAGAAATGTTCATCCTTAGTCATTGGGAAAGTGCAAATCAAAACTACTTTGAAATTTCATTTTACACCTATCAGAATGGCTAAGATCAATAAAATAAGTGGAAACTCATGCTGACAGAATATGGAATACGGAGAAAGCTCATCCATTGCTCGTGGGAGTGCAAACTTGTACAACCACTATGTAAATCAGTATGGTGATTCTTCAGAAAGTTGGGAATCCATCTACCTCAAGACCCAGCTATACTGCTCTTGGACACACACCCAAGTGATGCTTCATGTTACCACAAGGACATTTGTTCAACCATGCTTATTGCTGCTCTGTTCATAATATCCAGACATTGCAAATAACTCAGATGTTCCTCAACAGAAGAAAGGAAAAAGAAAATGTGGTACATTTACAATTTGGACTATTAATCAACTGTTTAAAAAATAAATCATGAAATACACAGGCAAGTTAATGGAACTAGGAAAAAATCACCCTGAGTTAGGTAACACAGACCCAGAAAGAGATAAACATGGTATGTATTCACTTATATGCAGATATTCACTATAAATACATGATAACCAACCTACGATCCATAGAGTTTCCTTAATCACAGTGTCTCTTCACAGCAGTAGACCAGTAATTAAGACAGATAATCTCCTCTGTGTCTAAGGGCACATGACTCAATTGGAAGTAAGTAAAACACACATGCAATAAAATAGTAAAATACAAAATGTAAAGAAAGCGTGACAGAGCATATAGTGTACAGGTCCCAGTTGCTACTAAGGTCTGAAAAGCATTCCCTAGGAAGAAGAGATAGGGAATGGGGAAGGCGGATGCTTCTCTCTGCTCAAATAGAGGCACAAATGGACATATTATGCAGCTAATCAGAGTTATTTGTAATCCAAAATCACAGAATTTTCCTCATTTATATGGCCAGAATTGCTTGTTGGGAAATTACCTGCATCATCACTTACCATGCCTGTATGAATAGTAATGGATCCTGCCACATTGGAAGTAGATTTTTTATTATCATCTTTGTCATTCCTATGTGCAGTGTTATTATTAGGAACAATTAATGCCACTGTTTAAGTAAATAGCAGCCACTTTTCCTTTCCTGAAGTTAAGTGGGCATTGCCGTGTCCATAGGTTCTATTTCTAAGCAGATTTGTCAGGTTCTCTAATATGTTCATTTCTTCTTACATTATTATAAATTTAGTTGATAAGGTCTCTAATATATGGTTCATTTCTTCTTACTACAAAATTTAGTTGATGAAACTTAGAAAAGATTGCATGTTATAATTTCAACATCGTATTCCTAATTAGCCTTGAATTCACAGAGATTCATCAGCCTCTGCCTGAAAATACTGGGAATAAATACTGGAGCTACTAAGTTGTTCTTAATTCTTCTAAAGCTTTACATTTTTAAATTAATGTGTTGTCTATCTCCAGGGGATAGAGCTGGCATCAAAAGAGGTAGATTTCAATTCTGCCTACATTACTGTGGTTGCTATGTTTCTGGATTTGTCACAAATGTTCTCTAACTTGACAAACGGGGTTCAGTTTCTCTGCCTACAAATGCACACGGTCCCTTTCATAATATCTGCTTGACAACTTCATCTGTCACTTTCTGAATAATATATCTTGGAACAGGAGTGTTTTGCTTGCTTACTTGCCTGTTTGTTTGTTTGTTTTGTTTGTTTCTTTTTGAGACTAGTCCAGAACTTGTTTTGTAGACCAGGCTAGCCTTGTACTCCAAGAGATGTGCCTGCCTGCCCTCCTCCCTAAGTGCAGGGACTAAAGGCCTGCACCTTTGTGCCTACAGGGGATTTCTTCTTAGAGTCCCACAGCTGCAGATGACTAAGTCCCTATTGGCTTGAAGGCAAACTTGGATCAAATTTATGAAAATACCTTTTGAGTATTTGTGTTTATCTGCTACTATCTCTGAGTATAGTGAAGTTTAAGGAATAGAAAGCATGTAAGCCTTCACTGTAACTTTTTATAAACTATGTCATCCATTTCTGGGATTCAGGATAACTGACTTTGTACTGAATTCTACTGTGACTTCTGGCATGGCTTGTAGAAGTAAGAAGATCCAGCTTCATATATGGAGGTCAATGTCCCATTGGACTTGACAGAAGACACTGCCCTGATTTCTCCAATGACATCCGAGCCCTGGGACTCCCTAGCCATATATTTGGACTTTTGTCAAGCTGAAGGGCAAGCATAGATCTCACTGGGGAGCGAGTGTGCCTATATCTTCTGGCTAGTGTTAGGTCTCTGTGTGTGAGAGAGGGTATGTGCCCGTGATGAGGGTGACTCCAGGTCTACCCCACTCTCAGCTTTAGAATAGACCAAAGCAACTGTGGCAGAAGACACTGCTCAGGTGCACTAAATTCTTATTTCCACAAGGTGGCAAGCCAGGCCTACTATGCACATTCTCATGTATTTATGAAGACCTTTTGCCAAAAGGGATTGTACAAACACCACCCTTAGTGCACCCTCCTGTTGTGTGAGGATCATCTTTACACAAAGCACAGAGAGAAAGGTAAAAATGTAAAACCTTGTGCCTAGCAAATATTAGATGTTGGGATGATGCCCTATTCTATCACACTATGATACATTGTAAGTTTTAGCAAATATTCCCTGTTATAAAGACCTAAATATAGAAAGGAAGGAGTGAATATTTCTATATGCAGGATGTATGACACCATTTCTGAAAAACACAAGGCCATTAATAAAAAAAGCCACTGTCAAAGATAAGGAAAGGTTACAAGCTGATTGGACATTATTATATATGAACACAGGTTTTGCTATTGTTTTTTATTTAAGCAAAAACACATCATAACATATATTAAACTAAAGACTCCATGTATTTCTGCTGATTGGACATTATTATATATGAACACAGGTTTTGCTATTGTTTTTTATTTAAGCAAAAACACATCATAACATATATTAAACTAAAGACTCCATGTATTTCTATTTTTAAAAATCATTTTTGTTATTGCTGTCTGTAGGGCACATACACAAGTGCAAGTGTACAATGTGCCATGAGAGTCTGTTCCTGAAATGTACTGCTACCTGCATGCAGAACTCTGTCCTTCCCAGATGGTATCCCCAGCACCTCTTCTTTTCCTTACCATGCTTTTCCCTTCCACCCCTCCCTACTCTATGGATCATTTTGGATTTTTCTTAGAAATCCCTGCCATTATTTTCCAGAACGAAACAGATCTGCAACTACACACATCCCAACCTCTCTCCATCAATGACAACACCCTTTGGACACTGCTCTGCTCCTTGCTTTGTCACCTACCCTGTCTCAGAACAGTCCCCCTTGCTGCCTCTGCTTTGACAGTGCATGTGATGTGGGTCTTTGCCACAAGAGGGCAGAGGAGGGTCGCTTTCTGAGGAAGGAGTTGGGTGAGCCTCTGTAAGGTATGCTGTTTAGCCTAAGGAGAATGGACATAGAGGATTTTTCTTTCTGACAGTAGTAGCCAGCAATACCTTATCCTGTATCCTGGTATGGGTTTTGAGGTAGCCAGAAACATCCCTTGGTTCCATGCCTCCCAGTTACCACTTGGAGCAAGTGCAGAAATGAAAAAGTGAGAGATATTCCGGGTAGATGAAAAATCACTGAGAACCCATTCTTTTTCAAATGGTCAAAGGGGAAAGAGCTCGTTTCATCAGAGTACTCCAAATCCTCACAAGCAATGACTTTAAGATGGTCTCACCAGGAAGCTGATGACTTTGGATGTACATGAAATCATTCATGAGAAAATCCTAGACGAGTCCACTGCTTGGGCATGTAGATCAATGGAATAGAATAGAGCCTAGAATAGAACACCCAATTACCAGTACAGCCAAATGCCACCACCTGATTCTTGATAAAAACAAAAGAGAAAAGCAAAGCAAAGAAAGAAAAGAAAAGAAAAGAAAAAAATACATATTGGAAAACTACACCATATAGTGTTTGAATGAGAATGGCCCTCAGGGGATTATATGTTTGAATGCATAGCCCCTAGTTTGTAAAACTGTTTGGGGAAAGATTATGAGGTATAATCTTGTTGAAGGAGGTATGTCACTAGAGAGATGGACTTCGAGGTTTCAAACGCACTCTTTGTTACAAGTTAGTCCTGCCTCAGGCCTGTGAATCATCACAGGCATCTGCGTCATGACGACGTGCTCACCCAATGCTCTAGCACCATGCTTGTCTTGTCTGCATGACTCTGTGTACCTGTGGTGATGGTCATGGACTCTAACTCTCCACAACCATGAGCACCAAATTAAACATGTTCTTTTATAAGTTGCCTTGGTCATGGCGTCTTATCACAGCAGAAAAGTAACTAAGACATAGTCTCTTCAACAAATGGGAAGACTTGATAACCAATTGTGGAAGAATGAAATTGAATCGTTGTTTCTTCAGGCTAAATGAAAATCAACTCAAAATAAACGGGAGTCCTTAACATAAGACTAGCTATGCTGAGACTGTTAGAGGGAAAAAAGGAAAACAAATTAGAATAGAGTCATAGGCTATAATAGTCCTCTGGGGTTGTCTCATATTTAACGCTTTGTCTACATAATGGTCTGGGAGCTCTCCTGATGCTATCATGTTAGAAGTGAGCTTATAATTTAACCAGTAACTATTAGCCATATTAGAAGGACTGATATAAGGGAGACAATATTGTTTTACAAATGTTCCTAAAGGACTTCAAGTGGCCAGCTGGACTGCTGTAACTGGCCCAGAGACTGATCCTTGATCCTTTCTAACTTGGCCATCTCACACCCAGCTAGATGCCCTATTGTTTCTCTTCTTCAGCACTGAAGATTTTGTGATTTAAGCCCTTGATCTTTCTTTTAACTATAGCCTTGATCTTCCTTGTAACATCTGCGAGCTGCTTTTAATTTTCACCCTGCACACTTTTTCCTTAATACCTACAGACAGCTTGCTCCTGCTTCAATATAAGCCAACTAAACTACTCCTGAGTATCTGCCCTAAGGATTTCTTGTCAACATATGTGTTTATTGTGGCACTATTTACAGCAGCTAAGTCATGGAAGCAGCCTAGGGATCTCACAACAGAGGAACAGAAAAGAAAATATGGATTTTGTGCACATGAGATTTTTTTGAACCACAAAGAACAATGAACTTATATATTTGCAAGAAAATGGATACAACTGGAGATAAAGGAATTAAGCCCTTCTCAGAAAAACAAATCACACATGTTCATTTTGGTTCTGTTTTATATGTACATGGATGTTTTCCTGTATGTAAGTGTACCACAAGCATGCCTGGTGCAGAAGCAGGCTAAAAGATGTTGGATGCTCTAGAGCTGGAGTTACAGATGGTTGTTAGCCATCATGTTGGTGCTGGGAATCAAACCCAGGTAGTCTGCAAGAATGGCAAGTGCTTAACCACTGAGCCATCTCAGTAACACTAATAGTACATGTTTTATCTCATATATGGTTTCTAGATTTTGTAGTGATATGTAAAAGCATATATATATTATATATATATATATATATATATATATATATGTAAAAGCACACACACACACACACACACACACACACACGAAACTGTCCAGAGAGATAAGAGGAGTAATAAGAGAGGCAAGAAAATAGAACATCATAGTCTTTGGGGGAGGTTCTATGCCCAACATACATATAGTACATGTTTGTATAAAAATTACATGTATATAATTTATACACACATTTGAGTGTACACATACACACACCTACGCACATATTTTTAAAAGATATCCACATATTATGGGATACCACCAAGATGGCTCAGCAGGTAGAAGAACTTCTTACACAAGTCTAATGACCTGAGTTCAATCCTTGGGACTCATGGTGGAAAGTAAGAGCTGAAAAATCATGGGATATTTACTCATACATAGAAATAATTTAAAAATTTTAAATTAATCAGCAATTGGAAGGTATGGGTACCAGCATCAGGAATTTGAGATAAACCCCTCAGTTTCCACTTTTCTCCAAAGCCCCAGAACCCAGGTTAGGCTACATGAGCTTCTATTAAAAAGAATGACTACTGCATCGAATTAGAGTGTTTAGATTGGAAATTGAACCTTTTAAAAGTGTGGTCAGGCAGAGGCCACAACAAATATTAAGTTAAAACAACATCAAATTATTGGTTCTTTAGTTTAATAATATTTACATATCCTTTCAAAGAAAACTCTATTAATGAGTTAAAAAGGAAACCAGAACCCTTTAAATATGGAAATTTGGTCCATAAAAACTATGACAAACTGGCCTAAAATTTAAAATGTATTTCATATTGTTCAGGGAGGAATGTTGGGCTAAGTTGCTGGGAAGTGTCCTCAGGAGTCTATGTTCCTGACTGTTTCCTTTCTCCCTCTCTGATCCTTTCTGCCATGAACTGCTCTGCTCTCTCCTACTGTGCCCTAAAATCAGGGTAGACCAGAACTCCCAAAACCATGAGCTCAAGTTAACTCTTGTTCTCTTAATTTGTCAGATATTCTGATCACAGAGACAACAAAAGTAATATAGTGTATAGTGAACTATCAGGTTGTGTGTTTTAAACATGGAAACCATGGAGATTATGGCTTGGCTCGGGAGATAGGTCAGTTGGTATATTGTTTGCTGTGTGAGTCCCAGGACCCAAGAAGCCCCAGAACTGATGAACAATAACATGAGAGTATGCTTTTAGAATCCCTGGACATGTGGAGACAGGTAGATCACTTAGAGCAGGTTAGTGAGCTGGCCTAGCCGAATATTTAAGCCTGGGTCAAGATGGCTTTGGACTCAGAAAGAGAACAGATTACACTTGGATAGGAGCACCAGGATTTGACCTCTGTCCTCAATATATGTGTACCCATTTTCACCTACTCCCACGTGAACACCAACACACATAAATACTCTCGTACATACACAGAAAAAGGAAAGTCTAGTCTCTCAATTAAATACAATCTTTAATTGCAAAGTATACTTCAATAAAATTCAAAACATTTCCACAAAAAGAGAATGCATTTTCAGGGTCCTGGAAAGGGTGATGCACATTGATAAATACTCTCATAAAGAGTTCAGAGGTGATAGAGCTGGGTGCTCTGGCTGAGTGGGTAAAGGCTCTGATGGGAAGCTCCAAGAACTTCTCTGTTTGCTTTCTAAAGCAACCCTGACTGAGCACTGAGGCCCATGCTCACCGGACAGCAAGTACTTACCTCTCCTTCCACGTCTCCAAGATACTAGAACTACTTAGCCCCCAGGCCAACCAGCAGATTCCAAACAAAACCCCTCTCATTCCTCAGCTATCCTCCCAGAGATACAGTCTGCCAGTTCTGAACCTTTAGGAACCATGCAGAAAGAAGACCTGTGGGGGCTGCAGAGACGGCTCAGCCTGTAAGTGCACTTACTGCTCTGCAGCAAACCTGAGTTTGGTTTCCAGCACCCATGTCAGATGACCACAACAGGCTCTGTAATTCAAGCTCCAGTGTGATCCAAAGCCTCTGACTTCCTCAGGCACCTACACCCGCATGTATAGTCACACACACACACATACACACACACACACACACACACACACACACACCACTACCACCATCACATCAGCAGCAGCAGCAGCAACAACAACAACAACAACAACTGAAGAGAAAAGTGACCAAGGAAGAACAGCATCATTGGATTAGTAAGGGGATCTGTTGTGTTGCCTCTAGGGTAAGCTCTCCACTGTGAGGGCATAGTTTGGTGCCATGGGAGAAAAGTGTTATCTCTCTTTGCCCCATCAACCCACAAAGCCAACAGGAAGATAAGCGCAAAAATCCAATCATCTGGCTTTTTAGGATTCTGTCTCCAATTGTGTGGAGGACTGAAGGTGATGAGGCTGCCATTAGATCATGTAGGTGAATGAGTAATTGAAGATTAGTCAGAGTAAAAGGACTTAAATACAAGCACAGAAGAATACAATACACACACATGCATGCACACAACACACATGCACACACATATACATTCACACACATACACATGCACACACATGTGCACACACACCTCACTCATACTCACACACATCACACACATGCACACACACAGAGACACCACACTTACATGTATACATCACATACAGGCTAACAGATACAAATCTTTTGTGACAAATGAACAGATACCCACTTTCAGTGCATTAAAGGGCTAAGAATGTGGTCAGACCACATCTAAGATCCATAGCAGTTTTTTCCCCGTTTTGCTATAACTGCCTATCAAATGTACCCACCAATATATTTTAGAAGAAGTCTTGATTTGTGGCTTTCTTTGTCCTGTTATCATAAAACCACCAGAAAACTACATTCACAGTGGAACATGGAATTCGAGGTACTCTAAATCTGTGGTTTGGGGCTATAGTCTCTCATATTTGGCTCCAGAATGAAATATCTGCTACTCGTTTGAGATGATGGTTGTGCTTTTGTGTCTCCAATCTCTTGTGCAACCATCGTGGCTCTGTGTTTGATCTGATGCCATTGTCCTCCCATCCAAGGCACTCCCAGAGCCACCCTGTGATCGCATTTATCAAAAAGAGAGAAGAAAAGAGGGGAGAACTCTTCTAGCAACCATTACAGATGTTAATTTGAGAGCTACAGAAAAGGCGTCCATGGCTAAAGCTAAGCAAGAGTCCCCGTGTGAGAAGCCACAGCCATGCTCTCAGGCGGGTCTTCTGATGATCACCGACTCTGCTTCCTACTCACTCTTACTGAAATTATTTGTATCAAAGTCAAAGATCTGGTTTGATCTGAGTCCAGGTCCTTAGACACTGCTGGGTGGGCAACAGCTTGGAGTTATGTGTCTACTGGGCCACCGTTGACAGTGATGCCAAAGTCACATTTATCACAGTGTTGCATTTGCAGTGTTTCTCAAAATGTTATAAACAAAAGTTTATTAAATATGAAATTCTCTAATCTACCGTATTCATTGTTCCCCTGCCACACCACACTGAGAACACCCCATTTGTCTCTGTAAGAATTTTTTTACATAAGGAAAACTACTAAAATATGTTTCCAAGATGGTGACCAACAAGACCAGTATTATAGTACAGCTGGCTAGACAGCCGAGTGCCTATGAGTCAGGGCTGTGGCACTTCTCTTAGAGATTCCAGCAGGGAGGGGCAGGAGAAGAGGAGGGTGTATAGTAGTTCTGGCACTGTCTCCCTGCTTCTGAGCTCAGTAACCCAGGCTCTAGCCTCTCTGTAGCCCCTGGACTACTTACTCTGCCTGCATTGAGGGAAGAGCCCAACTAGACTCAGCTGAAGCTATGTGGCAGGGTAAGGCAGGTAGAGAACTATGAGAAAGAGGGACCAGAGCCATAGGAAACCAGGCCTTCCTACTCAGCTCTGCAGTCAGCTCAGGGCTGTCTTCACATGCCAGGCAGCTAAGGCCTGGGCTGCTCACACTCAACTCCATCCCCAGGCATCCTCCTAAGCAAGAGTGGGACATAGGATCACATTTACAGATAGCACATGTGTGTGGCCAGTGCCTGGATGTATTTTGCACTGCATCCATGACGTCTTTGCCAAGATTATTGAGCATCGTACTTGTATGTCCAAAGAGATCGCCTTTCTTTCTGCTAGCTTGTGGTACAGCACACTGAAGGAGCTGCCAGTCAGCTCTGTCCAATGGGAATTGAGAACTTGATACTTTAAAAGAAGCTTACAAAGGACAGCAGCAATGAAAAATCAGAGCAAGCCAGATAATTAGAGTTAAAAAACTCTATAAAACCAGAAGCAAATGGCACAATTACCACCACTCACAAAAGGTAATATAGAGATTACAAGTGCTATAATAATAAAATCGAAAAGGCAATCTAGAACTTACGAGTTCTCTAGTAAGAACATTATTTTTTAAAGGAAGTAGAAATAAAGACAGAGGATATGGAAAAATCAAAATTTGCAAAGAGGAAAAGAAGACATCAGAATTAAGGCACGAAGTGAAAGCGCATGGGCTGGGGGTGGCAGTGTGGAATTAGTGGTAGGGTATCTGTGCTGCCCATGGTTCCATCCTGTACTGGCTGGTTTTATGTGTCGACTTGATACAAGCTGGAGTTATCACAGCGAAAAGAGCCTCTCTTGAGGAAATGCCTCCATGAAATCCAGCTGTAAGGCATTTCCTCAATTAGTGATCAAGGGTGGGTGGACCCAGCCCATTGTGAGTGGTGCCATCCCTGGGCTGGTAGTCCTGACTTCTATAAGAAAGCAAGCTGAGCAAGCCAGTAAGCAGCACCCTCCATGGCTTCTGCATCCACTCCTGCCTCCAAGTTCCTACCCTGTGTGAGTTCCTGTCCTGACTTTCTTTGGTGATGAACGGCAATGTGGAAGTGTAAACTGAATAAACCCTTTCCTCTCCAACTTGCTTCTTGGTCATGGTGTTTTGTGCATTAATACAAACACTGACTAAGACAAATTGGTATCAGAAGTGGAGTATTCCTGTGACAACCTGACCACGTTTTGGGGAAGACTGAGGAAAGACTTTGAAACTTTGGGCTAGAAAAGCCATTGGGTATTAAGAGCCCTGTGAGATGTTCTATAGGAGCTTGGAAGATAATGTTGAGAACAATGCAGACTATGGAGGCCTGGCTTGTGTAATTTTTGGAGGGAAGATTAAAGACTCTTATCAGGGCTGTTGCTGTTTTGATTGTGAAGATTCTGTGGTTTTGATTAGCTGGGGCTGAAGAATTAGCTGTGACTAACAAGATACCAGAACTACTAAAGTGAAAACTTTGCATCACTGGGACAATTGATGCTGGTTAACTGGAGCTAAAAAATTAGCAGTGATTAAAAAGAAACCAGCATCACTAAGGTGAAATCTTCTGGCAAGCATTTCATGAGAACACAGAGAAGCTATGTGCCAGAGGCAGCCATGGTGGTATCTCGTGTTGGTAGCCAGACTTGATAATGTATAAGAATCACACAGGTGGTACTGGTTTTGAAACATGAAGGGGTAGCAGCTGATGCTTGGCACTGTGAGAGGCCAGTAGAGGCCACTGGTGAAAGTGCAGCCTCACTGGCAGTTGAAGGCCCAGGGACTGAAGGGGTCATGCAGAGAAGCTGAGACTTAGCACCATGAAAAGCCTATGAGAAGTTATTTGTAAAAGTGCAGTCAAGTTGGCAGCACAACACAGCAGTGTTTTGGAGATGCCAGTAACGTGCAATGACCACCAAGAACAGCAGCAGCAGTGGAGTACAGGCAGCTGGAACCTAGAACACAAGGTGTGTGCTTCAGAGGGCAGAGCTGGGGAACTGACCCAAGCCCTTGGAGGAGACCAGAAGATCATGAGTGGATCCCAGACTTTGGACAGTTAAAGTTTGATTTTGCTTTTGATTGTGACTGTGCCCTGATATTTTCCCCTCTTGAAGTAAGAAAGTATTTTAATGGAGCCCAAGTTAAGAGACTTTGAACTGTAAAAAGAGATTGGATATTTTAAAGGGATTAAAAATTTAATATGTAAGAATTTGTAAACACTGTGGGACTTTTAAAGTTCTTTAGATCTTGGGGATGAATAAGAAAGTAAGGGTTGAGGCTTAATAGTTATATGTTTGTGTCAAGTTGACAAGGAGTCAGTTGTACTGGGTGGTTTTGTGTGTCAACTTGACATAAGCTGGAGTTATCACAGAGAAAGGAGCTTCCCTTGAGGAAATGCCTCCATGAGATCCATCTGTAAGGCATTTTCTCAGTTAGTGATCAAGGGTGGGAGGGACCATTGTAGGTGGTACCATCCCTGGGTGGTAGTCCTGGGTTCTATAAGAAAGCAGACTGAACAAGCCAGTAAGCAGCTCCCCTCCATGACCTTTGCTCCTGCCTCCAAGTTCCTGCCCTGTGTGAGTTCCAGTCCTGACTTCCTTTGGTGGTGAACAGCAATGTGGAAGTGTAATCTGAATAAACCCTTCCCTCCTCAACTTGCTTCTTGGTCATGATGTTTTGTGCATGAATAGAAACCTAATTAAGACATATCCCAAGCACCCAGAGTGAGTAGGGAAAAGAAATCAAACAGGAAAATGTGAAGAGAAATAAAAACATAAGAATAAAAATATTAGTAGCTACATAAAAATATGTACACATATACAAGCCAGTGAACACACTATGCATGTGTGTGTATATACACACACACAGACACATGCGCACACATGCACAAACACACATACATGCAAGCCAATATATATTTTTAAAATTCCTACTGTAGTTTCTTCTTTCTTTATTCTTTTTTTAACATTATATTCTTTTTAAACTTTTAAAAGGATAGAAAGTAAAATGTTTCCTTAGGTCATTTTCTTTCTTCAAAACCCAATGTATTCAATGTGTGTGTGTGTGTGTGTGTGTGTGTGTGTGTGTGTGTGTGTGTGTGATGTGTGTGTGTATGTTTGTGTTGGTGTATATGAAGGAGTAGTATGTCCCATGAAACTGGAGTTTCCAGCCATTCTGAGTCACCATGTGGGCACTAGGAACAGAACCTGAATCTTCTGCAAGGACAGTAAGTAGTTCGTGCTAATCCACCTCTTCAACCCCTCACTGCATTTCCAAGCACTTCCTTTAGGTTGATCCTCTACCTCCTCCATCCTCCCTCCAATCTTCCTGCCCTCCTCCCCACTGCTAGCCTTCTGCTCTCTCAGTATCCATGTGTCTTCCCTACAGCCCCCTCCACACATACTTGTTCTTTTCCAGTTTCATGACCTAGAACCTATGCTCACTACTGTGTAAATACACACAAAGAAGAAGCAGCAACTGGGCATATTAGAGAATGTGCTGTGTTTGTCCTTCTGAGCCTGGATCATCTCACATATATCCTCTCTTTCCATCTACTACTGTGCAAATATCTCCAATTCAGTTTCTGGAAGAATAAAATTCCATTATGCTTGTGTACCGAATTCTCTTGTGCGAGGATTACATTTTAGATCTTTCCTGGGGTTCTTTGGGTATTATGTGATAGTTGCTTTGACCAAAAGTCTGCTGCCCTAGTGGACTGGAAAGCTGTCCAAGTAAGTACAGATACTTTGCTATCTATGCTTGGGGCACAGAGCTGGTTATCAAGCAGTCTTCAGACTTCTGCCATTTTAGCTTCAAAAATGCCTCAGTCCCTCATAGCTGAGCAACAACAAACAACCCTGACATGCCCAAAGGGATCATGTTCCTCTCTGAACATGTGCTTGACCCTACCGGATGACGTGGCTTTAGTTAGGCAGTGAGTATTTGATGACAAGGAGGAGAAAGAGATGCTCTATGCAGCTGTGTGTTAACAGTTGTAGTGGCTAATTTAAAGGTGTTAGATGGTCCTTTACACAAAAGGCAGGAGTGGAGATTTGTGGTGAAGGGCCAGAGCTTCTAACGAGCCCTGGTGGGTTGGCTGATGTCATTCTTCATTTTATTTTTTATTTATTCACTTTATTCCCCAATTGCAGTCATTTCCCTTCCTCTACTTCAAGTCCCATCGTCACTATCCCTACCCCCATTACCTTCTCCCCTTCTTCTGAGAGAAGGGGAAGTCACCCATGGGCAGCAAACTGCCCTGGCACTTCAAGTCGCAGCAGGATGAATAGAATCCTCTACCACAGAGGCCAGCCAAGACAGCCCAGCCAGGGAAAGGGGATCCAAAGACAGGCAACAGAGTCAGAAACAGCTCCAGATCCAATTGTTAAGGGACCCATAGGAAGATCAAGCTGAAGATCTGCTAAAAACATATAATGGGGCTAGGTCCAGCCCTTGTGTGCTCTTTGGTTGATGGTTCAGTCTCTGTGAGCTTTCATGGGCCCAGGTTAGTTGATTCTGTAGGTCTTCTTGTGGTGTCCTTGATCCTTCTGATTCCATCAATCCTTCCCCTGACCAGTCCATTTGTCGCTGTGAACTCCACCTAATGTTTGGCTGCCAGTCTCTGCCTCTGTTTCAGTCAGCTGCTAGAAGAAGCCTCTCAGAAGACCGTTTAGGCTAGGCTCCTATCTGCAAGTATAGCAGAGTATCATTAATAGTGTTGGCTATCTAGTTGGCCATTCCTTCAATCTCTGTTCTATCTCTGCATATCTTGTAGGCAGGACAAATTTTGGGTTGAAGGTTTTGTGCCTGGTTTGGTATCCCTCTCCCTCAACTGAAAGTCCTGCCTGGCTATAGGAGATGGCCACTTCAGTCTCAATATCCCCAGCTGATATCATCTTAAAGCTATTCTAAAGCAGGCTGTCCTTTGTGGGTGGATCAGCTATTTCTTTGGGAATCTCATGCTGTGTCAAGGACTGAGAAAAGGAAGAATACTCTATGAAGGATTTAGGCTCTATCTTGCTTGGCTCTTTGCTCCTTGGTGCACCCTGGCTCTCTATGGCCTATTCCACACTCTCCTCCATTCTTCCTTTCTTCTTTGTACCCTTCCTCATCTTTCTTTCTGTTTCTCTAGTGAAAGGAAGGACTCCCCTAGGCATGGTACCTGCTTTCAGTTACCTTTATTCCACCTGAGAAATCCTGAAGTCTGTCTGCCTTTCTTCTTTAGCCAAGATCCTGTAGACTCCGGATGCCCAGTTGCTGCATCTTTGAGCTGAGCATCCCTGCAGAAGGATGCTCTGGATGGTGGAGTTGGAGTTTCCAGGCTTGATCTCCTCTGTTTCTGGTATAGTTCTCTCCTATCTGGAATCCAGAAACCTTCAGTTGGGAATTCTAGATTGGTAGGTACATTGGAGCCTCCCAATGTTCATCCTTCCCCCACCCCCTCTGAATTTTTTAGGTCACTAGGACTTCTTCCATTCCAAAGACACAAAACCAGAGTGAAAAATAGGGCCCTCCAAATATTAATAGATGCTTAAAAAGAACAAAGAGGGAAGAATGAGAAAGGGGAGAAGGAATGATTGGAAGGAAATGATTGTACCACCAAGAATTCATTGGAGACAAGGGGACTTTGAGGCCTGTTATAATCCAGACCAGATTGCATCTTGGGTCATAACACCTGTAGCAGCCCCTTTCCCTCACAAATACTAATTAGGCACTTCAATGAAAGCAGTGTCTTTGAATCTCCAGCTAACAGATTTCCAGGTGCTCCTACTTTTTGGTCCCCTATTCCTTACATGGGGGCATGAGTTTATAAGCTCAGGCACGTCAGAGGGGTACTGAAGGCCATACATCCTCCCCAACCCTCCTTCCCTCTTGTCTGCTGAAGAATCAGCCTCCCTAGCTACCGGCTCTTGCTGGGAAACCTTGCTTCCTTAGAGATCTATAAGAATGAATTCTTTAGAGCTTCCATCATTGGTGATGCTAAGCCTGACCTCTCCTCAGGTCCTTGCCATGCTGTGGTCTGTCTGTCCATGGTGTTAGTAACCTTTCCAATAAACTAATACCCCCAACAATCCATCTCAGCTTTCCTCTTGACTTTTACATCTGAGAACTATCAAGGACACAGTCTGAAATAGGTCTTATTTAGAAATTAGACTATAAACAATGGAGTTTTCCTCAGCTTTCTTTCATAAGAAAATGGAATTAATAGAAAAGTGAGTGAATATAGAATGTATTATAAGTGAATGACCTAGTCTCAAGGAGAAAAACATTGCATGTTCTTTCTTCTATGTAGATTCTACATTTAATGTATAATGTATACATATATGTACACATATATATGGAAGTGAGCATAGAGTATGAAACTGGACAGGAGGCCATGATGGAAGAAGAGTTATTGGCTGGTAGAGTGCTTACATGTGATATGAAACTGTCAAGGAATCTCCAAGATGGTGAGAAACAGAGCAGAACAATAAATAAATGTGTTTGGAAAAGATGCCATAGTGAAACTTATGCATTTAAAAAGAGATTAGAGAAAGAAAATTAGAAATATCAAAATATTGGTTACAAGGGCCTGGAAGACTGAAGCCTCCTCCACTACGTTAATAAACAATCAACAGGACCTGGGCATGACGTTGAATGTCTCTAATGTCATCAGTAAGGAGGCTGAGGATGGGGGATCCTGCGGCGTTTGAGGACAGCTTGGGTAACAATATAAGTTGAAAGACAGTCTGAGCCACATACCACGACATCATCGGAGAAAACAAAAATAAGAAAACAGATAGTAGATACAACACAGTATACAAGATAATGAGAAATTTTATTCCTCCATGAAGGGATATACATATGGGACTTTAATTTGAATGATCTGGGAAACATGACCCAAATGTGAACCTTATGGACAAGCATACGTTGTGAGTTCATAACATATTGGAGGTCATAAGTCTCAGCCCCCATTTCACAGTTGGGAAAATGGCTGAGTTACCTGATATCTTAAGTACACTCAGACTCTGTATGATGCTTTGGGCTCCAGAACTTATCGCTTTTCTGTTTTGCTCTATACCAAATGGTTCTCAATCTTCCTAACCCTTTAATATTGTTCCTCATGTTGTGATGATCTTCAACCACAAAATTGTTTCATCGCTACTTTATTACTGTAATTTTACTACTGTTGCAAATCATAATGTAAATATCTGATATCCAGGATATCACATATATGACCTCCCCAAAGAGGTTGTGGCCTACAAGTTGAGAATCATTGCTCTATACCAGCAAGGTTGAAAGCCAAGAAAGGATGGCTGATTTGTGTTAGATTCAGATGGATTGGGATTTGTTCCCAGCATTTAATCCCCTGAACTGGTGATTTCAGGATAGCTTGATTTCTCTTTCTGTAGTCATTTCTCTTTTTTGAGTCATCTATGTCCCTCTGTAAGACATGGAGAAGTGCAGTGAGCAACCCGTCCTGAGCACTCGGCCTCCCACACATGTCTGTGTTCTTTGAAGGTTAAAGTACACAGAGTAACTTCTCTTCGGGCAGATAAGTTCAGAATACAAATCTATGTCTTTGTCTCTCTATCTCTCTGACTCTGTCTATCTTTCTGTCTCTCTCTTCTCCCTCTGCCTCTCTCTGTCTCCCTCTGTCTCTCTCTCTGCCTCTCTCTCTGTCTCTGTCTCTCTCTGCCTCTCTCTCTCTCTGTCTCTCTCTCTCTCTCTGTCTCCCTCTCTCTTTGTTATTTATATGTATCATGTAGCTTAACCCAGCTTCTGAGTTATGTAGCTGGCGATAACTACCATGGTTGGTTTTAATGTTAACTTGCTACAAATTATAATTGCCTGAGTAGGGAGTCTCACTTAAAGCATTGTCCCAGTTGTCTTTACAGATGTGGAAAGGCCCACCCTGATTATGAGTCACATCTTCAGTGAGGCACAGCTATTCCTGATCCACTCCAAACCAGAGGGAGCCACCAAGCCTCAAAGGCAGAACAGAATACCCAGGTTCTCAGGTCTTGGATGGCTTTGGGCTAACATTATTTTAAAGTTCACGTAATAAATGTCCTTTCTTTTGATTCTGTTCCTTGAGAACTTGACTAAATCAAGTTATGGTACCAGGAGTGGCTCTGGAGAGACAGAGTTGTAAGGACTGGTTTCTCTAGTGGGCTGAGTGGAATCTTGAACTGGTACTTCAGCTGCATGCAACCTATAGTCACAGAAGACTTCTAGATAGCCCATAGAGCACTGAAAACCAAGGGTATGCACTATTTAAAGAGCCATTTTTTGTTATTTATCTCAATAAATTTGATGACCCAGCTTCAAGTTTTGTATCAGGAATCCAGTGACTCTATATGAAATCTTGAACATTTGTAGAAAAATAACCATGATAGTTGGTTTCCTTTAGGATCTATGAACAAACTCACAGAGAAAAAAATGAGCAGAGTAATAAAATTGACTGGTTCCAGATGCACATAAACAGTCTAAAGGTTTCTGAGTGTGCCCTGGAAGAGAATCTTCTCTCCTGCAGCTATACAGTTGAAGTTGTAGAAAAACAAGCCCAAGCTCTGGTGTGGTTAACTGAATTACAACACAAATTTAATTTCCAGCCTTATAGAATGTCAGTTACTGAGCACTATAATGAATAGACACACATGCACAGACTGAAACCCATGCAATTTACATGCATGTTCACAGGCATATAACTTCTGAGCACCGTCATGTGTACGTGTGTATACACTTGTTCACATCCATGCCATTTCCGCCAGTGACAGTTGTAGGAGTTCAGGTACATGTTCACACATGCAATTTCCAAATCTTTCCCATGCTTTCACATCAGTGTTCACATACAAGTTTATGTGAATGCAATTTCCAAGTTCTGTCACATGTAGGCATGCATACACCTGTTCACACACATGCAGTTTCTGAGTGCTACTCAGTACATAGGTGTGTTTACACATGATCACACACATGCAAATTCCTAGCACTCTCATATGTCATTGTGTATGCAACTCTGGTCACATATGCAAATGTTGACATGAACACAAGTTCTGAGTAAGGTCACATGTTGGTGTATGTGTGGTATGTGTATTATATATAGTTCTGAGAGTGTTCCCATGTTCCATATATTTGTATGTTCACACACTGGCAAGTATTGAGCTTTACAACATGTTGGCACATATGCGCTTGTTCATACATATGCAAGTGCCAAGTGTATCATATTGATGTATATGTATGTTTTGATACATGTGCAAGTTCTGAACATAGTCACTTGCAGGCAGACATATGTAGAAATTCTGAGAGTTGTTATATTTTGGCACAGATGCACATATTGATAAAGGTACAAGTTCCAAACATGCTCACATATCTGTCCATATGTATGTGTTAACACACATACAAATTCTGAGTATGGTCACATTTCAGCACATATGTACATGTTGGCACAAATTCTGATAATGGCCTCATTTTGGATTATATATATATATATGCATTCACATGCATACATTTCTGAGCATGGTCCCATGTTCATTCAAGAGCACTTACTTGCACATGTGCAGTTCCATGTCAGCACAAATGTGTACAAATTCTAAGCATGGTCACATATTACATATGTGCATGTTGACATACATGCAAGTTCCAAGCATGATCACATTTTGGTGCATGTGTGCATGTTGATACATATGAAAGTTCTGTGCATGGTCACATATCACTGCATATATGAATGTTGACTCATTTGCATATTTTAACAACATTCCCATATTGACACACATGCATGCATTTACAGATATAAAGTTCTAAGCATGGTCATATATCAGTGCAATGTACTTGTTTACATGTGTAAATTCTGAGCACAGTCACATATCAGTGCTCACACATGGTCACATTGTGAGCTTGGTTAAAGGTTGGCACATATATGTTTGTTCACAGATGTGCAAGTTCTGAGCACACAGTTAGTCTCAGGTTAGAGCATATGCATGTTTTGACGTGTGCAACTTCTGTGTGTAGCCACATGCCAAGGAATATCTTTGAGTTGAAATGTGTGCAAGTGCCAAGTCTGGTCACCTGTTAGCATACATGTGCATGTTGACATGTATGCAAGTTCTGATTGTGGTCATGTATATGCACTTGTTAATGTGTGAATATTCCCAGAACTCTCTTATGTCAGTGTATAAACACATCAAGTTCAAAGTATGGTCACACACATATGTCAGAACATATAAATGGGTTCATTCTCAGAAAGTTAAGAGTAGTCACATGTTGGTGACTATGTGTCCATTAACACAAGTGTGATTGTGAGCATGATCATGTGTCAGTGTGTATATTTTTTTCATATATATGTAAGTTCCAAGCTGGTTTCAGGTTGATACATGTGCTAGTTCCAATCATGGTCACATGTTGGTGCATATGCACATGTTCAATGCATATAAGTTCTGAGTATGGTCACATATTGGCACCATATCAGCACATATGTGTGCATTCACAAATGTGTAGTTCTGAGCAATGTTACATGTCCATGCAAATATGCTTGCTTTCACCCATGCAGTTCTGAGCAAAGTCAAATGTTGGCATATATGCACATATGAACACACATACAAATTCCAAGTGCTTTCCTATGACAGCATATATGTCTGTGGTTACACCTGAGCAAGTTCTAAGCATGGACCCATGTTGTTGAGTGTATACACTTTCACAGATGTGCAGCTCCAAGCAAGGTCACATGTTGGTAAATATGCATGTGTTCACACATCTGTAAGTTCTGAATACGGTCACATGCTGCTGCATATGCTCATGCTCACATATGTGCAAGTTATGAGTGCAATCACATGTCAGTGTGTCTATGTTTGTAATAAAACACTACAATAAAGGCAACTTCAAAAAGAAGACATATAATTTGGGGCTATAGTTTTAGAAGCTCAGAGTCCATGACTACTGTAGCAGGGAGCTAGAAGCAGGCATGGTGCTGGAAAAGTAACTGAGAGCTCACATCTTGAGATACAAACACGAGGCATAGAAAGAGAGAGAGACACACACTGGAAATGAATCAAATATTTTTGAAATCTCAATGCCTAACCCCAGTGATACACTTCCAACGAGGTCACACCTTTTAATCCTTCCCAAACAGTTCCACAACTGGAGACCAAATATTCAGTTTTATGAACCTACAGGGGACATCATCATTCAAGACATCACAATGGATCAGTTTATTCTTAGGTTGTGTTTGCTTGGTTGTGAGGAGGGAGGGAGGCTGTCAGGCCTCTGACTGTCTGACTGTCTGACTGTCTGACACATGAGCCATGCTTGTTTTCAACCTATGAATGAACATCAGGCAGAAACCTACAGTCCTGAATCCACCCAATTGTTTTCAGAGGGGATCAATATTTCTCAGACAATGCTATTAACAACAACCTGAGAG
The DNA here is from genome assembly GCA_021653895.1 of Mastomys natalensis. Taxonomy (NCBI): domain Eukaryota; kingdom Metazoa; phylum Chordata; class Mammalia; order Rodentia; family Muridae; genus Mastomys; species Mastomys natalensis. Next base: position 2,571,302 of record JAJTUV010000106.1, read on the forward strand.
ATTTTGATCTAGTACATACCCAACAGTGTTTTCTTTTGCTGGACTTGGAACCTCTGAGATACACTGTTGGGAAAAGGACAGCTGGTAGTGAAAAAGTGCCACCCTGGCTGCCAATGATGGAGGGAAAGACAAAGGACCCAACCTTTGGGATACAGGTTATGTGCTTTGTCTCCAAAGCTAAAATATAAACCCCAGCACAGGGACACCTCTGGACAAGGCTGGGAAGGTCAACTGTGAGGTGTGAGTGTGGCTGAACCCCTACCAAGTGGGAAGGGCTTATCTGTCTTAGCACAGACTCTCTGTCACTTCAAATGGGAGTTAAAAGGCAAGGCTCTAAGTGGATTAGGCTGGGAGATTAACTTGAGTATCCTGTGTTGAAAGGCCTGGATTCTACTCTCTCCAAGACCTTAAAGATTTACAAGGCTCAGTGATTTCAAAACTTCTGCAGCAGAGGCCTTGTGATATCCTGTTGTTGAGAGCCGGCTAGGGGAATGAGAAGCCACCCTTTCAAACTGGTTCTGCCTGCTCTGCTCTTTTTCAGAACAGCCACCATGTTCTTCATCCATTCTGAGGAAAGAACCCAGCAGGGGAGACCATCCATCCATACTACCATGGCTTTCATAGTTGGCACAATGAATCAGCTAGTCAAAAAGTCCAGATATGGGTCCCACTCTCATTTGTTGTTGAGATATTACAAGATTGGCTTGTAGGAAATTCTCAGGGCTCCTGTTGGAGCGAGCCATTTGATGTGTACATCGGAATGAAATGTGGAGTTATCCAAAGACCTGTGATTCTCAGACTGCTTGGATCATCTGAATGAGATGTGCTGAATGGAGATGAGGCAAAGGTCATGACTGATTTTCTTACAGGGGTCTTCTTTGCTAGGTAAAACCAGAAGAGAGAATTGATGTCTTCCCCACCCAGAGGAGCACATTACCATTCTCAGAGTCAAGGGCACAGATGTGATTTGCTAAGACTGAAGGTTTTTGTTGGACAAGCTAGGGTAGCAGAGGCCCTTGTTAACTGGTTCATTTTTTTCTTCCATTATTCCTATTGAAAGGGAAAAGGCTATAAAAGACAGGGACACCCACCAGGATCCTGCTGTGACTTGTGTATTATGGGGACTTTCTGTGTGATCACATTATATATACTTAGAGCAACATCCAAGGCAGAGAAAGGCAACTTCATTTTCAGACCACTGGAGAAAGTTGGCCAGGAATGACAGCCAGTAGGTGAACTATCAAGGACTTGCATGCCAGATTCCAAGATTAGAATTCCCCAGGGTCGGGGGTGGGGGAAACTTGACCTTGCTGAGATGATGCCGGCAGTGAGCCCATCACACTAAGCAAGTAGATTTTCCACTTCAGCTGTGGAATCCACATTTGGCTCAGAAGAAGAGCAGTTCCCTCCCCACCTCTCCCTCTGCACATGGTGGCCAGCTGTGGCTCCTGCCTGGGGTACGGATGGGCTAGAGCCAAGAGTGCAGATCAAAGACTTGCAGGGAAGTGTGCACTGCTTCTCCCGATTCTGGCCTCAGATGCTTGCTTTGTGGGCTGCATAAAATTAACCGTGGCGAAAGGATTGAGCAAATCTTGTTGTGAAGGGCCAAAAACTGTTTCCCTGGCTTTGTGCAATCTGATCACAACTTGAGATAGGTAGATAGTAGGTAAGTAGGAAGGTTGCAGATGAAGAAAACTCTTCAGAGCCTTCCTGATACCAAGTTATTCCAGTTTTTACAGGGAAATGAAACAGTCCTTGGCAAACAGTTCAATCTGCTTAAAATAAGATCACAGCGATCAAAGCAGTACCAATCCGCAGTTATTTAGCAGTGTCATGCAAAGGGAGAATTTGACCAATTTTTAAAAAATTAGAAAGTATGAATTATACTTAGAGCATTTTTTGCGAACTAAAAATCACTCCCGGTCCAAACCTCCCTGAGTACTACACCAGGCTTTGCATAAACGCTGCACAGGGCACCTGAACACTGAGTGGAGTGACTGATATTTGAGCCTTCACAGTCCCACACCCTGAGGATTCCAGTTGCAGTTACCAACGGACGCTGCAGATTCAGGACAGTGTTCCCCAAAATTTTTATTTTATTTTTATTTTAGGTGAAGGATGTCTGGGACTGCAGCAGATGGAACAAGGATGGGGGAGGGGCCTCTGGCTATAAGAGTAGGAAGGGTGGGAGCTGGAACTGGGCTTAGGATTAACAGTGAATGAATACTGCTCTCCACTGAATATATAGTGTGGAATTCCACCTAGTTACATGAGACCACTCTTCCTATCTGGCATTTAGGAAGATCTGAGAATTATAGTTCTTCCCATCATTCATTCATTCATTCATTTATCCATTCAGTCACTCATTCACTCATTTATTCACTCACTCATTCACTCATTTAGGCATTCACTCATTAATTCATTCACTCACTCATTACCCATTCATGATTTGTTTACTCATTCATTTATCCATTCACTCATTCATTCATCTACTTATCCATTCATCCAAATACACTATTAGCAATGTCCTGTTCCACATGCCAAAGTTAAGACATTATAACTGTCCTTACTGACTTTGGAGTTAAACTAGCATATCCAGAGCGTCTATCTGAAACTCTGGCACAGATGTTACTCAGGGTTCTTCTAGTGACACAGACTTTCCAGTTTTTTTTTTCTCTGTTATTTCGAATTTCCGTAAGTCATTAAGAACAACTATGAAGAGTTCAGACTTTACATCATCTAATTCTTGGTTGATGATGGGTCTTCACGGAGGAGCAACTGTTCTGGATCTTTCCCAGTCTCACTCATCTATTGATCACAATCCAGGGCTCCAAGCAGGCTTTGGAACAACAACAAGCAATCAAACAACAGCTGTAGCAAAATAAACAGCATCCTGGAGGAAGTGCATGTGCACATGTGGCACACTTCAAACAAACTCAGAAATCGATTTCCTCTTTCATGCATTTGGTTTAGAAAGGTCCAGTCTGAGAAAAATCTTTCAGGATCTATAATCTTATGTCAGCAATCATTTTGCTTTATTTAACAAAAAACAAATATATATATATAATATATATATATAATACAACAAAACAGCAAAAACACACACACACACACACACTCACATATGTGGAGGACTTTCCCCTCTGACCCACTCTGCGCTGTGCTTCTGTCTTCTCCCATGTTCATCTCTTGAATCTTAACAACTCTGTGAACCCATGAAAAGTTTCCAAATATCTGCTGACCAGGAATTTATTCTGAAGTTTAGGAATCTTTGCAGTTCTCTTTGTTCTATATTCTTTCTTAATGGAGTTCAGCTCAAACCTGGAATTTTCCAGACTTCTAGACAAAACCAAGTGCAAAGAGAGGAAGGAGCACGCATCACGCCTTCCCACATCCAGGGACCAAGATGGTGGCTTTCTTCTTAGGTCTCATCCACTTCTTTTCTTCATATCTTACACATTAAAAATTGGAATGAAGGAAATAGAAAAGTAAAGAAGGAAGGATGAGTTGTGGAAAGGGGATGAGGAGAGAGGGAAAGGAAGGGAAGGAGAGGGAAGAGAACTGAAATTTGGCAATCAACAACCCCAGGGGTAAATGCTGCTGCATTGAAGGACCAGTCTTTCTACCACACTGATGCTGTCTTCTCCATGATGAGGTAGAGCTGGGATTCCTGCCCCAAGTCCCATCACCTGTTATTCATGTTAGTGCTGAATCTCTACCACAGGAGATGTGCCCTTCTAGCTTCCTTTGAGCCTCACAGATGGCAGAGCCAAGCCAGCCTCCTCAGTGAGCTCAGTCCAATCTGGGTGAGAATGCTCTGCTAATCTAATCTCTCTTGCTGCTATGCAGCTCCTCCATGTGCCTTTACATACACATAGGTGTATTCTGCTCTATCCTCCAACTGTCTCAGGAATTCTTTTATTCCACATTGGTATGTATGTGTATATTATGTTTATGGAGAGAGAGAGAGAGAGAGAGAGAGAGAGAGAGAGAGAGAGAGAGAGAGAGATGGGGAAAGAGTGTAGGCAAGAACTGCACATTTTCTTTCAGGTGTAGAAGCTATAGTTATGGAAAGATGGTGGAGGGAGACTGGACATGGAGGAATGGCTAAAAACTAAGGCCCATTTGAGGGAAGTATAATATTATACAATATATAATATAATATACTACATATATGATATACTATATAGTATATAATAGAAGCATCTTAAAATATATACATATAGAAAAAATCTAAATGGAATCATCAAATAACAGGGGAGATATAGCCCAACCCAACATGTCTTTCCACCAAATGAAACTCCCAGTGCTGGGAATGGCTTACATCTAATTATGTAATTGACCCAAAGGACTCCATGGAAACCCCCAAACAACTCAGGCTATTGCCAAAATTATTGATTGCTCTCCACAAGCTGATGATGAGACTCTGTTGCTGAAGACAACATCTCCATATCTCATTGAACAAGGGAGAAGCCAAGCTGGTACCTACCTGGAGCCTTCATCTCAATGACTAATGTTCTGAGCACTACAAGCTACTCTGTATGCTACCAGAGCAGAGTGATAAACAGCAAACTCTGAAATCTACAATGGCAACCTTCATGCAAGTATACTGCTGATACATCAGTGGCACAAAAGTTGCAAGAGTAACCAACCACTTCCTGATTGATTTAAGGTCCAACTCTATCGAGATGGAATCCATGCCTGACAATGCTTGGGTGACCAAGAACCTGAGACTAGATAGGCCAGCAACTGGAACAATAAAATGACTCCTGATGACATTCTGTTGTACCTGTAGACCAGTGTCTCACTCAGTCTTCAGAAATCTTCCTCTGGCATTAGACTGGAACTGACACAGACCCACAGGTCGAAAAGGTGCTAAGAGTGAGAGGCTTTGGAACACACAGTACTAAATGAGATGTCTTCATTAAAACCCTTCCCTCAAAGTTTAGAGAGCTCTGTGGAAGAGGAGACAGAAAAATTGTAAGAGCCAGTAGGGATGGATGACACCCAGGAGATAGTGTCTTGTAGACTCAGCAGGACTAACGAACCTAGAACTCATAGAGACTGTGCCAGCATGCACAGGGCCTGCACAGATCTAAGCCAGATGGGGATTCCAGAGATGATAGGAGAAGTGGACATGGACTTCCATCTCTAACCAGGAAATTATTTATAACTGATCATGCTAGCAAAAGAAAATTAATTTTCAATTTTCTCCACTGGTGTCTCACTGGGTATACAAACCATACTTAAAGGCAATCCCCATGCCCAGCAGTAGAAGGTCAATACCATAAAAGAAAATAAATAAATAAATCAAAACCAAAACCAAATGAAAAAAATTCAATGGTGTTTTTATAGAACTTTTGTTTCATGTTGCTTTGTTTGGGCATTTTTATCTTAGTGATTTTTTTTCCTTATATACTATTGTTTCTAATTTTGTGTTTTTATGAGTGTGTGTGTGTGTGTAGTGTGTGGGTATTCGAGCATGCGTGCATGTGCATACATTTAATTCTGGCTTTCACAATATAGTCTGGGTGGTCCAACAATGGCTGTTTCACACTAGAGAGGAATAATTACTAAGAATAATGTAGTTGCACCGTCCAGTAGATTAGGTACATTAGCCACCCAAATATGGTGCTGAAGGCATAGAGAACTCCCAGGGAGCTACTGGACTTCAGTCCACATCAGAAACCCAAAGGGCTGGGTTCTGATATCAGGGCAGAAATGCAGGGACAGCAGTAGTCATTTAGGAGCTATCTCAGTTATCAGAGTGTGGTGCTATCTCGCTCACATTCTGGTCACCTTTATTTTAGTTACTAGTGGCACAAGATGGCAACTTACATACACCAAAAAGAAGTGGTGAAACACTTCCCTAATGTAGCATCCTAGATGAAAACCAGTCTAATAAGTCCTCCTTTTAATATAAATTCATTCACATTAAAACAGAGCTCTGGGTTCTCGGAGCCATCATGCACAGGTTGGCAGTGCTCTGCAATGGTCTGCGGATAGAGGGTGCTTGACTCTTTGGGGTATTTATTAGGACAGAAACAGAAGGACAGGCTTCAGAAGACACTTTAAAGAGGATGAGGGGAAAAGTTTGGTTTTTTGTTAGTTTGTGGGTTTGGTTTTTGTTTTCTGTCTGTTTTCTGAAAAGAGAAAGGGGGGGGAGGGAGAAGGGAGGGAGGGAGGAGTGTGGAGTTGAATGTAGAGGGAAGTGGGGAACATCCGGGAAGAGATGGAGGACGAACTGTGATCAGAATATATTGTATAAAATTTTTATTTTCATTAAAAACAAAACCAAAGTAAGTTACCCCCTGTTGAGTACTGCTTTAACTTTAGTGATCACCAATGGAATACTTGATCAGGTGATTGGACACTTGAGAATCTTCAGGAGGTGGAGTCTAATGGGTAAATCTAGGTCATCAGGATCCGGCCACTTAAAAGGAAACTGGGACCCTGACCCCTTTCGTTTCTTCTTGGCTGCCATGAGTCGAGCAGTTTCCTCTGCCATCAGCTCCCACTATGATGTATTGCTGCTGCCACGGGGCCCACCCATCATGGACTGCGATCTCTGGGAACCATGGACCAAAAGGAAACCTTCTCTCTTTATAATTTACAGTTGATTATCTCATGTATTTCATCACAGTGGCAGAAAGCTAAGTAACATATGTAACAGCCTAGTTTAGTAAGAGAGTCTGCAGGGATAAAAATGTGCAATTAAAGTTTCAATTTTATACTTTTGAGAGCTTAATTTTGATGTTTTCTGTGGAAGCCAACTTGGAAATGTCCAACATCATTTAATACATGGCTGACTAACTCAGGTTCCATTTTAATATGGGACCATGAGGGCGGTCATTCTGAGCCTCTTCAAGCATCCCCTTTCATCTTTAAGTCCTTAGAAAACCCAGAACATAGCCCACAGTTACAATCTCAGAGCACTTAGGAGGTAGATGCAAACAGATTTCTATGAGTTCAAGGCCAGTCAGGTCCACACATCAGTTCCAGGACAGCTAGAGCTACATAAGGAGACAATCTCAACAACAACAAAAAATTCTTCCCAATATTGCTCAGCTATTAAAAACAATGAATTCGAGAAATTCTTAAGTAAATGGATGGAACTAGAAAATATCATCCTGAGTAAGGTAACCCAATCACAAAAGAACACACATGGAATTTATTCATTGATTATTGGATTTTAGCCCAAAAGCTTGAAATACCAGAGATTCAACTCACAGACCACATGAAGCTCACGAAGAAGGAAGACCAAGTGGTAGTGCTTTGGTCCTCTTAGAAGGAGTAACAAAATACTCATGGGAGCAAATAATCATTGAACTTATCAAGGGGTTGCCAAAGGAGGAGTTAGAGTGAAGACTGAAGGAGCTGAAAGGGTTTTCGACCCCATGAGGAGAGCAACGATACCAACCAACCAGAGACCCCAGGGTCTAAACCACCAGCCTAGGGCACTTATAGAGGGACCCATGGCTCCAGCTGTATATGTAAGGGAGGATGATCCTGTCAGGTATAGGTGGCAGAGGAGATTCTTGGTCCCATGAAGGCTGGATGCCATGTGTGGGGGAATTTGCGGGTGGGGAGGTGGGAGGGTGGTAGGTGGGGAACATCCTCATAGAAGCAGGAGGAGGGGCTGGGATAGGGGGTTCCTGGGTGGGAGAGGGGGAAATGGGGTAAGGGGATAACATCTGAAATGTAAATAAACATTCAATAAAAAAATGGTAAAAATGACCAGTAAACCAGTAAAACCCAGTCATGCATAAAAAAAATTCTTCCCAAAATAACAGCTGTAAGAACTTATAAAAATAATTTTTGCATCACAAGATCAAGACTCACATAGAACACACTATCACAATATACAAGGGAGCTTAACAGAAATTTTCCTTAGTTCTTTTTTAGTTTACTTTTTATTGCTAGGATAAACACCATGACTGAAAGCAACTTGAAGGAGGAAAGGGTTTATTTTAGCACACAATTCTCACCCAAACCCCTGAACCTGCAAGGAGCAGATCTGAACCAAGCAAACAGGTGAATTTGAGTCATTTGTCGTCACAGAGTTGGTGCCTTAGAAAAGCAAATCTATTCTTTTAAGTCTGGAGCCCAGTGGTCTCTAGTTAGTTTTCTTTTCTTTTCTCCTCTCTCTTTCTCTCCTCTCCTCTCCTTCCTCCTCTCCTCTCCTCTCCTCTCCTCCTCTCCTCTCCTCTCCTCTCCTCTCCTCCTCTCCTCTCCTCTCCTCTCCCTCCCCTCCCTCCTCCCTCCCCTCCCCTCCCTCCCTCCCCCCTCCTCCCTCTCTCTCTTTCTTTTACTTTTTTTTTCTAGTTGGACTTCATCAAAATTGGACACTTTTAGTTTTTTTTGTTTTAATGTGCCACTAAAGACACCACCAAAGGCAAATTTTACACTAGGAGAAAGTAGCCTACAAATGAAAGCTACAGACAACATATATACATTTTTCAAGTCAGGGTTTCTTTGTGTAACAGTCCTGGAGGTCCTGGGACTTTCTTTATAGACCATGCTGGCCTTGAACTCACAGATATCCTCCTGCTTCTGCCTTCCAATATGTTAGAGACTCTTATGGTTTAATGGTGAGACCACAACCTGATGAAAATTGGGCAGCAGGCTCGCACACTCACAAATCAGGACTTGTAGGTGCTTGGCAAATCCCTGGTGGGCACATGGAAGGCTACTTGAGAGAATTCTTATCAGAAAGGACAGATAATCATATAATCAAATATCACTAACCACTGTAGTGTTAAAATTCAAAAGACTGAGCATCAAGCTGGAACCGTGAATCAGTTTAGAACGCTTGCTTAGTCCCTGTGAAGTCTAAGATTTGATTCTTAGCAAAGTTAATGAAATAATTGAGCAAGCCTTGTGCTGGCAAGAGTGTGATCTGATGGCTACTATCTTACACACTGGTGGAAATACAGCGAGGCAAAGCCACTGTGGAGCCCCGGGTAACCTTCTTCTCTGCTGAGTAAAGTCTTTACAGATGTGGCTAGTTGGGGGAGAAGTGCCCACACCATTGTAGCCCCTCACCTGCTCTCTGTAAGGAAGCCCAGTACACTCAATGGTGCACCAGAGTGAACTTAGTTGGAATCGTGACTCCGTTGATGGAGAGGGCCTTGGGAAGAGGGGTAAACCTTGCTTTACATCTCTCCCAGGAAAGGAATTTTAACAGCAGACAGACACAGATAGCCAGCCACTGCTGGGTGTGAGCATTCGTACAGGCTTTATTTGGAATAGCCCAAAGCAGAAAGCAAGCCATTCACTGGGAGGGTAAAGGAAATACTTCCTTTCCCTCTGTTTTAGAGATTTTTTTCCTGCAGAGTCTGGGTCTTATAATGACCTTTGAAATAAAGATGGATCATTAGGGACTGAACCCAATCTCTAGTGTTTACAGTGTAAGGGTATTTCTTGGGTCTGTTCAAATAAACACACCTTAGGAATTAGCTCATGGCTCTCTTGCAGGAAATGTACAGGAGACAGCAAGAAGACGTTTAGTCTCCTGGAGATAAGAGAAGGTATTATTTTTTTCTTCCCTTTTCTCCATAAAATGTTAGATTTCTTTCTCTTTCTTTCTTTCTTCTTTCTTTCTTCTTTCTTTCTTCTTTCTTTCTTTCTTTCTTTCCTTCCTTCCTTTCTTTCTTTTCCTTCTCCTTCCTTCCTTCCTTCCTCCTTCCTTCCTTCTTCTCTTCTTTCTTTCTTTCTTTCTTTCTTTCTTTCTTTCTTTTCTTTCTTTCTCTTGCTTGCTTGCTTTCCTTCCTATTTTTTCCTTTCTGTATGTGTTTCTCTCTCTCTCTCTTTGCATGTTGTGTGTGTGTGTGTGTGTGTCTATGTATCTGTGTGTGAACCCTTGAGCATCTCAAGGGCAGAGGCATGTACAAGTAACAGCTGCACAAACTAGAACCCTGGAGCACGCTGCATGACTTATAGGCAGCTCAACAAAAGGAGTGTCTCCACTCCTTAGCAGTGTCTCCTCTACTTACCTTGTGGCGGCCAGTGACTAGAGAGATTGCTTTCTTCAATAGCCACTTTAGCAGGCCTTCCACACTGATGTCACCCCTTGCTAGATAAGAAAGTAGTTTCTTGTAAGTGCTGTTGTCAGGCATCTTGTTCTTAGGCCAGATCACCCTTTACCTTCAATACCCCAACTAGGTGGACTAGTTCAGAGATACTTTTTGTCTAATAAAATGTAAGAATTCATTCTGGGGCTGAGTTCAGTGTCAGCACACCCACCTAGCATGCCCAAAGCCCCAGGTGCAACTTCCTGCTAACTTCTAAGGAATTATTGATTTGTGCAACAAGACAGATGGATTTCAGAATGATTATGCTCAGGGAAAGAAACAGACACAAAATATGTGATCATGGTTTTATAAACTTCTAGGTTCCAAAGGATGTATACTGGAAGGCAAGGAAACTTCCAGGGTGATGGAAACAGGACATTTTAAATATCACTGTTTTAACTTTTGAAAGTTCTCCACTTTCTCCAGATTGGTCTCTTTTACTTCTTCCTCTCCCTCCTCCTCCTCCTCCTCCTCCTCCTCCTCCTCCTCCTCCTCCTCCTCTTTTCCTCCTCCTCTCCTCTCTCTCTTTTTCCTTCTCTTCTTTCTCCTTCCCTTGCATTCTCTACACATGCAACAAAATTTGCATTTGTGTTTCTGAGTCTGGCTTTTTTGTTTGATACGTGATGTTTAACATTCCATTCCACTGTGCATGTGCGAACACACACCACACAACACAAAGTTTTCTTTGTCCACTTTCTGTTGATAACCACGAGGCTGGTTTTGTAGCTACTGTGAAGTGCTGCAGTGGACACTGGAAAATATTCTCAGAGAGAATAGCTGGATCATATGATAAGGTTTTTTGTTTGTTTGTTTTTGTTTTTTGTTTTTGTGTTTTTAGTTTTTTAAAGGAACTTTAAATAATGATCCCCAAAATGGCTACACTGGTTTTCTTTCAGGATGTGTGATGCTCTCATTTGTCACTTGTTTTGTTGATGACAGCCATTCTGACTGGGTAAGATGGCATCTCTGCCCTATATTTGTGTCTTAAAGAAGATGCAATGGAACACATGAAGACACAGGAATAGGCAAGGATTCTCTGAGAATATTGTAGGAAGTAACAACACCATTTGACAACTGCTGGGCTCACATTACAAAGCTTCCACACAGCAAAGAAACCAGGCTTCTGTGAGGCCCAGGCTACCCTCATGAGCTGTCTCCTCCTGACTTCCATGTGCTGGGATTACAGGTGTCTACTACCCATAAGCATGCTGAATAAGTTATTTGGAACATCAAGAACATTATCTGGCAAAGCTTCTTCTAGCCTGAGTCTAATGAAGGTTGTCTGAGGTCCGAAGGCCTTCCCAGTTCCTGATGGCATTTTCCGAGAGATAGATATCTAATTGGTCTATGTTATCCCCCATCTATGTAGAGGTTGCCTGTGCTTCATTGAGTTACATGGATTTGCCTGTTCAGTCTTTCCAGGTAGAGAGAAGCATTGGTGTAAGAGACACTGATCCAAATGACATGGGATGAAGACAATAAAGCCCAGATGTGTACAGCACATGAAAGTAGAGGCCAGCCGGGTGGTGGTGGCACACGCCTTTAATCCCAGCACTTGGGAGGCAGAGGCAGGCAGATTTCTGAGTTCGAGGCCAGCCTGGTCTACAGAGTGAATTCCAGGACAGCCAGGGCTACACAGAGAAACCCTGTCTCGAAAAACCAACAAACAAAACAAACAAAACAAAAAACGAAAGTAGAGGCCAGGTGAGAAGCTGGGACTGGCTGGCCTGTTAGTGTTGAGAAGAGCAGCCCAACACTGAGAGGCTGGAGGTAGAATACGAGAGAATTGTCTATCTCTTTATCCTAGCACACTCTGTGTCTGGTATGTCTCAATATTTCCTAATACTGAACTCGAGATATAATCAGACATTTTCCTTGATCCTTTATCTGTTGGATATATTTTATGGTCAGAGCAGAATTCATAACAGGGAGGGGACTGGAACTCAATCTTATTACATTAACCATGTCTCTAAATCTATGCATCAAAGTGCTCAAGGCTAAGATGGGGTGCTCAAGTTAGAAATTTTAGGCTGGCCCTGGAAGCTTTCCAGTTACCTAGGAGACTTTATTGTAGAGAGTCTCCTGGACATATCCAGTGACTCTCTTTCACAGATCTGGGTGAAACTAGCAAGAGTGTGTTTTTTATGAAGGTATCAGGTTGTTCAGATTCTCAGCAAAGTGTGGGCCCTTTGGCGATTGTGGGATTCCCACCCCTTCCTCCCACTCTGGCTTCACAAGCTGAGCCCTCCCAGGACTCCAGTACCATAGCCACAGTGTCAAAGGCAATGATAAGGAGTTTTCATTAGACCAGCATAGAGAGCTGAGACTTTTTTCTTCTCCTCCGAAATCTGTGTAAGTCTTGGTAAGTCTGCAGTACGTGTATCTGAGCCTTTGCAAACTGGCAGTTCTCATTTCCTATCTTGTGAATCTGAATTTGGAACTCAGCTGTGAGGAAGCCCAAGAAGTCTTGTGGGGATGCACATGCAAAGAGGAGAGGAAGCATCCAGCCCAAAGCCCTAACTGAGATACTCACCCCATAGCAAGGAGTTTGCTGCCCCTACGGGAAAAGGTCTTCCTTGATGGTGTCACAGAGACAGAGAGGAATAGCTGTCTTTATGTGGGGATTTGTCAGGGAGACCTGAGGAAACCTGGCTTAGCATCACTCTCTGCCCATTTGACTATTAAGCAGCCATGTGACTCAGGACAGATTTCAGAACTTTACAGACTTTTATTTTTTCCATCATTAGTTTCCAACTCTGGTCTAAACAGTCAGGATAATTAAGAGTCAGTGGTTTTATGACGCTTCTTGTCTCCTGGTATTCATTCAGCACACAGCTTCATCCTAGAATAAAGCAAGCAAGAACAAGCATCATGATTTTACTAATCTAACACCTGGTACCCAGACTATCAGGTCATATGCCACTGATAGATTTGTCGAATGAACAGATGACTGTATTATAGATGGCCACATTCTTAAAATCCATGATAAGAAAACAATGGAAAGCAAACGGTAGGAAATTCTAATTCAAGGGTCATCAGCAGCAGCTTAGCAGTCAACGTTTACTTTGTCATTCTCTGAGGAGAGTTTTAGTCATAAAATTGGTTTTGACATACAATATGCTTTCAAGAAAACTCTGTAAAGCTTTATAAACTTTATTTTAAAGAGATCTGCAAATAAAAACAATCTCAGCGAACTTGTATACGGTGAGAGTCACCGCTTAGAACAGAAGCTGTGTAGCATGACGTTGGACTTTTATTTACAATGAAGTAAATTAAAAATAAAGATGAAAATTTGCATCGTTTATAGAAACCATGTGTTGAAAACACTAAGATTTGTTTTCTGGCTGATTCTTAATTGGTCTGTGGCTGTCCAATGGCCTGCTACCTGCTAAACAGAGGACTTGGTAGTATCTCAGTAAGGATTTCAGAATGTTTGGAAGAAAACCAAGGACAAAAATCACCAAAAAAAAAAAATAAAATTTCAAATGTTCTCTTAAATTCCCCCAGATGGTCAGATGTTGAAGGCTTGGCCCAAAGGTGGCGACTCCATTAGAAAGTGGTAGATTCATTCTGAGATGAGGCCCGTGCATAAATAACCTTGAGGTATTCCCTTGATGGAGCTTGCAGGGAGGGCCATCTCTTCCTCATGCCCTCTTTAGTTCTGGTGATGAGGTGAATGGGTTTCCCTTGCCCTATTCTCTCAGAATGACATTCTGCCTCAACCCAAGCCCAAACAGTGGGGCCACCTGACCAGACTCTAAATCCTGTAAGTCATAATAACCCTGGAGTCATAATAAACCCTTTCTTTGTATATATTATCTCAAGGGTGCGTTTACAGAAATGGAAAGCTGACTGACACTCATAAGCAGATGTTGGGGGCCCTGTCTTGAAGCTCATGTGATCTTCCTTTTTGTCCTCTGGGGGTGTCCACTTGGCTTCCAACCATAGGGACCCACATGATAAGTTCTGGCCTCAGGCGCTACTGTTGTCCCAGAAAGTTCACCGGCGCTGACTGTCTGGAAGAGGCAGTCAGGAGGATGTACTTGGTCTGCCAAGGTTGAATCCTGTTAATAGTCAGGGATTTCCTGTCTTAAGAGCAAAAAGGTGTAGCCACGCCAAGCATAATTAAACACTTAGCCTCAGACACTTTTTGTAATTTATTCATAACACCAGGGTATGGTTTGTGTCCTTCTGGGAATTTAGGGTTATTGCATTGAGAGGAAGAGAAAGACATTTTTTTCCCCTCCTGAAATTTCTCACTTGCTTCTGAACTGAATTTTCTCACTTGCTGCTTCTGTAATGTCTCCAGCAGGAAGGAGTAAAACATTACTTCAGTCCTGTTTTTGCAAACCAACAGATTCAAGGTCTTTAGGCTACAAGCAGTTTGATAGTTCCTACAACCTTCCAGGAGTCTGTCTACCCTTCCTGTACAGAAAATTGGTGTGGTGTTTTGTGTGTGTGTGTGTGTGGTGTGCCCCATCCTGTGTATGTCAAGGAGTGTAATGACTGAGCCAAGGGCCTCATGCATGCTGGGTGAACACTCTGCATCTGAGCTACATTCATCACCTCACTTTCAGACTCATTAAGGATTTGAAACAACCTTTTCATTCTGATTGGCTAGATGAATAATTAACTCATTGTTTTCCTATCTTTATCCCAGGGTTTAAGTGTTTTTTTAGACTATTAACTTAAGTGCTTCTTTGTTGCTATCTATCTGTATAGATATATCTTGCAATCATCTATCTAATGCAGATAAACTTGAATACATTTATTAAGTACAGTGTTCTGAAATATGTAGATATTGTGGATTGGTCACATTAATCATATACATTACTTAACAAACGTATCCTTTTTTGTGAGGAGAATACAAATCGGTTTTGGCAGTCTTTATGGCTGTAATAATTTTTAAAAGATTTTTTTAAAACAGTCTTTATTATGTATCTCTGGCTGTCTTGGAAATGATCTGTAGATGCCATTGATCTCACAAGTTCACAGAGATCTGGCTGCCTCTGCTTCCTGAGTGCTGGGTTAAAGGTGACAAACCCACAGCCAGTTGTAATTATTTCCATTAACCAGTTGTCACTGTGGTGTACATAAAGCATTTCTCTTAGATTTATGCTAAATGTTCCCATCTTCAAATTCTGATACCTGCTGGAAATAAAAGCTAACCTATTTATAAACTATGTGCACAAGCCTGTGTCTATGATCATGGAAGAGATACATGAATTCAAGTGAGGTGACAGGCAGGGGACGCAACTGCAAGTAAGTAGTGGTGAGCAGAGAAAGGAGAGAGAGAGAGAGAGAGAGAGAGAGACAGAGACAGAGAGAGACAGAGACAGAGAGAGAGGACAGAGAGAGAGACGAGAGAGAGACAGAGGCAGAGGGAATCAGAGAAAGCTGGACATAGAATAGCAAGAATTAGAGATTGGGGTTCAAAGAGGGACTGGCTAAAGAGAGGCTGGACTTGATTGGTACATGAAATATATGCATGTATTAAAATGTCACACCAAACCTCATTAATATGTGCAATTTATTCATGGTAATGAAAAATGACACCAACATCAAACTGCAGAAATTTAGAATTGTATGGGACAAGATAAGGGCCCTGCATCAATCAGCACAGGCTACATTGTGCTGTGCTGCCAAAGAGCCCACTGTGGCTCACAACTACCTGTGACACCCAGTTCTAGAGTCTTAAAGGCCTTCTTCTGGCCTCCACAGACACATGTGACATACACTCACATAGGCATACACACTCACATAACGAAAATTGGGGACAGGGAGTATAGTGTTTGTGGTCAAATCTCTCTGTGAGAACTGACTTGCGTTTCTGCCCCCACCCACGCCCTCCACATAAAAATTCATTAAACAATGAGAGATTGAGAGATTCAGCTCCATTGTGGTTTTAATATGGCTCCCAACCTTCTTGGACCAGAAACTTAATCCCCAGTGCAACAGTGTCTCTCCATATAGTACAACAACTTAATCTGTGATGAGGACTATTGTTATTGTGAACGTGGGTTAATTTCTGCAGGAGTAGGTGGCTTTGTTATAACAGAAAAGAAAAGCAAGCTCAACTTTGAGGGTTCCCTTTGCTTCCATGCTCTTCCTCCTTTACTGTGAGATGATGTCTCATTAGTTGACAGCACCACTGGACAAGTAAGCTTCCACTGCTTATAAATTATCCAGTCTTGGGTGTCCCGACCCACACTCTCCCACGTTTGGGGACCAGATGACCCTGTCTGTTAGGGTCAGTCAACAGGATCTAGCAAGAGAGAGAGTGGGGATGGAGGGCAAGAGACACGAAGAATGGAGACAAAACAGAGAGTCTGTTCAAGTCCCGTTTATTGAAAGGAAATCCTGGGTATATATAAGCATAAGCAGGGGAATGCAGCTGAAGACACTTTACTGTGTGCGCCTTGCAGCTGGGGCACTAAACAACAAAACAAGATATGTGAGAAAAACAAGATGTTTATCAGAGTGTGCTCAGCTGTTGTAGGCTGTTGGCAACAAGTCTCTTGTCAAGATATCTGGCCTGAGATGGCTGCAAAGATGATAGCTGCTTTCTGCTAGGAGTTGGCTCCCAACACTTGGACATTCTGTTGTGATACCAGAGCACAGGCTCAGGCAAGGTCTGGGGAAGCAAAACATTACCCATACAGAGAAGAGGGGAAGTGGAAATCGGGGGTTGGGGGGGAGATGGGAGAGACTCAGGCTGGAAACTCAAGTGCAGGCACTGTTGGCAGGGCCTTAAATAGAGAGTTTTGAGTGGAGACCGGGATCCTTTTGGGAGTCTAACCACCCTGTGGCCATTCCCCTTCTGATCCAAGAGAAAAGTGAGCCATTCTGATGGAAAGATCTCTGCTAGAGGCAAAGTGGGTTCTGCAGATATTACAAGCTGTTCTCGGGTCTGCCTAGGGCTGGCTGTCCCTAGAGAGCTCTACGAGGCTATTCTTTCCCCATGGATGCTACACTAGTGGAGATCCTTGCTAATGATGAAAAGTCCTGATTCCAAGAAGCCATGATCCCAAGAAGCATTCCTAGTCCCTGGTGGAGAGCTGTGGATGCTGCTGCCAGCTTCTATTGTGCTTAGTTCATCTCAGGGATGGGAGCATGGCCTTGTGCACTGAAGACAGAGGAGCCAAGAGGGAGAAAAGGAGTGATGGAGACAAGCATGTGGGGACACAGCATGGAGAAACACTCTAAGAATTGGGAAACAGGGAGAAACAAAGGGTCTTGTAAAGAGGGCAAGAGAGGTGGCAAGAGGTTGGGATTGTTGCAGAGCCACAATAGGAACAATAGTAAGCAAAGATGTTCTGCTGAGCCGGGGAGTCTCATGTCCCAAGTACCTGAGAAAGGCAGTCGGAGAGTCTTTGTGGCTTGTGGCTTACCTGCATATTCAGGCTGCCCCACAGGGTCCCCCTGTAGCACTCTACTAATCTCCAAGAAGGAAACTCACTGTCCAAATGGTGTCCTGTGCCTAGACACTCCTGCTCCTTGGAGCTGGTTTGGAGGATGCCAGTAGGGAGAGTTGGGCCTCCTGACTGGGCTTGGTTACATCATTCGGTAGACTTAAGCTTTTAAGCTATTTTATCCACCCAATTTGATCACAGACTCTCAGGAAGTTGGTTAACATTGGTGTGGTTAAATCAGAATCTTCAGATAGACATATGTTTTAGAGTATTGTGTGTCTGTGTGCAAAGGTGTGTGTACACATATGTGTGTGCACCTGCATGTGGAGGTCAGAGAACCAATTCAGGTGTTGTTCCTTAAAAGTCTTCCACCCTTTTGTTTGAGAGAGATCATTCCGCTGGCCTGGAACTCTCCCAAGCTGCCTAGGACAGCAGACCAGGGATTCACTTATCTTTGCCTCGCATCTCTCTCTGGCTGTGACTACAAATGTGTTCCATGACGCCCACCTTTTTCCTTAATCCTAAATGTCTGCACTCAAATCTTCACACTTGTAAAGCAAAGGTTTTACTGACTGAGCTGTGTCCAAGCCCCTTAAGCACTTTTTTTTTTTAAATCATCCTAAAGCATATAAAAACCCTTTTGCCTTGATTATCCCAACTGATATCTTTATCATTAAACATTTTCATTTACTCATTGAAAATTTTATATATTTATACAATGTATTTTGATCCATTTGGTATTATTCAACTCTGAATGGGAGGTGGGCAATGGGTTTATTACAAAAGACACAGCTCAATTCCATCTTTCCACATAGAATCCAGTACCAGGGCCTAAGAGACACATGGTGGCCATTGTATTTGGAGGATTCCAAGCTGTAGGTTGACACAGTTATGCCTGGCACACTACATACCTGACATACCTGCATATTTGCATATGTATGTGTATATATATGCAAATATGCCACATATAACGCATATAACACATACACGTGTGTGTGTGTGTGTGTGTGTGTGTGTGTGTGTGTGTGTGAATGACTTACAGGTTGTGGTTCAGCTAATCCAACAATGGCTGGCTATGAACAGAAAATCCATGAATTCAGAAGTTGCTAAGTACATGAGGCTGATGTCTCAGTTGGTCTTCAGTATGTGCTAGATTCCTGAAGAAGTACGTTCTAGCACCAGTGACGAAGTGAGCTTGCTGGCATGTAAGGACAAGCAGATAAAGAGTAGAAGCTCTTCCATGTTCTTATATAGACTTCCAGCAGAAAATGTGGCCCAGACTAAAGTAGATTTTCCTGCCTCAAGATCCAGATCAAAGGCATGTGTCTCCCTATCTCAAAGGTCCAGACTAGAAGTAGATTCATCCACTTCAATCAAAGCAAAAATCTCATAGGGATGCCCTTTAACTCTGGAGTGTCACTCATTCTAGATGTATTCAAGTTGACAACCAAGAATAGCTATCACAAGTCCAACCTTATAAGCTTGACACCAACCAGTATCTCCTTATGTCGTGATTACCTTCCAAATGAAAACCAATTCAATCATATGCCTAAACATAATATAACTATCCCATGTACAATCGCAAATGCATTATGTATATTTATACAGGTCATAATTATGCCTAACATAATATAATTAGTCATGTACAACCGCAAACACATTATAAAGTTTGAATCAGTGGCAATGTCCCTTGGGGAACATTCTTTTACTATCTCAAACTTAAATATGATAATCATAAATATTCTCTTAATTGATGCTACAGCATGATAAAGATATTGAAAGAAAACAAAGATCTCTACAAATATATTCTTAGCAAAATACAACAGAAACACTCAAGTCATACTATAATTCTCATTTCCACATCTGGTCACATGGCCTATCCGGCATTTATAAGTACCTCCCTTACTACCCAATCTGTATTTCCCCCACCCCAGCAAGAACTTCAGCAGGTCTGAGCTCTTTTCCTGAAGGTGTGACCCCTTCATTCCTGATGGGTCTATGCCCTTTGTTATCCTTCCTGAATTAGGTTGTTGTAGCTCCCGTTGACTTTAACCACACATTCCTATGGCATGGAGAGACTAGCTGAAGTACTTCTTGCCCTCCTAGTCCTTGACAGAATCCGTATGTTTTCCTCTGCACCTTGTCCCTTCTTGTCTCAAGGACTTATTTTTCTCAGGGAAATGTAAACCTTATGGTCTGATCAGTCACTTGTCATTCAGCAAGCTGAGGGAATGCTTCTGATATTCAGGGAACCTGAGGAGCTGCCACAGGCTTGAGGCACAAGAGGCTGGCCTAACCAAAGTCAGACAAGGTGCCTTTCCTGGCGTAGAAACCCAGGAGCAATCATACCAGACAAAACCACACAAGTCTTCGATTCTCTTTTTCCTATCCCTGACCATCTCCTCTTTCTATTAGAAAAATCCATGGCTCAGGTCATAAACAATCTCAGGTGACAGAGGATCCTAAGGAGCTCCAGCCTGATTATTAATGTCTAGCCTGCTCTCGGTTTCAGCTGAATTGAGCTTCTCTCATTAGCATCTTTCCTTCCGATTCAGAGGGTGAATGGCACCAGGCCTGAGGAATCAACCCATTTTCAAACGCCAGGAACTTGCTCTCTCTCAGGAAAATAGCCAAAGCCTCCAGTCCACTCTGATAAGCACACAGGCAAGTGCTAGTGAAACAGTCTGATATCAGATTTATTTTTTAAAAACACTATGGACTTATAAGGGTAACTGCTTGTCCTGGGGTCTGCCCAGATTTCCACTTGTGTGTCTCAGTGCCGAACTAGCAGTGGCCATGAGAAGCCTCGATACAGGCTGGCTGCCGCAGACTGTACTGAGACCCACAGTCAGTACAAACACAGACACACAGACACAGACACACACAGACATGAGACAGACAGACACACATACCCATGTTTGCACACAGTGCAAATTCACATATGCACACATGCACACACATACACCAAATCTGCTCTGTTCTGTTCTGTGGAGGAAACAAATACACACCTGTTTTAGGAAAATCTTTCACAAGAAGTAGGAACAAATAGTTTTCTGGGTAAAATAAACTTAATTTTAATCCTTATTTGGAGTAGGCACAACATTCCCCTACATTCAAGAAGATAAACCGTCACCATTCCTTAACCATGTATGAGTTGGGAATGAGTTAGCACGTTCAAGGACTGATGTTGTGTCTCCATGGTTCAGAGACAGGAAACTCAGCTCAGCATAGCATGGAGATGAAAAATGTGTGAGATGCAAGGACCAACCAAGGACCCTGTTCTCTCATCCATCCAGAGACAGGAAATAACTACCTCACTCTCCTTGAGCTATGGCAGGGTCAGGGAAAGCATGGGAAACAGACTATCATCGGGCTTGTTCACCCCGTTTATTCTATCTGAGCTGCATTTGGATCTGTAAATAGTTCAAATACAGCCGAGGAAATATCCGTGGGGAAGGAGGCCTGTGGGCAGGCTTCTGGACAGGTCATAAAGTCATTTTCACGTTTAGTTTTATTCTCTATGTTTGATATATAGTGATGATGAGTTCATTTGAGATATAAACATGCCCCATAGGGTACCATCTGAGAGCTGGTCTGTCAGGCAAGGCACCTATGGTAGAGAATGCTGTGGTTTAAATATACTTCATTCCCTTCAAAACTCACAAATGTTAAAAAAAGGAAAAGACTGCATTGGGGTGTGATGTGTGGAGGTGGGCTGATTAGGATTAGGGTGGTCAAGGTAGAGTCCCATGATCGATACTCTTGTTTGTCTTTGCTCAAGTGTGAGGTGCGAATATGTGCAATTGAGTGTGGAGGTCAGAGAAAACCTCAGATATCATTTCTCAGGTGCCATCCACCTTTGTCCCCTTCAGATCAAATCTCTTACTGGTCTAGAATTGATGGAGTAGGTCAGGTTGGCTAGTCAGTGAGCCCTAGGAATCTGCTGCTCTCGACCTCACCAGTGCTGGGGTTACAGGTGTGCTATTTGGGGGAGGGGTGCTCTGGAGATCAAAGTCAGATCTTTGTCCTTGTGAGGGAAATGCTTCCTAGATACCTTCCCAACCTCTTACTAGTTAGGCCGGCTCAGTTTTCGTTTCTGTTGCTGTGATAAAACTTAGGAAGGGTTTACTTCAACTTACAGGTTGAAGGAAGGAAGGAAGTCCAGGTGGGAAGTGGAAAGCAGGCCTGTTTGCTGTTTCATACAGCATGACCTCCAACCAAGGAAGTCACTTGACAGCCAGAAAAGTTGAACAGGAACCAGCAGGATGCAGCTTGCTGGCTGACTCACAGGACAGCTTATACTCATCGGGTAGCACCTGCATAGGGATGATGCGCCCACAGTGGGCTGGGACCTCCTGTATCAATTCACAATCAGAACAATCCCCCACAGCCATACTCACAGGCTAATCTTATCTAGGCAGTTCCTTGGTGGAGGCTTGGGTGACTCTGGACTGTGACAGTTGATGTTAAAGCCAACTGCAATAGATTCCATGTCCTGAAGGTTCTATAATGCCCCAAAACTGTGTTTGGCAGAGGAGCAAGCCTTCAAATGTAAAAGTCTATGGGGGGAATATTTCAAATTCAAATATAACACTAGGAGATGTGTTATAAAGACTTTGGCTTTCTTCTCTGAGAATTTCATATATGTTTAAAATATAATCCATCATAGTCATACCCTTCTGCCACTGAAGCTTCTTTCAAACTCTCCCAACACCCCTTCCACCTCTTTGATGTTCTCTTTACTTCTGTATAATCAATGAGCCCAACTAGTGCTATCTGTGCGTGGCAGTGTGAGGCCACCAGTTGGAGCAAGGACCAGTGGCCATATCCCCAAAGAGGAGTGCGTTTCCCTAGACAATCATCAATTGCCAATAGCTCCCAACTGAGGGAAGGGGGGGTTGGAACCTTGAGAGCCCCGCCCCCACCCATGCTGAAATGTTGATTGGCTTGATGTCCTATGAAAACTTTTATATAGGATGGAAGGGACCACAATGGAAGTTTGCCTATCTAGATTAAGCCTGAACTCAGGCCCTCTTTTTTTTTTTTTTTTAATCTTTCCCCATACAGATGGAGCATGTCTTCGACTAGCAGTGCAGTTATACACTGTCCAGTCTTAGGAAGAGCTTTCCTCAATAAGATGTGCTGATTTCTTTATTCTATCTCAATGAGAAGGCTAGCTAGACTTGGGAGGGACTACCCATAGTGGTCCCTCAGCATTGTGCTTCGCAAAAATAAGTATCCCAAAGCCAAGCGAGGCTCCTTCCTTTCGCTGATGTCCAGATGACAAAGCAAGACTGGCTTGAGCCCTGTTAAAAGAAAGAAAGAAAGAAAGAAAGAAAGAAAGAAAGAAGAAAGAAGAAGGAAGGAAGGAAGGAAGGAAGGAAGGAAGGAAGGAAGGAAGGAAGGAAGGAAGAAGAGAAAGAAAAAAAAAAGACCAAATGGCACGAACAGAAAAACAAATGAATTTAAATTCCCAGAATTTAGTACCTGCATAATCAGAGTCCTCCACCCCCACCCCCATCCCCCTCAGCCCTTCTCTGTGTGTTAGTCTCCTCTCATGACAAGAACAACTTTAATTTAGAAGGAGACTGCTTTGGCTGACAGGACCTAAAGTGATCTGCTTCTCCCATGCTTCCTCTTGCTCACATCACAAGTTCCTGACGGGTGTTTAGAGATGGAATCCTTAGGAGAGAAGTCCCTGGTACCCAGCGGCTGAGGGCAGATGCTAGGAGTTATTTTTACTTTAGGTTGTAGCAAACATAAAGGAAATGTGTGGCTTTTGTTTCCAGCCATATGTGCAGCACACACAATAAAGGTCCACCACGCATCTGGGTGAGACGGTTTGCGGCCACGGAGAGGAAAAGCATGAAAGGCGGTAGGG
The DNA here is from genome assembly GCA_021653895.1 of Mastomys natalensis. Classification (NCBI taxonomy): domain Eukaryota; kingdom Metazoa; phylum Chordata; class Mammalia; order Rodentia; family Muridae; genus Mastomys; species Mastomys natalensis. Next base: position 2,594,668 of record JAJTUV010000106.1, read on the forward strand.
AGGGCTCGGAATGAAGATTAAAGCCCAACTTCTAAGGCTCCTTTAAGTTGGACCGTTGGAGAAAAGAAAAGCCTGAATTATGTAAAAGCTGGCCAGCAGCCCACATCTGGCAACAGTCAGATTGTTTGGTAAGGAGCAGCCTCCCCCACCCCCACACAGGCAGAGCTCCGTCCAGTCAGGATGGCCCTGGGGTCCTGGCATCACATGGGGATCTGGTAGGAGAGAGCACTTCTGTCCATCTGGTCTTCTAGCCTGTCTTAGGGGATGTTCTCCTTTTCCCCAGGATGATCTTAACCCCCAGGCTCACTCGTGCATGACCCTGTGATCGAATTTTCTACAGATCTTCCAGAGAATCCCAGAGGAAACAAGATCCTTTCCTGGGGCTGCGCTGCTCTCAGAGGAGCCACCTACCCTGCAAATCTCGATCTCCCCCTGCCCCATTACAAGGATTCATTCTCCAAAGCCATGCCAGGGTCGTGGCCCCCGTGTTCATTACCTTCATTTGCTGTCAATGGGCCCAGACGCTGATCCTGGAGGGATCTCAGCCCACGGGCGTGGGTGTGGATCTCCATGGGCTTTGCCTGTTGGAGGGTGTATAATCACATACACCCTAGCCTGGCCAATGCCTGTAGCTCAAACCCACCTAGCCTGTGGAAGGAACTGTGGAAATGAAGATAAACTTTCCTCAGAGGAACAGAGCAGGGCGTTGGGGAAGGCTAGGGGAGGGTGGGGTGGGACAGGTCACCAAAGCACTTTGGGACTCTTTTGACTCAAGCCTGTCTGTCATTCAGTGCTGCTGCATTGTAGAACAAACAGACTTCACAGACAGGAACTGGTCAGGCAGGCAAGATCTGCACTTCTGCCCCAGCACATGCAGAAGCGTGGGGGGCTCAGTCACAGAAAGAGGTCTGGGGCCTCTTTTCAAAGTTAGCCCTGAGGTTTCTGTTCTGATTTAGGTTTGTTCATAAAAAGCACAGTTGGTTCCTGTTAAGTCAATAGCGTTTGAACTGCTGCTTAGATATTCATCTCCAGTAAGATCCGTCCTGACATCTCTGTGTGCGTGCTATATTTCACAGAACCTGGCCAGCGCTTCTATTTTCTTCTTTCTGTGGGGAGAAGGGAGTTGAGAGTATGCAGATTCAAATCCCACATTCTTGCTGCTAAGCTTGCACTTCCATGTCCTGTGCCTTTGCTGCTACTCCAGAAGACAGACTCGGCCTTCTCTCTTCCCGAAACTTTAGTTTCCTATAAAACAGTGTGGAAATGGAACCAAAGCTTTAGCTTGAGCTTAACCCTGAATGGCAATTTCAAAAGACATGCATGAGCTCTTTCTCAGTTTATTCACACTAGTGATCAGCAACCAGCCCATCTCAGAATGGCCTTCTCCTCCGGGATGCTACAGGTAGGGCTGAGTATGTCCTCCCAGGGCTCATGTGCAGGCAGCTTGGTGACCATGTTAGAAGTTGGAGGGACTTTAAGAAATGGAGACGTGTTTTTAGGTGTGAAGCCTGGGGAGGGCTAGCATTCTTAGGTGTGCAGAATAGGCAAAGTTTCACCATTTTCTCCCGGATGAGTTAGTCTCTTAAGAATGGGTTGTGGTAAAATGAAGCCTGTTGACATCTTCAAGTCACTTTCTATTTTCTCCCATTTGTGACCCAGCCAGGGATGCCTTGTTGGAAGCTGATCTGAGGGGGCACTTGATCATGAACTCTCAGCTATGAGATAAATAAACCTTTCCTCTTTATAAAGTACTCAGTTTTGGGTTACTTTGTTATAGCAACAGAAAATGTACTAACATAAGGAATGTCAGCCTGATAGATCTCATGCAAGAGATGGCATGGCACAAAAAGCATTCTGTAACAAAGCAGCTGTGTCTCCAATCTCCTGGGACTCTGGATTGTGGAATATCTTAACTAATGTCAATTTAGTCTTGCATCTAGGAGTCTAGGAAAGCAAGACACAGATGACTATGAGAGACAAATAAATTGGCAGGTCCATGAAAAGTACACTGAGGCATGTAGCATATGGATAGGTCTGCCATCCGTAACATAAAGGGTTGGGATTGCTGGTCAGATAGGAGTTCTGATATCATAACATGAACAGTAATGACAAAAACAAAGACAACGACAATAAAACATTTTTAAAAAAAGATCCTCTGCATGCTTAAACTGGGCACTGGTTCAGAGTAGCACACTATTTGTCGCATTACTAGAGATGACTCAATAGCCATAGCTTTGATCAGAGAGTAGAGGAATGGAAGAGAAACAAGGGTCCATGTTCCACCAGAACTGATCTGGGCCCTTGTCTGCATTAGCAATAATTCTCCTATAGAGAAAGTGAAGCCAGTGCATCCAAACACAAGCGAAGTCATTAGAACAGAGCTGTGAGCAAGATAAGCCTGGGCTGAAGTCATGCTCTGTCATTTATAAGCTGTGAAATCCTGGGTAAGTCCCAAAGTCTGAGTAATGCACACGGTCAACTGTATTATCACAGAACAGGCAGAATCGACTAATACAAACACATGATGGTTTTGTACAAAGCTTGACTAACAGTGACTGCATAGTAATCAGGATGAATGATATCAGTAACATTTACTCTTATGAAACATTTATTAAGTGACAGCCCTTAAAAATAAAAATGAATCCAGTTAGCCAGGAAATCTCATCTTCTCTGACTCTTCCTCTCAGGCTCCTACTTCATCACTTTGGAAACATACTTGTTGCCTTCTCAAAGGGTCTGTGGCAGAGTCTACCTACCAGGAGCGTGGGTGTGTGCATGCATGTCTCTGTGTATATGCAAGTGTGCAAGTGTGTGTGTCATGTGTACCTGTGTGTGTGTCATGTGTGTCTATGCATGTGTGCCTATGTGCCTGGGTGTATGTGTGTCTGTTTGTGTGTGTTGGAAGTCCACAGTGCATTTCTAACATCTAACATTTCTGACAAATTTCTCTAATGTCTCCTGATAAATCACATGGATATCGAAATCAAGGCAACCAACAACCAATCCAGCAAGCTCGAAAAAACGAACAAACAAAACAAAACAAACACCACCACCAACAACAACAACCCAGAGGTGGGAGTGGACCTTACAGAATAAAAAGTGGGTCCTAGGATGGAGTCCTTTGTGACATAGAGAGGATTCCTAGAGGGCAATTCACAGGGAAAATATGGCTATGAACGAGAGCAATAGAAGAAATGTCAGTAACCCATTAGGGTGGTTAGTACATACTGCCATTAAGGTAGAATTCTGTTTAATGAAATCCACTACCATAGAACTGAAGAGATTGTGTTGGAAGGTGTACAGAAGTAAGGATAGCTGGACTTCCTGGGATTTGGATGCTTCAGAACTTCTGATGGAAGCCTTTATCACATTATGTTGGCACGAAATGCCTATCAGCTGCAGCTCAGAGACTCACACCCTCCAGACTCACTCCTACTTGGGTGCTAAGTCTTCAATGCTGAGACTGTACCATGGCCTGTGGGGTTGGTGTGACATTTTCTTGTTATCTAATTGTGGAGTGGAGTTAAGGTACAGAGTTTAATAAGACCTGGTTAAAAACTGAGGATTAATGGAAGGGAATCAAAGCCGTGAATAAAGCATGCCACTGTAAAGGAAGAGAAAAGCATATACCACCAAGAAGACGGCACTTACTCAACCAAGGAGATGATCAGTCTCAATTTAGAGCTGCCAAGGACAATCACTGCCAAATAGCAACCCCAAATGCATGGGATTTCCCAGCTCAGGCACTGAGCCAACATGTCTAAACAGTACATAGAAATGGGGTGGGGTGATTTCCTCATGATCTTACAACTTATGATTGGTCCACATGACGAGTATCTATTCCCTATAAGACCCTGAGAAACAAGGCAAAAAGCTTTGCTACTGGCTCTGTCAAGTGTGACTTGAGATACATGTGACAAATGACCATGGGTACCCTTATCTCAGCTCCAACAGAAGTAGCTCAGCTAACTGGAAAGCCAAATGAGACCAGAGCAGTGCTTTAGTCTCTGCTGCCAGAGCCATAGAGATCTAGTTCAGTGATTAGTGCATTTGAAGTCGGCCTGGGAAAAACACCAGCAGCAAGTGTTTCCCAGGAAGGAGCTAGTCTCTCCATCTTTATGCAAAGAGGCTGGACTAATTTGACCTCATCATTTCTACTTATATGAAGTAAGAGAGCATGGCAGAGACTTCCAGTCACCCCAGGGTCCATGGTCCTTTTATCCTTGTAGTTACAGAACCTCTGGAGTCTTTTCTGGGCAAGTGATTTACTCAGGAGAGTCTATATCTCCCAGCATCCCACGGAGTTACTCTAGTCAAAATAGAATGTTTGTGCAAGGAAAATTACGATATGCAAATAATTCTGTAGAAGGAACCCTTTAGGGTCTCTTAGGAAGCCCTTCTTGCTCAAATTACCTCGAGGGCTTACTTAGAGAAGCTTGGAGCTGGGTGGTGGTCAGCTGGCCTGAGAAATGACACACAAGCTTAGGGATCAGCAACCTGGGTCAACTCCCCTTCAGGGAAAAATGCAGCTTAACTTTTTATAATCTCCACTTGAAATTGTCTTACTTATTTTCCTGGTTACTGTGACAAATGGACTGCCTGAAGGAAGCAACTTTAAGGAGGACGGTTTTATTCTTGGCTTGCAGTAGGAGGAGACCCAGTCCATCGTGACAGGAAAGCCATGAAAGTGCGAGAAGCTCAGAGCTATAGCAACAGGAACAGGAGCTGGTTGAAAACATTGTGTGTGCAATTAAGAAGTGGGGGGACATGGGGTGGAGGCCTAGCTAGCCTATATCGATTATGCCCAAGCCCTATCCCTGGCAGCTAGGCACTGTGACATGATCTTGGGTGTACTGGTGAGAGTCCAAACAGGCTCCAGAGGCATTGCAGCAGATGGAAGATTACCAGGCTTCTGTTGCACTTTAAACGTAAAACGCCTCCCAGAGGTTCATGCCGAGCACTCTGCTCAGCTGGTGGGTCCCATTATGGAGACTGTGGAAATTTTTGTTTGTCTATCTACTGGTCTATTTTTGTTTGTTTGATGTTTCTTCTAGCAATTTTAAATGTTATAATTTGTCAGATTGCTAATAGCCTTGGTATTTTTGTTTCTTATTTGGAGGGAGGCTGCTTTTTTAAAGACAGGGTCTTACCGTGCAGACTAAACTGAACTAAGATTTACTGTGTAGTTTAAAGAATTAATAGAAATACTAATGAATGAATTAATAAAATATTATATTAAAAATAAGGCTACTTGCAAAGATTAAACTCTGTGTAAACTACCGTCGAGACCTTGCTGTTGGTCAGCATGTGGCCCTGCCCAGCCTCTGGTGGGTATACTGCTAAGTTCAGAATACAGAAAAGCACGGAGAAGAATGCACACCCAGCAGCTTTTACTGGGAAGCGCCCCTGGACTGCTGTGTTTGATTTCTCCTGGCTTGTTTACCCCTCCGGGGAACTTCCAAACACTGTTTTCCTACACATATTTTCCTGTGAACCACATGAACACCCTTTCCAATCAGCTCCCTGGTGCTGTGTCACGTGTCTGAATTCCAGAAACTCTCTTCAGGCTCCAGGCAGCTCTGCAAAGACAGTTCTGTCCCGGGCAGCCTGGCCCCATCCTCTGCCAGCACAGCTTGCTGCTCAGCCTCAAGGGCTCAGACTCTGGGCTGCGTTCAGAGCATCTGGGCACCATCACAGGACACTTTTAAGGGCTGGGGGAGAGGTTTTCCAAGAAGGGCAGAGCTGCGGGTGAGGTTTTTGCAAACCGCAGCACCTTCCCGTCAAGACTCATCATTAAACTGTATGCAGAGAATATGGGTGACCTCGGGGGCGAGTGCGGTCCACACTACAGGAAAAGACTCACCCAAAAGGGACCACTCTGACCATATAACAACATGGGCAGAATGAAAGGGATGCAGCTAAGAAAGGTGCAGTGGGAGGCAAGATCTAAAGATACCCCCTCCTACCCGGGAGAGGGGGAATCCCGGAGGCAAAATCCTTTGCCCCTAGAGTCAGGCTGTGGTTTTTTCAATCTATAGTAACTGGCTCACTGACATGAAGTCTAGACTCCCTCCACTTTTGGAGTCTCCTATTCAGCAGGGCCAACAGGACAAGGCAGTGGGCCAACTGAAGCCACGGTTATGGGCATCAAAGTTAAAAAGCTAATTAACTTTCCTTTATTTGCCTAAAGTAAAAGTTGACAATAAGTCAAAGTCAGCTTGACTTGGAGAGTTGAAAACACTGTGGAAAGGTCCTGAGAAAGTCCTTCAGGCTCAGGTCATAGCCCTAAGGAGGCTGGCTTTGCACAGAATGGCTTGGAGCTCCCTGAACACAGTCTGTTTGTCCAGTCATTTAGCTTTGTCTCTCTGCCCTAGTCACACTCTGGCTAGAGCCTTCCCTTGTGAGGCTGTGCCTTGACCTTTGATATCTATGATTCACTTAAACAGTTGGCAAAGTGGCTCATCCAATGGATTACGCTGTGAAAGAGAACAGGGTTTGGGAATGGAGATGGATATTGTCCAAAGAGGATATTGTCTTGTCCTCCTTAGCCGGCAAGTAAGACACGACATGCCTGAATTCTTCTCTGACAGCTCTTTTATTCCAGGCACAATCTTCATTCATCGAAGGGGAACCCCAAGCAGCAGAAATGCACTGCTTATATACCCTTCCAAGGGGGCAGGCCAAGCGGCCTGTTCTCTCAGGATTGGTTAGGGCCAATACCTCATTAGCATAAGCCCCAGGATTGGTTAGGGCTCATGCCTCATTAGCATAAGCCCTGTGAGCTCATGCCTCATTAGCATAAGCCCCGTGATTGGTTAGGGCTCATGCCTTATTAGCATAAGCCCTCTCGGGAGGGGCTTGAGGCAGACGCATGTGCAATAGGCTTGTTTATGTAGGAAGCTGCGCTGGCTATGTCAGAAATTCGGCGCCATCTTCATTTGGCTGCCTACAGGATATGGCCCTAGATGCCAAGGAGCAAGACTGTGCAGAGCTGCCACCAAAATGTTCCCAAAGGAGCGTGAGCCTAGGCTCCTCTTCTCTCACCTAGAGCCCCTCTTTGCCCTACCACAGGATTCGTTTCCCACAGCTTAATAATTACAACGTTTTTCCTTATTGTTTGGTATATGTGTCTAAGACTTCACATTTTCTGAGCCCAGAGTTTCCCAAACTCTTCAATACGTTGGACTTTTCCTGATGGAGAGGTCCATCGAAATGTAAAAGGAGCAATTTCTGCAGAGTAGACAACGCTAAATAAGGAAGATTGGCATTTGAAAGAGCCTGGTAACTATACAGCATCAAGCCTCAAGATGAGATAGGATCTGGTGGTCGCTGATCCTCATCCCATGTTCCGAGGTGTGAGGTCTACACATACTTTGTTAGCTACATGATTAGCAGGTACTTAGGGTGTCTCAAGCAGAAGGCAGTGGTCCTGGGAAGGAAGCACTAGCTTACCCACATTCTCATGTCTTACACTCTGAGCCTTTTAGCACCCGACTCACCTCTTCCCTTCCATCCCTCCACCCATGTGATTTAACTTGAGCTGACTTTCTATAGCACTGCACAGACCCCCGACTTGTTCATCAAAGCTGTCTGACACTGTAAGCCCTATTCCCCCTACCCAGGATCCCTCTTCTCCCTGGCTAGACATGATATAGTTGCTGGTATATCAACCCAAAGCTGGGAGAGATATAGAAGAGCCTGTGGGATATTAGAACTATAGGCAAAGGAAGCCAAGTCCGACTGCTGCCCTCAGCACTCTTGAGTGCTCATCTCTGGGCAATCTATGTGAGCAGAGAGAGAAACCAGCTCCTTCAAGGGCCTCTGTGTGGCTCCATTTGCCAAAGGAGAGACAGTGACCCTGAGGACAGGAGGACAGGCAACAGTAACAGGGACCACAGCAATAAGGGAGGTAGCCTGTCTTCCCATTCCTGCCCACCAACAGGACAAAAAGCTGTGTTCGGTGATGGTTCTAGGCACTGCCCAGGGCTTTGTCTTTTTTCCTTGATATCTCTCTCTCTCTCTCTCTCTCTCTCTCTCTCTCTCTCTCTCTCTCTCTCTCCTTCTCATTCACCTGGAATTTTCCAGTCTTAAGCCTTCCTATGCTTCCAGGTGGGAAACAAGCCAGGAAAAGGATGGTTTCTAGAGACCAGTATGCTATGTATCCAGCTCCTAAGAGCTAGACATTTTAATGACATGCGTAGTGGATCACCATTCACCATGTGGCTGGTGGGAGCTGACCAATGGGCAGCCTTAACTCACCTCAGATGTGCCATGAAGTACCAGCATAAGAAAGTTGGGAGTTTCTTGACTTGTTCTTCACACTAGCTTCACAGTCCTCTGGTGCTTTGTTCTCTGTTGGACTCTCTGTGGTTCATTTGGTTCTGAATCTGCAGGAACACCAAAATCCACAGTGGCTATGGGGAAGCACTCATGCCTGATGAGAACGTCAGAACTTGTGGAATTGAGGAAAAGAATAGTGGGGAGATAGAGCCAGCATGAGTCCACATTTCAGGAACTATATGGACCAAAACACAGAAGAAGTTGAGTGGAGAGCTGGAGGGGAAATACAGGTGGATATAAGGCAGTTCCCATGGAGTCCTTCCAATGAATATGATGCCATTTCTTTTTCCATATACCTGGCTGGAGGATGACAACATACCCTGCTGTAAGAAACAAAACTGTTAACCACACAGCCTGGATTGCCAGACTCTGAGTCTCAGTTAGATTGTTCTAGTGTGACTCTAAAAAGAGGGTTGTGTAGATATAGAGATGGTCACTTGAACTCTGAAATATCATGTTAAGCACTGTGTTTGTTTGTTTTACCCCCTATGGAGTATAGCCAGAAAGCACTTCTATTTCCCAAGCCTTCTCTTGTCCCAGATTTGCCAATAGTGTTTGATGGTAAAGTCAAGCTCCCACCAATTGGATGAAACACAATTACCACCTGTGTCAGGGATAAAAGACACAAGCCATATTGGCCCCAGTGTGCTTTCTAGCCTGGCTGGGTTCTGGCACACTCTTTTCTTCAGAAGGAGTTACTTTGCTGAGCTACCTTCACTTGGCTCGTGTGTTGCTTTGTGTACTGCCACAAGCCTTTTTTGTGTGCTTCTAACTAGAAGAAGCTCCATTATTTAAGAACTTCATAAATACATTTGGGAAGTGAGTTTCCCATCTCTCAGTTTCCTTTCACCAGTGTGTCCATACGTAGAAGTGAGGAAGACAGAATAAGAAGAAATAATACTAAGAGTGCTGAAGAGATGGCTCAGAGGTTGAGAGCACCAGGCCAGGTGGCTCAAAACTGTCTGTAAGTCTAGCTCCAGAGAATCAAGCATATTTTTCTGGTTTCTAAGAACGCCTATACTCACATGTACATACCTACACAGACAGACATGTATATACACATAACTTTTGAATTAACTTTATTGTAAAAAGTTTGGGAAAAATATCATAAACAGAATTAACTAGACCCTTATATCTCTCAATGAACCTGTATACAATTAGAATAACCATTCTGAAACTGTGGAGCTTAGCATTGGGTTTTACAGCTTTATGCTATTTATTTATTTATTTTCTACTTATTCATTTATTTTTTTTATACAGTAAATCCTGACAGTAGTTCTCTCCCTCCACTTTTCCCAGTCACCTCTGCAGAAAAGATCAGACCTCCCAGGGATATCAACTAAGCATATTATAAGAAGATGTAATAAGACTAGGCCCAAACCCTAATATCAGGAGGAGGAAAAGGGTCTCAAGAGCAGGTGAAAGAGTCAGAGACACCTCTGCTTCCACTGTTAAGAGTCTCACAGAAACATCAAGCTAACAAACATAACATATATGCAGAAGACCTAGCTCAGTAGCTGTCAAGGGCTCAAGAGATATGGTGCACTGATTGAGAGCGCACACTTGATTGTGTAGAGACTCTGAGTCCAGCACCAACATTGGGAGACTCACGATCTCTGGTAACTCCAGCTGGGAGTGGGGGGTTTCCATGACTCTGGCCTCCTTGGGGACCTGCATTGATGTGCACATACCCATACAGAGACATGGACAAATTAATTAAAGTCTCAAAATGAGTTTAAGAAATAAAAATTAAAGAAAAAAAATCATGGTATTTTTAACAGTGTTCATTTTAGATTCAAAATGATGCCAGCACCACCCTGACAATGGTTTCTGTGTCAGGGTCATTGGTAGTAAGGTCATTGGGAAACCTTGGGTTCCAGGAGAGGGGTGCCTCCTTCCATTGGCAATGCAAGTGCTTAGGACTTTGCTGGCCTGGGAGGTTAAGGACTGCCAGGCTTTTTAGAACTCTAGTGCTGTACTTTGTGTGTGGTCCAGATGACCTTCCCAATGGTTTGTTGTAATTAGCCTTGGTCTCCACAATGATGGTGATGATAGAGGGTAATGGAGGCAGGGCCTTATAGGAGGCCCATGGGCTACTAAAAGGTATTGTAAGACCCTAGTCTGTCTGTCTGTCTGTCTCTCTCTCTCTCTCTTTCTCTATTCCCTTTCCCTGCCTTCTCTCCTTTTTCTTCCTCTCTCATTCCCTCCTTTTCCTCCCTTTGTCCTTTCCCCCTTCCTCTATTCCTCTTTCTCTCCCTCCCTTTCTTTCTCCTCTGCTGGATGATATAAAGCTACATTTGATGGGCCCTTCATGGCTTTGACAAATGCCTAAGATAAATAACTTAAGGAAGGCCCATGATTAAAGAGGTTTCAACCCATGGTCAGCTGACTCCATTGTTTCAAAGCCACGGTAGAACTTGGCAGAGACTGTGGTGAAGCCAACTTTCTCACTTCCTGGCAGCCAAGAAGTGTAAAGAAGTAACAAGAAGGGCCCTAATGCAAGGTCTGGTTTCTAAGAACACATCTCAGTGACCCTTCAAAGAGTCCCCACCCTCCTTCTATCACCTACCAATAGTCCATTTGGATTTTGAACCTATCAGTGGATTAATCAATTGATTAGGCCAGAGCCTTTGTGGTGTTATAATCTCTGTAAACCCTCTCACAGGTACAGGTATGCCTTACTAATCTATTTAGCATATCTCAATCCAGTCCAGTTGACAGTCAACAATAACTATCACAAAGGTCTTCCAGACATGTACACCTCCACTATCTGTTAGTACAGCCTGAGGACCATTTCCAGTGCCATGTTATTGGCACCTCCAAACCTGTGAGCTAAGTGAACCTTTCCCTTTTACAAGTTGGTTAGCCTTGTGCATCTCATTGTAGAAACTTAAAGTTGACAAACATATATATTGAGGGCTTGTAGCTCCTCTGGAGGGCCTGGGAGCACTCTGCTTTTCTAGGCGAATTCTTCTCAGATGTCCCCACCAAAACTTCATCTGTAGAAGGAAAAATTATTCCTCAACCCTAAAGATGGCTGCCTATATTACTAGTGTCTGACTGCTTGGAGGTAGGATCTTGTTGATCTGGGGAGGTATTTCAGACAATGGGCAGGAAAGTAGGTTTGGAAGGAAAATTGTAGCAGTTGATTTGACTGCAGCAGTTGAATGGAAGCTGGTATTTCTGGCTCTGCCAGAAGTGACTTCCCAGGAAAGCTATGCTGGTTTCCTCCCTGGAGAAGAGTTCTGTAAGGAGTGAACCTGACTCAATCCATTGAATGACAACAATCGCTTGGAATGCCCTAGTCCTTAAATGACCATATCCTGCCAGACAACTCCAGTATGTTTTCCATCACTATAATCTCTCACTTCCCTTAGGGGGTCTTTGGTTTTTTAGAGCCATACCAGAGATGTTTGCATCAGTTTCCCTATAGCCTTCTCATCTTTGTAGCCAATGCTAAGATCTGGGTGGATGAAGAAGTAGGAGAAAGGCATAGAAGATGATAGAAGTTCTGTTCCTTCAGTCTCTTATTCTCTAGTTCGTTACTATATGCTTCACTACCACAACTTCTCCCTGCTTGTCAGAGAACCTCTATGCTTCTCAACATCCTACCATCTAGGAGGTCAAAGTCTCAGGAAGTCATGGGGTATTCTGTTAAACCTATGGATAGAGTAAGTAGGCAAAATGTGAAATTTCTACCCCCCAAAATGTTTTACAACAGCCCCTCTGGAAACATTCTTTAGGGGGTATGTCATTCATTAGGAATCCTATTTTGGATAAAGCCATAAAAAGACTTACCTTAGCTTCCACGCCAAATCCTTAATCAAGTAACAGTGTATAGCTGGAGACTGCCAAGGCTTGCTGGAGGGAAGCCATCACAATGTCTCCCACAGGGCTGTGAGAAGATGGAATCCAATATATTCCACACAACATGAATGAATAAGGGAGTGAAGAAAGTTACTCAGAGAATCTGCTACAAATACCTCAGATGATAAAATGGCTGTTTTTTCATTATTATTAATATTTTATTGCAGAGGGGCCCCTGCCAACTGGCTGGGCTTGCTGCCGGCATGAACAAATGTCATTCTAACCTCAGCTGCTGCTTGCTCAGTGCAGGCGCGTGCTCTCTAAACTAATCATAAGCCAGTCATGAATGGTGTTAAGCAGACAATGTTTATATGATAGAAAAGTCAGCAAAATGCCTCTGATGTGACAGAGGGGAAAATGTAAAGGAAAAAATTCAACTTTCTGCGAAAATATCACCTCAAACTCAACATGGTTGTAAAACCAAAATTAGATTTCAAAATAAAAAAAATTTGGATTTTTCTAAACAAAGAAGACAAATATTGCATAAGATCTCCTATAATTTATTTTTTCTAATACTGGCATATTTATGAGAAAATAGTCTAAATGGTTTAGCTCTTGCCTAAAGATCTGAACTGCCTCAATATGGATTTTGGAATGTTGGCAGGAGAGCATAGCTGGCTATTGAAAGGCCACTTTTCTAAATTCTAAACTTCTGAGACACACTACTAGAGTTTTGAGTTGGTTTGAATAAGAATGGCTTCCACAGGCTAATATAGCTGAATGTTTTGTTTCTGGCTGATGGAACTCCTTGGGAATGACTAAGATGTATGCTCTCACTGGAGAAGGTGAGTCCCTGGGGGTGGACTTTGAAGTTTCAAAAGCCCTCACCATCCTAGTTACCCCACCTCTTCCTCCCCCACCCCCTCGTGATTACTGTCACAACATATAAGTTCTCAGCTACTGTTCAGTGCCATGTCTGCCTGCCTGCTGCCATGCTTCTTACTATGGTCATTGTGAACTAATCCTCTGAAATCATAAGCAGGTTCCCAATAAAATCTTTCTTTTACAAGTTGCTTTGGTAGTAGTGCCTCTTCACAGCACTAGTGAATTAAGAAGACCCATAAGGATTATGATTTTTGGATGAATAAGTATATAGGTCCAAAGAGACCAGAATTCAACTATGTAGTCACCCATCCACCAGTAACCATTTGTTCAGATTCCATCCATCTCTCTATCCTCCCAAGTACTAATCATTTATCCATCCATCAGTTTACATAACACTTATTTACTAACTACCCACAATGCATTTATCTATCAGTTCATCTATATATTCACCACCTACCCACCCATCCATCCAACCTATTCATCCATACATATATACCTTCTTTATATTCATTCACTTACCATCCAGTTCAATTGTTTACTTATTCATCATTAAAAGAGGGTGTTGAGGAAAGAATGTCTTTGAACTTGTCTCTAAAACTATGTGTTCAAGTTCTGACACTATTACTGATGCTATGTTGTGCTTGCAGACAAGAGCCTAACTGGCATGCCTCTGAGAGACTCTACCAGCAGCTGACTGAGACAGATGCAGATGCTCACAGCCAAGCATTGGACAGAGATTGGAGATCCTATGAAAGAGTTAGGGAAAGGATTGAAGGGACAGAAGAGGATGGGAACCCCATAGAAAGACCAACAGTGTTAACTAACCTGGACCCCTGCGAGCTCCCAGAGACCCAGCCAACAACTAAAGAGTATACACTGGCTGATTGAGGCCCCCAGCATTTCTGTAGCACAGGGCTGCCTTGTCTGGCCTCAGTGGGAGATTATGCACCTAATCCTGTAGAGATGTGATGCTTCAGGGTGTGTGTGGGGGGGGAACCCAGAGGAGCCACCCTTTCAGAGGTGAAGGGTGTGGGGGGAAGAACACTGCAAGGGGGGACTAGGGGCAACAGCTGGGATGTAAATAAATGCAATAATTAGTTAAATATAAAAAACTATGTGCTATGGGAATTTAAATGTGACTTTCCTCTGAAAGTAGAGCCTTCATGAAAGAGGGGAACCTCAAGGGATTAGGACAGAGGTTTCCCAACCAGTTAGACTACTTAGCACGTGATTCATATGTTGAATATTAAGTGAAGCTGCCTTAAAGCCAAAACCAAGAAAGGCTTATGATTTGTGAACTGCTGGAGCATCAAAGAGAGTGACTAAGAGTGGGTTTCCCATGAGGCCACCATGTGATTGTGAAGCCACGAGGCAGAGGCAACAAAGTCCAAAATGTCACTCTTCCGTCTTCACCTACTACTGAAGAGGTGGTAGGAAGGTAAATGAACAGACATTTGACCACTAAGAAAGGAATCTTTTCAGCTTAATATGTCAATCTTGTATTGGTACATGCATGAACACACACACACACACACACACACACACAGATTGAGAGAGAGAGAGAGACAGAGAGAGAGAGAGAGAGAGAGACAGAGAGAGAGAGAAAGAGAGAGACAGAGACAGAGACACAGAGTTTTGTGTTAATTAAATAATAACAACACCCTTGGCTAAATGTTTTATAAGAAATGATACACAGGAAAAAATATTTGGCTCCATTTTAATACACTCTTAATATATAGTGAGCAAGGTAGATTAATCATTAGATAATTAATCACAGCCTTCCATGTCAATTGTCAATAAGGGTGATAGTCTAAAGGTCACTAATTTATTCAACAAGCATTTACTCATAGGATTACCTTTCTCAGGCTGCATGGGCTATCCTGCTGCACGAGCTATCTCATGATACTTCACCAAGGATAGAAAATGACAAGCTGTTCGGTGTCCACACTGGGGCCTAGGAAGAAATATCTGTTCATGCTCCTCTAAAGAGGAAAACACCAGAGCATTGTCCCTAACATTTGTGCTTTTAAGTTCTGATGGCCTGCTCAGAGTGCAGCTTACTGGCCTCCAGCATGGACACCTAGTGTGTGTTGCTGGTTGGTGAGGCTCCTCTCTGAACAGGTCAATGGGGGGTCAACCCTCCGTTCTTTCTCTCTTATCATCATTTTTCTGACCTGGGGTTTCTTCCCTGGAGTGTCCTGCTTTGCTTTTAACCAGAAGAGGAAGAGTGCTACAGAGATGTACGGGAGGCCTATTGTCACACAGTACTTACTACACCCCTTCCTACATGTGCCCTTTCTACATGACAAGAGAGGTTTTTGCACCTGCACATAGTGTGTGCCACAAGGGAGATATTACTCATTTTGATCAGCCACAGGACACAGCCTTTCTTGACGGCTAATGGTGTGCTCTGCTTGTCAGGCCCATGCCCATGGTCTGTATGTTTCATGTGTCCAATGTGAAGAACAGAATGAAGACAGAAGCAAGTGTTGTGGCTATAGACCCTGCCTTCCTCACCATCTGTGGTGGGCTGTGCTTTATGCTCCAACTACCTGGGAAACATGAAGAGGCAAGGGCTTGTCTCACCACAGGTGCCCTGTTGTTCTTAAAGGAATAGAAAATATAAACACATCCCATGGGGGTGACATGCAGAGGACACAGAGGTAATGGTGCCTCAGTTGAAGATCTTCCCAAATTACAGAGGTCTGTTCTCAGAAGACATGGTTTGGGACAAATTCCTGAAGAAGAATGACAATCTCTTCTTACATGGCCCAGAGACAGCCACAGCGGTCTGCTTTGATGGTATATTGGTCTATAACCAGACAAATTAGGAATTTCCTCTTTTTATCTCATGCTTCATATTGTAGCATACATTCCGGTTCCCTCTTCTCTAAAGATTGGGAACAGATGGTCCCTCTCCAACAAACTATATTAAGATTCACTTTTTTTTTTTATCAAAAGTCTCTTTCCGTCTTGTGGGTAAGACATTTCAGTTCCTTGCCTGCATTCTCCCTAGAGGGTCTCTGATTTAGAGCTACAAGCATTTGAGGCTAGCCTTAGAGTCGGTCCGTTTGCAAGGCTGCCAGAGGAGCAAGGAACACATGCAGTTATGATCTAGGGCCAGGCACACAGTGTTCGTGGATGGCTCCTCCTTGAATAGGGTGACTTGGGAAAGCTCAACAACGTCCGAACCTGAACTTTCTTATCTGAAAGAGAAAGGACCAGGAGAATTGCTTTGTAAACTCCTCCGACTCCAAAACGTCCCATAAATTCTAATTCTATTTTCATTACTTATTTTCCTTATTCACGACTTAGAACATATGAATCCCCAACAAAAAGAAAATATTTAGTCACTGACGGTTTTGTTCTGTACTTTCTGGGTGTTAGATTCTTACCTCTAATCAATGAAAGTTTACAAATTTGCATGTCTATACTCAATGACCTCTCTCTCTCTCTCTCTCTCTCTCTCTCTCTCTCTCTCTTTGTGTGTGTGTGTGTGTGTGTGTGTGTGTGTGTGATTCACTCAGAATTTTCACTTAAATGGTTTTGGAAGAGATAGTACAGTCATATGATTCAAAAGTCAAGTACAAAAACACACATGGGAAAGGCTTCCTCCACATCTCTTGCCTCCTAAACCCTGACCCCTCTTTACCCAGGACTTCCATCTATACCTGCCCACTTCCCTTGGTCTCCGGATACTAGTTCAGTGGTACTCTATACACACAAGAACAAATATGTTGTTTCCCTGTGCTCTGGTAACCCATCAGTGCCTCTCCAGCTTCACTGGAATCCTTGGCATCTTCCCATATCTATATTTAGACCATGACCTATTGTTTTTATAGACTCAGAGTATCCATTGTGTAGTGGTAACATAACTCATCCTTCCAGTCTTTTGTAGATGACAGCTAGCTTGCTTCTAATCGTTTGTTATGGCAAGCAGCACTATAGAGAACAATGTGGCAAACAATGCAATTTCGTGACCCATGCATTACTGCTGGAAGATGTGTTTCTAGAAGTCCAGTCACCAGGTCTGGACCAACTATAGCACATTTCTCCAAGTGCTGACAGAATGCCCTTTGTCAGATGAGCAGTGCAAGCAGCAGTGAGATTCTTCTCGTTCTCTAGGAGAAGCTGCTCTTTTTCATGAATGGCATGGAGATAAGTCAAAAGAACATATAGAGAAACTGAGGAAATCTGACAGCAGGGGTAATATCTGTTCTGTAACTGTGGAACTGGTACAGAGTCTGATAAGAGCCCCAGTTCCCCAATATAGCCAAGGACATCTGAGGCAGGCTGTTTCTCTGTTGGCAAAACTCACTAGTAAAGGAAGAACACAGATGCCAATGGGGTGTGCTCCATGATCAGAATTTCTTTAAAAAACAAAAACAAAACAAAACAGGGCATACATAAAATTGATATCTAGGTACAATCAAAAAGGAAATGGCTGGGCATCCTGATTGTTTTCTTACTGATTTAATACAAACCCAATTGATCTGCAAAGATGAATCTCAGTGAAGAAAAAGACCTTGATTAGACTGACCTATAGGCAGGCCTGTGGGGCATTGTCTTGGTTAATGATTGATGTGGAAAGCTCTGACTCACTGTGAATACCGCCATCCCGAGACCAGGGGTCCTGAGGTGGGTAAGAAAGCAAGCTGAGCAAGCCACAGGAACAAGCCTTTCTTCGTGCCTTTGGTTTGGTTCCCATCTCCAAGGTTCTTGCTTTGAGTTCCTGTCCTAACTTCCTAGTGACAGAATGTGACTGACTTAAGCATCAGCTGAAATAAACTCTTTCTTCTCCAAGAGGCTTCTGGTAATGGTGTTCATCACACAATAGAAACTCGGACACAAGGGAGGGTGGAATCAGAAAGTTGCAAGTGTGGAAGTTGTGGGAGGAGAGTGAGTGTGGGTGCATGAGCCTGTGCACATGTCTGCTGAGGCTAGAGGAAAAAAATAATGGGGAGTGTGTGTTGGGGGAGAGGGTGGTACAGACAAGCTAATTGTTGAAAATCCCAAATAGCGCCTTTGGCCTGGGACAGACACTCAGCTGGTCTGCTCCTGTGGAAACACCCGATCCTGAGACATCCTAGAGGACCTATTGCATTCAGAGTAGAGGGTAAGACACCTTGCCCACTACCCCATGCCCCAGAGTTACAACTGGGAGCCAGGTGGGGGTTAAGTAACTAGCAGGCACCCAAAGCCCACCCCTCCGAATACCACCCCCCTTCTGCCCAGAGCCTGGTCCTTTTGCCCAGGACAGACACTTAGCTGGTCTGCTCCTATGGAAACACCAGACCCTGAGACATCCTAGAGGACCAACTGCATCCAGAGCAGAGGGAGCTTAGGATCACAGGAACACAGAGACATCTGGAATCTGAGGAGTTCTGACACAAGCAAGATAACTGGAAAGACAGACTCCGTCAGACACAGTGAGCACAGGTAACACTAGAGTCAACCAGATAGTGAAAGGCAAGCGCAAGAACACAAGCAACAGAAACTAAAGTTACCTGACATCATCAGAACCCAGTTCTCCCACCTTAGCAAGCCTTGGATACCCCATCACACAGGGAAAACAAGAATCAGAATTAAAATCACTTCTCATGATGATGATAGAGAATTTTAAGATGGACATAAGTAACTCCCTTAAAGAAATACAGGAGAACACAGGTAAACAGGTAGAAGCCCTTAAAGAGAAAACACAAAAATCCTTTAAAGAATTGCAAGAGAACACAGGTAAACAGGTAGAAGCCCTTAAAGAGGAAACACAAAAACCCCTTGAAGAATTGCAAGAAAACACAACCAAACAGGTGAAGGAATTGAACAAAACCATCCAGGATCTAAAAATGGAAATAGAAACAATAAAGAAATCTCAAAGGGAGATTTCTCTGAAGATAGAAAACATAGGAAAGAGATAAGGAGTCATAGACGCAAGCATCACCAACAGAATACAAGAGATAGAAGAGAGAATCTCATGTGCAGAAGATACCATGGAAAACCTTGACACAACTGTCAAAGAAAATGCAAAATGCAAAAAGCTCCTAACCCAGAACATCCAGGAAATCCAAGACACAATGAGAAGACCAAACTTAAGGATAATAGGTATAGATGAGAGTGAAGATTCCCAATTTAAAGGGCCAGTAAATATCTTCAACAAAATTATAGAGGAAAATTTCCCCAACCTAAAGAACGAGATGCCCATAAACATACAAGAAGCCTACAGAACACCAAACAGACTAGACCAGAAAAGAAATACCTCCCGTCACATAATAATCAAAACACCAAATGCACAAAACAAAGAAAAAATACTAAAAGCAGTAAGGGAAAAAGGTCAAGTAACATATAAAGGCAGACTTTTCACCAGAGACTATAAAAGCCAGAAGATCCTGGTCTGATATCATACAGACCCTAAGGGAACCCAAATGCCAACCCAGACTGCGATACCCAGCAAAACTCTCAATCACTATAGATGGAGAAACCAAGATATTCCATGACAAAACCAAATTTGCACAATATCTTCCCACAAACCCAGCACTTCAAAGGATAACTGATGGAAAATGCCAACACAAGGAAGGAAACTACAACCTAGAAAAATCATGGAAGTAATCTTCCAACAACCCCAAAAAAAGATAGCTACACAAACATAATTCTACCTCTAATAACAAAAATAATAGGAAACAACAATCATTTTTCCTTAATATCTCTTAACATCAATGGACTCAATTCTCCAATAAAAAGATGTAGATTATCAGACTGGATACATAAACAGGACCCAGAATTTTGTTGCATACAAGAAACGTACCTCAGTGACAAAGATAGACATTACTCAGAGTAAAAGGCTGGAAAACAATTTTCCAAGCAAATGGTCCCAAGAAACAAGCTGGAGTAGCCATTCTAATATCAAATAAAATCAACTTTCAGCCAAAAGTAATCAAAAAGATAAGGAAGGACACTTCATACTCATCAAAGGAAAAATCTACCAAGATGAACTCTCAATTCTGAACATCTATGCTCCAAATGCAAGGGCACCTACATACATAAAAGAAACTTTACTAAAGCTCAAAGCACACATTGCACCTCACACAATAATAGTGGGGGATTTTAACACCCCGCTCTCTCCAATGGACAGATCATGGAAACAGAAACTAAACAAAGAAACATTGAAATTAACAGAAGTTATGAACCAAATGGATTTAACAGATATCTATAGAAATATCATCCTAAAGCAAAAGAATATATCTTCTTCTCAGCACCTCATGGTACCTTCTCCAAAATAGACCATATAATTGGTCACAAAACAGTTCTCAACAGATACAAAAAATTGAAATAACCCCTTGCACCCTATCAGATCACCACGGACTAAGGCTGGTCTTTAATAATGACAAAACCAAGGGAAAACCCACATGCATGTGTAAACTGAACAATACTCTACTCAATGATGACTTTGTCAAAGAAGAAATAAAGAAAGAAATTAAAGACTTCCTAGAATTTAATGAAAATGAGGAAACATCATACCAGAACTTGTGGGACTCCATGAAAGCAGTGCTAAGAGGAAAACTCATAGCTTTAAGTGCCTACAAAAAGAAATTGGAGAGAGCACACATTAACAACTTGACAGCACACCTGAAAGCTCTAGAACAAAAAGAAGTAAATACACCCAAGAGGAGTAGACAGCAGGAAATAATCAAACTCAGGGCTGAAGTCAACCAAGTAGAAACAGAAAGAACTATACAAAATATCAACAAAACCAGGAGTTGGTTCTTTGAGAAAATCAACAAGATAGATAAACCCTTAGTCAGATTAACCAGAGGGCACAGAGACAGTATCCAAATTAATAAAATCAGATCTGAAAAGGGAGACATAACAACAGAAACTGAGGAAATTCAAAAAATCATCAGATCCTACTACAAAGGCCTATACTCAACAAAACTGGAAAATCTGGATGAAATGGACAATATTCTAGACAATACCAAGTACCAAAGTTAAATGAGGAGCAAATAAACCATCTAAAAGTCCCATAAACCCTAAAGAAATAGCAACAGTCATTAAAAGTCTACCCACCAAAAGAAGCCCAGGACCAGATGATTTTAGTGCAGAATTCTATCAGACCTTCAAGGAAGACCTAATACCAATTCTCTTCAAACTATTCCACAAAATAGAAACAGAAGGAACACTACCCAATTCTTTCTATGAAGCTACAATCACACTCATACCTAAACCTCACAAAGACCCAACAAAGAAAGAGAACTTCAGACCAATCTCTCTTATGAATATCGATGCAAAAATACTCAATAAAATTCTAGCAAACCGAATCCAAGAACACATCAAAACAATCATCCATCATTATCAAGTGGGGCTTTATCCCAGGAATGCAGGGACCGTTCAATATTCAGAAATCCATCAATGTAATCCACTATATAAACAAACTCAAAGAAAAAAACCACATGATCATATCACTAGATGCTGAGAAAGCATTTGACAAAATTCAACATCCCTTCATGGTAAAAGTCTTGGAAAGATCAGGAATTCAAGGCCCAAACCTAAACATAGTAAAAGCAATATACAGCAAACCAGTAGCCAACATCAAACTAAATGGAGAGAAACTTAAAGCAATCCCACTAAGATCAGGGACTAGACAAGGCTGCCCACTCTCTCCCTACCTATTCAATATAGTACTGGAAGTCCTAGCCAGAGCAATTAGAAAACAAAAAGAAGTCAAAGGAATACAAATAGGAAAGGAAGAAGTCAAAATATCACTATTCGCAGATGATATGATAGTATACTTAAGTGACCCCAGAACTTCCAGCAGAGAACTCCTAAACCTGATAAACAACTTCAGCAAGGTGGCAGGTTATAATATCAACTCAAACAAATCAGTAGCCTTCCTCTATGTGGAAGATAAACAGGCTGAAAAAGAAATTAGGGAAATGACACCCTTCACAATAGTCACAAATAATATAAAATACCTCAGGGTGAATCTAACCAAGCAAGTGAAAGATCTGTATGACAAAAACTTCAAGTCTCTGAAGAAAGAAATTGAAGAAGATCTCAGCAGATGAAAAGGTCTTCCATGCTCATGGATCAGCAGGATTAATATAGTAAAAATGGCCATCTTGCCAAAAGCAATCTACAGATTCATTGCAATCCCCATTAAAATACCAACTCAATTCTTTACAGAGCTAGAAAGAGAAATTCTCAAATTTATTTGGAACAACAAAAAACCCAGGATAGCGAAAACCATTCTCAACAATAAAAGAACTTCTGGAGGAATTGCCATCCCTGACCTCAAGCTGTACTACAGATCAATAGTGATAAAAATGGCCTGGTATTGGTACAGAGACAGGCAGGAAGATCAGTGCAATAGATTTGAAGACCTAGAAATGAACCCACACACCTATGGTCATTTGATCTTTGACAAAGGAGCTAAAACCATCCAGTGGAACAAGAACAGCATTTTCAACAAATGGTGCTGGCTCAACTGGAGGACAACATGCAGAAGAATGCAAATCAATTCATTCTTATCTCCTTGTACAAAGCTCAAGTCCAAATGGATAAAGGACCTTTACATAAAACCAGACACACTGAAACTAATAGAAGAGAAGGTGGGGAAGACCCTCGAAAAAGCTAGGCACAGGGGAAAAGTTCCTGAACAGAACACAAATGGCTTATGCTCTAAGATCAAGAATTGACAAATGGGACTTCATAAAATTGCAAATTTCTGTAAGGCAAAGGACACTGTCAATAGGACAAAATGGCAACCAACAGATTGGGAAAAGATCTTTACCAATCTCACATCCAATAGAGGACTAATATCCAATATATACAAAGAACTCAAGAAATTAGACTATAGACAACCAAATAACCTTATTAAAAAAATGGGGTATGGAGCTAAACAAAGAATTCTCAACTGAGGAAATGCGAATGGCCGAGAAGCACCTAAAGAAATGTTCAGCATCCTTAGTCATCAGGGAAATGCAAATCAAAACAACCCTGAGATTCCACTCACACCAGTCAGAATGGCTAAGATAAAAAACTCAGGTAATAGTAGATGCTGGCGAGGATGTGGAGAAAGAGGAACACTCCTCCATTGTTGGTGGGATTGCAAGATGGTGCAACCACTATGGAAAACAGTCTGGTGGTTCCTCAGAAAATTGGACATATCACTACCTGAGGACCCAGCTATACCACTCCTGGGCATATACCCAGAAGATGCTCTAACACATAACAAGGACATATGCTCCACTATGTTCATAGCAGCTTTATTTATAATAGCCAGAAACTGGAAAGAACCCAGATGCCCTTCAACAGAGGAATGGATACAAAAAATGTGGTACATTTACACAATGGAATATTACTCAGCTATTAAAAATGATGAATTCGATAAATTCTTATATAAATGGATGGAACTAGAAAATATCATCCTGAGTGAAGTAACCCAATCACAAAAGAACATAGATGGTATTCACTCACTGATTATTGGATTTTAGCCCAGAAGCTTGAAGTACCCAAGATTCAACTCACAGACCACATAAAGCGCATGAAGAATGATGACCAAGTTGGGTGGGGGGGCTTCAGTCCTTCATAGAAGGAGTAACAAAATACTCAAGGGAGCAAATACGGAGACAAAGTACAGGACCGAAACTGAAGGAGGGGCCATCTGCAGACCATTCCACCTGGTCTCCATCCCATGTGCAGTCACCAAAGGTAGACGTTGATGTGGATGTCAGGAAGTACATGCTGACAGAAGCCTGATATAGCTGTCTCCTTAAAGGTCTGCAAGAGTCTGACATATTCAGGGCAGATGCTCACAGCTAACCATTAAACTGATCATGGGGTTCCCAATAGAGAAGATAGAGTGAAGACTGAAGGAGTTGAGAGGATTCTGACACCATGAGGAAAGCAACAATACCAACCAACCAGAGCCCCCAGGGTCTAAACCAGCAGCCTGGGAGCGCTTAGTGAGGGACCCATGGCTCCAGCTCTATATGCAAGGGAGCTATTTATAAGTGGGAGAAGAGATCCTTGGTCCCATGAAGGCTGGACATCGTGGGGGGTGGTATTCGAGGGTGGGGAGGTGAGGTACGGGGGAGGCCGGGTGGGGGTACACCATCATAGAGGCAAGAGGAGGGGGGAAGGGATAGGGAGTTCCTGGGAGGGAGGGGGGAAAATGGGGAAGGGGAAAACATCTGAAATGTAAATAAAATTTCCAATTTAAAAAAAACAAAAGAAAATCCCAAATAGCATTTAATTTTACCTAGTTGTTGGAGTGCCCACAGTGCACAAATTTGACACTTCTCTGATTTTCTTTTGATGGCTGCTAAAGGAACTGAGGTTCCCCTTCTGGCCTCTTCCTGACCTTCCCCTTTCTCCCCTGGTACCACTTAGAGATGACAAGCCTTTCATTCTAAGCAATTACTCGGTGGGACCTTTTCCTCAGTGCGTCTATCCTTTCTCTGTGATTACGAGACAAGGCATACTGAGAACGGGCTGTAAAACTAAGATCCAAAGACTCAAAGGTCTCAAAGGTGCCAGATTCATTTCCTGCCTCCAGGTCTCCCTTTCCCAGGGAAAAAACCCAGCAATGCTGTTTCCTGGCTCTCGTTCCAACCCCATGAAGGTCCTCATTACAGTTACACCATGAAACCTCAGCACACCCAGCAATCATTTCGGGATGAAAAATTTAACAAAAACCTCAAGCAACCAGACAGGCTGGAGGACAGAGTTTAGCTGCACTGCTCTGCCCTCTCACCATCGAGGGTGAAGAGGAGCCCCGTTGTCAGACTTGGCTTCACCACCTTCATTCTGTTGCATTATAAGTCTCAAGGAAGTCTACTTTTCTCTGTAAGCTTTTCTGGGAAGAACAAAGGTAGAGAATTCACTCGGGAAGCCTGCTGCATTCTGGTTTCCTGGTATTCTCTGAGGAATACACAGAGTGTGTGGCATCTCCAATGTGTCCCTGCAATGTGCTCCCAACCAATGGTATCCTAGGGTTAAAGTGAAAAAATACCACTCAAGTCATGATCAGTAGACCTGAAAGTAATGTTTTTCTAGAGAGGACAGACTGCTCATAGGCAGAGATATGGCTCCCAGCTTCTCTGTGGAGCAGCTACCTCTAAATGTTGTTTGGCACAAGATCCATTGAAGTCTTCCAGGAGGTCAAGACCAGTCTTAGCATAACTAAGTTAAGAATGAATAGCAGCCAGACAGGTATACTGAGAATTATCTTGATCTGTGTAACCAATGTCACAGGAGTTCCTGTCTCACTTGCATTTAGTCCCTAATGGGATCAATTAGTGGGAAAGAGGCACCTTTCAGATGCAGGGACAGAAGGGTAACTAATCTGCTGGGTTGGCCAGTCTTAAGGATTGGTAACCTTTCAGGGCCCTGGAGGATGGCCAGGGAGAATTGGGGGTCAGGCTCCACAAATACCTCAGAGCCACTCCCAGGTGGGCCCAGGGCATTGGAGTCTAGAGCACACCCAAGTGTGAGAAAAGCAGGGTCAAAGAGCCTACCCATGCAGACCAGCTCAGGAGGGCACACCATGTGTTTGGATTTATTGAATATCAAGTCTTCGATTATGAAGTAAAGTTCATACACATATGGAAAAAAATTAAAAAGCTAACCCTGAATGTACTCATATTGGAGAGGCCATACCATATTGTAATTATACCCCCTTGTTATACATGACAAAAATGTATAGATCAAGGACACGGAGTATGATATTGGAATATACAAATATACATGAGAAGATTGATAGTCTATCAAATCAGCATCCATCAACCTATGTGGTTATGATCATATTTTTCTTTCGTGGTAAGAACATTTAAAATGGTATTTAACATTTAACATCAGTTGCTGTTAATCCAATTAGGATTATTGTTGTCGTAATTATATGCTTAAGTTATTTTCCAGAAAGCATGCATCCTGCCTAAGTGCAACCTGGTACCCTTTAGCCAGTACTTCCACATCTCTGGACGATCACTATTTTAAACACTGCTTCTGAGTTTGGCTTCATTAGATTCTAGATGGAAGTGAGATCACTCAGTGTTTGTTTCTGGCTCATTTCATTCAGCGGGCTTGCCATAGTCATCACAGTGAAAGTGGTCCTTTCTCACTGTGTGTTCCCATCACTCTGGGATCCATTAACTGTGGTCATGTAGATTTACTTTGAGGCTCTCTGTTCTTCTCCATTGGTTTATACACCTGCTGTGGTTTAATGTAGCCTTCTATTTGGAAATCAGGAAAAACTATTACCAGGCATTTAGATCCACAAATCCTGCCGCCTCAGTTTGCACATACTTCTAAGGAACCAGGAAACAGATATTTGTAAAGTGAGCTCCATGGTGTGCTTGTGAGCACTCTGAATGTTGAGTTCAGACACTGGTAAAGAGAAGATGGGTTTATTTACAGTTTGGCCAAATGGGAGAGTCTAAGTTCTTCATCCCTAGGCTCTTAATTAGGGTAGAGCTCAAGCCCGATGTGTAACACACTGGCTTTCAAGTTGTGTCTTGTTCTGAGTGATTTCTCTCTAGTTTATTAATCACAAACTTAAGTTACTTGGGGAGGCATGTATACGCCACAATTAGTTGAATGTTTTGAAGGCTAACACATCTTTAAGAATCACTTCTCTTCTACCAAGTGGGACCTAAGGATTGAACTAACATTTCAGGCTTGGCGGCAAGCACCTTTACCCACTGAGCCATCTTTCTGGTCCTGATTTCATTTTACAAAGCAGCAGTTGACTCCATCCTGACTATAAAGGCAGAGGCAGAATGATTTTGCAGCTCCATTGTACATGCAGATACCACCTGTCAAGCTTTTCTCAAACCATCAATTCCAAACATTAAAGTAACATCCTTCCTCCTAGATTTAATGTAATCAGCAAAATATAGAGGCAGTCCCAATGACAGGCAGGAGGTGACCCCTTTTAGACACTTAACTGTTATCTCCTATCGTCCTAGGACCTCCTTACCTAAGCTTCATGCCAAAGGGGATGGCTAAACCCTAGACAATCCTTAAGACCCTTCCCAGTGACAACACTTCCTGTCTGTCGTCAAGTGAGTTCTCACGTCTGGGAACAGTTGGCCCCATCTACTTCCTCTCTTGTGTTTTCTTCTTGAGTGTGGTTTGAAATAGAGGCTTATTCCTGTCTCCAGGGCAAGATAAGTTTCTGATGGCTGGTAGTAATATACATCTAATTGGTAACATATCGAGTCCATTTGTACGGCTCAAGGGGAGGGGATGGTAAATAAATGCCAGGGTTGATTTA
This sequence comes from Mastomys natalensis, assembly GCA_021653895.1. NCBI lineage: Eukaryota > Metazoa > Chordata > Mammalia > Rodentia > Muridae > Mastomys > Mastomys natalensis. The sequence goes on from JAJTUV010000106.1 coordinate 2,621,966, forward strand.
ACTGAAAGGGAATGGAAGAGGTTGTCAGTATTTCTAATGATTTAGTATTGATAAACCACTGGAACTACCAGCCCTCTATCAACTCAAAATTCAACTGATGCTTTCAGAGTAGACAAATCCAAGAGCTCTTGCCACCAAAATAAGAGGATAAGAACCTAATAAATGTCATATTAAGTTAGCAAGTGATCTTTCATATCAGTCTGTCTTGGATTTGGGTGCCTGTGACATTGATCTCAAAGAACTGGCAATGCCTATAGAATATTCTTGATTTTCCTTTAAGAGTCTGTTAATAATGATGTACATTATGCATGAATTTATCTGAATTCATTTTGACTCTATTTATAGCGTCCCTTGACATCTTAGCATAACTCACTCCACATGTGCGCAAACCAGTGTAGTAAACACGATTTCCTTTTCTTTGTCATTGTGATGCTTCATTCCCACCCTTAAGAGTTCTCCATCCTTGAACATGGTGGTCCAACATCTTGTGCCTTCTCAGTGTGTTAGTTGTGTTACTTTTGCTGTGACAAAATAACCGACGGAAGCAACTTAATGGAGGAAGGCTACATCCCCGGCTTGTGATCCCAGGGGATTTCAGTCCTTAATACAGAGAAGGCTTGGCAGAGTGGCTCCGTGGCTGTGGGAGCAGATGACAGATAGACCATGGCAGAGAGTGACTGGCAAGAGCAGGAACAACATATCCCCAAGGCTTATTCCCAGTGATGGCTTTCTCTAGTCAGACCTTCCTTTCCAAAAGGTCTAACAAAAGAGTCCACTATCCTGGCATTGTGTTCTAATACATGACCCATGGAGGACATTTCATAGTCAACCTAAAATTTTCCCAACATCATCATTCTGTCATTTCACAGCCTGCTTTTGTCAGGCAGAATCTACTTGCAAGACATCTTCCCCAGGGATCTACTCCATCTCAGGGCCATGAAATCGCTGGCCTTGCCTCTTCCTCTCTGGACTTTAACATATCTGCTCTTGATGATTCTAGGCAGAATTGCCCACAATGATCTAGAGACAGATAGTAATCTTCTTGAAATTCGTTTTTTATAATGGTAATTTAGCAAAATCAATTCAGGTCAATGTTTAGAAGACTAATACATTTATATAAATTATATATAGCTGAAATAAGTTTCATATATCATGAGAGAGGGCCCCTGGCTTATCCAAATTCGAAAAACCATCCATTAAAAATCTATTGCAAAATTTTTTTCAAGGGAAAATATTTTTAAGAGAACCTTCCTACTTTAGATATTCAAGATAACATTCAAGATATAGAAATCATGTATAGCTATCTACATATATCTACATACTATGTATGTACAACACATACGCATATATGGTAGAGAATAAATGAGAAAAAAAATAACAAATGTACGTGTGATAATTGAATTGAAAGCTGTAATTTTATAAAATTCAAATTAATTTGGAAAAGTCCAGGAAGATAGGTCTGTGTGTATGTCTGTGTATACATGTAGTAAGCATCTATGCATGCATGTGTGTATGTATGTATGCATGCATGTGAATGTGTGTGCGTGCATGTGTATCTGTTTGTAGGCCAAGGTCAACATCTGTACCTTCCTCAATCACTCTCTATCTAACTTGTTGAGATGGAGTCTCTCACTGAATCTGGAGCTCACTTACTCAACTGGATTGGCCACTCAGCAAACCCCCGAGACCTTCCCATTTCCGCCTCTCTGACACCAGAATTACACACAGACAGGTTCCTCCTGAGCTCTCGGGATTCAAACTCATCTACTCAGGCCGCCATCCTGCCCGCCCTGCCCTGTGGTGTGCTTCCTGATGCTCTTGGATCTCTCTGGCTTCTGACATCCTGCATTACTTTCCAAGACATGGCCTTGTGGTCCTGTTGACCCCAGGGTTTGTTTTCCTTCTCTAAATTAGACCCTTCTTCTCTAGCTAAGCACAGGCTGGCCTGCAGACCTAAACACAGCCCTATGGGTCCATCCTGGACCATATCTCACACCTGCTGGTTTTAAAGCAGTGTTTTATTCCATTTAAAGACATTTCAAGGGCTCCCATGATGGAGGAAAGGTGTGGTGGACTGCGGTTTGCAGAAGCAACCCTTAAGGGAGTCCTCAAGGCAGACCATGTGACATAAAAATTGCCTAGGAACTATTAAAATGGAGAAAGTGCTCTTTATTTTTTCCAAAATTAAATAAAATATGACTTCATGTTCTACTCTGCAAGCATAGACACAAATCCCATCTTGGTCATTTTTCAGGGCTTTCTTTCCCTTTATCCTCTCTTCTCTATCATCTGACTTTACCTTGCACTATGTAAGGATTTAGAGTGACCAGGAACACAAGGGGAGGTGTGCTGCTCCTCCGGTCTCGATCTCTCTGGTAGTCTGCCTAAGTTCTCTGATCCATTTTACCGTGATTCCTTCTTGGTCACTTCTAAGCAGGCCTTGTGTGGGAGCAGCTAGACACCTACCAGTGCCCTTGTATTCTCTGGGGCACACAGAGAGAGCAGCGTAGGAAACATAACATTGAGTTTAATCTATAAATTGGGATCCAGCAAATAGAACACAGCAGGCTCCCTCCAGCCATAGAAGCAGTCCCATAGCCCAGAACATCTTAGACATTGTCCAAGAAATTTTATGTGTCCTTGGTTATATAGCTAAATAAAATGGGTATACGTATCAAACATCTATCAATAATCAACCACAAAGAAACTGACATAAAGCAGTCGTCTAGTATACATACTTACCATAGTAAAGACAAAGGCTAACTTGAACACTACCCAAGTAGAGGAACTTATATATTTTGACATAAAGTTTCCAACCTAGTTGAGTACTTGATACTTCAGGTGTAGGACTTCTTCTTCAACATTTTTTACAGCTGACATTTTAATTTTATAATTAACTCTGAGAACACCACTTCACAATAAGTACATAATACACAATAGTGAAAAGTTATGTCTAGAGCCATTTCAGAAATTATTGAAAATCCTATCCATTAGGGTTACCCAAGAAAAACTTCATTTAATGATTTTTTTCAATGAAACTCAAGTCAGAAACTCAAGCAACATTTTTTTTAAAAAAATATTTTAACACAATTCCCTCTAAAGTGCTATCATGCTGAGGAATGACAGGAGGAAAATATTAAAAGTCTTTATTTTATGTAATTAAATCACTATGTTTACAAAGGAGCTGAAAACATTTCATGTACAATACAAACACTGCAACTCATACCATACCACATAGTCTTGCATCTGAGCTGAGGTATCTCAGGCAGTGTTCTGTAGCATGGCGGTATTGCATGGGATAAAGTATGCATGCTGTGAACTTAGACTTACTGTGTCTCAAAAGCACCACATGGCTGTTGTCATCTTGAAAGCTAAACAAGTGTGATTTCTCCCCTGAGATTCCCAAAATATTGAGCCCATTATCATCCCTTCATAGAGGTAGAAGGAGATTGTAGTAGAAATTATTATTTAAACCCTAAATAATCTCCTACCCGAAGTGAGACCAGTAAAGGAAGACACAACTCAATAATTATTGGTATAAATTGTATGCCTGGATTGGACAGATTTACCACTACACTATTCTAATTCCCGGCTATGAGATCCCTTATAACTTGCGGTTTATCCAGGCCTCTCTTGCTCCTCTGTGGTCAGCTTCCTTCTACCGCCAGCTTCCTTCTGCTTCTGCTTCCTCCTGCTTCTTCCTCTGCTTGCTTCTACCTCTCCCGTGGACTCCCATCTCTACTGCTTCTGCTCTGCCTTTCATATCGAATTCCTCTCACTCTCTCCTCCCCTAAGCCTTTTTCTCCGCCTCCCCTTCTACTGCCCAATCTCTGGCTCTAGCCTTTATTTTACAGGTTTTAATTGGACAGAAGGTTTACAAGACGTCACTGTGTACAGATTCAATCATCATCTGCAGCACCTCCCAGAAGGGTGGAACTAGGATCAAAATACAAGGCTGGGGCTAGCCACAACATTGATTCAATCCTCCTCAGGAGGGTGGAACTAGGATCAAAATACAAGGCTGAGGCTATCCACTGGGAACTAGGATCAAAATACAAGGCTGAGGCTATCCACAACAGGAGATCATGAAGCAGTAGGGCCCAAGAGGCAGTACACAAGGGGTTCACAAGGCTCCCAGGTAGGGCAAAGGTGGTACACAAATCTACAAGCTATACAAGGCCCCACTTCTCCCAAAGGGCACACAAATGGTTAATGGTTGCTAGTGGGGAAGATTTCTTTGGTTATTTAGCAGCCTGTAATTTGTCTAAGCTCCTTTAAGTAATGCCTCGTCTAAGCTGTGTCGAACTCATTGGCTCATCAAGCTGCATAGACTCAATTCTTTGGTCTGTTGTTGGTGCCCTATCTGGAGGAGTTTGTTCGTGTCTTCCCAGGAAAAATAACACATCATAAAACAAGGCAGTAGGGAAGTTGCAAAAGGGGAGCAGTACCAGAAGCAACTTGGATTCATTATGCATTTGATTCTGAATTACTATTGGCTCACGGGCACTCAGACGAATTACTATTGGCTCACTGGCATTCAGATGAATTACTATTGGCTCACTGGCATTCAGATGAATTACTATTGGCTCACAGGCATTCAGATGAATTACTATTGGCTCACAGGCACTCAGATGATTCACTATTGGCTCACTGGCACTCAGATGATTCACTATTGGCTCACTGGCACTCAGATGAATTACTATTGGCTCACTGGCATTGCAAAACCTGCTGGTGATGCCAAATTTTCCGAGACACCCACACCCAGCTCCATGAATCCATCCAGGATCACAATCTGGACAATAAGAAGCTGGCCTCTAGAACAGCTCTGGCCACTAGAACTTTCTGTAGGGCTGAAAATGCCCTTTATTTGCACAGCCCATCATGAAAGCCATGAGCTCCCTGTGAGGACTCAAACCTTTTCTTTTACTTACTTTAAATATATTTAAATTTATCCGTATGCTGTAAATGAACTGCTGTGCCATGAACAGCAGATCCACACTCTATCATGTTCCGTACTGATCTTGGAAGTCCTGTGTTCTAGAAGGCCTGGCTGTAAGATCAGAGCAGCCTGGTACTTGAGGTACCACATGGAAGACAACTGCCAACTTTAGCTGCTTAGTTGACAGTAGCTCAGCTATAATGCTGCATTAAAGTCTCCAGGGTTCCGTGTATGCAAAAATCCCCATATTCAAAAGTTTACTTCCCTTAGGCTCCAAGTGACTAATGATCAATCACTATTCAGAAACTGTCACTGAAAACTTCCGTTTTGGTTGGTGCACCCCTAAGAAGCCCTCCACTGTCTGTGTGGCACAGGGAAGCCTCACATGCTGCTGCTCCATCTCACGCTGCAGGTGAACTGTCCCTCTGGCCCTTAGACTCATCTTCCTTGTTGCTGTCATGAAGTATGTGACAAAGCAGATACTTCATGAGTTCCAGAAGTATAGTCCATTGGGACAAGTAAGGCATGGTAATGAAAGTATGTTCTGGAAGCTCCCTCCATTTAGCAAGTAGAGAGTAGGACCTTAAGGGGACCTAGGACCTTAAGGAATCAGGACCTGTGATCCTAAAAGACATACCCTGAAGTGGCCTTATCCCAAAGCTTCAAAGTGCCAGCAGCTAGTGGCCAGTTTCTAAAACTATTGTGTGGTGTGTGTGTGTGTGTGTGTGTGTGTGTGTGTATGCGTGCATGAATAGTTGTGTGTATGTGTGCATAGATGTATGTGCATGTATATGTGGTGTGGTGTGTATGTGCATGTGCTTGTGTGTGTGTGGTGTGTATGTGTACACGTGCCTGTGTATTCATGTGCATTGGCAGTGAGGGGTGGGGTGTATCTCACTTTCAAGTCATATCTACCAACAGTTTCCCTGAGCCAACCACCTGCCTCTGTCAGCTTGGGTTTCAAATCTACTTCACAGTACCAGCAGACTTACCTTCAGGGATCTCTTAATTTTCTTAATAGTGACCTCAAAGTGTGTGATGGTGATGCCAGCAATTTGGGATGCCAAAAGAAAGCATAAAATGCTTCCTTTGTGAAAATTCCTCACCTCACAAGGAAACATCCGGTGTCGAGTTTGCTAACTTCCACAGCACAGTATGACACTGGGAGGGGGCACATTCACTCGGCTTCTAATGCAACATGTTGCTTTGATTGACCGCTTTATTACTATGGTTAAACTTTAGCATAAGTATATGTGTACAGGAAACACACAATTTTAATACAATTCCGTACCATCTGTGGCTTTAGGCATTCTGTGTGTGTATAGGTGGGCGGCATGAATCTCAGATTATATCCTCTGCAGATAAGTCTGTTTGTTAATACCAACAGCTGCCTACCACAGCCCCAGGGGCTCGGTGGGCACACAAGGTGCTGGGATAGCCAGATAACTTCCCAACTGCAGGATCTGGCAGCTCTGCTCCCCGGACCAGGGGCCCAAACTGGAGCAATTCTTTCTTATACTTTTAACAGCCGTTCCTCCTCTCACCAAACTTCGAGCTGTCCAGACTTTGTCTCTGCTCTTCACAGAAAATGCAGCCTCGCCTTGTTGTTCTCTGTGAGCCTAGACCTTGGGGGAGGAAAAGTCTATTTTATTTTTGCTCCTCCCTGGAATCCTGCTGAGAAACATCTCTTTACAGCTCTGTTCTTTCCAAGTGAGAGCACAAGTTCTCAATAAGTACTGTATTAAATTATTAATAAATCCACTGGCTGATAACTACAGTTGCAGAGCTCTGGGGGTAGAGATAAGGGAAAAAATTATTTTCCTTTATTCATGCCAAGTTGGCACTTTCGGTCAAAGCCCTCGGATCCTGGCATGGGAAGTTCCATAGACACAGTTTATTTAAAGGGTAACTCAGCTGGGCCAGTCCGCAGAGAACTCAGCTCTCACCCCGCACCCACCTAATTCTAAAATCAGTAGCCCATTAAAAAAAAAAAAAGAAGATAGAAAGCCGGGCGGTGGTGGTGCACCCTTTAATCCCAGCACTTGGGAGGCAGAGGCAGGGGGCAGGTGGATTTCTGAGTTCGAGGCCAGCCTGGTCTACAGAGTGAGTTCCAGGACAGCCAGGGCTATACAGAGAAACCCTGTCTCAAAAAACCAAGAGAGAGAGAGAGAGAGAGAGAGAGAGAGAGAGAGAGAGAGAGAGAGAGAGAGAGCGCCCATCTTTCTGCATGTTAGAGGGGAGAAAAATCTCATACTTTACTGAAGCATTGGATAATTCTTGGATAGAGAAGAAAAGTTGCAGCTCACACCTCCAAATAAATTAAGTCCCACCCACACCTACCGGCCCCTGAGGAAAAGAAAGTTTTCATCTTCTTAATCTTTTCTTCAGTCTCAGTTTCTTCTTACACTCCCGTTGCTTCCCCCCTCACTCAGCAAGACCAAAGTTCCCAGAGTCAGAGGTGTTCAAAGAAAACAAATAACACTCTTGTCCTGTTTAGGAGGAACAGGCAACTTTCAGCTCTCTTGGCCTAGTCTTCTTCCTACAGTGGCCTCAAGTCACTCCCCACTGGAGGACACCTTACCTTGTCAGCAAACACTCCTGAAGCCTTGGGGGTTGGGGGATAGTTCTTTGAAGGGGGCTTGGCTTCCTTGACCCAGCCTGTTTGTTCTCCCAGCCATAACAGGATCCTGCCAGCTCTCTAGCCTCGCCACTGGTGGCTTTGACTGCAGCTGCCTGGAAGGAAGCGCCTCCTGGGCTGCCCTCATTGTTCCTAGTTAGTTAACCACCGCGTGGAGCCTTCAAAGCAGTCTCTTCTTTTGCTCTGATTCTGGAGTTCCGAATGTTTTCCCACCGGCCTCTGTTATCCCGAGCGCCTTATTTTTCCTCCTGATCCAAACCAAACACCGTTTATCAGTCATAGGAAGGCCTTTGCAGCGTTTCTGCCTGCAGTGAGCAGTGATACACACAGCTTCCTGTGTGAGGGTGGCCCTGCTCCAAGACAATGGAACAAGCCTTCAGGACAGATCAGAGACAAAAACTGTATAGTCTAAGCCAGGGTCCTGGAGACAGAGCTGGCTTTCTCTGCCCGGTGTCACTGATCCCTGGAGAGAACTTAGATAAAAACTTCAAAGCCCAGGGTGATCCTCCTTTCTGAGGAGAGCCTTTGTTTTTGTTTGTTTGTTTTGTGTTTTGTAAGTAGAGAGAGCTGAGGACCGAGGGATTACTGATGCAGCGGAAGTCTTAGAAATGTTTACTCCAGTATCTGCCCTTATCAGAAGTGCCGGGGAACAGAAGGGTTTTGGAGCACAGATTTTTTTTTTTTTAATCAAATTTTGGAATGTTTGCATATATGTAATGAGGTATCTTGGGATGCGACTCAGGTCTCAAGATAATTTATTTATGTGTCGTTACTTTATAGGCATAGCTGAAGGGAATTTTATTCAATATCTTTAATAACCTTGTGCATGAGACACAGGTTCAGGATGTGGAATTTCCTATGCTGCTTGACTTAGAAGCATATCAGCTTTCTGATGTTCGGGTTAAGCATATTGATTTTCTACTTCTAGAGATAATTTGAGCACAGCCAGCTTTTAGAAGTGTCTCACTGATTGGAAGTGTATCATGTAGCTTTACCAAGACTGAAAGCATTGGTGAGTTATGTTTTTGTTATTCTGTGTTTGCTCACTTAGAACAAAACCCAACTTTGCTATGTTAAAAGCAGGATATATCGGGGGCGATACTTGCTGTCGTATGTCAGTAAGATGCAGTCATCTCTTGGTATCCAAGAGATCAGTTTCCAGGATCCCAAGCCCAGGGATAACTAAGCTCTCTATGGCAGATACGATTTTTGCATGGAATGCACTCATATATTTCCATGTATTTTATATCACTTTCTGAATGGTATATAACACATATCACAATGTAAATACCATATATTAGTTATTATGTTCTATTGCTTAAGAATATGGCAGGCGAAAAATATCTGCACTGGCTTGAGTCTGGGCTGTGTGTTTGATGGTGGGCCATACTCAGAGTATTGTTTGGCTCACACATTTTCACCGTGGTACTTGCCATGCTGGGAGTCCCTTAGAGCAGCTGCTGACTCTCCTCAAGACTCCCTTCCCTGTGTCTCTTGTATTCACTCACTGAATGAGTTTTGGCAGGTGGTACCTTCTTAGGGACAGATGGACACTGTGTGCTTACGATGCAGCAGCCACGCCCTAAAAATGCCTTGTGGGTGCCTTTACCTAGCCGGTGAGTGTTCCTGGCCCTTGGGCTTGGGCTCTGCATGCATGTATTCACACCTTAATTGTGAACTGCTTTTCCATTTCCCAAGAATTCATGCAGACGCAGGGTTGGATTTAGGTAATTCTGTTCTTAGCTCTTTAAGCTTTGAGTAATAAACAGGTCCCTTGGGGTAGCCTCTCCGAGGTTCACTCCTGTCTTATCTTTCTGTCCTCAGAACCCTAAGCTCTAGCCCTGGAGGACTATCTAATAGGAACTCCCTATGAGTTCTCCCTGCCTGTTTGAGACAGTTCAGACAGGGTCTTATTTTAGTATGTATGTATGTATGTATGTGTATGTAGTATTATTAGTCATTTGTGTATGTGTGTGTGTGTGACTGTGTGTGTGTACACATGCCCACGCACCTGTGTGAAGGTAGCACTGTTATGTGTGGAGATACAGAACAACTTGCAGGCGTCAGCTCTCTCCTTCCGCCATCCGTGTTCCAGAGACTGAATTCAGGTTATCAGATTTGGCAGCAAGTGCTTTTACCTTCTGAGCTATGTCCCCAGCCTCAGAGAGGCTGTTTTATTATACTTTCCTAGCATTCTATAATTCTAGCCCAGGAGTAGGGATCCTAGGCTTTGCAATTGACTTGGGTTTGGATGTGGTCCAGTGTGGAGGCTTTGCAAGAGCTCTTGGCATCTTGCACTTCCACGGGTTGGAGTAAGCATCTGTACCACACAATCAAAAGGGCCCTCTGACCAGGACAGACTGACGTAGTTGGGAAGATGCGATAAGAGGGGAGGTGATGAGCGCCTTTATCTTTGGCAGGCCAGCAGATCTTGGAAGCTGGGGCATGATGTGACTGATTTGTAAATGAGGAAGGCGAGGCATGAAGGAAGCCCTTTGAAGAAAGAAGAAAAGAGAGAAAGAAAAACTTCTTTGTGAGAAGGAACAGAAAAGACAAGAGGAGGAGGAGAGGAGGAGAGGAGAGGAGAGGAGAGGAGAGGAGAGGGAGGAGGAGAGGAGAGGAGAGGAGAGGAGAGGAGAGATAGAATGCAGACTTATCCTAGTGTCATTGAAGTGATCCAGGTGAGAGTCAGTGAAGCCCTAAGCTAAGACAATAAGAAAATAGAAGTGTGTTGTGTGTGTGTGTGTGTCTGTGTGTTGTACTAGTATGAAGAGATTAAAATTTGTTTGTATCTGGTTTATCCAAACTAACTATTTTGGGAAGTTGCTTTTCCCATTAATGCTAATAGCACCTTTAAGGGCTGTCTGTCTAATTATTTTCACATACTACAGATCAGAAATTAGGTCAGAGAGTGCAGTAAATTGATGCAAGTCATGTGACCAGCCAGCAGCTGAGTCTGATTTTGAACATAGTTCTGTGACACTAAAATATGTCCCCAAGTTTCCATCTACCTGGGTGGCCAGATGCTAAGAATGAGAGAGAAGTTGCTCATAGAATGAAGGCGAAAGAGCATGGACAAGCTCTGGTACCTTCGGGCTTGTATAGCCATGGATGGGATGTTATGAATTGGCAGGAGGGATCCAGAGACAAAGTGTGTCTGAGAAGGAAGGAAATGGGTCTGTCCTGTATAGTGCCTGGAGTTATGCCAGTAGAGACCTCTAGGACAGAGAATGTGACTAGAGATAAGAACATCTGAAGTTGTTGGCTTGCTCTTGTTTACAGAATCAAGAGGGAGGATGACATGTTCTTTTTTAGCAAGTCATGAAGCTAAAGGCACGACAACAGTCTGGTACAGACATTCTGACCCATCAGGAGTTCCATAGATCATGTCCCGGGGAAAGGCCAGCAGAAAGCGGAGTTTGTTTTCAGGAAAGAGAGAGTTTTTCAAAATCAGCAAGTGCTAAGGAGATTGAATAGGATGAACACTGAAAAGAAGACACTGCCAGCGACGAGGTCATCAATGACCTCTGTTAGGACAGAGGAAAAGAATGATTAATTCTGCCTGAGGCAGGCTAAAGAAATGCTTCAAAGACGGGCTGACATTTGAGTTGGACCATGAAGCAGCAGTGGGCTTGTGCCAGGCACAGATGAGGGTTAGAGGCATTTCAGGCAAAGAGAACAACACAGGGGAAAACCAAGAGCTCCAACTGGGAGAGCATCTGGACATTCCTAGGCGGCATCACATTGGCAGAGCAGGACTCATGTTTTGTTCTTCATTTTAGAGACTCTTAGCATTTTGCTTTCCACTGTAGTCAAAATAATTGTGATTGGGAAATATGACTGATGACTTTTAAAGAGACAATGGTTCAATTCTTCACGAAAACCACATGAGGATAAAACAGGGGAAACAGGACAATGACAAATGCATCTTAAACAACGCAACATGATTTGGGAGGATAATAAATGCTACTTGTTGTAGCAATCCCTAAGTCTCAGAGTCTCAACAGCAGCATGGTCCTCATTCACAAGTCTGATGGGGTCCAGGAGCTCTATTGGGTGGCTGTCATCCACATAGTGACTCAGAGACCTATGTCCATTTACAATCTTGGATCACTGCTCTGCTATCAGCAAATGCCATAGGGAAGTCAGACTTCATTATTCAGCCACCAGGCTTGAAGTAACACAGCTATTCATATACCGTAGGCTGCATTTAGTCAAATGGCCACGCAAAATGCAAAAGGGACTAAAAGATGTGTGTGAACATACAAAGGCAGGCGATTGTCAGCCACATGCACTTGAGGCTATTTCCCTATTAAAATATTGATTATTCAAGTAGTCTTTATTTCCCATAGAAAACATTAGTGTCCTTAGAGATTTTCCATTTTTTTCTAGAGGTTTGACACACTTGGCCCTTTGATTTAGTGCCCTGTCTCAGTCTGCTTTTCAAAATAATTTTTCATGCTACTAGCATTCTGGCCTTAGACTGTAAGCAACTCAAGTGTAGGTTAGTTTGTTACTTAGACTTTTGTAACTTTGAAGAGTATTTGGGGACAAAAGTGAAGAAATTAATATTTATTTTGGCCCATGCTTCCAGATATTTCAGTCTGTGGTTTCATGGTCCAGTTTCTTTGGACCTGAGGTAAGGCAAGTCCACCAGACCAAGACTGTATTGTGATGAGAGTTGCTCACCTGGGAAGCTGAGAGAGAAGATGATTAAAGCTTGGGGAAAGATATAACACTGCTAACCTCCTCTCCAAGGGACTGCTTATCCCATCTCAGAACATTTCTATCACCTCCTAAGGTCACCATATTACAAATCCATCAATGGATTAATCCACCACTGAGAGGAAAGCCTTCATGATCAAATCACTTAACCAAAGCTCTATGGCTGAACAGTGTACCAGGGACCAATTCTTCAATACTGAAGCCTCTGGGAGGACACTTTATATCCAAACTGTAACAATTAAGGACCATAGAATTATGTTTCTAAGAGCTAGTCACTGTTCATGGAATTCTGAATGCAAATTCAAGGAGCTCCAGAGCACTTGATGGCTACTGTTGACAATGTACTGCAGTGAAAACCCATGGCCATGGCTTTTATGTCAAGATGGCAGTCAAGATCTTGTTTCGGCATGTTCTTCTGTGGATATTTCTTTTTCTTCTTGTGGATAATACTAATGGTGATTTTTTAAGAAAGAAAAAGTATGCATCACTGATGTTAGCATTCCTTCTAGGTTCCACCCCACAGTTACCTGGCAACAGTCAGTTTTGTCTGACTCAATATAAAAGGGGTTACTTGCCCCCTCTTCTCTCTCCCTTGGCCCCTTGCTCTCTTACCCTCTTCCCCTCTGTGGCTTCTCTCCCCATTCCCTCCCCTTTCTCTCTCTCCACACATTCTCCACATGTTCATGGCCAGTCCTCTCTTCTTCTCCTTCTCCTTCTCCTTCTCTTCTCTTCTCCTTCTCCTTCTCCTTCTCCTTCTCCTTCTCCTTCTCCTTCTCTTCTCCTTTCCTTCCCCCCCTCCCCTCTCTACTCTTTCTCTGTCTCTACTTCCCCTTCAACCTCCCCTTCCCATGCCCTAAATAAACTCTATTCTATACTATAGTCATCATGGCTAGTACCTCAGGGGGAAGGGATGCCTCAGCATGGGTCCACAGAGGCACCCCCTTCCCTCCCCCCCCACACCATACTGCGCCTCCTCCAAACGTACCCTGGCTTCTTTTCCTTTTCTATAAAACACAACAACTAATCTTCATATTACCCTCTGTTTCCTTCCAGTTTGTTGAAACACATGGGTAAACTTTTTATGTATTAGAGATAACAGCTGTTCCCATTGCTCTAGAGACATATCATATCAAATCATCTCTCTCAAGCTTGGTTATACACTTTGGCATTTTCCTTTCTGCCCTGGATGCACTGGCCTACCCAGTTTTTGATTATCAAACTTGTACCTTCCTCAAGATGCTTGCCACTGATACTCTTTATGTGTTTGCTTCATCCTCATTTTCACATCTTTTCCTCTGGGAAGAATTTCTAAAGCTCAATCAGCAAAACACCCTTCCCCTCCCTCATCGCACCGCACCAGCATATACCTATATTATAGCCGTCTTTATAATGTGTACATTTCCTTTGTCATTTGTCCGTTGGAACATAAGCTTCCATGACGAATGATTTAATGCATATGATGCACATTCTATTTAAGATTTTTCTTGTGTTTGTGTGTGTGTTGTTTCCCTGAACAAATTATAAGAGCAAAAGATTCTTGGGTCGACATCTTAAAGATTATTGAAATGTGATTGCCATGTTGCCCTCCAAACACTGTGCTGATTTATTTGCACTGCCACCAGTAAAATAAATGTTCTTTTGTACCTATTTGATCACATCATTTAACACTATTATTGCCAGGTTTTATTAACACATACACACAACCACACACACACACACACCACCACGTGTGGTGCACATGCACTGTGGTTTGGCAAAACACGTTCAGAGTTAATTTATGAACTATTAAAAATTAATATATAATTTTGCATGAGATGAAACTCTGTATCTTTGAACTTTTAAGTCAATTTTGTTTTTCTCTCAGCAAGGATGAGAGAAAGGCTGCATTTGTCCTAGGAACCATAATCCTCTCAGGCCAGGCACTTCTCTTTGTCCCTCATCCACCAGAATACTAATCTGAAGTTTAGAGGAGCAAGGGCCCCTGGGCACTCAGAATATGTGGGCAATATATGGTCTGACTTACGAGACTTGAGCACTGTCAAAATAGACTTCTGGATTAAACTCCTGACGTTTCATGCAGAGTGCTAGGTACAATCCCTACAATGTGCAAACAGGCAGATACTCGAAAATTATAGCTAACAACAAAGGAAAGATACCCATTCTGGACAAGTTCCAGTTCCCAGAGACAAGAACACATGAGTAACCAAAACAGGGGTAAGCATAATTAGAACCTCTAGCAGAGATCACAAGGATAAGGTTCTAAGAACTGGAGGAGTCTATTTAAACACACCTGGGTACCTGATATCTACAGCAAGGGCAAGTTAAGGGGAGATTTCAAAGCTAACAAACTTCAAGGTGAAACCCAACGCTAACAAGTATTACTCTTCTCAGACACCGTGTAGGGAGCTTACAATGTAAAGATGCAGCAATTGCTCTTGAGAGGTTTCTTCATGTCCCTGGGTTTCCCAATTTCCAAACTCAGGTTTGGCCACAGCCTGGCTTCCAGTTCCCTAGAGCTGAGATAAACACCAAATGTTATCAGTTTATCAGAACACCAGAGGTGTGGGGCTCCTGGAGCAGGGAGGCTGGAGCTGGAGCCAGGCTGTGTGGGTAGGAGGTGGGGGAGGATAGGCTGGGAGATTAACCTTGATCATGTGATCACGAGAAGCCACCCAGCTCCTCTCAGGACTTAAGTTGACCCCTTGATGTTCTCTGTTGAGACTAGAAGATATTGCAGGGTTTCAGAGGGACCACCTTTGATTCTGTGGGACTTCCTGGCATCTTTTCCAGAGGAAGAGTTTTTCCTTATTGGCAAGCTGAAAGACTGAGTCTTTTTAGAATTTAGTTTAAGTTTAATATCTTCTATAATATTTGCTCTTCCTATAATTTCACTTGGAAAAGATTTCTGTTGGGTTCAGTAATAGTATTAATAGTAGCAAGAAGGAGGTAGGCCTTCACTGGGCTACATCTAGTCACTTCCCTAGGTAGCACATTTGAGTTACTAAAATACTTCCTGCAAGCTGGGTGGTGGTACCACACACCTTTAATTCCAGCACTCAGAAGGCAGAGGCAGATGAATTTTTGTGAGTTCAAGGCCAGCCTAGACTACAGAGCAAGCTCCAGGACAGCTAGAGCTACATAGAGAAACCCTGGGCAGTGGCAGCAGCAGCAGCAGGAGGAGGAGGAGGAGGAGGAGGAGGAGGAGGAGAGGAGGAGCAGAAGGAGGAGCAGGAGGAGGAGGAGGAGGAGGAGGAGGGGAGGAAGAATATGAAGAAGAGGAGGAGGAGGAAGAAGAGGAAGAGGGGGAAGAGGAGGAGGAGGAGGGGGAGGAGGAAGATGAGGAGGAGAAAGATGACAACCACCTAAGCATTAAGTCTATTAAGTCTTCCTTCCAATCCTGGGAGCAGCTGTGCTCCCCCAGCCACGGAGGCGGGTGCCTTCCTCCGTACACTTGGTGCATAAAACACCTTGGGAAAAGCACAGAGTGCCACATGCCACCACTGCTCTGGTTTCCCAGTTCTCTCAGGCAGATTTGCCTGATAGGCCCTGCTATTCAGTAGGGATTTAGAGTCCCAAGCAGCTAGGGATAGGAATACCTGGATATTTTTTCCTACCTCAAAAAAAAAAAAACCCACACTCAAGTCTGAAGCTGTATATGTTTCTAGCCAGATGAAAATAATCTGGGATCACTAGATGCCTGGGAGCCTCAAGGGAACTTTTCAGAAGCTCCCATCTGGGTCCTTTAGAATGCCTAGAAACCACCAACGGTGTTGCTCCTTCTTCATAGTATATAATAATAATAATAATAATAATAATAATGATTATCATTATTATTATTATAAAGCATCTGATCATAAGAGAACAACGTAGTATTTCCTCACTCCGTGTTCCACAGAGAGTAAGCAGTATTTTCCCAGACACCCTGCTTCATTAATAGTTGGCACTTCAGAATGTTCTTGATTTTTGAAAGATAAATCTTATGCCAGATGAGAATCTGTTCTGTTCGTGTTTCCCAGATCTTACTACTGAAAGTCCATTTAGTTAAGTATTATTAAATGCATAGGAATGCTATTGAAAGAAACAGGTTGACCTTTTTCTTGAGGTTAACACCTGAAGCCAGTCGAAGGTAAATGTGTTGATATGGGAATCGAATTTTCCACACTTTTATTCTTCCTTCTGCTGGAAATGGATTGCTTATCCCCAGGAAAACAGCTAGAATGACATTGTGTTTTTAAGAGAACCCTCATCTCTATGTTTCCATACAGGATTCTCTGCTGTTGCTGCAGCCTTGGCAGGTTCAAGGTCTACTCTCTGTTGCTCATGGGTTGAATTTTGCAGTCATTAAATTCTATGCTTTCTGGGTGGTGGAGGGAGGACACATGGCTCTCTGGGTAAACTGCCAGCTCTCTGAGAGGAATGAATGGACAAGAACTTTGCTCCTAACATCCTTTCTGATGGCTAGAGCAACCAGACCACGCCAGAGTTGAAAAGTCTGCCAGGCAAGGGCTCACAAACACCTTGCTTCACCTCTATGGAAAAACTTGAAGGCAGTCACCATTGCCTTTACTGTAGACATCTGACACACAAATATCCTCAAAGGGGATAAAGGACTTCCTCTACAGTCCACTGTTACGTGGTGGATCACAAATCTAACTGAATGTGAAGATCATGAAAAATGTGGCAATGCCGAAATGTTTCTGAATACAAAATGACCAAAACTTTATTCAACATCAAGTGAACAGTGAGTTGGGGATGGGGGTTGCTGCTGGCAGTGCTTGGCAGAGTGACATCTCCCACTCCACTGTAGCCTGGGTCTGGGCACACAAGGACACAAGCTGTCATGCCACCCAGCATCAATGAAGACTGCCTAAAACACATTGGCTCATATTCAAGACTATTGCATGATTTGAGTTGGCGTGTGTTCACTGTGCATACACAGTGCTCTGTTCTTAAAGAACCATGATGGTTTAATTATGGAAAACAAAGACTTTTAATATTTTCCCACCATCATTCCTCTGCATGTTAAGTATCAAATTAGTATATATTTAGATTGTATTGTGTTCTAATGTTTGGTTTTAAAAATTGCTGCTTGAGTTGCTGACTTGAGTTCTATAAAAAAAAATCATTAAATGAATTTTGACTTAGGATTAGGACGGAATTTCCAACAATGTATAAAATATCCCTAAACATACTTTTGCTATTTTGTAATGTTTATTTATTGTAAAGCATTAGAATTAATGACTGCAAAATAAAAATACTGGCCAATGCTAAACAACACCTGTGTGCTCGACATCTTGGTATCAAATATTCAGTCAAGGTTTAATTCTCTGCATTCCAACACATAAGAATATCTCTTGTCACATCGTCTTATCATTTAAAGACTTTTAAAGAATGATAAGATAATATGTTTATCAGAGAATTGATTTAAATAAAATTTCTTATAATTTATGGTTAGTGAATTTTGTATATGTTATTTATATACTTACATAACTACATCAAAATATTTTAATGAGAAGCAGTCACCAGTAGAAAATATTTACTAAGTTCTGGTCCACAGAAGATAGACAGCATCTAGGCATAAGCTGCCCAAGCTGAAGGCATCTTCCAGGGAATTAACTTCCAGACAACATGGATTCTGAAAGAAAGAGTCCTGAATATGAGGACAGCTTTGCTTAAGAGTGGCTATTCATAGTTCTTTCCCCTTGCCTGTAAAATAAGAATCACAGTATCTGTCCATCATTGATTCTGTCACTATAACAAAATGCTCAAGGCTGAATCCCTTTTACATTCATATTTATGTGTTTATTATTTTTTACTGTGTGTTTAAGAGAGAGAGGGAGAGAGAGATGTGCACTCACACAACAGTGCATTTGTGGACATCAGAGAACAGTTGCATAGAGTCGATTCTTCTCTCCTGCCACCTTTATGCGGGTTCTGAGAATTGAACTCAGGTTGTCATGCTTGCATTGTCTGGAGCAAATGCTGTTGTTACCTGCTAAGTCATCTCACTGACCCCTCCCTTCTGAAAAGAGGGTTATAGATCAGTTCTGGAAATTAAAAGTCAAAATAGCAGATTTTCTGACTTTTACAGGACCTGTCTAATTACACAGCTTCGTGGCTGAGGGCATTACAAGGTCAGGAGTAGATAGGGAGGAAGCACCCACAAGGTGAGACAGGAAGCCAGAGAAAGAGCCACAAGGGCCAGCCTTGTAGGGTCCTATGAGACTCATGCAAATCTCTCATAGTGAGGTACCTCCAATGGCTTAGCCTCTTCTTCCTGGACCCCTACCTCTTAAAGATTTCACTGCTTCGCCACCACCACACAGAAGACCCAGCCCTCAGCACGTGATGCACCACATCTAGATGACAGCACACCCCACTGGGTTCCCATGGAGATTACAGTGTATGTCCACACACAGCATGCATTGTTCCTCAGGAAATATCAGTAAGCGTAGAAAGATCCAAGCCGAAAAGCACAAGCCAAAAATTCCCTTTAAAAAGAAAGTTGCAAGGAAAATTGTCAAAGCTGTGACAATCTGAGACACAGGTTTCACTTTCTCCAATAGTTAAAGTTGTACTGATTTTTAAATGAAGGGACATTTAAAGCTAATTCAAGCAAAGGGTTCCCTGGAAAAAAGTTTAAGTCTCGGCTGCATACAGAGAAGAGGGAAGGCTGACGACCAGGGCAGCTAGTCGCCAAAGATGGTAGTGTTCAGGGAGTCTTTGGTTGGAGAAGATCAACTGCAAAGCAAACCAGAAGCCTCGGAGGAAGACTGCTGGGTTAGACTGCCTTTCAGAAAGAAGTCACCCCTTTCTTATAAGCTGATGCTAACATCTGTAGACTGTGTCAGATGTCTAGCTCTCCTGACCACTTCACTGTGTGCCTTCGCCTCACCCGCACCCCTTTCCCAATGCTGTGAGAATCTCTAGTTTGTGATCTCCCCGCTCAGAATGTACACATAGCAAACACTGACACTCCCCTCCCAGGAGCCATAGGAAACTTCATCAGAATCCAGCCTGGACTTTGAATTTAGATCAAGTGTCACAGGAAGAAGACAGCAGTGTCAGCCTGTGGACAAGCTCCGAGAGGCTCGTCTCTAGGACCCTGTGCCCTGCCTGTGTCCTTAGCAGCTATGCCTACAGTGAGATCTGAGGCTCCTGCTCACTCATCTGCTTTTCAGCTAAGCCCACTGAATTCTGTATCTTCAATGAGCAGGTTTGACTAGGCATCGCCCTGTTTTATTCAGTTAACAGTACAGCTTTTGTTTTCTGTGTGCACATCTGTGTGCACATCTGTGTGCACATCTGTGTGCACACCTGTACAGTCTGTAACTGAAGATGTCGCTTCTTTTGATTTCTCTCTGTACAGGGTCTTATGCACACTGGGCAAGATGTCACCACCTGCAAAGTGGCACTACTTTTTTTTTTTTTTATATCATTGTATTCATCTTCTGTTTCCAGGCAAAGACTTCCAGAAATTGTTAAGGTTTTCAAGTTAAGGATATTTATGGACCCATATAGTTCAACTGCTGTTCGAGCAAGCTGAGATTCAGGCATGTTAACTCTATGGTGGCTTTGGTGGCTTTGCATCTCACCTCTTCTTTATGGTTGTATGACACACAGGTGGGTGGTCTATTTGCCAGTCCTTGTGATGTTGTACTCAGCAATTAAATGTTACAGGTTTATAGGTCTAAATTTGCCTGCTAATATGCTTTATTTTTGGTTTGGGTGATGGTTTTGTTTTCTTTGTTTTTTCTTTCTTTCTTTGCTTCTTTGCTTCTTCCTTTTCTTTTCTTTCTTCTTTCTTCTTCTTCCTTCCCCTTCATTCCTTTCCTCTCTCTCTCTCTCTCTCTCTCTCTCTCTCTTTAATGTTAGGTATAGAATCCAGGATCCTGTATGTGCTATGCAAGTATGCCATGGAACTACATTCCCAGGACAATTGAGATTTTCAAAAATAACTCAAACACGTTAGAAGTTCTACTATGTGTACATACTGACCTTACTAGGAAGGCAGAGAAAAAAAATGTATCAAAAAAGTGACCTCCTACAACTCATGAAAAATTCAAATATACACCCACCCAGCACTTGACTCTCATCTCTGATTTGTTGCTAATCTGGTCAGTTCTTTGCTGTTAATGAATTTATGTGCCATAGCCCGGACAGAAACTTGAACCTTCCCACCCTCCTTCAAGTGTGAAGCAGGCACTGCCGACAGACCTGGCAGCTTGGGACCCTGGAACTTGAGTCTCCAGGAGACTTGAAAGGCAGGCTGGGTTTCCCCTTTGCCTTCATGTTTTATGAGTGTTGGGGAAATGTTGGCTGTTTACTAATTATCAAAGCTGTTTTTATGACTTCCCCAAAGGCAAACAAAAAAAGGAAAGGTTCCAAGTGTACTCCTTTTGGGCCAGGATAAAAGGTTGACCTTTCCTGCTCTTAGGGGACCGCATGGTTTGGAGCCCTGGAAAATACGACTCGGAAGCATGTTCAGGAAAGCAAAAGGCTTTGAAGTGGGAAGCAGATGGGGCCTGTTGTCACCAGTGGTGAGGTGCACACTTGGCTGGCAGGATGGACCTGTACACTGTCCCTATGTTGAGTAGAAAGTAGTAGAATGCCAAGGACACTTCCTTTCCACTGAGCTTTCTATTCATGTCATGTCTGATTCACAAAGGACCCAGAAAAGAATCTCAAGGGCCACAGGGCACCTTAGTATGTGCCCACAGGAAACAACTCCGCCAACACATCCTGCTTCATGGGATCCCAAACCTAGAAAAAAATAGAAGCAGAGAACATGCCGTTACTACCAAAAATTTAATTATAATGATTTAAGACTATCAGTTAACTTTGACTGGAACAAAAACACATCTGCCTTTTTAAGTTCCTGAGACCCTGCAACTGGCAACCAGCACAATATTTTCTTCATGGAAATTTTTATTTTTCACTAGGATCTACATTTTGAGATAAAAATGCCATCAATCGACATCAAGAATCAGCTTAAAACATTCCTTTCCCTAGAGAGGATATGAAAGGCTCTGGGATAGCCTGTTACCATAGCCAGTGGCTCCAGTATTTATTTGCATTCTTACTTTGGTCTCTTTTCAATGGACAGGCCCTTTACAGCTCCCTTCCTGTTTCTATCAGCGGAAATTGAACAGTAAAAAGCGGTAAAGAACTCAGCACTATCAGCTCCCAAGGTTTAGATTCTTTTTCTTTTATATATTCTCTTAAAAGCGACTTCAGCTATGGAACTTTCTAAAAATACAACCCAGGGTTGGGTTTATTGTTCCTCTAACCTTGTGTTAACCTGTTTGAAGAACTATGACAATGAGCAGTTCCCAGCGAGTCTCTGGCCCCGATGCTATGCTCTCAAATGCTCATGAATTTGACTTTCTCTTACGGAGAAGGTCAGATTTGAAACTTACAATTGAGGGTGCCTGCTCTCCAAGGGCAAATTTACCAACAAGCCTCTTCCAAATGGAAATTTTGCATGGGAGTTGTTTTAACATAGGCTCACAACCATCTTTTTTGCTCACCAACTCTGTGGAGTATGAGGATGTGCAGTCTTGACTTGTGAACTAGTCATTACAGCTGGGGAAACATGAATCCAATGACCAACACAACAGAAATCAGCATGGCAGCCAGGCTCCACTAGGAACCGGCTCCCTGTCTGAGTGAGGAGATTGAGTTCAGGTTGCTTTAACACAGCCGGCACAAGAGAAGCTGGGCTGGGAGACTGGAGGCGGTTTTTCTCACTGCTACAGTTGACCACCACAGGCTGGATAAAGATTAAGTGCTCACTCGGTGGTTGGGAAGTTTAAGATCCAGTGATTACATCTTGATGAAGTCCTTCTCACTGCTGGCGACTTAGCAGTGCAGGCCTGAGTGACACGGCTCACTGTCTCCCCCTTCTTCCTACAAAGCCACAGTCCCCTTGGATCCGTGCCTCACTGTTCTGTTTTGATCTCCCAAAGGCACCAACTTCAAACAGATTTAGCTTGTGCGGCTCAGTCCCTCACAGTGCTACAAGAGTATTTCTCAGAGGGAGGTGGAGCTTGTGGGTGGGGCATGTAAACCGAACATGTTGAGTACTCTGAGTGATGGGAGTTCTGGAGCCCGGTGGACACACCCATCTGCCTTTACCTTGTCTTTTACCTGTGCCACCAAAGAGCTAAACGACCAGTGGTACAAAGGTCTCACAAGAGTGAGAAGAAAGTATCCAGGTAACCCACATTTACGTCTGTGAAATAAGTAAGTTGTCATGGCCATCAAAATAGACGGAAGACTAAAAGACCCCATTTTGAGGCGAGGTTCCTTCTTGCCTTGACAGGAGCAACACGAGCACCCATAGCTTCAACCTTCCAATCCACACTCTAACAACTCTGTCCATAAAGCCAATTAGGTTAGAGACCTCCCACAGTCCGTGATACACCAGACAGGGGAGAGCTTTCAGAGAGCGTTGAGATAAGGCAAGGGTCAACTAAGATTGTTGGAAAAAGTATTTAGAGTAGTGATTCTCTACCTTCCTAATGCTGAGATCCTTTAATACAGCTCCCCCTATCATAAAATTATTTTTATTGCTACTTCATAACTGTAATTGTGCTACTGTTATCAATCATAATTTAAGTATCTGTGTTTTCTGATGGTCTCAGGTAAGCCCTGTGAAAGGATTGTTTGACCCCCACATCGTTCACAGGCTGAGAACCATTGCCTTACAGGCTGAGTTTGGAATTACTGCAAAAAATACATGAGCTTTGTGGGGTTCAGACCACAGAAGAAGGCTGGCACCCTGTGGCATTCCTGCAGGTCTTTCAGGAACAGCAGTGAGAAGAGAATTCTACTAGGTGTGCCTGTGTGCGGGGCTATAGCTCATGCATGGGCATGGGTCCTGTTGGGCTGTGTTGTGGTTCCCACGTGTCTGCAGCCTTAGGCAGCTGGAATCATGGCTCCAGGGAGGCAGAAGCGGGAATTTGACTGAGTTCCCTCTATGCGGAGCAGAGCAGATGCTGGGCTGAGAAGCTGCAGGGCTCTGCCCAGGCACAGAGAGGTCTCAGCCTGAAGTCCCGCTGGGCTGGGGCAGAGCTCTTGGATGGGGACCCCCAGACAAGAAGGTGTGCAGGGATTGACTGGTCTCAGACTCCTGGGCTTCCAGGCTCCACTGGGAGGCAGAAGAGTTGAGACTGGGGGCAGTGTAGGTTGGACCAGCCCACAGCCTAGAGGGAGAGCTCTGGTGGTTACTGGCACTCGCTTGGCTGGGTCATCACTGGCTGGGCTAGCTTGCTTGAATTGGCAGGGCTCCGAGGCAGGAATGTAGAGTTTTCTAGCAGGAGATTAAGCAGTGGCTCGGTAGTCAAAGGCCTTCTCCAAGGTCCCCCACAGCGGGCCCCAAAGACACAAGGAAGTCCATGGTTTGTCAGGAGGAGAGTCTGGGAAGGAATGCTTAATTGGCTACACCCTTTGGCCTTTAGGTATCTCATTAGTATGTAGATCTCTTGAGGCTCTTCGGCCTGTAGTCATGTGCTAGGTGACACAAACCTCTCTTTGGGAGGGGCTGTAGGGCCATTGTCCTACATGACTGAAAGGTGCAGATCACTGAAGGTCTTTGACTGTGTGTCAGGAACCTGGAGTCTGGGAGTGGCAAAATGTATGCCATCCTTTGCCAGGTCTCTGGTCATCTCTAGCCAGTGCTCCACCAGAAACCAAGCTTTCCTTTCACGGTCTCACACCTGTGGCAGGCTAGCTCTGCGGAATCGGATGTTTAAGAATGTTATCATTCCTTGGGGAGACTGTTCTAGGGCCTTGCTGTGTGCTCCAGCTTTGCTATTCTGCATGCTGCCGCTCAGCTTTTCTAGAAGGCCCTTTTCCTTCAGTACCCTGAGCTCCCAGAGTTCCTATCTCTGTCTCTCTCCTTCCCACACTGCTCAGCGACCTCATGTCTTCTATCTCCCTGTTATAAGATACAGGACTGCTCCCCAGCTTCATGAAGAAGTCAGCTAGGTCCAGCTTTCCAGGTTGGACATCATCTTGCCTCAATTTTAAAAATATTGCTTCATGGGGTAGCAATTAAAAAGCCAGATGACATTCTGTTCTCTGCTTTTATGTGAAGCATGTTCTGTTTTTCCCTCTGGGGAAGGTTCTGGACGTTTTCTGAAATTCATCGAGATGTGCCAGTTGCCACAGCGAGGCAGCGTTGTAATTGATGAAAAGGTGCCAGTGACTTCAGTTAAGGCTATAAGTAGGCATAGCCTTGGGCTATTTGATTGTTGGAGTGGTATTTTTATGCATTGTATAAAGATTGTCTCTGCATTATACACAAGCTGATTTCTGAACCGGCAGAGATCTGATTACAGGCCAGACTTTGGTATTGTTAGGCATCACCTGTCTCAGTGTTTTGTAAACACTCCCTCTCTTACCTTCTCATTGGTTTATTTAAAAGCTGATGGACTGAAGGAGAAGATGGGACTTCTGGGAAGAGATAGGAACTCTGGAAGAGAGTCAGACACAGGATGGTTCAGGGAGAGGCAGAGGAAGAAACACACCTGAACTAAGAAGAAGAGGGAACTAACAAGCCACATAACTTAGAATGGAAAAAACAGGTTAATAAGTTAAGAGATAGTCCGGAACAAGTCTATCATATAAGGCCTAGGCATTGTGTTGTTATTAGGGAGCTGGTGGTTTCAAAGAAAGCCAGTTACACTCACTGTATTTCCATATACCCAGTGAGGAGATGAGAGCAACAGTAATATACTCATGTGTCTCACAGTAGCAGAAAAGGATAGAAGTGACCCACTAGCTCTAGAGGACCTTGTGAGTGGGCCCAGGGACAGGCATCAATGCTCCATCTAGATTACTGTGGGAAACCAGTTGGGCAATGAACCTGTGAACACATGTGGGGCACAGATGCTTCATGACCCAGGCTTGGATAAATGTATATGATATATATATATGTGTGTGTGTGTGTGTGTGTGTGTGTGTGTATGTATATGTATATACCCAGCCTCATGAGAAAAGAAGAATTGCCATTTGTTCAGGACGGTGGTCTACTTAGAAAAACTGGAGACTTAGCTATGCAAGTCAGTATGGAAGTTCTTCAAAAAATGAAAAATATAATCACCATGTGCTCTAGCCATGGCACTCTTGGGTACCTTCCTGAAGAAATCCAATTTCAGGATTTCGGAAATCCACACCTGCCCATCTAGGGTTGTTGCAGCACCAGCAGGCAAATTGCAGATACAGCCTAGGTGCCCATAAAAGATGGATGAAGTTGTGGTCCATACAATGAAACTTTGTTCAGACAGAGAGCACTGTAGTTGTGTCATTGGCAGAGAAAGAGACTGGAAATAAATAGTCAGATGTGGATTCATTCTCTCTCTCTCTCTCTCTCTCTCTCTCTCTCTCTCTCTCTCTCTCTCTCTCTTGTGTGTGTGTGTGTGTGTGTGTGTGTCTCCCTCCATCCCTTCCTCCCTCCCTCTCCCCCCAGCTTTCTCTCTCTCTCTGTGTTTGTGTGTGTGTGTACACTGAAAAGGGTCACTATTAGGGATAAAGTGGGAAGAGAGTGGGGGATAAAGTGGTAGAAATCGAGGGAGTGAGATTATGGAAATATCATAATGAAAGCCTTCATTTTGTGTTATTAATATGCACTACTGAAATACAAATTAAAGTATAGAAAAGGTAAGGATTAATATTAGGGGATTTTTAGCACATCCAAGAAGAAGAAGAAGAAGAAGAAGAAGAAGAAGAAGAAGAAGAAGAAGAAGAAGAAGAAGAAGAAGAAGAAGAAGAAGAGAGAAGAAGAAGAGCTGAGCATAATGGCACACCCTGTAATCTCAGCAGTTGGGAGGCTGAGGGAGAAGGACCACAAGTTCAAGGTTGGCCTGGGGAATGTAACCAGACCTGTCTTTTTTTTTTTTTTTTTTTTTTTTTTTTGGTTTTTCGAGGCAGGATTTCTCTGTGTAGCCCTGGCTGTCCTGGGACTCTGTAGATCAGGCTGGCCTCGAACTCAGAAATCTGCCTGCCTCTGCCTCCCAAGTGCTGGGATTAAAGGCATGCGCCACCACCGCCCGGCAAGACTGTCTTAATAAAACCTCACAAGAACTGTGAATAGAAACTTGTTTACTTTCTGTGAAACTAAGTGTACTTATGCCTCTACTGCACAAACTCCTCTAGGGAAAGAAACATGGTTTGCTTATTTTCATCCTCCAGGTCTTTACTGAGAATCTAGTTCATTGGAAGCCTCAAGTCCATGTTCACTAAACCTACAGGAAGAGGTCAAGTAGTCTGGATCCTGAGGCCAGATTGATCTGGGATGTGTGGTTTGAGTTTATGAGGCTCATCCATGTGCCTAGCCTGCCTGGGAGCACATGTTGCAACCCTCCCCAGCCTTCTTCATGGGCAGTCTGAATTCACTAGCATAGTTGGCTTCAATACAATATAAAATAAAAGGAGGGCTTCTTGCACTGTGTGTGATGCTGAGGCTGCTCCTATGGGAAGGCCAACTTGGGATTGCAGCATACCACTTAACTCGCTTACCAGCTATGTCTCTTGAAGAGATGCTTCCAGAACATCTTCCCCATACTCTTCTCTCAAAAATTCTCAATGCAGGCAGGATGCCCAGTATTCTTGCAAGAGACATGATTCTTGGTACCAGTATTTAGTGTATGGACTGGTCATTGAATTAATACAATTCAGATAATTCTTCAAAATAAAGCTGGCACTAACATCTCTACAGGGCATAGCTCGATATGAAGGCCAGGGGAGGTAGGATATGCTGAACAGGCTCCCAGAGGAGAGGCAGTGTGCCTCTGTGACAGCCAGTAACTTCCCTTGCCTCTCCCTGGCAGGTTGTGTGCATGCCATGACTCCTGTCAGTTTTGTTACCCATTGGCTTAGAGACACAGGAGCCACTGGCTGGGCACTATAGCTTGCAGTGAAGACCATGTGCAGGCTGAGTCCCTGAGCCACAAGAGACATTCTGTCTGCCAGGTATGAGACAACAGGCTTATCTGATGTTTTCCCATGTGTGAATTTTACAAATAATAATTTAGATATTTCCAAGAACTTGTCACCAGCCTCCTCTGAAGAGGGACTTATCAGCCATTGCTGAAAGACAATGTGAAATTACATTGTACCATAAGGTGTAGTTTTCAGAGAACAGTTCTCAGAGCTCAAGGGATATGTATTATTCTTCCCTTAGTGTGGGGTGACTTTAATGTAAGCTCAGAGGCCCTTATCCTTGGTATCTGAGGCTTCAGAGGCCAGGTGACAACACCTGAGGCCACCTGTGGTTTGCTCTGGATTTCATCCCTGGACAGAGCAATAGCCACAGACTTCTTTCCCTGAGCTGAGCTATCACACATACTCTGGGTGGAGATTTGGAAACAAGATCTAAATACCCACCCCCTCCCTGACTTTTCTTTCTGATAGAGAGAGCTATGGTGGCTAGTGCTCACATTCTCCAGGGGCCAGAGTAGCAAACACCACCACCCCAGGAGGAAAACATCTTCAGATGATATAAAATATTTATGATTTCTTTTGAATTTTTGGTCTTGTTTATTGCCGCAGGGTTTTAGGGCTCTTGTTGGCTTTCAGTGAAAACATCTGGAGAGGGTGACATCATCACAGTGACACTATGGTGACCATCAATTGATTAGCTATGGCCCTCCTGATGACAGATGTGGCCCAAGTTGGGGCTCCTCTATCTGGCTACATTCTGCTTTATAAAGCTTCAGAGGAAACAGAAAAGCTGCCCTGTTCATTCACCAATGCTGCAGGTGGAATCCTGAATGGACCCTCACACCTCAAAGCTCCGTTAAGAGCTTGGTTGCCAGGCTGGAATTACTGAGAGTGCTGGATATTTTGAGAGGTTGGATCTTGAATTCATTCTGCTGCAAGCACAACCACTTCTGACCCTGGGTGAAAGCCAGCCCTTTCTCTCTGTAGATCGAGTCCTCTTCTGGTTCTCAGTATGATACCAGTGGGCTTCAGAAGGGAACTGGCAGACTTGCCCTGCCTCTTCTGGAAAGGAAGCTGTGTGTTCACATGCCAAGGCTGAGGGAAGCCCAGCCAAGGTTGCATTGTGCTCCACAGGTCTCACAGGGGAGAGACATGAGTCATGTGCTTTCAGAAGACAATTCTGGGGAGACAGGAACCTCGGGAACCCTGTTTGTGGATAGGGCTTGTGGCAAGAACTAACTTCTCAAATGCAGCTGTGGCACAGGTTTCTGGTCATTTCCGTGCACCTGCCCTCCCTCTTATTCAGAGTTCCGGATACTTTAGGCAGTGTAGAGTCAAGGCTGTGTGTGCAGTCTCTTTGGAAGATCAATGGGTATTGGGCTGAGTTCTGGCTAATAACTGTCAGCAGAAGACTATAAGTCTTCTAAGGGACAATTTGTTACTATCTCAGTCACTTTCTCATGTCCTCCTTCCTTCTTTGCAAGCTACCAACCTTATCTCCCAGGAATGGTCCAAAAAGCCTGTTTCTTCAAGACTCACAGTTATGCTGGCCTTGCAGGTGTTCAAGACAGACATTCCTGTTTTTTTCCTTAAGCCACATTATTTGAGTTTTCTTTGTTGTTTGCTTCAGACATATTTTGAACTGTATTAGTTGCATACTTATAAAAATATTGAATATAATTATGTTATAAAGCAAATATCCTTATCTCGGTTCACAGTTTTTGAGATTCCTTGAGACCCATGGCAGGTGCCCGTGGCAGAGAAAACCAGGGAGAAAACCTAAAGACAGAAGCTTGGTGGAGTTCCTGTGGCTACCTTTCAGGGCATGCCTGCAATGATCTAAGGACATCTCATGAGGTCCCACCTCCTCAAATATCCACTGCTTCCCGGGAAGTCTACCCTGGCAATCAAGCTTTTAATTCATAGCATTGGGCGGGGGGTATAGTCAAGATCCAAACTATAGCACTAACGAGTGAACTAACTAACTAGTGTGGTATCATTAGGAGTCATAATTCACTCAGAGGACAAGTATCAAACTGTATTGGCTCCCTGGCCCCCTCTTGGCTCTAACATTCTGGCATCAGAACTAATTTCCTACCCTTACCTCATACCTCCTATTTCAAAGCCATATCCAAACTGTTGCAGCCACACACACCCATCTTCTCCTTATGCATGGCAAAAGGAAAACAATCTCCGATTGAAGAAAAAGGATCCCTTCAGTGCCATGCCACAGAGCCAGCTCTGATACTCAGTCCTTTGTTACAGTCCTCAGGTCCCATTCCCAGTAATGATCTGGTTGTTCACTGATATGGAATGACAGAGCACACACCTGTGATCAAAAGAAAGTGGCCGTGGACCAATCAGACATGCTGTGTAGGGGCATCTATCCTGGGACACTTCCTCGGTCCAGTGCAACAGTGAAGGTTTGGAAACCAATAGGGCTGCTCCTGCAGCTCCTCAGCTCTTCCCCGCTCTCTCATGACACTCATTCATTCATTGTTGTGGTGTGTTCAGCCTTAGGGCCCTGAACAAGCTAGGTAAGTTCTTTATCACTGAACCGTATCCCTGGCAACCCCCATCCCCTCTTTGCAACTTTGAACAGCTTCATACTGTCAGTTCATGCTTGTGTGGGAGAAAGGAAGGGATTCAAACCTCTCTCATGAGTTGGTCTGGTACTATCAGGCCCAAGGAAGGCCTGAATGTGATATCTTGTAGGCAGAGATGGCCCATCCTTCCTTCCTTCCTCCGTGTCCCTCTGTTAGACAGAAGATAAACAAAAGGGGTGGAGCCAGAAGAAAGACTTTCTAAAAGATAGTACAAGGACTATTTCTGCTTGTAAAATCTTACCATCTACCCAGGTCCATACTTCAGTGTTTTTTTTTTAGACAACCAATTGTCCTGACCAGCAATCTAGCTATGAAGTCAATTGTGGGTTTTTCCTCCATCTCAAAGAGAGGTTAAACGTAACTAAACTATTGCAGCTGTGTCTTGGTAGCTATTTCCTGAAAGTCAGAAGGTCCCTTTCTAGTTTGATATCCTTATGAGTGATGGATAGTTCTTCCTGATACATCAAAATCTAAGACATCAGAATATTTTCCCATACATACATGCCAATAAAGGATCTGCAACCCAAAGAAACCCTAACTTTATTAGAAAACCACTTCCTATGCTATGAACTGTTGAAACTGTAGGGAAACATAGGAAGAAATATCCTAAAATGGATATCTGTTAAACTTCAAGATGAGAAGGAGAAAGGCCCACCTTACTCTCTCAACACAACCCATCACATAAATATTCATAAAATTCTTTAAAATCCTCCATGCAGAACCCACTGGGCTGCTGCTTCTCTTTGGGAGAGTTCATATCACTGTGCTTGCTTACTTTAGTTTGCTAAATTAACTACTGTTTAAATTGTATCTTTTTAAAAACAATTCTTTCTTTCCTTCATGGAGATAAGATCCAGGAGACCCCTCTTCAGAGGGCAGTCTAGAAAGTCTTGGGATATCACATCATACTTTAATTACTTTGAAGGTGACTGGGCTACAGTCTTTGAATTTCTATGATTGGGGTAGACTACTCTCGGGTTGGAGAACAGTCATTTCTCCTAAGTGTTCATTTGAAGACATACATCCACTCATCAGAACCCGAGCGCTGTTAGCAGTGATTGCATTTACTGGCCAAGTTTCTATGTTGGTTTTAGGCCCTGTAATCTGTGCTTCCTACGGAGGATGCCCCGCCTCCATGCTTGCCCCGCCTCCATGCTTGCTGCCCTTTCAGCTGCCAACTTTGCACAGTTCCATAAGGACTTCAGCTTCCACAGCGTTGTCTGGATTGCCCTGGGTCTCAAGCCTGAGACCACTAACACTCTCGGACTCAAGTCTACCACTATGTGTGCAGCTCATGAGCACAGTTACTCGAGAGAAATGGAAGAGGAGCCAAATGATTCTCTCTGCTATTTGCTTTTACCATGTAGAGTGTCTTGGGACTGGTCTCTTGGAACCTGGTTCCTCTCTATTCTCTGGGACTCTAGCAAATAAGGTAGACTATGAAAAAACTGTCAAAACAGTGCACACAGACTGGAAAAAGATATTTAATCAAATTAAGATTTCTTACACCCTTATACTTAAACAACAGAGTGGATATCATTTGTTAACATTTAAGAACAATGCATGTGTGATGCACTTCTGGGGTGCACTTCGGCCATGGGATACTTGACAACAGTGAGTACCAAAAGTCTAGGCATCTCAGATGCTGGGAAGGCATCCACTAGGCCTGTAATATAGGCAAGAAGGCAGGAAGCATGACCCCCGCATGCACCACCATGGAGGTTCTACTTTCTGTAGCTGTGTGACCACGGGCACCAGTCATCTTGCTTCTGTGTGCCTTTTCAACCGTCTGAGCAGTAGTCTTGATATTATATCAGTATTCAGACGAACTAAGCCTGCATCTCTGCAGCTGCTGCAGTCCAGGAATTGTCAGGTCCCCAGTCAGGCCTCCTAGGGAGGCTCTATGCGGGAACTGGAAATTGAGAGATGGGACCCGCATCCCTAACCTGGAGGGTAAATGAAGTTAACTGTATCAGGTAAAGCATGAAGCTTTGCTGGCAATGCCGAAGAGCTCCAGCCTGGTGTGATGCTTAGCTCTTTCCAATATTCAACCTACGGGGCATGAACGGAAACATGGGTTCCAGTTATTACCTATCCCAGGAGATTAATCCACATGGACACACCCTTAACACTGCAGTCTTTGGTCATAACTCTGTTCTCGGGCTACCTATTTTCTTTGCTCTTTCTTTCCCATCTTCCCTCAGGCCCCCGTTGAGTTCAGAAGTAGCTGTTTCCCAGAGATAGTCTTTCTTGGCCACCTAGAGATGGCCTTTATGTGCTGATCCTGATCAGAAACACACAGACACATGCACACACACAATCACATGCATGCACACACACTGTATACATGAAAAGTCTGCAGAAATATTCAACATCATATTTTACCACACTTAAAAGCAACTCAATACCAGGGACAAGTTCATAGATGCTAGAGTATGTTTGTGTCATGCCCTGACATAGTTCATATGTGTGCCTCAAAGGAGACTGACTTATCTCTTACGGAAAAGAGTAACTATCAGATAAGAACAAGGTAAAAAATAGAATGGATTTTTGAAGTTTTCTCTACTTAAGAATACTGGAAGGTTTTCTAGCATCACATGTGATCCTGTACAATTTGTTTTCGAGTGGTCTACCAAATGGTCACCTGCAGCTTGAACCTCAATCTTGAACCTAGTAGAGCCAGGCTTTCCGAGAGGAAGGAGGAATTGGTGTCCTTTGGGGTTAGCTTCAGGGAGGGAAGCGCTGGTGAAAATTAATGCCCCTTTATTTTCTAAAGAGGAAGCACAGCTGTTTGCCTGAAGGATGTGTGAGAGGAGTGATGGGGGTGGGGTGTTCTCGGGTTGTTTGTTCCTGAGACAGCTGGCACGTGTGCCAAGGACTGGGAGTAGGCAGCGCTGGATGGCGTGCATAGCCTCATCATGTGCTAGTGTCCACCCTGAGAGCTCTACAGATACAACTTCTGGATTCACCCCACTGTCCCCAGAGAACAATGGTTTACAGACAGTGCTGCTGTGTTGTCACAGGGGTTGGGGGATGGGGAGAGGGTGTGAACCTGCCTGTCCTGCCAGGAACTTCAGGGTTGTTTCTCTTGATTATTTATAGAACAAACCAGGATCTGCCTTACCAGCATCAGGGTATCAGGCAAAGGGCTGTCTCTTCTGGTAAGTGTCTCTGGACAGGTTGCTTAGCCTCTCTGAGACTTGTTTTCTCTTACTGAAAATAGGCTTAAACTTGAAACCTGTTTAAATGACTACAATTGGTTAAAATGGAAACATATGTACAGAACTTTATCTTTCTTCCAGATCAGTAAAAGGGTGTTGGAACTGTGGATCGTACTCTGTGTCTCTCCTGTAGCCGTGAGGTAGGCATGAGGCATCCTGAGGTTCAGAAGTAGGAGAATCACACTCACAGCTGAGGGGGCCGCTCAGCATCATTATCCCTGCTCCGTATCCAAGGAGGCTGCCCTAAAGGGTTGATTGGCCAGCTCTCTTGTCTCCACAGTAATACACCCCAGACAATTAACTTATAGAGAGATCGACTTAATTTGAGTTTTTGAGTTTCAGGTCAAGATCAGATGGATCCATGGCTTCTGATGGGTGTGGCAGAGAGCAGTGGTGTGGAATGCAATGGGTACAAGCTGCTTATCTCTGGAGAGGCCAGGAAGAGGGACTTTCCATGTCATACTTCCAGTGACCTTAAGACCTCTCCCAGGATCAGCCTCTTAAAGGTCCTACCCCTTCCAAATAGTGTCACCTTGGAGATCATGTCTTCAGCACAGATATTTGAAGGACACTGCGTGGCTGGTTTATTCTACTGGCACACTGCTATGGGCATATCTTTGGCATCAGATCTTACATTAATGTTGCTTCAAAAATAATGTGATTCTAAAAGTATAGGACTTTGAAACTGTAAAAGGAGAAAAAGGGGGTGGGGACTTGGAAAAGTCATGAGAAACACTGTAAGCATCGTAGGTTCTTGTGACTCCAAGCTTGAA
Source organism: Mastomys natalensis (assembly GCA_021653895.1). Lineage (NCBI taxonomy): Eukaryota > Metazoa > Chordata > Mammalia > Rodentia > Muridae > Mastomys > Mastomys natalensis. Next base: position 2,655,814 of record JAJTUV010000106.1, read on the forward strand.
AGAATAGGACAGAAATGGTTGCAAAAAAATGGCTTCCTGAGCCCACTGAGGTGAAATAAGAAGCACATACAGATGTTTACCCGTACTTATCAGCTGCTGTGATAGCTTCAAGAAAGCATCTGTTTATGACTGTACTAAGTTTTGGTACCAGATTATTGCCATCTCACATATTCCTGGTTCCATCTTCCCCACTGTGAAGCTCCCTTCCCATTTGTTGCATCCCATCATACTTATTGGGACTCTCCTAGAATTCCTTATCTGAACACTGGATGAAATCATTCACGGTTTCATCCCCTCCTTAGAGAGGGCACTTATGATGGAGATCATTGACCTCATTTGGAGCTGAAGCCCTGACAGCTGATGGTTTTATTTAACTTTGCATCCCTGAGCTGAGTGTATCGGGAGGCACAAAGCAACCATCTGCTCCAGCCATTTAATACACAAAGGAATACAATCCTGATGCACACACATTAGCCAGGGCTGTTCAGCTGGTGAGTGATGGAGCCAAGGCTCAGTAGGGGTTTAGACTGCAAGTCCTGCACTTTGCTGGAGGATGAACAGGCTAGGCTTATCTGGGAGGATTCAGGGGGTTAAGGTCACTGACAGCTTAGCACTTTACACCCTTGAGTCCCTGCTACATTTCTATAGAAATGGAACAAAAGGAGGTTGCCACCTAAATATTTTTTTTCTCACAAAATTCATGGAAAAAGAGTCTGGTCTTTGCTACCAAGTGCACAAGGACCCATGCTTGATTACCTGTGTAACCCTTGTCTCAGCTGGATGCAGGAGGGGGATGGAAATGGGGAGGGCTGTGGAAGCAGCTTCCAGGTGGACAGGCCAGAGGAGCTGGGGCAGACACCACTTCCTCTCTTTCCTCTCTCCCCTGAGGGATCAGATGGTGTGGCTGGCTGTCAGTCAGTATCATTACAGACACAAATATCCAAGATAAATCAACTCACAAAGAAGAAACACTTGTTTGGGTTCACGACTTCACGAATCTCATCCCACGGTCACTTGGCTTTATTCCTTTAGGTTTCTGACAGGTTAGAATGACATGGTAAAAACTCATAATGGAGGAAGCTGCTCACCTTGTGGCATGGACAACAAAGAGGGAGAAGAGAGCACGAGGTCCCAGTATCCTCTGAAAGAGCACATCCCAGTGACCTAACTTCCTCCTGCTTGGACCATATCTTAAAGGTCTCACCACCTCGAAATCACACAAAAGGCTAGAAACCCAACCTTTGACATGTAGCCTTTGTTGTGGAGGAGCATTGCAGATTCAAACTACCTACTATCTAACCTCCAATTCGATTGCTTTAAAGGTCCCTCCAAACCAGCACACCCTAAGTTCACAGTCCCCTCTTCCTGCTCTGGTTTGGATCCAGTCTGAACATGCCTTGAGTCTTCTTGTACTGAAATCTAATTTTGATTGCAAGATATTAAGTAGGGAGAAACTTAATTGACTCTGGCATCTGAAGTGGGGAGGTTTGGGAAGTGATCAGGATTAGGTAAGGTCATTTGAGAAGAATCCCATGCCTAAATCCCGATAAGATAAAAACTGATTCTTTTAGCTATTGGTGAGAGTCCAACAGTCTCCCAGTGGGAAGGAATCGTAGATTAGTAATGGTTAATACTTGGTTTGTCTGCATAGCCAGTGTGTAGTCAGTGGCAGTATGTTTATTCTTCCCTCTTATGTTTGTACGAATCTGAGCCATAAGACCTTTATGCATGACCAACACTTGTATAACGTCTATAGATAACTGATTACTCCCTGCAACATCTGTAGGAGGGACCATTTGACAGTTTGTGCAACTGAGGCAAATAGTGTTAGCATTTTGTCTAAGCTCTGCCCCACAGTTACCTGGCAATAGCCAGGTGTGCCTGATGCACTATGAAACTTTTGTTCTCTCTTGCCTTCTTGCTCTAGCTCTGTCCTCTTGTCCTGCTCCCCCTCTCTCCCCATTCCCCTCCCCCTCTCTCTCCACGTGCTCATGGCTGGTCTTTACTCCTCTCCTCCTCCTCCTCCCCTCCTCCTCCTCCTCCTCCTCCTCCTCCTCCTCCTCCTCCTCCTCCTCCTCCTCCTCTTCTTCTTCTTCTTCTTCTTCTTCTTCTTCTTCTCCTTCATCCTCCCTCCTCTCTCTCTCTCTCTCTCTCTCTCTCTCTCCTCTCTCTCTCTCCCTTCTCTGTCTCTACTACCCTCTCAACTCCCCTCCCCACGCCTTGAATAAACTCCATTCTATACTATACCATGGTGTGGCTGGTACATTAGGGGGAAGGTATGCCTCATCCACCAAACATATCCCCTCTCTGCTTATCTTTTTATAAAACACAACAAATAGGGATAGTGAACTTCTAAAGAGGTCAAGTGAATGGCAGACAGGAGTATATTGATGCTCTGTAGCACCATTTAGAGAAGAACATTACAAATGAAAGACACTTTCTACACCTGTGTGTAGTGCATCTTCCCCTATGTGGTGAGCAGGTGGTCCTGGGGCATGTGAGAAAGCAGGCTGAGTAAGTCACAGGGAGCAGTGTGGTAAGCATCTTCCATCCATGGCCCCCTTAGTTTCTGTCCTGACTTCCCTCAGTGATGGACTGTGACCTGAGAGCTGTAAACTGAAATCAACTGTCTCCTCCCTACACGTGTTTTAGCAGCAATAGAAACCATAGCTATGACACTCACAGAATCACCCCTCCAGCCTTACTTTTTTTTAGTAGTAAGTCCTGTGATTTTCTTTTAAAGTTAAGTAGAAAAACAAAACAACAACAACAACAACAGCAGCAACAAATCTTTGTCCAAAGAGAACAGGTAGAGCTTTACATAAGGACTCCAAGTGCACCTATGCACTGCAAAGTCATGCCACCTGTGACCTCCTCAACATTTGGCTGTCACTTCATCAAACAGTCTGTCTTCACCAAACAGAGCTTGGAAGTTTCTGTTTGGAACTGGACCCACGCTGAATCAGAGGAGCACATTCGTCCAGTCATCAGACTTTCATAGGGCAGATGCTGTATGCAGGCCTAGCTTCAATTTTGGAGGGTCTGTAGGAAATGGAATTTACAGTTTCAGATTTCTAGCAGTAACAGCTAGAATCAGACAAATGCTGGGCTATAGGATTCTCAGGGACAAATATTCCTTTAAGCCAGAAACCATTCTGTGGCATTGTTTTGTTTGTTGATATCAGTTCATACCAAACACAGACACGGCTACATAAAGGCTACACAGTAGGCTGTGTATGCGGTGGTACGTTTGATGCTTCTTACATCCTCAGTGATGTCACAGGTACCATAGATTATATAATTCTAAGATGCTTACACAAAGCTTAAATCATCAAAGAATTTGTCAGATCCCATCCTTGTCACTGAATGGAATATGAGTGCACCTCCAGGATCTCTTAACTGCTATGTAACATATAGTAAAGAACATCTCAGATCAAGTAGCCATTCCCTCCCTTGAGGGAGAGTTATTCTCCTTCATTTTGAGGTCAAGCTTGTTAAAGTGTTGTAATGCCCTCTGTGAATTTGTTTTCCCATGCCTGATAAAAGGACTGATCACATGAGCTCCTGTAGCCAAGAAAATGAAAATCTGAGTGGCCCATGCCACTTTTCAGCAGAGGCCAAAAGCTACTACATGACCCCATTTCCCCTTCCTTCATCTGCCTCTACCTCATGTCTAAAGCCAGGTCCTCACTGAACCCAAAGCATGGAGTGTGGGAAATAGAGCTCCTGCCAATGTGAGGATAACCTGTATCAGGAAGAGACAACTTTGTTCTTATAAACCAGGGAGACCTTGCCCCCCATCCCTCCAACTTGGAACGGTTCAGCTTACGGTTTTCAGATATATGATGGTGCAAAAGCAGAAGCCATTCTATAGAAGTAGACTCCTGATTAGATTCCTCTCTCAGGCTAGCAATCTGTGACAGTAATCCTTCTCTTGCTGCTAAGTAGAGGCAATGAGCCACAGCTCCCTTCAACCATGTGGTTATGAGAAGAAACAACGGAGACTCTGCCACAAGCTGCTCTGCTAAGCTAGGATGATTGGTAGGTTGGATGAATTAGTTGGAACATTGGCTTGTGGTATTTCCAGTTTTGACTGAGTTTATCAGATGAAGCCTCCTGGTAAGTTAAGCATCATCTTGATCTCATGAAGCTGATAATAACAACAGAAACTCATGAATGATGCTCACCCATCTGCTCAGTCACTCGCAGAGAGCACAGCAGTGGATGCTTGAAAAGCGCTAAGGATTCTCATGACAGCTCTCTGGTTTGCTCCCGCTCTCCATGGCCCAGAAAAGAGATGCAAGTTAGAACCTCATGTGTAGCTCAGTGGACGAGAACTTGCCTACCATGCAAGGGACCCTGGGTTCAGTCCCTTCACAGGTACATAGCTTTGCATCTAGTTTATTCTGGTTGGACTTGTAACTATGATTATACAATTTAAGTTAATAGTTAAAGATTAGTGAAGTGCAAGGAGGAAAAAAGTCATGTATTTGTTCTTTCTAGTCAAGGTAAGTTGGATGCTTTGACAAGGTTGAATGTAAGAAAACCACTCCAACATATTATTGCAGATGAGGCGACTATCAAATATTCAGGAAAAGGTCATCAAACTGTTAAGTTCAGATTATTTCTCAAATGATTCTTTTCTCCCTACATTTAAAAGAGATCAAAAAAAAACCAAACAAACAAAAAAAACAAAAAACAAAAAACAAAAAAAACCCTGGAACAGAGAATTCTAAGATTTTTTTTTTTCAAGGAAGAAACAAAGAATTATCATCAGCACCCTCAGCCGAAAGGAGGCTTTTAGCACCATGTGGATCAAAGCAAGCTAGATGCAGCACATGCCTTTATTCCTTAGTTTTGGAAGACTGAGGCAGGAGGATTCTAAATTCAAGGCCTGCCTGGGTTACAAAGTGAGATTTCCTATAGGGAGTATGCAATGGTGTGTTTGAATGGAAACATGTAAGATTGTGTGTGGTGTGTGTGTGTGTGTGTGTGTGTGTGTGTGTGTTAAATTTTAAAGACTCAGCTCTTTCAGTAATTTTCAAGGGACGAGCTCTTGGCTGTAATTAGGATAGGTTGATAAGATGACATTATAAGACACATCTCTCCTACATCTGATAGATCTTCTTTTCAATGATAGCTCTATGCCCAGAGATATGGCCCTCTGGTCCTCTGCTGTCTCAGGTGTCGATTCCCAACCGTGCAAGCTGGTGTGGCACGGCCGCCTTGGATACCAGTGTGGGTCAGGAAGGTTTCCTCTTGAGAAACACGCAGCTGAGCTGTCAGGAGCAAAGAAACTCTAAAGGGAGACACTGTGCCCTGTTTGCCTATTAGAGTATTGAGCCAGTGGTCCCCAGGGAATTGGAATTTCCTCAGGAATCTCCTGCTGGCCAAGAAAAAGGCTGTGTTTCTAGTGCTTCTAAGAGGGAAAATTTATCATTGAAAAAGACTTCACATAGTCTGACAACCTGTCAGACCTCTGTGTGGGAGAGTCTGGAGCCCAGACAATGACCAGTCAGTGAAAGACAGGATCACACTTTGATAAGGTCTGTTTAGTTATGCATGACCCTTGCCCTCTGTTTAGACCTAAACTCAAGACAGACTCTAAGATAGACTTTAGGTGCTGCTAGACCTCTTTATTTGTTCCTTTTCCCAAAGTGGTCATTAAATACATTTCATTTCTCTGCTTTTTGCCATCATTTTTCTCTTTAATTGGCCCATTGAGAATAGGCTTATTGAGCCTAGCTTGTTAGGACTATAAAGGTCTAGACATTAACCTTAACAGCTCTAGTAACAAGTCCACAGGGTCCATGTGACCCCATAACCCAAGGGAACAGCAGTGAAAGGCTTTCTTGACCCAGATTTAACCTGTTTCTGCTGATGTGCCACCAGGACCAGAGAAAGGCTTTCTAGAAATACCAAGATTGGAGAGAGTATGGTACCCTCTTAGGTTGCCTCCCTTCTAAATCAAAACAAAGCATCAGAAGAAGAAAGAAGAAAAGAAGGAAGAAAGAAAGCAGAAGCAGAAGCAGAAGCAGCCAGGAAAAATAAAGCAGAATCCTTACATTTCCCAGAACAATTTCTTCCATGTGCCTTGATGATAAATATAAAATTTACCAAATAACATATTTTCCCCTTGTCTTTTCTTTGGTGTCCCTGCAGCAAGACCTTTGAAGTAGCCTCTCCTGACTGTACCTACCAGAGCTCCAGTGGACAGTGAATCCCATGTTGTAAGGACATCCTCAGTGTGTCTGATGGACAAGAAGAAAAAAAAGCTCAAATAAAGCAATATGAAACAAAACAAGTTGATAAAACTTGTGGGGTGATGAGCTATGAGAGACAGCCAGGCGCCTGGTTGAATGAGCTTGGAACCCCAAGGAACCCCATGGGATGGAAGGTGTTCAGCTTTGTTCCCAGGCCCCTGGCTCCCTCAGCTTCAGTCCTCCATAGCCCCTCCCACAGAGAGGTCTATGGCCATCGGTCACATAGGAATAGTGCCCCAGGCTCTCCCACATGTAGATGAGGCATCCCCAAGCTCTCAGACCAAGCCAATAGGGGTTACCTGCTGCCAAACCTTAACCCACCCCAAACTGTATATATTAGCCCAACTCAGAAGTAAACTGCATGCCAGAATCATCCCGTTTTCCAAGGGCTTCTGTCGTAGACCCTCCCCTCTTTGCCAGCTAGTCAGTGCTTCACCAGGGCACTTCACCGGCTCAGCAAGAGCTGTAACACTGGGAAAGAGACCCGCTCTTTTCCCTGCTAGCTAGCTGGCACCTCCCGGCTCAGCAAAGAGCTGTAGCACTGGAGCTATACCACTTCAGAAGATACCAGCTCTCCTGAAAGGCCTTCGGGATTCTCCCCTCTCCACTACGGAGACACATTGGAGGCAGCAGTGGACTCTCCCTGCTGGCACTCCATTCCAGACTGCCCACGGGCAGAGGCAATGGCTGTTCACATTCTGTCCTCAGCCAAGCTGGAGATTCTTGTGGGACCCCCTCCAGAACTGGTCCCCACAAAAACTACCATTGAGTTAGCCCCTGCACTTAACACAGGCTACAGAGGGGAGAACAGGGCCAAAGGCAGTGTCTTAGTTAGGGTTTTAATGCTGTGAATAGACACCATAACCAAGGCAACTCTTATAAGGACAACATTTAATTGGGGCTGGCTTACAGGTTCAGAGGTTCAGTCCATTATCATCAAGGTGGGAACACAGCAGCATCCAGGTAGTTATGGTGTAGGTAGAGCTGAGAGTTCTATATCTTCATCTGAAGGTTGTTAGCAAAATACTGATTTCCAAATAATTAGGATGAGGGTCTTAAATCGCACACCCACAGTGACACACCTACTCTAACAGGGCCACACCTTGTACTAGTGACACTTCCTGGGCCGAGCATATACAAACCATCACAGGCAGCTTCAAAGCTCAAGTGACTCTCCCCAGCATCAGAAGCCCAGTCCTTGACTGTTTACCCCTGAGACCTCTTCTATCTGTTACAAATATTTTCTTCAGGGCAGGCATGGCAGCTTTGGTCACGTCAGTGTGAAATCTGCAGGGGGAAATCTTCATTCTCACAATGTTATTCTCAGTTAAGTAATGGAAGAAAGACTTGTCCCTGTTATGGTGTTCTAAGTGATGGTGGTGTAGTATACTTAGCACTTCTTGGTTCCTGTGGCACAGGACCACAAAATGAAGTACAACTCTGGGTGTAAGAGGACCTCCGCTGAAGGCCAAAGATATGTCTAAAGCTTTTCGGAAAGAGAGCAGAGGGGGATCTCAGTTTTAGGGTACACACTGATCATGGCTTTTCAATAAGCACAGACCAGCCATCAGGTGTAAGAAGAGCAGACCACTGAAGTAGAGACTGATATTATGTCATTGTTCCACAGAAGAAGTCGATGGACAGCGAGACTCACAGGTTAGGAGTGGCACGGAATGATAGGCCTATAGTATTCAAATCATTACTGAGCTTATTGGATGTTGAAATAAAGCCTTACTCTGTATAGAGGAAGCATGGAGATAATGAAGCAGGTGATAGTTATATCCATCCAATCAGAAAGAAAGGGACATTATGTTTCAAGAAGCAAAAACTAACATAAATGATAACAAAGAATTCTGTGCTAGTTAATTAGGAAAGAATTCCCCAGAGTCTAGTTGCTAAGAGTTCAGTTATCTCTCTTCTAAGAAACTAATGTCCTTCAAGGTCCAAAAGGACATGGAGATACTCAATGTGGTAGAGGAACAGAGGAGCCATTCCACATATAATGTATCAGAATGGCTGCAGGTCCTAAGGCTTGCAGGTTAGTCCATACACAGGCCACTGTTAAAGGTTTATGCATGACAATTCCACTATGCTTATCTAAGACATTGATCTAAGGGGGAAGAGATGGGAAGGTTGGAATCAGACTCTTCCCCCTACTTTTGGCCTTCTGGGCAACTGCAAAGCAAGTTCCCAGTTGTAGCTGAAAGGCAGCTGGCCTTCAGATCTGATGGTGGGAAGTGTCTCTCAGACCCCCAGTCTCGCCCCAGCCCCTCTCCGCACATTCACCATCTTAACTAAATCCAATGGGAATGTGTATTTTAGCAAAGCAAAAGAGACCATCACACATAGACTACACAGCCAAAACAAATCCATGCATATGTCTTCACAGATGGCCAGGCCTTTGCTCCACATACTGAAGCCCCTCAGAAAAGTGCCCAGGTAGCCTGCATAGGCAGTCCACTCTTGGGTTCTTCACCAAACTCCTCAAGAACTGTCCCAGATATGTCTTCACCCCTGACCCCAGTGGGGACTCTGAGTTGGGCCTTCTGCCATACTGCACCCTTTACTTTTCTTAGTATCTGGTCAAGGGACAGCCATATGTGGACCTTCTTCCTGGATACGAGTGATGCACTTCTGCAACAGTGCCTGAGTGACCATAACATCTTCATTTAGATCTTTGCCTTCTTACCAAGCATCGTCTTTGCAAGGAAACTAGAACTGCCAATTACAGAACTTTTGCATGTACTCTGCATGTTACAAGTCATGTAAACATGCTGTATCAAGTGGTCCTGAGACTGAAAGATGGGTGGAGAGAAAACAGAGTTCCTGACTTACATACAGCATTCAGAAAGCTAGAAGTGAATTTTCCTAAAGAATTCAAGATGTCTGTAGGTTTTAGTGTACTTTAACACTCCCAGGCCTCCCTCCCAGTCCCTGGTTAGTCTTGCTGACTTCAGCACTTCTACTATCCATGCATTATTACATGAGAAGAATATTAAATGCTCCAGGAACACAGTCCTCCAAATACCTCCTGCCATCATGGGAGTTTACTTACCTAGACTTCAGGACTTACACTGTGGCACGGTGCCTCTCTTTCCCAGTCACCACCTCCTCCCAATTCAGACAGATCTCTATATTGTGAAGCAAGACAAAAGCCTGCCCCAAGGCACTGCCTTTATATTCTCCTGATCCATGTAAAATGTAGCTCCATCTCCTACTCAATGCATGCCAAGGGTCACTCTTGTGCTAATGAATTGATGATCCTCAGAGTAGCACCCTCTGGCCCTCACACCAAGCAAGGCTTTGGGATAGTTCACCAAAACAAGGGTAAATGCCAAGAAACCTGGAGTCAGGGGATAAACTCCTTCAAAGAGAGACTCTGAAGGCAGACTCCCATAGGATAGAAACAGCCACACTTCCTGGTCTAACTCAACAAACACTTAGATCCAATCCTAGCTCAGCTTGTTTTATCTTGATAATAAGAAAATAGCTGAAGCTTATAAGGTTATAAGCCAAAGTTCTCTATTTCATTACAATTCTGATTGCTACAATATATAAACAGCAGGGAGGTAGCATCCCAAAGATGAATCCCTGGCTGTTACAACATGGCAGAGGACTTGAAAGGAAGCCAACCACAGGCAGAAGAGACCAAAGGGACTGGGGAACTTTACTATATAACAAACCATTCCCTGAAGACTAACTCTGCTCCTAAAGAATTACACTAATTAATCCTTTTATACAGATGTGAGTAGTTACACAATTCCCATCTACTAGATGCTCATTGCTCAAGATCCATTTCTCCCAAGTCTGTTACACTGGACACCAGGCTTGCAGCTCATGAATCTGTAGTGGGCATCAAGAAGATGGTTTCTGTTTGCTGTAATAAAACACTATAACCAATAGCAATTTCAAGAGGAAAGGGATTATTTTAGGTAATAGTCCATCACCAAGGGAAGTCAGACCAGGAAGTCAAGCAGGCAGAAGCTGAAGCAGAAGCCGTGAAAGAGAACTGCTTACTGGCTTGTTCCTCCTGGCTTGTTCAGTATGCTTTCTTATACAACTTATAATCACCTTCCCAGAGGTGATACCTCCCATAATGAGCTGGACTGTTCCACATCAGTCACTAATTAAAAAAAAAAAAATGTCCTCCAGGCTTGCTCAGGGGCCAATCTGGTAGGAAAGTGTTTATAGTTGAGATTCCCTCTTCTCAAATGACTGAAATCTAAGGATTTTGTGGGATATCTCAGGGCCATACATGGTACTAAATAAAGAAACATCTAATTATTAGATGAATCAAGAAACAGTCAGGAGACACATGATCTTTCCAAGGTCTAGGATTTCCCTCTCTCCTCCCTCCCTCCCTCCTCCCTCCCTCCCTCCTCTCTCTCTCTCTCTCTCTCTCTCTCTCTCTCTCTCTCTCTCTCTCTCTCTCTCTGCGTTGTGTGTGTGTGTGTGTGTGTGTGTGTGTGTGTGTATGTGTGTCTCACCCCCACCCCCCCATCTGTCTAACTGTATGAATACCTCTTCTCCTGGGCTATGGAGTGCCTTGGGTGGAGGAAGTGTGACTCACAGAACTTGGATGATTTTGTTGAAGGAATGAAGGGACAGTTACAAGAGCTAGTCATCTCCCCTGACTTCATTTCTCCTGCATCAAGGAGGGTACTTCTGATACTCTAGAGGCATTAATCAGGTAGCTTTAGATTACTCGAAGAGAAAACTAGCTGTAAAACAAGGTTTTGGCTCTTTGGAAGGCCTGGTGGTTGGGAAGCATCCTCTTGGGAACAGGGGAAGGAGGAATAGGGTGAGGAATTGTGGGAGGGGGGTCAGGGACAATGGCCGGATTGTAAATTAATTAATTAAAAAATAACAAAAGAGCTAATGCATAAAACATACTTAGCTATTACATGTACTCCATTTATCTTCTAGTTTTAAAGGCCCTAACTAAGGTGTTTCTTCTTAGGAGCTAAGTGCTCTAACACTGTGCTGCTGACATCACAGGTATCAGAGCCAGAGCCAGTATTTGGCATCTTAAGATAGATCATGCACTGTCTAGTCCAAGGACAACATCTCTATGTTCATATGCACCTCTTCATTCATCCAAGAAATTCCAGGCAGCTGCACGAACACACAGCCCACAGTGTAATCCCCACTTTTTCATTGAGCAGAAGAAGGCGGGGCGGTGGGGTGGGGTGTATGTCTCTAGCCCTCTGGTTCCATTTTTGAATCAACCAAAGAAGCGGATGTTTCTTATATTCAACACCACTTAGGACCTCAAAATATCCCACCGAATCCTCAGGATTTGCCATGGTTTGAGAGTTAACCACTGAGTTAATTCCCGAGGAAAATAACAGTGCTCTCTCAGAGTCCTGGTGAGTATCTGGTTGGATCCAGCTTGCTCGCCTGCCTCAATCCTGGACTATTCCCAATTAGTACAAGTTCCCATCACCTCTCCACACGTTTCCTCTGCAAATCAAATTTTAGCACAAGTTTGGGCAGAGATAAACGAACTCCAAAACATTGACCAGGACAGCCTGTTAGAGTGCCACTGTAACTATCTGGATGAGAAATGTGGATCTGTGGTCAGGTGGCACTCACGTGCACACAAGGAGCCAAGATTCAGAAACGCAGTGAGCACTGCAGACATTGCCGATGGTTTGGATGTGCACGCTGAGAGTCATAGATTTGATCTTGGGATTCTTGGGCTCAGTGACCTTTTATTAAACACGTTGCTTCCCATCATCACATTTATATATCAGCAGAGGCATTGTTAGCTCACAAAAGGCAAAATTCAACCCAGAAAGGTGAACCCATGAATGTGTTCACTAACACAAATACAGTAGGTGGGGGGCTTTTCTTGACCCACAGCTGGTGACTACCACCACTTCTAGTGAACCTACCCCTCCTGCAGAGACCTGGATGCAGAAAGAAAAAAAAACATAAAAACTAAAGTACCTAAATAGAATGTTATCATTAAGAAAATGTTCCTGCCAGATAACTCTCAGAGTCCACATGACATCCAGGGGCTTCTAAACTACAGTCCTTTCTAAAGCAGCATTTCTTTTTTATCTTTGCAAAAGAAAAAAGGAATTGCTTTGAAGCCCATTCTTTGTACACCGTTCTGTCTCTGCTACAAGTTTTAGGATCAGGACGTAACACATAGAAGGCTTTCTGGGGAAGAATGTTTCATTCTGCAACCACAGAAACATAGGTCACTCCAAAAAACCCTTGACAAATGTCCATGTATTTTTGGAGCCTCCATGAAAGGCAATGCTTTGAACTTGGCCTATCAACCGTTTCTTCACCTCTGGGTCAGGGGCAGGGTCACATGCACTGGCTCTCGTGGGCTCTGTGGAGACTTACCATGTAACAGATGGGCATTTTGTTCTTCTTTAAAGCGTTGCCAGGGTCTTACCCACTCCTTCCTTTGTTCCTTTGGTATTTCTTGGGACTTCACAACCATTTTCTTCATCAAAGGAGACGACAGTGTCTTTTTCCCAAAGACTGAACTTGCATGGTTTTTTCCAAACTGGGATCACAGGCTGCAAGTCAATGAAGGTGTTTTTAAATTGAAGATTCCTAACCCCCACCCCAATTACACTAAACTAATGTATTTGGGATGACACCTGAAATATCTACTCCCCAGATCATCTTTATATGCAGCAAATCCAAGTTAAGCAGTGTTAAGTTCTAGTTTGGAGAAGGCCTCCCTGGCCATAAACTTGACCACATCACCTTTATCTCCTTAGAGAAGCTCTCTTTTCTTGGCTATAAAATAGAAAACGTTAGTCAAGTAGACAGACTCTCTTTCTAGCCCTAAGTTTTATGAATCTTCACATCCTTCCTGCTATGTGGATTTTGCCACTACTTTTAGGTGTGCCATTATTTGCATGTGTGTGAAGATGATAATACATCCTTCAACCTAGTAACAATAAATAATGCTACCTTCCCCCCAAGATTAGAGAATAAACTGAAAGGCTACATAAATGTGTTCTGTATATCCTAGGTTCTTATGCAAACAACTAGTATTGAAGACTACAAGATTAGGCGCTAATATGTAGATACTTCAGGGGTTTAATTTTAAATAAATATTTTATTTAAATCATTGAATCTTACTCATTTCAAGGAGGTAAATCATTAATTCCCTAGCATCACCCCCTTTGGCATTACATATTCAAGGATCAAGGAATAAAGAACATGTGGGACTGTGTAAGGGTATCCTGGTTCTTGGCTGGGCATGGGCCTAGAACCCTGAGACTCCAAGGGAGAAACGGCAGGAGTTCGGCTATGTCCCCAGAACTCAGGGTCCTAACAAGCAGTCCAATCTCCATAGACCTACATTGTTCAGTCACATAGGCCATTACAGCCCCTCCCAAAGTGCACAGGTAGAGGGTGTGACTACAGGCCTCAGGCCCTAGAGATTTACATACTAATGAAGGTCAGAGGGTGGAGCCAATTAAGCATTGCCCCCAGAACCTCCCCCTTTCTCCCTCCTTACTTAACTCAGGCCTGCCCTGAGTTTCGGGGGGGGGGGGTGTACATCCAGATCCATCCACCATCCGCCACGACAATAAACCCTTTTGGAACCAAGGATTCCTCGTATCATTGGGGCCTGCCGCCACCAAAGCCTCCAGCCACTGGAACCTAGAACCTTCCTCTGGTATGTGAGACAGGCTGCCTGGAAGCCTCCAGGCAGCCTCCACCTCGCAGGTCCCGCTGCCACGTGGGCCCGGGCCCGGGGCCTGCTGCTGTGGCCTCCCAGTTTTTCCCACAGAACAGACAATAAATAATGTAATGAGCATCACAGAAACACAGGACCACTTTTCATGCTTTTCCAACAACCTGTGGGGGGTGGTTCTGATGCTAAGGTCCTGTTCCCCAATTGGTTCTTGATCTGTCAGTAAAGAAAGCAACGGGCCAGTTGTTGGGCAGAAGGTACTTCTGGGTCCCTGGAGGAGAAGGGAGATGCAAGGGAGGAGAGAAGGGAGTTTGTCATGCTTTGGAGAGAGGAAAACCAGTCAGCCATGAGAGGTCTCGGGAGGAAGGGTGGGCTGTGGCCACTCCTATAGGTGGGTGGTCAGAGATGTTTACTGGGATTAGATTCAACTGATCAACTAAAGTTAGGACAGATGGGAGGAACAGACCTAAGGGTAATGATAAGGGCATGTTTTTCAGGCAGGAGACAGTAGCGCCCAGCAATTGTGCCAAGAAGGCAAGTTGAAATTGAACACCTGTGTATCTGTGTGGTTTATCTGTGAATTCAAGGGTAGCAGGGTAGGGTCTGGCAGTGTGGCCCAATCCTGGAGCTAAGGCAGGGGTAGCAAAAAGCTACAAGCAACAACATCCAATTCATATGATCCTGATGTTTGAGCAGCCATGGAATCCTGCAGGTGAAGAAATGAATAAAAGTCAGCCTCATGCAATGTAGATAGTATGTTCTAGAAATCAGAAGGTCATAGACATTCAACTTATAGTGATGTCTTCTCACCTCTTATCCATCAGGACACGTCACAGCAGCACATTTCTATCTAGATCTGTGTCTAATTCTTCCTTTGGCACATAGGTGAGATAATACCCCTGCTAATTCTATGGCTTACTAAGACAACAGAGAGGGTGGGTTTACTAATGTTCTTTGTACAAGTAAAGCATGCAGAATTGATGTGAACAATATCCAAAAATTACATCCTTAACTTATTCACTCTTAACTTTCCAGTGATTACATGGAGATTTAATATGATCAACTTTTTAAGATGGATTTCTTTCATAGTGTGAAGATTGCTTTATAGTTTTTCCTTTTCAGATTAAAAACTGTTTTCCAACTGGTTAATTTCTTCTGTGTCTTAGCCTGACTCAAATGTTCAAAACTTACACTGAATTGTATTAGAGCTTTGGAATATTTATAAAATATTGGTCATGAAATAACCTTTAATGTTCTGTATGCTATAGCTCAGCACAAACTCAGCTATAGAGTGAAATATTTAGATTCTCTACTATAGAGTTGTACATATTTTGTCACAATAAACTTGAAAAAGAAGATATTTTACACATACATATATAAAATACAAGTTAAAAATAGAGATGAAAGCAATTTAAAATTCCATTTTATCAGCCATCCCAAAGTACTTCTACATTAATAATGTATATTAAATGTTACATCACTTTTAAACAATGCATATCATAATGAATGTGCTTGAGAGAGATGGTTCAGTAGTTGAGAGAACGACTGCTCTCCCAGAGAACACTGCTTTGATTCCCAGCACCCACATGGTGGCCTGCTGTAATTCCAGTTCCATGGAGACCTTCTTTTGGCCTCCACAGACACTTCATGCATTTGATATACAAACATACATGTAGGCAAAATACCCATTCACAAAATAAAAATAAATAAGTCTTTAAAATACAATAAAACATGGGTACTATTCATTCATGCTCAGGAGTTTTCTAGCTAAATATATAATTAGCAAACTGCCTGGTTTGGGGTAATAGCTCATTCCTTGGATTTTAATTTAAAAAAAAAAAACAAAAACAAAAAACTCCATTATTGTAATTAAATTAAACTTTACACTAAATTTGTTGGTACTTCTTACAGTTTTCCTTAAGTGATTTAGCAACTATTACTTTGTCAGCCACAAATGGATTAGTACTTTCCAGATCTCCCAAACAGAGGCCTTTTGTGAAATAGTAATTACAAATGACTTTGAAGTATTGTGAAACATAAGCCTTGCGTGTATTTTTGTTCAAGTGCAGTGAGATTGGCAATTTGGGAAATAAAGGGTTCGTTTCACAGCTGACATTTTATGTGCATTCCAAAACCGTTTCGACCCTTTTAAGTATGCTAGCTTTAATACAGAAATTAAAGATGAGCCACGGAGCTTTCATTCAAAGCTAAAAATATGTCTATGTGAACTTGGAGATGCATTCTTCTAAGAGCATCTAGCCAAATTTTAATTCTTGAGAACTGCTCATTTAAGACTACAATCAAATGTTGATTTATTTACCTGTCACTTCACTGATGAGTATCAGACTCATTGCCTGAATAATGCTGGGCAAATATTTTCCCACTGGGCAAAAGCCCAGTCTTTCAAACCATCTTTTGAAGTATCTCCCTTTAAGTAAACCACCCTGTTAGCATTAAGTAATAAACACCCTCATTATCTCCTAATTTTTGATGTTAAATTAAAATTTGTCTTTCGGCTTGTTGTTGTTTTTTTTTGTCTCACTTACTCTGACTCAAATATGTAAAATTTGCATTGAATCGTACATTAGACTTTTAGATGTTTTTTAAAATATTGGTATCAAAATAACCTTTGAATTAGGTATGCTGTAGCTCAGGACAAATTCAGTTACAAGCTGAAATATCTAGAATTTTCATTGTTGAAATTTATATATTAGATTGTCAAAATAAACTTATTAAAGAGAAGGAAATAAGATATTTTGCATATAATTTTATATATAAACAAAAACAAAAGTAAAACATTTTAATATAACTTATTTTATTGGTGAGATAAATGTGATTGTATATACATTGTCCTTAATATAGACTTGGTTAATAATACAACAATGTCATTTAAGTATGTAACTGCTTATATGAAATGGAAAATCGTACAAAACCTTACTAATACTTATATTTTTTCTGGGTTTTTTTTAAAAGAGCAGTAAATGCACTTAACTACTGAGCTGTCTCTCCAGTTTCCAGCAATACGCTTTTTAGTCAGCCTTTGATAATTTCTTTACTTTTATGTCTTACAATGACCTCTCTGGAAAGAACTTAGTATTTTTTAGTATATTTTGTTATTGTTGTTCTTAGTTTTAAAAGATGGGATCTGGTGTGGCCCACACTGGCCTTGAAGTTACAGTGTAGCTAAGGCTGGTTTCCACCGCCGAGGTGCTGGGGTTGTAGGCACATACTATCATCTCTATCCATTCTCCAGTGCAGATGTGCTCATGATAAGCACAGGCATATATTGATTACATGTTTCAGGACAGACATTCAGAAAGCAATAGGACTGGCTCACATGAACTCTGTTTTCATATTCCAATTATCAATAAAGCAACAATAGGGATTAAAGGACATGTTTCAGATACTGTCTAATTGACATGTAAAGACCTATCTTTTTTTTATATTTTAGGATTTTAGAGACAATGTGTAGAACAGATGTGTCCTAGTCAGGGTTTGTATTCCTGCATAAAATATCATGACCAAGAAGCAAGTTGGGGAGGAAAGGGTTTATTCAGCTTACACTTCCACATTGCTGTTCATCACCAACGGAAGTCAGGACTGGGACTCACACAGGGCAAGAACTGATGCAGAGGCCTTGGAGGCACACTGCTTACTGGATTGCTTCCTCTAGCTTGCTCAGCTTGCTTTCTTATAGAACCCAGAACTACTAGCCCAGGATGGTACCACCCACAATGGGCCTTCCCACCCTTGATCACTAATTGAGAAAATGCCTTACAGCTGGATCTCATGGAGGCCTTTCCTCATGGGAAACTTTCCTCCTTTCTCTGTGATAACTCCAGCCTGTGTCAAGCTGACACACAAAACCAGCCAGTACAAGAGGTGAGCAGTGGCATTTTGAATTCTAGTAGCTACATTCCCTTCCTTAAGTATTCGGTGTGGTGCTGGTAATGGCACCAACTTCACCAAGATGTTGAGAAGGTTAACAATAGTGCCTGATAAGCAGTTCTCACAGCCACTGTGATGGTAGTCATTTCGTTCCCATGGAGAGCTTATACAACAAAAAGTCATTTTCTCACAGTAGTGGAGGATCAAGGTGTTGTAGGGTGGGTTCCTTGGAGACTTCTCTTCCCAGTGGTGGATGGCTGCCTCCTTCCCTGACTTCGTGATCTTTCTGATTGTCTGGATACAAGTCCCTTCTTCTAAGGACAGCAGCGGCACTGGATTATGGTCCACCGTACCTCATTATGGCTTACTTACCACGGCAAACACTCAATTTCCATACCCAGTCCCCTTCTGCAATACTTAAAGTTAAGATTTCAACATGTAAATTTTGAGGGCTAGTGATAAGATTCAACCAATAACAATGGGTAATCACAGAGTGATATCATTAGTGATCAAGAGTGGGAGGGCCCATTGTGGGTGGTGCCATCCCTGGGCTGGTAGTCCTGGGTTCTATAAGAAAGCAAGCTGAGCAAGCCAGGGGAATTAATCCAGTAATATTTACAGGATAGCAAAATTACCTGCAAACAGTTTCCAGTCTAATTGATAGTATTTTATGGAAGAACACGCTGACACCCAAGAGGTAAGGCTCAAGCACATATTAATTTGTGTCTGAGCTAAGAATTTAGGTCACAGAAACTTGGTCTCAGGCTAGCAGTTGTCATGGAGTCTGGTCACCAGGGTTTGACCCCTAGGTCACACATGGTAGAAGGAGAATACTAAGTCCCCCAACTTGTCCTCTGACTTCTACAGGTGTGCCATGGCACTGTGAGCACACATCCATGCACACTGGCACACACATACACACAAAGATAGAAATCAATAAATATAAAAGATCAATTAAAAATGTAATTTTTTAGTTTTTTTTTTCCCGGTGGTTAAGATAAAATACTCTGACGAAAGCACCTTAGGGGAGAAAGGATTTATTCTGACTCCCAGTTCCAGGTTCCAGCTGTCACTGTGGGGAAGTCACAATGTCAGGCATCTACAACAGATGGTCACAAAGCAGAGAGCATGGCACACTTCCCCTTGTCATTCAGTATGTGATCCCAGATATGAAATGGCACCTCCCACATTTAGGATGGGCCTTCCCATCTCAGTTAACTTAATTTTATAAAGTCCCTCACAGACATTCCCATAGGCCAGCCTAATCTACATAATCCCTCACTAAGACTCCCTTTCTGAGAGATTCCAGATCCTGCCAAGTTTGCAATTAAGATGAATGATTACAATCTTCAGGAAGATTTAAACCATCAAATAATTACTCCTTTCTCTATTACCACCTTTCCTTCTTGCTGTGACACAATACTCAGCAAGAGTAATCTATAGAGTAAGGAGTGTTTGTTTTGGCTCAGTTTGAGGACTCAGTCCATCACAGCAGGGAGCTAGGGCAGCAGGTGTGAGAGGTGGCTGGTTACATTGTATCCCAATCAGGAAGCAGAGACTGTGGTATTTGCTGATGCTCAGCTTGGTTTCTCTTTCTGCACCTTGTATTCAGTACAGGACCCTTGCTTGTGCACATGACGGCCATGTCCATGTTTAGAGTGGGACTTCCTCCTTAAGCCTCTCTACAACACCCTGGTGATTCCAAATTAAATCATCTTGGTAGTGTTATTTACCATTTTTCCATGGTAACTTTAATCAACTTTGTTATACTGTATCTTCCTTAAATCCTGTTGAAAACATCCATTATTTCTCAACTTTAAAGGCACCTAGGTTTTTCATTAAAAGTTAACTTGATAAAAGTTCTGTTTATTTAATTCCAACCCATTGTGTGTCCTAATGTCCCATCAATGTGTGGATTTGCCTAGGCCCTAGTGATTTTGTAAGTATTCTGGTGAAAGACACTTTATCTTTGCCCAAAGGCTGAGAAGGTTTTCTTAGTGTGTGTGTGTGTGTGTGTGGTGTGTGTGTGTGTGTGAAATAGAAACACAGCCATACAATTTAGTTAAAACAGCATTTGCTCAAAACATTCATTAGCTCTGAGATAAGCATGTTGCATATTTGGGCAATTTGGGCAAATATGATCAACACTGTTGGTATCGGTTTATTCCTCTGCAAAATGGGTGAGTGGGTCCACAGGATCTTCAGCATCAGTTTTTGCCTGCCTTTGTCACCTGTACTTTCTGGAAAATGGGTTGGGGCAGTATTGCTACTTCCACTGTCTTGTGTGAGAGGACAGGATAGACTTAGACTGGAAATACAGGGTTTTTTAAAATTTTCTTTATAAATTGAGAGTGTGTATGTAAGCATGCATGAAGTCAAAGGACACATGAGAGAATTTGCTTCTTTCCTTCTACCATATGAGTCAGGTAGGCATGGCAGCAGATGCCTTAACCCATCTTGCTACACTATAAATAGGTTTTTTTTTACAGCATGCCCACAGACAATGCTCGAACTCTGATGCTCTGGTTTTAATGGATAGTAGTGTAGAGATCGGTAAGGTCTCACCCTAAGATAGTCTGTATTGTGTAACAGAGTGATTTTGTGTTTTCAAGATGTGCCTTGCTCTGGGAGACCCTGTTTTACCATCTGGGATTAGATTGCACTTTGTGGATGTCATCTGGTAGACACTCTAAACAACATCATCAGTCTGGCATGAAGCATACAGTGTCATGTAACTTGTCCCTAAAAGTAGAAAGGTGTCACCCTGTAAATTTATATATATTGAGACTATAGGAGCATATGACATCTTAAATTCCTTGCAGGAAAGTTGAGTCTGAGGACTTGTGGGGCACATCAGACTGAAAAAATGGTGCTACACCCTCACATGGACCCCCTAAAGGCAAGGATACAACACAAATCTGTTATCTCACCATCCAAAGTGTGCATCAAGGAATGGATAGACAGGCAGAAAACTGACCCTCTCAGGGACGTTCGCTCAACACAATTTCTCTTGTTAATGTGGTCTACAAGAATCACCACCACCATGTTTGTCCTTTCGTCTGTCCGTTTGTATGTCTGGATCTCATAGTGCTCTTCACTTCTGGAGCTTCCACAGTCCTATACTTTTTGCAACACTCTTTGATCCCGAGGTCCAACTCATCTCTGACCCAGCAGCTGGGTTCTCCAGCAGCGGCAGCAGCATCTCCCACAGACATCCTGGGTTGTTATCTTGCTCTTGCATCTGCATCTGTGTCCTGTCTTTTGCTGTCGGGGCTTTCTGAAACTTTGCAAACACTACTTCAGCCTCTTTAACTCTTTGCAACCTATGTACATACAAGTACATACAACCGTTTATTCTGTTATGAATGATATGTGATCTGAGAGTTAATGTTAGTAATCAAGATGAAAACAAAAGAATCCATGTTTGCTTTGGCTGAGTATCAAGGAAAGTGAAATTACTGGCCAACCTGCAGTCAATGCAACTGCTATATCTTGTCTGTACTCTTCAGTACATTCTGACACTGTAGAAAGACACGGATGCAGTCATCGGTTTCTGATACAGACACTCATGACAATTAGCATTATTCATCCAGGTTTAAGTGGTTCTCTACTTTTCTCCAAGAACTTTCTCTGTGTGGTGGGAGTGGGGAAAACGTGCTTCCATCTTAAAAGCCTTGATCTCTTCACTGATTAGCCACACTTATAATGATTTTAGGAAAAAAAAATTGTCATAGAACTCATGATCTCAAGGATGTAGTCAACTCTCAAAAATGTCTTAACACCTTGGGAGGAAGTACCTTGGGGAATCTGGTTGCTGGGCAGAGTTCTAGAGATAAAGGGCATGATGTCAAGCATCCAGAGAGTGTCCTCAGAAGGCTGACTCAAAGAGAGGTTCTGGATATTTGAGAACAGTTTGAGATTAGTAGAACCTGTTGTAGTTGGTCAGCACAGATGTGAACAACCCAGCCTGTGTCAGCTAGTTAGATTTGCTCCTGCAAACACCAGATGGTCATGTGTGCAGACAGTTAAAACATACCAAGAAACTCTCTTATTTGTAACTTTCTTTTTTCTTTTTTTCCATTTTTATTGGATATTTTATTTATTTACATTTCAAATGATATCCCATTTCCAGGTTTCCCCACTGGAAACCCCCTATTCCATCCTCCCTTGCCCTGCTTCTATGAAGATGCTCCTCCATTCACTCACTCCCACCTCCCTGCCCTGGGATTCCCCTACACTGGGACATAGAACCTTCCCAGGGCCAAGGGCCTCTCCTCCCATTGATGTCCGACAAGGCCATCCTCTGCCACATATGCTGCTAGAGCCATGGGTCCCTCCTCTTTGGTTGGTGCTTTAGTCCCTGGTAACTTTCTTTATACAACCTCACCTACCTGGCATTAAGTAGGGTCTGAAAATAGTTAAGTAAAAAATACCATAAATAAATTATAAGTTTAACTCTTGTGACTCTAGCTAGCATGATGAATCTTTGCCATTGGCTCTACCCCATCAGAGGTGATAATCATTCATTTGTCAAGCATGTCCACACTATCAAGGCCATTTGTCACTTAGCATCTCATCTATCCAACTGCCTACCAAGGCATCACAGAGCTTGTGTTCAGGTGATTTAACCTTATATAACAATGTCCCAAAACACTGGAGTAGCAATGTTGGCAATTTTCTCATAATGTGCTAAAGGAGACTTCTGTCTCATAATTAGCAGCTGGCCTCTACAGCATGTTACCCACCCATGACCAAAGTACTGAGGAACTGACCAGGCTTTCCCATTTACACAGATGTGTTTGAAATATCCTCTGAACATGGGAGTTTCTGATCCTGTAATTGGGAGAAGATTCAGAGCAGAAGATGACCAATGTTAGAAGATACATTTGTGATTTTTTGATACTCCTAAAAAATATTTAACTCTCCTCCCCATAAGGATCAACTATTTCATTGCTCAAGATAAAAACAATTTAACCTGTGAAAAGACTGTCATAAAATGAGTGTTCTACTTCCTAAGGTTATCTGAGGCTTGACCTTACCAGCGAATGAGCTAGCTTGTCATTGTATCTCTCCTTAATACTTGCTGGAGGAGTCAGGGGAGGCAGCCCTTTTGGCCCATTTTCAATTATTAGAAGATTTAGCAAGCAGGGGTAGGGCTCTGCTCATCCTAGCTGCCCTACGACCCTTGAGTTCATTCCTTTTATCTCTTTCTAGACATTCCCCATCTCAGTATGCCACACTGCACTGGCTAAATAAACCTGCAAATCTAGCTTTGTGTCTAGCTAATCTTTTATTTCCTAAATCTTACTTAATCCAAAGGGCTTTCTTTCATCTCCCAACTGTCCACTGGTCACTCTCACAAGCTACCAGCAATGCTTGCAAGCCCAGATAGATTTGAAAAGATTCCCAGAGTCTCCTGGACTCTCACTAGACCCCCGGGTCCAGTAACACCTGCCAAGTGGCATATCTTGCGATGGCCACTGCTGAGATCCTTGTAGTCAAGTACTGTAAGGGGCCATCTGGAGTAGTCACCTCCTGCAGCCAACTAAATAGACAGCCCTTTCTGACATACCCTGTGATCAAGGGAAGGAAAAGGCTGGTGCTCTGCCCTCCCAAACACAGAGTGCTGTCCAAGGATAAAATCCAAACGGGTTCAAGGAAACATAAAAGAGATAACTCATATTAAGTAAATTTTGTTTTTGTCTAATTTAAGTGAACAAGTGTTTTAGGTTTAGGGCAGTAGAGAATAGCAAGGGATGTATTTTCCCATTTTATAGGTGCCAACAGGCGAGTCTTTGATATCCAGAATGAGCATTTCCATTTCCGCATCTAGATGTTTATTCTTGAAAAGGAATATGAGATGATTAGGCTCCCAGTAAGGCCATTTATGATTCTTAACAAAATCCTTTAACCGAGGCCTCCCTGATGTGCCTGAGCCTAGCATACTCCCGCTCTGAGAGCCCATGCTCCTTCCTGCTGGAGACGGACATGCTGCCTGTTCCCATGTTGTCTGCATTTACAAGTTTTGTTTTCATGAGACTAGCTGAAAATATCCCTGAACCTGGAGTTGCAAGCGTCGCATGCACGCACATTTAACTCCTTCCTTAGCCAGTCTGATGTCAGCTGAGCCATGAAAGCCATGGGGCATAGTTTTTAATCAAATGCAAACTAGGAAAATTACATCAGCACCGAAGAATGGGGCAAGAATAGAAGAGACATGAAGAGGAACTAAAGAGAGTAACACATGGTGTGTTACAAAGCAAACACACACTCCCGATGTTAGTGTCTGTTGCCTACCAAGTTGTCATGAAAGCCTTATACATATGCGATATATACAACCTATAGTGTGAAAGGAGAAGAGCAGGCTGCCCTGAGCATCATTCCTCCATCTGGATATAATTATGAAGATGTGCATGTCCTTCCTAACCCTAACTTCCAAGAACCTGAAAATCATCCTGTCAAAAACATAAGGAAGGAAAGGGATATCTCCAAAGATAATGGGATCATCTGATGAATTCTACTTTAATAAACTGATATGTGGACCAATCAGTATTACTCTGGTATGAATCAAGTCAGTTTGGCGGAGAGTGAGAGGCAGGGAGCTCAAGTCATCCATCTTTTCAGAAAGGAAGCAAGATGTGGAGTATAGGGTGGAGGAGTGGGGTTGTACTACTAGCAATCTTGTTTTATTCAGCTCCATTGCTGCTGGGTTCAAATTTAAGGCAGCATACTCCTACCATTAATTCTGTGAGGAACCTCCTGCCATCTTTCCTCTCCCAGTCCTTCATTGCTGGGAAGGTCACCTAATACTCAGCTAAGTGAATAATATCACTCTTAGCACATTTCTTGGAGGGTTATGTACTTTCCACTGAGGATCTGGTCCAAGCTTCCCCTAGGGCTAATTTGCAGAGGTGGCAAGCTGAGCTGAAAGGTAGAACAGTCGATCCTTGCTTCTAGGAATCTAGGTGGGTGTACTCCTCTGAAGTATGTAAGATGACAAAGTATTTTATAAGCTACACACATCTTAGCACATTCTTCAAGTTGTCCCTAAATGACTCAAAATATTTCCTACAATATTAGCACCATTATGCTGTATATTTTGGAGACTAACAAGATTTGAAAGCCTGCATATGTTCCATGTAGATGTATAGCTCTTTTAATAGGAATTTTTGACCCACAGTTGGTTGAATCCCTGGATGTAGAACCCACAGAGACAGAAGGCTGACTGTAAAGGCAAGTTATGATGGCCTGTTCCCTAGCACAGTCCTAGAAGAACTCAAAGGGTAGATGGGTACCCAGGCAACTGACTGTATCCCAGGAACACTCTACCTCCTGAAGCATCATTTGAAAGTTCAATTTTCTCTAGAATATCACATGCACACCTCTCAGACAGAAAATTTTGGTGACTGTTTTTGTCTGAGAAACAGATTGTTTGTGTTCGTCTATTTTGCTAAGACAGAACTTAACTCAAGAAACACTTTGTTGAAAATAGAAGAGAGAAAATAGAAAAAAAAAAAGAAAGAAAATAGAAAAGGCTGGTCTTAAAAGAACTTACTGCTTTGAGGGGAGAGGGGGAGGGGGAGGGGAGAGGAAGGTAAACAAAACATCCAGAAAACACAATGACAGAACCGTGCACACCCACCCACATAAACAACAGCTGGGCAGTGGGACACGAAGCAGAGTACTTTCCACAGGGATCTGAACAATTGGAAACATTTCCTAAATCCTAAAGCACATTAGTCTAAGTACAACAACACTTTCCCTCTGGCCAGGGCTCTTTGTCCTTCCTGGCTTCTAAGAAAAGGCCCTGTCTTCCTTTCCTGCATGTTTGCACAGAAGTCTGTGCTTGTGGCCCATGTTTCCAGTGAAGTCCTTCTGGCCAGGCCCCATGCCGCACCAGATATGCAGTGCACGCATGTACCTCGAGTGGTTGGAATGTGGGTGTGGGGGCCATAGAGGCTCACACCCCGGGCTCCAACAGCAATTTGTTAAGTGTCCTCAAATTATTCAACAAAAATAGCCCAGACTGTACGAGCAAGGAGCAGGACTGTCACAGTTCCTATTACCAGTGCCATCCTGGCCTTCTCTGATTTGAGTAAGGCAGGATGGGGGGAGGATAGTCATTTGCATCCCTAGAACTGACCTGAACCTACTTTTATTACAGCATCATTTAAATTCGTGCAAGCACTAAATCATGTATAGAAATCTCATATTCTTAGTCATTGTTGAAACTAGGGAGTAACCATATTACATTTGCTAGTATTAGATAAAAAGGAGGGCAAAATCAAGTCATAAAGATAGGGAGCTATGTTTATTTTGGAAAAGGTACTTGCCATTGTGTGTTTAAAATGTAAACATTTTCTAAAAATTGTAGGCAGCCGTGTTTAAGATAGCACCTGGGACAGTTGCAAAGTCATATGACTAGCACCTGACAATGTAGGCAGCTGGCTTCCAACGTGGCCAGCTCAGCTAAACTGGTTAACAAGTCTTCGTGCCCCTCCTGAGAGGGCTTATGCTAATGAGGTATTGGCAGTCTAACCTATCCTGAGAGAACACATCACCCAGCCCGCCTTGGGCAGTTATATAAGCAGCTCATTTCTGCTACTGGGGGTCCCCGGCCCGGCCCGGTCCCCATCCATAGGTCCCCATCCCGGTCTC
This sequence comes from Mastomys natalensis, assembly GCA_021653895.1. NCBI lineage: Eukaryota > Metazoa > Chordata > Mammalia > Rodentia > Muridae > Mastomys > Mastomys natalensis. Next base: position 2,682,298 of record JAJTUV010000106.1, read on the forward strand.
CATCCTGGTCCAGGTCCCCGTCCCTAGGTCCGGTCCCCGTTCATAAGTCAAGAGTCGTTCCTGCAATAAAGCTGACTGAGAAGGATCCGACCATGTCGTGTCTTAATTGCTGGTCAAGGCGGACTCGACAAAAAATCACCTGGGATGACCAACCACAGTGATATCTAAACTACTGGCTAGGGAATGCTGTTTCGCTGGATATTAAAGTGTTCTAATCTACAAAGAAGAAGAAGGACTTCTCTCTCTCTCTTAGGATGGCAATAACAGATTCCCATAGGCACCCTAAAACCTCTCAGGAAGTGGCAATAGTCTCTGGGGAAGATTCTAATTTGTGAGCAGTTTTTATACGGCAGTCTTCATTTCTATGTTAATACTAAAAACGTACTTATTAGAGAATTTTACTGCAAATAACTAAGGAGAAAATACTGTCACCAGTCTTGAAAGATCTTACTGCTTTAAGGCTGGGGGTGGGTAAACACAATGCTAAAAACTGTAAGGACAGAACCATGCCCACACCCTTGTAAAACAACTGCTGGTTAGTGGGACACACAGCAAAGCCCCTGGGTAGCAGGAATGTCTTCAGTGGGTTTCCAAAATTCTCACAACAAATATGGGCTGGAGGCCCTTGGGTGATGGGGGCAGGGAGATTCTAGTCTAGATTACTCTCTCCTGATGCTGGTTGCTGTCTACTAAGACATCGAGCCCCTCCCCCACCCACCTCACCACTTTCAAACCCCGTTCTGGTCTTAGAAAAGAATCTCAAGAGATCACCAAGCTTGGGGTTTCCACACTTCTATAGGAGAAACAAATGTGTCGCCCTGTGTCACATCATCCTGTTACATAGACTGACTGAAATGACAAGCTTCTAGAGACAAGGGCTCAAAAAATCTAATCTGATTCTTTCCTAACCCATTCAGATCCTCTGCATTCTTCGTTTTCCCACCTCAGTTAAGCATCACTCACTATCTGTTTTGCTGAGTGTTGCTCCGTGTCAGAGCACATACATGGTCTCCCTGAAGCCCTTAGAATAGAAAGGAAACAAGGGAACCTGAGAAAAGAAGCTTCCTGGTGCTCTGGAATCAAATCTACCAAAGGAAAGCATTCCATCCCCAATACACCAGCTCCGGGGCACAGAGAGAGGTCTGTGGGCTGGTTGTTTCAGGGGCAGAAGAAGCACCAAATAATTAACCAATAAGTACTTAATATATGATGATAAATGGCCAGGATGCTGTGATATGGGCAGGTGACTCTAGAGAGACATCTCACTTAAAGGCTCACACAGACAAGGCAGAGGGTGAAGATCTCCCTCTTTAAGGAAGAAGTTCAGCTGCATGTATTGGCAGCTCTGTGGTCGTCACCAATCATGCCTGAGGGTCTCCAAAATGGTCTCCACACTCTAAAGAATTCCTGGTACATTCAACACCCAAATCAGATGTGTTAATTTGACACTTCACGTGGTAGCTGAAAGATGAACAAGGAACCCAAAGAGGTCCAGCTCACAGCTGGGTCCTATGCACTAGCCAGGTAGGACCATTAAAAGGAAGAGTGAGAAAGAATTAGCATTCTGTATTGTGTCTTCTCTCAAGTCTACCAGGGCAGCCAATAGCAGGACCCAAAGTAAGGAGAACCAATACTGATGGAGGCAGGACAGATGACCTTCCAAACAAACCAGCAAGACTTGGGTTTGCACAAGGAAAAACCAGAGAGTGTAGAGCAGGAAGAGACGAGAGGAAGATCAAGAAGGGCCAGGATGCTGGAGAGAAGGGTCTCATGTTAGGCTGAGTAGCCATCTGTCATCCCATTTAAACATCTCATTCTCACATGTGTGCATAGTGCTTGCATTCAGTCGTGATGATGAATGTGTTCCAAAACACAGGAACTAGGGCCCACATCAATAACCAAGTACCATCAGATATCTCTGCCCTCACCATGCCACTAAATGGAATACCAGGTGTGACCACTTGAGAATTAAACAAAGTCATGGTTTTGTACACTTGATTTTCAGTCTTTTCTACCTTTTTAAAACTGCTACTTTAACAAGTGGATGCTCACACACAGGTAAAGGATTCACGGAATAGGCTGGTAACTGTGTGGAGAAATGAGGTCTAGTTTTAAGGTTAAATTTACTAACAAAACATCATGAAGTTTGCAAAGAATCCCTAAAAACCTCTCTGGGAGTGTCCTTGGCTCCAGGAACACTGACTTTGCCAATTGCTTCAGTGTTGTAACAGTAAGCTGCTGTTGTCACAGTTACCAACCTGCTCCTCAGAAGCAAATCTGTGGCTAGTGATACTGCCCCAGTGCCCATGCAAATACATCCAGCCCCAGGTGTGAGTGCTTTCAGTGGGTCCCAGGTATACCACTTGGCTCCAGCCCCGGGTGTGAGTGCTTGCTATGGGTCTCAGGTATACCAGTTGGCTCAATCAACCATTTAACTTCTCACAACTCCAATTGTAAAGTGAGCCTACAAATTTGACCTTAAACAAACAAGCAAACTAAAACAACCTCTTGATACACACCACCACCACAACCAATAAACAAACAAAAAGATATGGCAAGATGATATCAGGAAAAAACTTGAAACTATGGCTGTGGAGCCTAGAGATGCTGCTTCTATCACCACTATGATACATTCTCTTGGAACGTTTCATACGAACTCTTGGAACGAGAGATGGTGTGGTCTTCCTTTCCAGATGGCACATCCAATCTCTGGACACAGTGACATAATATTGTCATCTACAGAGTTCTCATTCAAGAACCATGGAAGTGCAGTGTATGCTGCCTTAGTGTTGTTTCGATAAAGCATTATGACCAAAAGCAACTTGGGGAGAGAACTGTTTATTTCACCTTACAATCTCTAGTGCATTATCCAGGGAAGTCAGGGCAGGGACTCAAGGCAGGAGCTGATATAGAGGTCACTGAGCAGTGGTGACTTCTTCTCATGGCTTTCTCGGTCTGCTTTCGTAGAGCACCCAGGACCTCCATCCCAGAGGTGGCATCGCCCACAGTGAAGGGCATACCCTACATCAAACATCATTCCTGAATATGGGTGTGCTCACAGGCCAATCTAGTAGGGGCTTTTGCTCAATTAAGGTTCCTCTCTTCCAAAGTGACTTTAGCTTGTGTCAGACAAGCTGATATAAAACCAACCAGCACTCAGTGGATAGAGGCAGATGGGTCTCTGTGAGTCTGAGGCCAACCTGTACCAATATACAGCAAGTTCCAGGACAGCCAGAGCTACATAGTGAGAACTGACTCAAAGAACAAAACCAAGTAATGACAACACCACCCAGCCCTGCTGTTGCAGAAAAAAAAAGTTAGAAGCTAGTTAGTAAAAAAGAGGCAAGGGATCATATTTTAAGTAAGTTTACAATTTTGTGTTGGACCACAGACTGCACAACACTTCTTCAGGAGAATCTTTATTTGCCTTCTCTCTGTCTTGTGGCACCGGGAACTACTTGCAACAGCAAGTAAGGGGTAAAATGGGCAGCTGGAGACATTACATTAAGAGTGATCCTTTAAGGAATTACTGAATGGGCTTACCAAAAGAATCTCAGTCTCCGATGCACTTAGCAGTTGTCTAAGGACTCTCTGAGGTGACACAGCTATGACAGCTGACTTCTACACAACCCCACCCAATACATACACTTGCCCCTTCAGCCACAGGGAAATGTTCTAAGGCCCTGCAAAGAATCCTGCTGTGGCACTGACCCTGTGTAAAGCCTTCTGTGCTGTGTACCCAGCAGCATTGCCACGGCACCAGAGCTAATCTTCCTGTGTGTGGTATACGGGTGCCTCCTTTGTAACATCTCTTATCTGAGCATTTTTGCAGGAGAAAGGGTGCCCCAATGTGCTGGGCTCTTTTGAGTCTCTCTGGAGGGCAGCATATGTAAAATGGATACCCTGCACATGTGAATCACATCCTGGGCATGTGAGATGACCCTAGATTTCATTCTGCTCCGTAGGCTGGCATACAATTTAAAACGTAAGAATCGTTTATTTCTGGTATTTTCCATTTAATCTTTTTGGACACAGTTGAACTTGTGTAACTTAAACTGTAGAAAGCAAATTCAGGAACAGGTATGGCTACTGGAATGGAATCCTGGTGGGGATCTGGCATTGTGATCCAGTGGTCAAAAAATAAACTTCTCCTCTACTTTTTTTTTTTTTCTTTCCGGTTTTGAGGGAAGCAGCAACCTCTCAGTGACTTGGCACAGAGGAAGTGATCCAGCCCGTGTTTTAAAGGAAGCTCAGCCCCGTTCCCAGTCTTCTGGTGGGAACGAGATGCAGAAATAATAAAGAAAATGCCAAGAAAATCAGTTCTGTGTGTGCCAAGAGGCCCGGGGCCTTTACTCAGCCCACAGGCCACACTGGAGCAAAAGCAGGTGTTTAGGAAGACTCTTCAGTGCGTCATCCCGTGGTTTCCATGAGGCCCCAGAAGGCTGGCATGGCAGACAGAAGCATCTCTAGACATGTCTTCTTCACATCCGGGCTTTCATGTCACTTCTGTCTGATATGCTTGCTGCAGTGAAGCAGGATGACAGCCTTACATAATAGCACCTTACTGGGTGAGAGTGACTTCAATGTAGGAAACCCTCAGCCTGTGTGATACTAATGAGCCCACCTACCTACAATTGGCGGCCCTGGAACTTCCCAACATTTCCATGCCCAGCATCACTGGGATGGAAACACTTAACTTTCGGTGAGCCACGCCTCTGATCATGATAAGGGGCGGGGCGGGGCAGGGCTGGGGGCTGAGTGGTATCCAGGCACAATCATTCATAGGCTTACTCTGAATCTGAGGGACCTGAAACATCAGAGCCTGAGGGGCTTTAGGAAGTGTAGCCGTTTGCCAGAGGCTCTTCTTCTGCCCTGCCTACTGTTGCGGAATCCTCTCACTTCCTTTCCAGTGCCTCAGCCTGGGCTGCCTTCTCCTCCATGATGCCAGTTTCCCAGTTGCCTCACTGCTCTATCCAGCAGATGCCTACATCCTCCTGTCAAACCTGTCTTTCCTCACAAGTGGCAGATTCATCCCCTGTCCCCCGCTCCCCTGCCCAGGGTGTTTGCAGGCCCAACCCTGCTCCATCAACTTCCCATCTTCTTTTTTCCTCCTCGCCCTGTGACAATGGATCTGTTAACCTCTGATGGAGGCAGATCCATCTGTGCCTTATGGAAATGGTGGATACTAAAGTCCCATGGTTTGCAATGGGCCGGTATTACCAGTCTGACTGCTGCTGTGGGTGACAGGGCCCACTCGCAAGGAGGGATGGAAGGACGCGTTTAGGCATTTGCATTTTGGAAACAGAGCACAGGGTTTGTTTCATTCCTACTAAAACTCCTGGTGCCCGACTGGCTAATCAGCTCCCACCATGCCTCCCTACCAAGGACTGCCAAGCACCAAGGAGCCCAGACTTTCACAGTTCAACATTTAGACATGGTTTGGGTCTTTGTTTTCTCTGATATATAGCACAAAATGGTTGACATGAATTCCTTTTACTGCTTTTCCTGTTGTCAGGGGTGGGGTGGGTCTCTCTGTGTTGCTTAGGCTGGCCTTTTGTTCTGAGTTCAGGGAACTCTCTTTCCTCAGCCTTCTGAGGAGGGGATACAGATTTGTACTGGAGCATCCATTTGAAATCAGTTCTTTCAAAGAGTAAGATCACGATGTCTCAGGAGTAAATATAAATATATAAATACTGTGAATTGTTCGACTAAAAGTCATTAGAACCATCTGCCTCCCTTTGTAGCACACATGTCAATTCCCACCGTGGAAGTTGGTGACACAGACACAACATGACCTCAGAGCCAGTAGTTCTGTTCAAGCCCCAGAATTCACTGCTATTGAGAAGAACAAATATGTCCCCCAAACCCCCAGTACCTCAGTTGAAGCTATTTCCTTTTTTCCTCAATCCTGAAATCCCTTAGGCATAGGAAGAGAGGAAGACAACCCCTGGCTATGCTGTGTGCCACATCTCCACAGATGATGAACTCAAATCTTGGGTAGACATCCAAGCATTGTGTTGGTGCCTGCTATCTGTATCCTGCAACGACAGATGTTCCTAAGATTCCCACCCTGGCCTCTGATGGGGATTCATCTGCTTCTTTCAAGCTCCAGAATGCTAACTTTGTTATCCTAGGCAAAAATGGCTTTTGTAAGCCACACTTATGGAGAGAGAGCATCCACTCAGAGCACCATCTGCTTAACCATGCACTTAGCACACCATGTCCAAACATTTCTCCCAAGCTTACATCCCAAGCTACGCGTATTCTCCCTCATCCCAACGGCAGGCTGCGGATGGTCCTTTCTTGTGTCTTCTCCCATGACCTCAGCCTCACTCCCTCATCTTTGTGCTAGCCCCTGTCTCCAGGCCATTTCTACTATACTTGCCTTTTGCTGGATTATCTTGGTGGTGTTCTGGCTGTGTCAGAACAGGATTCTTTCTGTATGGGATACTGTCCCCTGAAGTCCTCCTATGTGGCTATAGGAGGCCCCATCTCTCTGTAGAGCTACCTCCTACCCTATGCTGAGTGCCTGTAGGCACCTCCAACTCAGACTCCAGTGACCTTTCCGTATAGTTGACCCCATGCCAGAATAGGAGCAGCTGCCTAGCAGGATGTGCTTGCTTATGAAAGCGGCAGAAAAATCATAGGGTTTTCTGACATAGAAAGTAGAGAAATGGAGCCCGGCATGATGGCATACACCTATTATCCCAGGATTAGGGCTGGGACAGGAGAATCTAGAGTTCAAAGCCATTCTGTGCTGTTATATGGAGAAGGCCCTGTCTAATGTCACCTTCCACACCCCCCTTTTTTTTTTAATCAAAGATCAGATGAGTGGGAAATGGAGGCAACTATTAAAGAAGAAAAAATGGATATTAAGGCAAACAGATTAACATAGACTGAATGCTAATGTTTAATGTGATTATTGGAGCCAATCCCCAGGTGACAACATGGAAATGGAGTAGGAGGCAGGGACTGACAAGACTCCTGGGAAGAGTTCTCATTAATGGGATTAGCATCTCATTAATGAAACCACAGAAATCTCCCGTGAACATGGAAGCAAGCTGTCTCTGGACATCTAGGCAGCCAGCACCTTGACCTCAGCTTGTCCAGCTGCCAGAATTTTGACAAACTGATCTGACTTGGTTACAGGCCACTCAGTCTACCGTGGTTGGTTATAGCAGCCTGAATGGATGGAGACATCAAGGTTAATTTGATAATTATTTGTATAGTTACAAGTTCTATACCAGGAGGTCAGGATCAGGTGTGTATCAGGCTCTGGGTCTCTTACCCAATGAACTGAAATAAAAGCCTACACAGAATGCAAATCTGTAAGGAAGCGAAGCTTCAGGGCAGGTCAGAAAGTACACTGCAGATGTCAGGGGGCCACAAGCAGGAGGAAATATGCAGGGACCCCAATTATTGCTTGGTCCCTTCTTTCATCGTGTTCAGGAGAAAGAGGAATTTGCTTCCTAAGGGGGTGTAGTGAGGGTGGTTTTGGGTTTTGACTGGTAGATTAAGACTATAAATCTGTTTCTACTGCATATGTCTCTTCCTATATAGTGCATTTGATTTTAATCACAGGCTTGTTCAATTATTAATAGCCATAAGATGGTAAAGAGGAGATTCTCCCTCCTCCTACAAAGTTTACTTGAGAGCACAATTTTGCTTTATTACACTAGCATCCCAAACCAGTTCCGGCTGGATCAGCCTTTCGCTTTTTCATACCGGTCACACTGAATACATTCAGAATGCATTAAAACTGTTTCAGTAGAGAGATGGGGAAGCTGGTGACTTCTGTGTGAAGGCAGAAGAGAGAAAGACTCCTGGAAGGAAGAAGCCAACCTCCTCAGGTAAATGGCACATAGACAAGCCAGACACACAAGGCCTGGGTATTTCCTCTCCGAAAAGGGAGCTGGAAAAACTATGTTGGTTGCGAGAACCAGCATACATACATGAATGAGCCCATGGCTCTGGGGGAAGAGCATATCTGGGACCAGGTAGGGAGGAGAGAGAAAAAGACAGCTGGTGTGTATGTTGCGTCCCCTCTTTTTTCCTTCATTGCCTCTCACCTGGGGGTTGCTAGCTTTCTCCTAGCCACTCTGCATCTACAAGGCTGGGCAGCCACATCATTAGGGATCTTTCTGGACTTGGCCTTTCCTGCCAAGAACTTGGGGCTGCAGCTTCCCTGGAAGTGCTGGCAAGAGCCCAGTGAGTCAGTCTCAATCAGGCACTGTCCGCACACCCAAGTTACTCACTCCCTCCAGGATAGGCAGGGCTTCGGACAAGGGGCCTCAGAGAAAAAATTGGCCACTAGCCTCACCGTGGCGGAAAGCATTTGAAAGAGGGCAATTCTTTCCTGTCAGAGGAAAAAAGTGGCCCACATGGTGGGTTCACTAAGGGAAACTGTGGTATTTTTGAGGTGAATGGCCTCACCCTTCGGCAGCCTTACCTTCAGCCCTTTGAACACATCACCTTCAGGATGACAATCATGAGGTCTATATATCTAGATGGCTTCAGGATCAGGCCACAGGTCTGTCCTGAAGTGGGGTGAAGGCAACACTATGCATGGTTAAAAATGACAGTGGTCATATGGGTCCAGGGTAGAGGAATCCATGACCAATAAGTCTTGTGAGCAGTTTCCAGTTTATCTAATAATATTCTTTTCCCAGATCTCACTTCTGTTTCCAAGCCAGAGAGACCAGGGCTTCAGGCCATAACAGAATCCCTCTGCAGTGAGATGGATAACTGCACAGGGTACTCTAGGCCTTGCAAGATTCCCTAAGCCAGTTTCAGAGCTGTGAATATTCATATCCAACAAGTCATATCCAATGTGAATGGTAGCAACTGGGTTTTGGTAGTACTTTCTGGGCCCACATCCCATTCCCTGTTCTTAGAACTTTGATGGCAAAAGGGGTCACTATGCCCTTCCAGGCTCAGTGGAAGCATCTTTCTCACCATGTTGATTCGGAATCAGATATAAGTATGGTCATGCACACCCCCGCCCCCGACACACACACAAAGCTCCATGGACACACAACCAAAAGACACACCACACGACCCGCTCATACACATGATCCACGACTGCCTTCAGATGTCTGTCTCTTGATAAAGAACTGATGTTTTATTTTGGTTCTAGAGGTGCACACCTAAAAGAATGCTGATTGCAAAATTACTAATTTGAGTCCAAGAGATTTTCCTCATTAAGAATCATAAGAATACTCACATAAAAATACAAACCACATTTTGTTTAAAAGGAAACATGCTAGCAAACAACATATGTTGACCTCTTTTCCAAATATTTTATTCTTCTGGGAATAAAATGTCCCTCTCAAAGATCAGGTCCGAGACAAGTGAAGCCTTAGTACCCCGTGCCTGGCACGCTCGTGAATGTTCATGGGAGCCCAGAATGGTCTATGTTAGACTCAAGCTAGCACAGAGGAAGGCCATGCTGGAAAAGCCAATCTTGTTAGAAAGTTCAGCTGGCCTTGCATAGCCAAGCTTAGGAGATTTCTAGAGCCAGTTTGCAGTTCTTTGATGTGACCTCCACACATGACCCTGTTTGTCTATCCTTGCAAAACCTCAGGCCTGGGACCTCAGAAGCTACAGTGTTTGAGCTGGTGGTGGATTTGAGAGGAAAGAACAGTAAGAATTAGATCTGACTGAGGAACAGGTAGGCTTTATAGAAGCCCAAGTCACCGTGTACAAGCATTTAGTCAGCTCAGCTCACAGAAGTGGCCTATGGGGCTGAGGAGGTAAAGGAAGGTGGAAACTAACCACTAGGCTCTTCACTCCAACTTCATTCTCACTCAGAACTGTTGTGTACACAGAAGCCCCTCCAGAGTAGGTACTTCCAGCTCAGTCTCTCACTTTTAAGAAATACTGTATCTGGTGGCTGGAGAAATGGTTTAGAAGTTAAGAGCACGTGCTGCTATTCTTTTAAGATCCAGCCTCAGTTCCGAGCACTGGCTCAAACTATCTGTAACTTCAATTTCATGGGATCTGATATCTTCTTCTGGCCCGCACAAAGCACATGCATGGTGCATATATATATATATATATATATATATATATATATATATATATACACACACACACACACACACACACACACCAGCAAAACATAGACATAGAAAATAAAATAAATACATCTTTAGTAAAAACTATATTTGATTCTAGTAGTTTGCTTAGTTGTCTAACTCGAAAAAACTATATTTGATTCTAATAGTTTGCTTAGTTGTCTAACTTGAGTCATTTTGTTATACATACAGGATCCCAGGGAATGAGGAATGTAGAGTGAGATCCAGCCATCTTTATCCCCCAAGGGATATTCAAGTGAGTTCCCTTCATCCTAGCCTCCTGTTAAGGACTCTTGAATTAAACTGATGAATATCTAACAATATCTGCCAATGTATTTATATTGGGATACATTCCAGAAAGTATTTTAAAAACCTCTTATAAACTCCTTCCTATTCAAGTTGAAATAAAATTTATAAGGGACTGGGGAAACATATTGACCGAAAGATAAGACTGGTAAACTTCAAAAAAGATGCCGGTTGCGAGCTAAAAAAATTTGTCAATTCAGTCCCCAGTTGAATACTTTTAAACTCGAGGATGAAAGTATCCTTGACAGTCATCTTACACCATCAGCAATGCGACCTAAAAGTACTAACAATCCCTTTTAAAATTTGAATCCAGCTTTTTGTAGAGAACTAACACACCATCAGTGCAGGAAAAAAAGATAGAAGTATAAATTATTGAAGATAACCCACTTTAACGTTTACATTTAACACTTCCATATACATGCATGTTGATGGATATATACGCATGTGCACACGCATGCGCACGCTCTGCAATTGTAATGGTGCTGCGATAATATGTTTCCTTTCTTCTCTCCTTCCTGCTCTGTATGCAACACTCAGATCAAGCAGGCAGGAAAGGCGAGTTCCAGAACTGGAGGATACAAAGAGGAAGTGAAGACAGAGGAGGAAAGACTGCTTGGAGGTGAGACATTTTCTCTTAGGTGGTGAATTTGTGAGAGTAGTTACTTTCCTCTCACCTGGAAACTGTACAAAGAATTCTGATAAAATGATAATTTGGGAGAAGAAGACAAAGTCATTTTCTAAACCAATAGATACAGTTAAATTCATTCATTCATTCACTGACTCACTGACTCACTGGCAATGGAATGTCTACCATCTGCCAAATCCCTTGCAGCCATCAATATTGAAGAAGGAAAAGGAGGAGGAGAAGGAAGAGGAGGAGGAGGAGGAAGAGGAAGAGGAAAAGGAGGAGAAAGAGGAGGAGAAAGAGGAGGAGAAAGAGGAGGAGGAGGCTTCTGCTTTCTGGAACCCAGTGGAGTGGTGAGCTGGAGTCACAACAGGAACTTGGGTTGCCCCTCGTATTTGTCTTCTAGCAAACAATGGAGTAATGTGTTAAGACATGGAACACGTGCTCGCTTCGGCAGCACATATACTAAAATTAGAACAATACAGAGAAGATTAGCATAGCCCCTGTACAAGGATGACACAAAAATTCGTGAAGCGTTCCTTATTTTTAGACTGAAGGAGTTGAAGTGGCTTGTGGCCCCATGGGGAGATCGACAATACCAACCAACCAGAGCTCCCTGGGTCTAAACAGCTAGCCTGGGAACACATGGAGGGACCCATGTTTCTAGTTGTTTTTTGTAGAGGAGGATGAATTTGTCAGAAATCAGTGGGAGAGGAGGACCTTGGTCCCTTGAAGGGACCAAGTGAGGGGAAATTCGAGGGTGGGGAGGTGGGAGTGGGTGGGTGTGTGGGGGCACACCCTTGTAGAAATAGGAGGGATAACATCTGAAATGTAGATAAATAAAGTACCCAATAATTTAAAAAAAGAAAAACAAACAAACAATGGAATTGGTTATGGCAGTTGAACATATGAGACTCTTTCATAGCAATTTAACATTACCTATATTAGGGAGATTCCTTATAATTGCCACGGACAAGAGACTGTGGAACAGGCCCATGGAAATTTAAAACAATATCTTCATAAAATAAAAAAGGGGAAGATATACCCCTGTACACCACAAATTTATTTAAATCGTATTCTTCTCATTTTTTATTTTAAAGTTTTTGTTTGTTTGTTTGTTTTTTAAATTGGATGCCAAGGAACTTTCTGCTGAGTGTCTATGACACTCTACAACTAGGCATACTTATGCATAGGTGAAAGGGAAAGATCCACTTACTGGCAAAAGACATGATCCCAATCAGGTATTAAATATGGGGAAGAGGGCATGTTTGTGTTTTTTCTGCAGGATGCTGAAGGAGCATGATGCTGCCAGAGAGATGGGTGAGACATGCTGATGCCAGGACAAAGAATGATGCTGACCTGTGAGCTTGCTGAGTGCCCTGACAATGGTGACTGAGAAGCTGTATTAGACATAAGTTCCTGACCCACCATTGCTTACCTATACCCCTGATAAGACAAGCTGCCTTGCCTCAAGTTCTTAGACCTTGTGGAACAGAGAATCAAAAAGAGAAGTTATAATGCCTCTTGTATTGTTATTAAATGTGACCAGTTATTCGGACTCAATCATGGACTGGCCTAGAAATCAATCCAATATTGGAAATAACAGTCTTCATTTGGAAGGCTGATTCTGAACATTTTCAGAGACATATATGTTAATTAGCTGCAGTTCTCTTCGATGTTATGTTAGCAAGAGATAAAGTTGGGGCAGGATCTAGATTTCAAACAGGTGTTAGCACATGTTTTAAGGCTCTTTTAATTGTCAAGTTAAAAATAGTTTTGTTTCTTCTACAGTATTGAATGTAAGTTGCATTGATTGTATACCTTCTAATTGTGTTTGTGTTTTGAAATCCGGCATGTCAGTTACAGAGGTCTATCAACCAGCTTTTGTTTTAGTGCTCTGAGTATCACAGAACCTTGGTATTCTAAAAATAGCTTGCAAATACTGGAAGAAATGAGTCAAGCTTTAAGCAGAAGCAAGAGGGTAGTGGGCTTGATTATTGCTGGTATAACAGCTTTAATTACATTAATTGCTAGAACCACTGCTTCTGCAATTGCTGTGACACAAGAAGTTAAGACAGCTACTTTTGTTAATCATTTAGCAAAAAAAAAAAAAAATGTTAATAATATATTGAATATACCAGAGGATTTAGATAGGCATTTGGAAGAATGGATTGATGCTCTTTATCCTATTCAAATTATTGGAAGGAGGTCAGAATTTAAGGGTAAGGAGCCATCTTGAGTGCCATGCCAAATACCATAGGATTCATGTTAGTTCTACAATTTACAGTGGTAGTCATTATAACTAGGAAGATGTTTAATGGCACGTGCAGTGTATTTGGCATAATTCTAACACCTCTTGGGATGTTTTAATGATACATAGGAAGCTTATAAATTTCAAGAATGCTGCTCTGCTGAGCATTGATGCAGTAGATACTACAGATAAAATTATCCATGGCCTGAGGTTAGTATTTCTATTTTGGTCCAGCTTCAAAAATGGCATATATAGCTTGATTATGCTAGCCCTTTTTGTCCTGGGAATACTTTTATTCCTGCCCATTGCGATAAAGTTTTTCTTCAACAATATCAACATGTTGGCAGTCAAGTACATGGCTTGAACCTGAAAACGGACCCCAGACAGAGTTATTAAATTAACAAGCTGGCAAGCCAAAGACAGGTAAGATTCTGCACAGAGCCTTACCAACCTAAGACATAAGTGCATTGCTTTTGATAATGCATATTCCATGACTGGTAGTGAAGGGATTCTTGTCAGAATGACCTAAGACAGGCTCAGTCTTTTTAATGAAATAAAAAAGGGAGAAAGGCAGAGAGCCTTTGGAGCTGCTTGGCAAGAATCTGACATGGGCCAAGGACAAGGAAATGGGCTGCTTGATAGGAATATGACATTGGCCAAGGACAAGGAAGTAGGCTTCAGGCAGAAATCTGAGATTAGACTAGAACAAAGAAGTAATTTCAGGTAGGAATCTAAATCTTAGGCTAGAACAGAGAAGTAATCTCAGGCAGAAACCTAAATATTAGGCTAGAACAAAGAAATAATTTCAGACAGGATTCTAAATTTTAGGCTAGAACAAGGAAGTAGGCTTCAGACATGAAAATGACCTTGGGCTAGGACAGGGAAGTAGGCTCAGATACTTTGGTCATCCTGATAAGTCCTTAGAAACAGTGATCACGGGAGTGATCATGTAATTGGGTTTAATGCCTTGGTTTTTCTTTGACTATTTGTGTTTATTGTATTGCTTGTTCCTTGACTATTTGCATCTATTGTATTGCTAGACCCTCAACCTAGAACTGACCTTAATACATGAATGTAATCAAAATGGTATAAAAGCATAAAGGAGGATGGAGGATGGGTTAGGGGTTCTAGGGAGGGGAAGTGGGGGAAGGGGATGACATCTGTACTGTAAATAAATAAAATATTCAATAAAAAATAATTAGAGAGAAAAAAAAGACATGGAACACACGTTTAAAAGGAAACCATGTAGGCAGGCATAGAGTAATAGAATCACAAATGTTCTAAGTGTGTAATAAAATGAGGACATGACAGCTCCAAGGTATGATTGAGAAGGATTTTATTATAGATATGAGGAGACGATGACCAGAGGCATCTGAAAGAGCCCAGGGCAGGGAAAGAAAGTAGTGGACTAAACATGGCCAGTAGATTGAATGGGGCCATGAGGGAAAGAGAGAGGAGAGTGAGTGAGCAAGAGAGAAAGAGAAGAGAGAAGGAGCAAACGAGAGAACCAGAGGGTGCATGGCTGAAATGGTTATATAGAAATGAGAAGCTCAGGTAAGGGAAAGGCATGAACTGAAGAAATTGAGGATAGAGGGGAGGTGAGAAGAGCCGAGATGCTTGCATGGAAGAAGAGACGAGACACCTGCATGGACTCTGTAACAGGTACTTGGGATGATGCGGAGAGATCATCTGGAAGGAGGCATGACTTTTGGGATGCTACTAGAAACACAGTTAGCCATTTGCCCTGGGTTTCTTTTGTACCTGTCAATAAGATCCATAGCAATTTGTATAACTTGCCATTTTACAGACAAAGAAACACAACCAGGGGGATAGCATGTCCTAACCAGGGTTGAACGCCACAAACTAGAACCCACAGGATTACATACACCACAAGCAAGCAACTGTCTTTCGCTCTTGAGACATATTTATCAGGCAGATTTCCCTTGGGACTCCCAATCATCAGTTCTTTGATTCTCTTCCAAAAGGCCAGCTAAAGTGCGTAAATCTATAGATCTATTTTTTTTTATTCCTTTGCTAAGGTTTATAAAACATAAATCCCTAAGTCAAAAATGATGTTTTCTTTCCAGAGTTCTTGGTTCTTTTTGTCAGGCCATATTTTTGGTTTATAAAATACAGTCACTGTGGTCACACGCTTCTCAGAAGAGTAGAAGGTTGTGGGTTTTGAGCCCCTGTCTCTTGCTGCTGCCAAAATCACTAAGATATAAACCTGAACTTCTACTTTTCTCCCAATCTTTAATTACCCTCCTCTTCTCAACCCTTCATTATTATGAGCAATTAAATCGCAGCAGTCACGTCATCTTTTTTTGACATCTGGAAGATATTATACAAGTCTTTTTTCCCCTCCAACCAAACCCTACTCTAAGCCTGAAAAAAAAAGACCCCCAGGGCTGAGGTCTGTGAGATGGGGAGGCCTGGACAGGAGGGTTGATGTCGGCAAAGGGAGTGACCTTAGCTGGATGAGCCTAGGCCACTATGTGATGTGGAATTGTCATCTGGTATCCAGGCCCCAATTCACCACTGGAAAGTGACATTCTGATCTGTATCTCTCTAAGATGCTTAAATGCAAGGGCTCATAAAGACAGGAAGAAACAGATCTCACAGTCTTCCTATGACTAACAGTCTTCCGGCTCTACTCTGAAGACTATGAAGAAAGGACAAAAAGTCAACCAACACACACAGAGTCTCACTGTGCCATAGAACAACTTTCAGAAACCCTTTCACAAACTGACATCTGAGTTTGATCCCAAGGAGCACCTCCTTCCAAGGCAAGTGCAGTGTCCTGTCCCCAAACCCTAGGCTCATTTCTTTGTAGCCCTGGGCATCTTGGGAAAGGCTTAAAAGGAGCCTTGGACACCCCTTCTGTGCTGTTCTTTCTGCTCATGTATGGGTGGGCTCTCCTTGTAGAGCCACCTGGCATGTACTGCTGGGGTAGGCCTGGAAGGTCTCAGAGGGTGTCTCCAGGGTAGGCTGACCTAGCAGTTTTCTCACTCCCCTGCTCCTTCGCTGTGCCTCTCGGCTCAAGTTTCTTGGTGCAGACAAAGCCAGAGGGTAGACCCAGGTATGTTCATCAGGAAGGAGAGCAGACCACAAGAATGGCAGCCAACAGCATCCTCAAAGCTAGCTCCTGACTATGTGAGAATGAGGGACGGACCTGGAGAGAAGAATGGGATCCCAAATCAGGAAACTGAGGAGAGGTGGGAAGGGCAGCCCCTGCCTTCTGGTCTGATGATGTAGACTTTGTCCCCTCAGACACAAGCAAAATCCCACAATGCAGTCCAACATGAGGAAGTGTAGAGTGGGCTCCATCTCTGCACCTGTGCAGGGCTGCAGACCCTGGGAATGTCTGAAGGTCAAGTTCCAGTCACACTCTTTCATGTCTTTGTTTTGTTCTTTTATTTTACACATTAGTTCAGGAATGTCTCGTTTACTTCTGAGCTTGGCTGTGGTGATAGCAGAACCATTCCTTTGTCCCCAAATCTTCAGGAGGGCTTTTCCCATTGATAGAAATGCTTTGTGGGTGTCTATTTTTAGTAACTGCATCATATTCCATTAAATGGTGTGGCATTTTATTGTCAGAGATAGCCACAATCCCTTCTGTGGCCCTCTGCAATGAGACCCTGGCACTCTCCAATTAATAGGGCGATCCTAGCCTCAAATCTGTACTGCCCTGTAACCGGTACTGTACAACAGAACATGGGGTAGTACTACACAACTCTGAGTGCCAGTTCTCAAGAAGCCAACCTCATTCACCCATAGAGGTCCCCAGAGGAGGAGAGGACTCAGGGAAGAGAGCCAAGAGCCTTTATCCTACAGTTAGCATGGCAGCCAGGTTTGTGAGTGAAACCACCTGAGATCTCTGCTTGTCCCACCCTCCAGGTATACCCAGGAGTGGCCCTGAGTGACATCAAGCTGCGCAGTCACCAAGCCAGGCCATGGGATTTCAAGAAGCAGTAAATCACTGTCATTGTGAGCCACCATGTTAGGCGGAACTAGGGGAAATTACGATTTATTTGAACAGTTTTATATCCCTGTGTGACCACAGGATTGAGCAGTCTCCTGGGCTGAGAAACTCCTGTCGTCACATTGGCAACAAAGGAGCAGACTTTATACGAAGAGGAGTAGTGCAGTCACAATACTACCGTCTTGTTCCAGAATGAGAAGACACAGGCTTACAGGTGTTGGGCGAATGAGACCCGGCACCAGATGGACACAACACTGACTTCTTTCTCTGCCACCTATTCAGTTAACTGTGTGACTGCTTCATCTCTCAGTTTGCTTATCTGTAAAAGAGCAACAATATCAAGCTATAGTGTGAGGAATGTGGAAAGGGTAGCCCTGGCACATAGCAACCCACTTCCTGAACACCTTGTCCAGTGATGGCTGACATTATCCCTTTTTGTTTCTGACTCGAAAGTTTATGCTCTTGAACTTTCACCTAATGCTCAGCTGGAAAGCAACGGGAAACGGACTTATTCCATGTGTCTCTGCTTATGCTCCTTTATTTAACGTGTTTCAGTGGGGTGTCTATTAAGGACCAGGTACTCATCTCTAACCTAGAATGATGTACTAAAGTGATATGATATTCTGGAGAGGGCAGATGCTAACAAAACAGATGTATCTGTCGCCAAAGAACATAATCAGTGCTGGGAGAACCAGGGCACCAGCTTGCCCCCCAGGAGGCTAGAGGAAGGAAACAGATTCAGGGTGGATGTGGTACAGGTGCCATGAAAATTGAGGAATGCTTCTCTAGTAGAAGACACTGGAACTTAGATCTCTAATATAAACAGAGACTTAACTAGGTAAAGATGGATAGGAGGTCGCATGAGAACTGTTCTAGGAAGAAAGATAATACAATTGAAGGCCCTAAAGCCAGATGGAATGTGGGTCTTTGAAGGGATCTGGTGATGTAGTGAGTGATGAACAGGAGAACAGGCTGACGGGTCAGGTCCATCCAGGGTATTTGAGGCCCTGTGAGCAGCTGGGTCTTCTCCTTAAGAGAAAACTGAGCCATTGAGCATTTTAAGGACGGGGAGATGGGGAGGCACCAGAAGCAAATCCTAGAATGATAACCTGCATCAAGAGTCTTCAGCAAATGGCAGGATAGTCCATGAATGATATTGGCCATGGCCTAGGGTGACCTGAAGTGCTAACAACTCATGCCGAACCTGGGTCATCCAGCTGTCGTGTAGAGCAGGCACCAAATAAAGATGCATTGAGCAAATGGGTGGATGGATCAGTTGCTTGTTAGTGGAAATCTTCAAGCATTGGGGTGGCTTAGCAAGGAAAGGGGTCATATGGATGCTGATATTGTATCAACCATGGACAGTTTCAGAGTGTTTGGTTAGAGGAGAGCCTGGTGTCCTGGAGGCAGAAGGAGCAATGGGGCTTGCTTACGGCTAGACCACCCAGATCTCTACAGAAAGCACACAGATTTTCACTGGCTTCTGCCTCTCTTTAGTTTCTTTCTTTGTAAATGGGCAGTTAAGTCTCCTGTGAACATCTGCTTATCAGGTGCTCAGCAATTCTACAATGCATGTCAGGATGCTCCTCCTCTTTGTCTAAATGTCCTTCCTTGGTTCGGCTTCCAACTCTAACCTAATTTTCTCTAATGGGAATCACTGTCATTTGAAAAGAGCAATTTAATGCTTTAAAGGGAGGAAATGTTGAGCTACCATCGTTTTGGTGCCAACTTTCCTACTCAAATCACTGCTGGGAAATCAAGGAAGGGAACATTTCAGAGCAACTTTGCATTCTCTCCTTAGAGCAATCCCATTCTTGCCTGCATTCCATATATGACCAAATGTGTCAGCAAAAAAAAAAAAAAAAAAAAAAAAAAAAATTGGATAAGCATTATAAGATGAGGATGGGAGGAAATCCTGACCAACATAAATGCAGCTCTTTCTGTTACATACTTCTGAAGTTCATCTGTGCAGCTTGACACTGGTCGTTTAGAAGCAGCCTTGCTCAGTAGCACATGACCCTAAAGTCCAGCCACTGTGATGAGTCACCCTCAGAGAGTATCTTGGACTGAATGCTGTCACAAGATATACTCCTTTCTGAGATCCATGGCTTTCAGAATTAAATGGGTTCAAGAGAGATTCTGGAATTTTCTCCTAAAAACATAGAAAAAGACTCTTGGAAAATGTACTCAGGAGTTCAAAGACAATCAAACTATGAGACTAAGGACAAGAGGACTCCTAAATTGCTTCTTCTGGGATAAAGGGACTGAGTAGTAGTCTCCTTTATTTGGTAACTTAACAATAACAAGAAAAAGAAAAGGGGGGGAAGGAGCTGAATTTCAGCATTAGGCATATGGCTGGCAGTCACAAAATATTTATTAATAATAATGACTTTTGTATACCAAACCCTCTTTAGAGAAAATTGTCCCAAATCCAAACCCCACAATGAGCCAAAGTATTTCAGTGCCTTGGTAGGAAGCTGTGAGGACTTGGAACGGTTCACAAGTGTTTAGGTCCTGCTTACTCTACACTGTGTGTCACCCCACCTACTCAGCCCACCTCCATTCTTTATATTGAGTGGTGACCCACTGGAAGTACACTACTAAATTGAATTACTGGAAGGCATCACATTTTCTCACATAAGCCAGGTGTTTACATTTCCTTCTGACCGTTCCTCCCCACAAGAACATGAATAAAGACTTAACAGAAACATAGCAGCTCCAGTCTGTGATGGCAGCATGACAACTACATCTCCTGGGTCTTTCCTCCTGCTGCCAAGGAACTTCTTCTTGGTCATAACCCATTCCTCATTTCAGGCAGTCACAAGATAAATCTCTCTTTTTCTAGACCTGATTATCTTAGTAAGTGTCTCACTCTTTGGGCTATACAGTCACCCAACATATTTTTCTAAATTGAGCAAATCCAGGCTGTGACCCTCTTTGTCTTTCTGTCATTCGAAAATTACTACCCTTAGAATAATGTCTCACATGGGCCAAGTGTTAAAGAGCCTATTGATCCCATTCCGAAGACACCACATCAGTAGGAGGTGAACCCTTTATACAAACTGGAGCCAAGTATGTGAAACATTAGGTCATTTGAAGCATGTGCTTCCAATGGATTGTGGGGTTCTGCCAGGCATGGAGCTTTGCCTTCACATGGATTCTCTATTCTGATGTTCTGACTCACTGAAGGCCCAAGCAACAGAGACAACTGGTCCTGGACTGGAACTTCCGAAGCTGGACGCCAAAATAAAACTTGCTTTTTAAAAGTGTGATTCATTATAAGTATACTTTCACTAACAAAAATTTAACATTAACACAAAGACAAGTGTAAAAGTAGGGGGCTTTTCTACGCTCACCCCAGTTCCTGAATAGTGACATGGAGACCTTTATATTTATTAATGATCGCCTAGGCCTTAAGCTAGGCTTGCTCTCCAACTAGCTCTTAACTTACCCTGTTTGTACTATTCTATGTCTGTCACATGACTGGTTACCTCTCTCAGTCTCACACTTCCAACTTCCTCCTGTCTTGGTGGTGAATCTCCCTCTCCATGTCTGACTGCCTTTCAGAGTTCTAGCTCTGCCAGAAGTCCCACCAATTTTCTCCTCCTTTGTTATAGGCTGCCAGCTTTTGATTGACAGGGGATGGCTTTTACGCAGTGCACAAGAGATTATCCAACAGAAAAGCAAGCCAGCTACCTGACTTGGCTAGTCTGAGACATAGTGACCAAGTACAAAATATGAATTCAATCTACAGATGATAAATTTAAATTAATCCTTATTCCCTTCTTGATCAGCAGTGCCACTTTTTCATCCAAAAGGAGCAAAATAAGATTCTCATTGTCACTAGGACTGCCAGACAATAGTGGATTTTGCCAACTTCAATGCATTTTCTCCCCATTTTTCCTCTATTTAATCCTGCAAACACAGCAAGCCACACTTACATTATCATAAACCATTTGATTGCCAGCATTTGCCATAACAAGAGAGCCTATAGCTACTTCATCCACAGGCACAACAGCAAAAAGCAGTCTGCTGTATTTTTGTAAGTGTTATTTGATATGCTTTCAATAATGGCAATTTTATTGGGCTCTGATATTTCTTAACATATATGGAAGAAATGTATAACACCCAAGGAGAAAGGAATTTCAGGTTTTATAAATAGGTCTTAAATTATTTTGTATTTTTTTTTTTATAAAAATGAGTATGGCTCTTCAAAATTATCAATACATTCATTCAAAACTTTATGCCCTTAGGTACTTAACTTTGCTGTTACTTTAGAAACATGGTAGAGAACAGGAAAGATGCAGTTCATGCTTCCCTGGAACTTATTATCAGCCTAGTAGCAAGGGAAAATATGAATAAAACATGAGTTTGGCCTCCAATTCTTGATCTGCATACAGGCTACACAGGTATGTACTATTTGTGAAACAACCATACAGTGAGTTAAAATACAGATGCTCCTGAATTTGAAATGGTCTTACACCTCAGTAAATCCATTACAAGCTGAGAATGTTATAAATATAAATGTGCTTATGTGTCAAACCTTCACAACAAAGCATACTGTGGAATACTGTTTCCCCAGTGTGTGGCTGACTGAGGGCACCCTAGTGAGGATCATACCGCAGACTGCCAGCCCAGGAGAAGACCAAAATATACCATGACACATATGGATTCTACGGAAAGTGTTTTCCTCTTGAACCAGTACAGTGAAAAAAAATCATAAATCAAGTCAGTATTAAGTTGATCAGCCTCAAGTGAAATTGTTGTAACTCAGGGACTACCTACACCTGTGTTGGTGCATAAATGGTATTTCTTGTGCTTTACGGTTGAGTGGTGGTGGCACACATCTGTAATTGCAGCACTAGGGAGGCAGAGGCAGGCAAATCTCTAAGTCCAAAGGCAGACTGTTCTACAGAGGTTTCAGGACAGCCAGGGCCACACAGAGAAACTTGTATAGAAAGGGAAAGAAGAAAGAAGCAGAAGAAGCAGAAGAAGCAGAAGAAGCAGAAGCTTTTGCCCCTAGATTTTTCCCCCCATCTCCTTTTATGTTCCCTGTGTTATACCTCTCTAGTTAATTTTGGAAACCACTGTGGATGTTTTCAAGAGAGTAATTATTTTCTAGAATATTCAAAATGACAAAATTCAAAATTTTATAATTTATAATTATAGCTAACATACTATTATAGCAATATTATAATTGCATAATTATTATATGTTATGTGTTATATTAAATATAATAGTTTATATTACATAACAGTTAGTATAGTATATTATATTTAATATACATATAATTTATATTATATGTCATATATTATAAATAACATAATATACTAGAATATTTAGCTATTATATGTATATAACTATTATATTATACATATCAATATAATTATATGTATATATAAATGTATAAGTAAGTATATATAATTTTAAGTGTATATATAATTTTACATATGTATGTGATGTTTGTATGTATGTATTGTATATATGTATGTGGTGTCCCTTGATCATTTGTCACTCACACACACTATTGTCAGGTGGAAAAATCCTAACACACAGCCCAATTTCGGGATGTGTACTATATCTTGTAAGAGTCACAAATATTTCTTTCAGCTAAATGAATGACGCTTTGGTAAAATATTGGATTCTGCACATGATGTACCTGATTTCTTCTAAGCTGTAGCTGTTCTACTTCATTCTAGTATCCAATGCCTGGAAAGAAAGTTTCTATTGTTATTCTGACTCCCAACAAATACTTTATTTGCTTTTAATTCCTCCTGTCTAGAACTTAATTATTAATTTTTTTCTTTCAGAGTAAGAGATACCCAAAAAGTACAACTTCCTACCTGGAACTTACTGTGCACATTTGTACTGCTAAGCTCACATACCTTAGTTATGATTATTGTGCCAATTACAATTGCATAAAAGAAGCGAGCCTATAATAGTCCATTTATAATATCAAGATACTGGCTTTATAAAATTCATTTTCTGTCTTTTAAGGTAACATTTTTTTAATAGATGGAAGTTGTCGATTCCTTGAATATCTGACAGAATATGTGAGTAGCACCAAGGTTAAAAACTTGTTGAATTTTACTTTGCTGTTGAAGGCTGGCTTTATAGGCTTTTGTTTATCATTTGAACTGACTGAATCGTGGCTGTCATCCTTTTAATTTTTTCCCAAAATACTTAATTTCATTTACATTTTCAGATTATCTGGGGAATAGCTGTTTCTAACATCATTTTAAAAAGTGCTCTATATTTAAGATGTTCTTAAGGCTTGCTTGTTTCCTTCCTTCCTTCTCTTCTCTTTCTTTTAGTAGGGTCTCACTCCTTAGTCCAGGTTAGCCTAGAACTCTCTTGCTCCAGCCCCCCAGTTTCTAAGATTATATGCCTGAGTAAGTGAGCCTAATCTAATCAATTGAATGAGCCCTTAAAAATGGCAATAATCTACCAGTCAAGGACTCGCATGTGCAATAGTGGCATGACTGTCATAGTCATAACCAACTACTCTCTGCTTGGATTTGAGGCCTGTTCTACAGAAGTGATGCCATGCCTAGTGCTATAAACCTGTCAAAAACCCTGGAAGTCATAAACTCCATGAGGGAAATCACTATTGATAGTTACCTAAATAGGCATAATGTTATACTATCTAGGCATAATGTAATAGTGTCTTCTAAATATCTATTTTTATATCTATAAACAAAAGCTACTCTCAACCCTAATCAGAGAAGTATATATTTGCAGCCAATGTCTCTTCAAATAGTGACCCATGGTTGCCCCAAATGCTGAAAACAAATGACAGGTGACAACTCAGTCCTAAGTAAGTCATTTATACCAAGACTCTAAAGCTCAGGGAGGGAATGGAAAGGATGTAAGGGCCAGGAGATAGGAAAAAAACAGTGAAATACCATCCTCTAGATGTGATGCATCCTCTAGATATAATCACGAAACTCATAGCAAGGACAGTTTTTTGTACTGAGTCTGCACAAGACAGGCCCCTCAGCAGTCAGTAATGGATGGAGGAAGGGCTTGTAGGACCCTACCTATTATTGCTAATTAAAGGCCACTGATGGATGGTGGGTAATGGGAAGCTATCTTCTTCAGTTTTGTAATTACTGATATAACCACCAGACTCCAATGGATACTTTCAGTCTCAAAGCCTCACAGATGGTCCTGGCCAAACTCAGAGAGTACAAACAAAACACAAAAAGACATTAGTGTAGGGAAGTGATTGGAGCAGAGGAGGGTGAACAGTAGGGAGGAGGTGAACAGCAGAGGAAGGAAGATAACAGAGGGCTGGGGTGATAACAATCAGCATGCGTCATATACAAGCATGAAAATGTTAAAGAATAAATTTAATGTTTTCTTAATGGGAGAGATAATAAAAGGCCCTCCTAGGAACCTTGAAGAAAACCCCGATACTGTGGGAGAGCCCTGTGGCAGGGCTCAGGGCTGTCACAGATGCAATAGTCTAGAGTCCTCCAGCTGTGAGCAATTGAGTGCTTTCAATAATCAGTGAGCAGGAAAAAGGTACCTCCACCCCTAAATTGATCTGACAGCCATGGCTGTCACTGTCATCTCTATCTGGGAGACACTGAACACCAGCGTTCTTCCAAACGCCAGATCCACAGACACTATAAGATGAGGAACTGGCATAGTTTTCAATCATTAAATGGAGCATAGGAAACTAATATACTTGCCCATATCTGATCTCAGTGACAGGCCAACCCAACCCTGAGTTTCTGCCTGCTTTGGGAAGCGCCTTAGTAGCTTCTAACCCAGTATTCTTGGGCAATGTTAGGGACTGAACCCAGAGCTCCTCCATGTCTACTTGTGATTTTTTCCCCAACATCTTTTCCTTGTTCGTTTATTTATTTGTTTATTTGTTTATTCATTTACTTTGCATCCCTATCACAGCCTCCACCTCTCCTCCAAGTCCTACCCTTAAACCCCTTCCCCTATTTCTCCCTCCCTTCCTACTCTGAGAAGAGAAGTCCCTACCCAATAGTTACCATCCTGCCCTGGCACATCAAATTGCAGCAGGACTAAGCGCATCCTCTCCCACTGAAGCCAGACAAGGCAGCCCAGCTAAGGAATCCAAAGGGAGGCAGCAGAGTCAGTCAGCCCCTGCTCCACTTTTTACAGGGCCCACATGAAGATTGTACTGCACATCTGCTACATATGTGCAGGAGCCTAGGTCCAGCTCCTAGTGCTCTTTGGTGGTGATTCAGTGTCTGTGATGGGTCCAGGTTAGTTGACTCTGTAGACCTTCTTGTGTTGTCCTTGACTCCTGCAACTCCCCAATCCTTCCTCACACTCACTACAAGGATCCCTGGGCTCTGACTAGTGTTTGGCTGTAGGTATCTTCATCTGTTTCCATCTGCTGCTGGATGAAGCTTCTCAGAGGACAGTTATGCTAGGCTCCTGTCTGCAAGCATAGCAGAGTATTATTAATGGTATCAGGTGTTGGCTGTCTCCCGTGGTACAGGTCTCGGTTGGACATCTTTTCCCTATTTATTTATTTATTTATTTATTCATTCATTCATTCATTCATTTATTCACTTTACATTTCCTTAATCTCTGCTCCATCTTTTATCCTGCCCATCTTGTAATCAGGAAAAATTTTGTATAAAAAGTTTTGTGGGAAGTCCTATCTGTCTATAGGAAGTGACCACCCCCATAGACTCCCAGTAGCTTCCCCAGTTCCACACCATTCCCCTCTCCACCTCTCTCCCACCCAGTTCCCTCCCTCAATCTACTTTCTAAGTCTACTTTATTTCCCCTTTTAAGTGAGAGTCAAGAATTCTCCCTTGGGCCCTCCTTATTACTTAGCTTCTTTGGGTCTGTCATTGTAGCATGATTATCCTGTACTTTATGGTTAATATCCATCTATATGCCTGTCTTTCTGGGTCTAGGTTACCTCACTCAGGATGATATTTTCTAGTTCCATCCATTTCCCTGCAAATTGCATGATGCCTTTGTTTTTAATAGTTGAGTTGTATTTTATTGTGCAAATGTATCATATTTTTTTCTTCCATTCTTCAGTTGAGGTGCATCTAGTTGTTTCAAATTTCTGGCTATGAATAAAGCTGCTTCAGTGAGTTGATGGATACAAAATTAACTCAAAGAAATAACTAGCCCTCCTTTACACAAATGATAAATGGGATAAGAAAAAAATTAAGGCAATAATACCCTTAATAATAGCCACAAATAACATAAAATTTCTTGGTGTAACTCTAACCAAGCAAGTGAAAGACCTGTATGTCAAGAACTTCAAGTTTCTGAAGAAAGAAACTGAAGATGGTATCACAAGATGGAAAGATTCCCCCATGCTCATGGATCAGTAGGATTAACAATAAAAATGGCCATCTTGGCCAAGAGCAATCTACAGATTTAATGCAATTACCATCAAAATTTCAGCACAATTCTTTACAGAACTTGAAAGAGAAATTCTCAACTTCATATGAAAAACAAAAACCCACAATAGCTAAAATAATCCTGTACAATAAAAGAACTGGAGGTATCACCATTCTGTATTTCAAGCTGAAGTAATAAAAGCCACATGGTATTGGCAGAAAAACAGACAGGTAGATCAATGGAATAGAATCAAAGACCATGAAATAAGCCCACACACCTACGGACACTTGATTGTTGACAAAGAAGTCAAAACCATACATAAAAGAAAGCATCTTCAACAAATGGTGCTGGTCTAACTGGTGGTCTGCATGTAGAAGAATGCAAATAGGTCTATATTTATCACCCTGCACCAAACTCAAGTCCAAGTAAATCAAAGACATAAAACTAAATACATTAAATATAACAGAAAAAAAAGTTGGGAATAGCCTTGAATGTCTTGGTACAGGAGAAAACTTCCTGAACAGAAAAGGAATGGCTCAGTCACTAAGGTCAAGAATCAATAAATGGTACCTCATGTAACTGACAAGCTTCTGTAGAGAAGAATAATGTAGGACAAAATTTCAACTTACAGAATGGAAAAATATCTTCATCAACCATACGTTCAACAGAGGGCTAATATCCAAAATATATAAAGAACCCAAGAAATTAGACACCAACAAACCAAATTACCCAATTAAGAAATGGGGGTACTGGAGGAAAAGGAAAGTTTTCAATAGAGGAA
This sequence comes from Mastomys natalensis, assembly GCA_021653895.1. Lineage (NCBI taxonomy): Eukaryota > Metazoa > Chordata > Mammalia > Rodentia > Muridae > Mastomys > Mastomys natalensis. Next base: position 2,709,673 of record JAJTUV010000106.1, read on the forward strand.
TCTCTAATGGCTGAGAAGCACTTAAAGAAATGTTCATCATCCCTAGTCATCAGGAAAATACAAACTAAAACCACTCTGAGATTTCACCTTACACCAATCAGAATGGCTAAGATCAAAGCCTCAAGTAACAGCACATGCCAACAAGGATGTGGAGAAAGGGGAGCACTCCTCCACTGATGGTGGGAGAGTAAATTTGTCCAACCATTTTGGAAATCAATTTGTTGGTTTCTCAGAAAATTGGGAATAGTTCTACCTCAAGACCTAGCTATACTACTCTTGGGCAAATATCCAAACGATGCTCCACCATACCACAAGGATACTTGCTCAACTATGTTCATAGCAGCTTTCTTCACAATACCAAGAAATTTTCCCAACGTCTTTTGCAGATTTTGGTAATAGATGTAAGCATATTCATCATATTTAAGCTAAAGTTGGTGGCTTGCTGCCAACAAGTTCCTATTTGTCTCAGTAGATTCGAATGCCCATCTCAAAAAAGAAAAACAAATCTCAAACCCTATGGTCTGAAAAGAAGACTGGATCAATAGTGTTAGCTTTATTGCCCTTGGGGGTGTGAAGAATGTGAGACCTGAGAGGCAGTCTGCAGGAGGGATTTCAGGACAGTGAGAGGGACTAGCCCTACTCCTAATTCTCACTGGTGCTGGCCCCAGAAATCTGCCTTTGCTCTGAGAGAATGAGTGGTCCCTGAATGAGGGTTACCATCTTCTCAGCTCACCCTTTCCTCCATCATTACATTTGTCCTTATTCCCATAATCCCTCACTTGACCATTAGGAAGAGACACGAGCCAGAATATCACCCTCCAAAGAAAAGGCAGCAACATATTTCGTGAGTATTGGGAAATTTGGTTTTCCAATAACTTTCAGGGGAAATAAAAATGTAATGTAATTTTTATTTGGGATTCTCTGTTGTTTGGCTTAAGAAGAATTATAGTTTAGCAATGTTTTAGCTAGTGTAATTTAGGGCTTTACACACACACACACACACACACACACAACACACACACACACACGATGAGATCTCTGCCAGGAGTAGACCTGATGAAGAATGTGGAAAGTTCCGGAAGGATCACAGTGCTTGGCTCTGTGTCATTGTTTGTGTGCAGTAATAAAGCTGCCTGGCATCTGCTGGCAAGCTTCCCCTGACCTCTCCCAATCATGCATAACTTAATGAATTTTCAAAGGAAAATGACTTCCATTTCTGCATGTGGAGCAGTTTGTTTATAACCAAGTTTGCAGAAAAGAATCTGGAATTATTTATTGCAATTTGCACATTACCAAATAACAGATGGTTTGCAAAAGAATATTTCTTCTGCAGCTTAAAAAAAATGGTTGGATTTCAAATGTCTAATGGGGAGGGCATCTCATGTTTTATAAAAAGTCCTTCAAGGAACGTCAAAATGGCAAGGCCTTGCAAATACCTCAAAGATCAAAAGAACTATTTAAAAGCCAAGAGCTTCTCTCTCAGTGATCCGTAGTGGCTCCCATTCTCTTCAGCTACTTTTGGTGAGTTTCGCCTTCACAGTCTCCTAGAGGCACAAATAGTAAAACTCATGTAAAGACCTCAGAGCTGCGGTCATCACCGCGTTCTCCAGGATAAGCTAAGCGATGGATAGAAATAGCAAACTCTTCATTTTAGATTCTGGACGCACTCAGACTAATGTTTTAAAGCACAGAGAGGGACAGAATGGGATGAGAAGAAGGGGGATGGGAAGGCTTACACTGTGTGGTTCAGACCAGCAGATACCTCCCTTCCTTGTGCTGAGATGTGTTTCCTGTGCTACTTCTCTCTGGGATAGCTAGACCAAAACAGGAAGCCCTGATGCTTGTCCGCTGTTAGAAGCATTTTTATGCCCTTCCCAGTCCTTCCCAGTCCTTCCCAGGACTTCCCAGTCCTTTTATGTCCTTCCTGACAGCTCTTTGCTTCGAGGTCTCAGAAGTTCTGCATGAATTTCCCAAGCACAGAGTTTCAGGACAGAGTAACCAAAAGGTGGTAGGCAGTATTTGAAGGAGAAACTTTGTGCTGAAAGTACAACACGTCCTTTGGTACCAATATAATGGTTTTCAGGACTTCTAAGGACATAAAGTCAGGATGATCTTCCCCTTATCTAAGATGATGTCACCTGGGTCTATATGCATCTGCTGTATATAAATTGTCTCATGAAGACTCATACTACTTACTACAGTGCAAGTACAGTGTAGTTACACACTACATTGTTTATAGGTATTGACTACAACAGACTTCACACATGTCCAGCAGAGGTGCCACCTATTTGCCTTGTCATTTAATTAAATGTGGGGGAGCAAGACCTGTGGTCACAGGCACCCTCTGCATTGAGAGACATTGACACATTAGGAAATTCCTATGCCCACTGGCTTCTGTCACAGCCCTCTCCTAAGGGATTTCTGAGGGAGCTTCTCTGAGGGTCATGGTTAAGGGCTCTTAGATTTGTAGGCAAAGGTGTGGATCAAGGAGAGGAGAGTGTTGTGATGGTTAAAAGGTTCTCTGAGTGAGGATGAGGCATAGGATGAGCCATGCCTTTGAAGTAGCAGGCTTGAGTATTCACTGCTAGACTGAAGCACCTGACAGAAGACAGCAGCAGTGCTGACTTAAAAGCCTGAACTTATCCTCACTCCCACCTGCAAGAAGCCCACTGGAAATACGTTTACTCTGAGCATCTGAGACACCAAGCAGAGAAGATGTTGCTTTCAAGACTGGGTCCAGGTTCCCTCTACACTCCAGATGAGTTTGAACGTTGCTTCTGTTGAGCCTGCCTACTGTATTCTCCTAACTGCACTGCTGAAACTTCTACTTCTTCACTAACACCTTACCTCAAAGTAGCTACAGCGTGTCTATCCAGCTTCCTGCTCCAGTGTAGGTATAACTTTTGAGATTTTTTTTAAGTTTCTTTTTCTAGAGGACATTTCAAAATCATTAACAAGTGGAAATAGCAGAAAAGCACTAGAACATCAATGAGAAGAATGCTGGGTGCTTTGATTCCTTTAGCTGTAAGTAGTTTTAAAAAGAGGAGAAAACGGGAAGGGGTGGAAGAAGAAAGGAGGGGGCAAGGAAGAGATAGAAAGAAGGAAAAGAAGGAGGAAAAAGGAGGCAGGGAAGGACAGTGAAGAGGAGTAGAGAGGAAAACTGAATGTCCCTCCAAAAAGGCTCAGTGTTTAAGGCTTGCTCCCTAACAGGTAGCATTAGGAAACATGACTTCCAGCATGAACAGGCTTATTGATGAATTCATGTTAAATGCCCATTCAGAGAGGAGGCCTGGTTGGAATCAGGGTCACAGGGCATGAAGGGAATGCCTTGTTCTTCAACCCTCTTCTCCTCTCTCTCCCGTTCTCTCTGTTCCCCATCCTGGGATGAGTAGGAATGTTCTCTTCCCTGTAGCACTCTTCCTTTCTGAAGCTCCAGCCTGGCTTCAGCCTAGCCCCAGGCACAGAGCACTGGAGTAACAGAATCGGCTGAATACAAATGAATGAAATCCCTGAGAGCCTGAGGCAAAATCAACAGGGCCCTCTTAGGCTGTTTCTTGCAAATATTTTGTCACAGTAACAAAAAAGATGACTAAGAGAGGGTGGAAATATGGAGCAAGGGAAGGGAGAGGGGGACTGAGGGGAAGGTGGTTTAGTTCAGTTCAGTGGAAAGGCTCCTCGGTTTCTCTAGCCTGCATCAGGCCTGCAAGTTGAAGCGTGAATGGACCAATTTGTTTCTATTTTACTGATGAGGCAAAAGAGTCCAGATTCCTTAGTGCCACTGGGATGGTAAAGGCCTAGGCAGATGTTTTTACTTTTTGGGAAAGTTTCTATGGGAAAAGTAACATGAGATGTTCATATGAGTCCTGAGTAGAAACTGTTATCTCACCTGCACTCTCCCAAATAAGGTCTCATCTCCATGCCTGGGTGACATCTGGGCACAGGAGGACAGCCACTTCTGCCTCCCCCTGCACACTAAGTGCAGTGGCTTAGGGCTCATTGAGACTGGGGTGATGATATACTTCTAGTTAGGGGCTGACCTTGTTGGTTCATGTTCTGGGATTTTAAAATAGTGTAGTGTTAAGGAAAGACGGAGAAGGAGCAAGTGGGGAGGGGAAGAGGTTGGAGGGAAGAGAGGAAAAAACAGAGGGAAAGAAAAACAGAAAGAGAAAAAAGAGGAAGGAAAGAGGTGAGGCAGGAAGGGAGGGGGAGAGTAAGACAGACACAGACACAAACAGATAGAGACAGAGACAGACAGAGACAAAGACATAGAGACAGAGACAGGCAGAGATCAGGGGCAGGGGGAGAGAGAGTAAGAGAGAGAGAGAGAGACCCCTGCCTGCTTGCACCCCCATCTCTCTCCTGCTCCTCAGGATCTTTCTCAGTGTACCCTTCCTTCCCTTTGTCCTCCCATTCATTTTGTGTCCAGGGAGTTTTGACCTGTGTTCACCACAGCTGGTCCCATACTTCTCCATGGCTGCCCACAAGACTTCCTCCGCCCTGTGCCCTTGTCATCTGCACATCCTGAATTGATTAGCCTTTAGCATCTACTCCCTAGGCCAGCACCCTGTTCTGCAGAATCAGTCACTTTGTATCCCACCCTTCAACCTGTCAGTGGGTTCCACTCAGTCTATGACAGGAAGGGATGGGTGAGCCTTGGCTGGGCACGAAATGCTGGTGTGATCTGCTCATTGTCGGCTCTGGAAGAAAAAAAAAAATGCTTGGGCCAGAGGGAATTTAAACCCCAGTTCAGATGGAGGCCTGGGGATTATCTGTGGATTTCCTTTATTTGTTCTCTTTCCTCCTTTGCAACAGCTAATCCAAATTTGATGGAAAGGGAGGCAGAGCTATCCCAAAGCCTCACAGAGTCCTTTGTGATGGTGGCTCTCAGCTGGCTCATGTGTTTATTTTATCCCTTCTGCCTACAAGTCCCCAGGCTCATCCTTCAGGCTGACTGTGTGTGTCCCAAGTCTGGATGGTTGTGAGCTAAAACCACTCTTACAGGCCATGGCTTCTGGTAGCTCCTCAAGAGTGACATATGAACTCTGCCTGGACTGACATGGCCCAGGAAAACATTGGTCCATTCTAGAAATCTCTGCTTCTAACCACAGAGATTTCTGTGAGCATTCGGGTCCTGCTGATCCCTAAAGGAGAAACAATGATTCTCAAAGAAACCCATGCTGGAGAGCAAAGGCTGAATATAGTGTAAGCTGAATATAGTGAACATTTGGATGGAGCTAGAAGAGAGTTGTAAAGAACTGGTAAAAGTCCAAGGTTGTAACTATGCTAATTATCTTACTTTAATCTGTAGCCATTGTTTACTGGAAACAAAGCATCACATTATATCCAAGGTATGTATGACTACTATCTGTCAATCAAATATTTAATAAATAAAGTGTAATTCTAATGCTTCTGTTCTCTAGGAAGCTTGCAGGCTGCGATGGAGCCTATGACTGTGGGAAGGAAGAGACGGAGAACCACCTCCAGCTGCCTGTGGGAACTTCTTTCAGACTGCCTCTGGCCCTCCGAATCTCCGCCACCCCAGCTCAAAAGCACAGCTCCCTCAGAAAAAAATGTCTACATGGAGGTGGAAAAAAAAAAAAAAAAAAAGAAAACCAAAACCAAACAAACAAATAAAAAAAACTCACTCCATTTTTCTCTTTAACTTTGAAAATCCTGAAGTTTGCTTCCTTTGCTCTGTATAGTTCGGACAAACTCTGCTTGGCACTGCAGTCAGTGAGACACCAACTTCAAAGTTTTCTTTTTAAGGCTTTTACAGTCATTCATCAGGCTCTTATGAGCCACTATTATTTATGATGTTCAAACTCCTCAAGTCCTAAGGAAGTCAAATTGGAAGCTCCAACATAAAAGCAAAGATATTTTGTTAGAAATTACTGAGTTAGATTTCTATCGCTCAAAGATAAAAAAATCCTCTAACCACAGTGTGTTTGGGAGCTGATTTAATGAGCTCAGTCTAGGGAAGATAGAGATGAGAGGGCCTGGGCCCCTAACTTTGAAATGCACTGTGGATAAAGCCTCCCACCCGATTAGTTGGATTTCGGAGTCTCTTAGCTCAATTCAGAGATGTACAATCACCCAAAGCAGGGAGAGCACGTAACACTGTAGGATGCTTCTAGACTCCTGGAAACTGAATCCCTAATAGCTATTTTGATTATTTAAAACTCCAGACTAGAGCTGGAGAGATGGCTCAGTGTTTAAGAACACCAACTGCTCTTCCAGAGGTCCTGAGTTCAATTCCCAGCAACCATGTGGTGACTCATGACCATTGTAATAAGATCTGATATCTTCTTCTGGTGTGTCTTAAGACAGCTAAACTGTACTCATATAAATAAACTAAATAAACTCCAGGTTCAAATTCTAAGACTTAAAGTTATCCAGATTATTTTTTTCTACCACTCAATCTATGACTGTTACACTGATAGAAATATAAGGAAAATCAGAAGGTTTTAATCCTAGGTACAAAGTCGTCCTCTAAGATTGTGACCTAAGAAGCCATTTGTGGGTTTCAGTTAATCACTCACTGTATGGGGAGTGGCTTGTCAGTGGGATGAACACATGAGCACTTGTCCCCAGGTGGGGTCAGAAATACACAAATGTTCTTTCAACTGACTCAATGGATCAGAATATATGTGCTCAGTATTTCTCCCCTTCCATCCTCAAATACCAGCCCAAGATTCTCTCAGAAACAATACAAAATAACATTGTTAAGAAGTAAGTTAGGCTTTAATGAAGGTCCTAGTAGCCAGAGAAATTGTGTAATAAAATGGATCACGTGACTTACTCCAGCCCCTGGACCTCAAGTCTCCGAGTTACTGGAAGTGGCCACCGTCAGTCCTTTATCTGCCGTCTGAGTGGAGACAAACACTTTAGCCAATTCTTTCCCTTCTTCACAGGCTGTTTGAAGAGAAGGGATATAGGTTTGATTTTTTTTGTTGTTAGGGTGGTTTGCATTTAGAAATCTCCCAAAGGCTCATGTGTTAAATAAAGGCTTGGTCCCAAGCCTGTGGCACTATGGAAAAGTGTTAGAACCCTTTAAAGCTTGAGTTTAGCAGAAAGAAATTGGAGCCTTCAGGACAATGCTTGTGAAGAGACCATTGAGAGCCCAGCCTCTTCATCTCTAATTATTTGCTTTCCCTTGTGCCTTTCTCTGCCACATGCTACTGCCACCATGATATACTGCGGCCATATACCAAATCCCTGAAACTGTAAGCCAAAATGAGTCTTTCTGTTTTCAGGTTGACTATCTCAGTCACTGTATCACAGCAATGGGAAGCTGCCTGACAGACTTACCAAGTAAAAGTCTTCATGGCGATAGGTTAGCACTCACTGTGCTTTCTTCAGACCACACAGATCAGAACTGCATCCCATGTGCCATGGTTGGCATGGGGTCTGTCTACCTTATACAGTGGTGCTGTAGAAGTGATGGCACCCTTAAGATGTGAGGCCTGGCAGGACATCACAGGGACACAGTGACTTTGGAGAGATTGAGATAGTTCGTGTGAACTTCCTGGTTCTCCCAACAGTGTTATAGAAGAAGAACAAGCTTGGCCTCATCCTGCCACTGTCTGGCAATATGCTCTCTTCCTCCTACAGGTTCCCAAAATCGTGAAGCCATCAGCCACAAAGCCTTCATCAAGAAGATGCCTGTTCTGTACTCTTGAACCTTCCCCAGTATGAATTAAATAAACTATCCTTCTTTATATAGTCACATAGCTTTTGACTGTTAAAATAGCAAAATATGGGTGAATACAATGTGCCAAAGCTGGATCCCAACCCCACTTGACACATGACCCAAAAGAAGGCCCTGGCACATTTTTCCATAATATATAGAAACACATAAGATCATTGCTTATTATTATTATTATTTTTTTTTTTTTTTTTGCTTCTCCATTCTCAAATTCTAGAATATGGCAGATTCTTGGTTATTTAGTAAAGAAGTAGAAGATTGGGCTGGCCTGAGGGGCCAGGCAATGGATTATGGAGTCAAGTTTATTGCTGTTTTCTCTGAATGGAAAATCAAATTGACATCAAGATATCAACAAAAATTAGCAGTCATTTGGAACTGAGTCTCCATCCTAAACATGATTGACACTTGTTTGACGAGCATCACACCAATTTTAACCAACCTTAGCCTGGCTAAAAAGGAAAGATAGTGCACATTTTATTCTAGTGCTGTTTTATTTCTGGAGGCAATTGTTTTGTGGCTGACAGAGCACTCTGGAATGACAAGATCATAGACATACCCTTTCAGTATCATGCCTGCACATTGCACTTTAGATCCTTAGATTCTGAGCTCAGTAGGTTTGGTGGGGTCAGGGGACTGTGGGATCTAGCTGCAGAGACTGTACCTGAAGTTTTCAGATCCACGTGTGCTGCAACACTGAAATAATTTAGAGATGGAAAAGGACACAGGCAGCAGGGCTGACTGAGTCTCTGTGACTGAGACATTGCCTGGCTGAGGTCTGCCTTTTCAGAGATTTCCAGAATCCACTCACCTAAGGGGCTTTGTGATTTTACAAATCCATTTGAGTTACCCTTTGCCTCCTGGCTCATGACAATTACTGCTCTAGTTTGAGCTACTGACCCTTGGTGAGTTTGTTATAATTTTTGCATACCCACAACAATGGCCTTTGAAATTTTCTCAGTATTAAAACAGATAGGGTTACAACCATTCATTTTGCAGAGAAGGAAACTGAGAATCAACTATGGAACCATCTTGTCCCAATGCACCAGCTGGCACAGGGGAACTGGAGAAATAGACACCAGAATTCCCAAACAGACTGTCCAGGATGTGTGCATACCCTGCTCTACATGAGAGAGCCTGGAAAACAAGTGGCAAGATGTTGCTTTGGAACCAGGAAACAGTGGCTGAGGAGAGAACAGACATACACAAGTTCTGGTCCTGGTACATAGGACTGCATGTGTCAGGATGTCAGAAGATGTTGTTTTTCCTATATGCAGAGCTATATGGATGACCCAGTGAAAGAAGCCCAGGGTTCTCTCCTACAGAAAAAGCTAGGTGCCTTATTTAGGGTCAGGGAAGGCACCTGGATGTCATTCCAGTTCTGGGAGAGGACAACATGTGGAACAATTGGACTGGATTAGTGACTCTCATGAAATCAAATTATGACTGAATGACATTAGACCCTACCAATCCCAGAACTTTATAAACACGGCACAAAAGGCCACAGCAGAGCAGTGTTTTAAAGTTTGCTTTCCACCCATGATTGGAAACAGCCCATGCTGGTCCTTTTATCTTGTCATGACTATTTATTTTTCCATTTGGTTCTGCTGGACAGCCTAAGGCAGAATCTGATGCAGAGACCGTGGTGGCAGGCAAGGGCTTTGTTAGCCAGCCAGGGCCCAAGGGACTGTCTTTCCCCATGGGAGTACGGTCAGTGACTGTTCCTTCTCTGGGTCTGGAGCCAGATACACAGATCCTGAATTTTGCTTCTGCTTATTGAGCAAGCACCTTATGAGTTTGAAAGCTTGGTTTCCTTATCTGGAATATGGAGATGATACTTGTATGTATCTGCTTCCCTGATACCTCATCTTTTATGATATACTGTGCTTCTCTGAAACTTTATCTTCAACACATAGTCTCTGTATCTGTCTCTCTCTGTCTCTCTCTGTCTCTCTCTTTCTCTCTCTGTTTCTCTCTCTCTCTCTCTCTCTCTCTTCTCTCTCTCTCTCTCTCTCCACACACACACACACACACACACACACACACACAGCTGCAATGGGGTCAGAGAGAAAAGAGAACAACCATTTCAAGAGTAATTTGAAAAGGACTTTTTTTTTTAAATTTTCTGTATTTTTTGAGCATTTCATACAAGCCTACAAGGTTTCGTGCTGTAATCATATACACTCCTAACGCTTCCCCTCCAATTCTCTCAGATCTCCCAACTTCCAATTTCATATACTTCGTAATTTAAGCCCACTGAGTCCACTAACACTGCTTACATGTGCATGGGTGTTAACATCAACTGGCCAAATGTAGCCTCTCCTGGATCAGCTCCCTGAAGAAAACAGACTCTTGTTCTACCAACAGCCACCCATGACCTCCCTCTCTGTCATCTCCCACTCCCTTCAACAGTGGGCACATATAAAGATACAGATGACACTTATCTCTAGGCAGGGAAAGACTTACAGGTCTCCTGTTAGGCAGTAATATCTGCTTTGCATAATCTGCTGGTTTTTAGACAGCCTGAATACAAATGAAAACTTTCTCTTCAGCTATCTCCATCCTCTTCTGATGTATCTTTTCACACAGTGATGCTGAGTGTCCAAGCACTTCAAAGCCTTTGTTACTTACAAGCCTGAGATATTCAACTGATAGAGTGGGTTCATTCACATTTCTGGATTCCGATGGTTTCTGGCTGTGCTAGGCTAGTTTCAGCCAGGGTGGCTGATGCTACTTACCTTGACTCTATGTCTTTCAGAACATCTCCTCAGCTGGGAGGCAGGCTTCATGAGTCCTTTACTTTTCCATGCTGGGCCTTTACGTGTTTGATCCTGCACAGGTCTTGTGCATTCAGTTACAGCTGCTCTAATAACATGTGCAGTGGCCCTGGGAGGCCAGAAAATGATGTTCCTCTGTGAGTGTCTAATGTAGACACCTGATGCTTTCTGTAGGACGGTTCTGAGCTATGGTAAGGAAGGGGACCCAAAGTTTAGGAATACATAAACTACACAAAAAAAATATTTGGTTTGATTTACATAGAAGTTGACAGACTGAATTTAAGCCTTGACATTTTCATGTGGCATTCTGGTCTCACACTTGCTGATTATTTTCGTGTAGCCTGTGAACCAAAAGTGGTTCTTTTTTTCTTCCTCCTCTTTCCTCTCTCCATCCTCCTCTTCTCCTCCTCCTCCTCACCACCATCACTCCTCCTCCTCCACCTCCTCCACCTCTTCCTCCTCTACCACCTCTTCTTCCACCTCCTCCTTCTCCTCCTTGTCCTCTTCCTCTGCCTCCTCCTTCTCCACCACCACTTTCCTCCTCCTCCTCCTCCTCCTCTTCTTTGTTAGAAAGTCAAGAAAAGAGTACTTTGTGATATGGAAAGTAAAGTGCAGCTCGATGTGCTTCCAAGCTGATTTCCGCCTTGTCTCTGGCTACTTTTGTATCAGTGTGTCTGAAATGTTTCAGTGCATGGCTGCTGTGGGCCTTCCCAGCCTAAAACATTTCCTATCAATCGAAGATGTCTGCCAGACCATGATTTGCGTGACTGAGTTTCTTAATTGATCTGGATCTAATTTTCCCATCTGGAAAATGAAGAAAATTTAGTCAATTTTCCCTCGTTGTGGCAGAAGCCTGTGAAAAACTCAACTGTAGACAGGAAAAGCTCACTTCAGCTCACACTTGGAAATTCCAGCCGTGGTCTGCTTTAGCTGTTGCCTTTGGGTCCATGGTGAGGCACAACATCACGGACGGAATACATAGAGAAAAACGGCCTGTTTTGTGTTGACAGGGAAGGAGGGAGAGTCAGGGAGGATGGGTCCTAACACCCTCCTTCATCTTCAGCACTCCCAGGGATGCCACACCTCATCATTTGAGCACTTAATCCCCAAACCCCACCAATTCCTACATGGAGGACTCTCTAATGACCATTACCTCTGCACAAAGCTGACTTGTATGTAACGACTATGACATGAATCCTGTTCCCTCAATCCCTACCCTCTCCAACTCCTTACAGTAGACTACACAGATGCCATATCTCTGCATTTGGGGAAAGACATGCAGGTCTCGTCTCAGGCATTTCTATTCATTTTGGATATTCCACTGCTTTGTAGGCAACCTGAATACTAAGAGAAAGGTTTGCTTCATAGTTTTCTCATATCTCCATCTTCATCCAATGTGATTTTTCATAATATGATGGTGTCCAACCAACTACCTCAAAATGCCGTGTGCTTACATAGCTCAGAAGCCTGAGACGATCAACTGATACAATAGATTCACTCACATTTCTGCATTTGGTTGGCTTCTGACTGTGTGAGGATAGCCTCAGCCAGGGTGGCTGGTGCTATGTGCCTTAAACCCATGTCTTTCAAGCTCCTACAGTGTGTGCTGATGTTCTCATCACAACTGCAAGGGAAGAAGCACCATCGAGCATGGTCACCTGGGCAAGCACCTCTAAACGGCTCTGCTTGCATACATGTCTTCTAGCTCATCATTCAAGGAAATTCACAAAGATAAGCTCAAAGCAGCAGCTGACAAATGTATAGCAATCCTTTCTCAGCTGAGGTTTTGTCAGTTTCAGTTACACGAGGTTAATCTTATTCTGGGACCAGTGAGATGGTTCAGATGGTAAAGACACTTGCTGGCTACCAACCTTGGCAAGTCAGGTTTGATATTCCACTGGGAATCCACACTGTGGAGGAAAAAATTTACTCCTACAAGTTTTCCTCTGACTTGTACACATAGCACACATACACCTGCATACATACATGTGCATGCTCACACACACACACACACACACACCCCACACACACACACACACATGAATCATTTCTTTATCCAGTATATCTATGATGTAAAAGCTACTCTCCCATTTGTCGCTTAGTAGTTATTTTTGGTTATTAGATTAACTGTCATGGTATCATGGCTGTGTTCAAGTTACCCTTGTTTCATTGAATAATGAGCCAATAAAGAGTGATGCTGGAAATTTACATATTACAAACAGAGGCCAACCAGTCCTTCCTTTAAATAAAACAGTGAAAGTTCTTATTTCATAGGTTAAAAAACCATTATATCCTGAGGCTACTAAGATTTAATACAATAAAACATTTAGAAAGACCACCATAGGATAGCATTTAATTATAGTACATTATTAATGTTGTCTTATTGAAGTATTAGTTATTGTTGCTGATCTCTTCTTGTGCCTGATTAACAAACTAAACTTTCTCGTGAATGTGTAGACATAGGAGAAAATACTTGTATAGGTTTCAGTATTATCTATGGTTTAAGGTATCCACTGGGTCTTAGTGCACGTTCCCTGGGTAAAGCAAAACCAGTGGACCCCTACCACTTGCTGTGTATGCTGCAAAGTCACCTGGGAAAGTGGATGTGGAGTGGAGTGGAGTGAGTGGACGAGGATGGAGCTGGAGCTAGTATGCAGCCCTGTACAGGGAGCCCTTCTGTTCTCTTTTTCTACTTGGAGACTGGCTTTGAAACAGGTTCACAAGCAGAAAAGACTAATGAAAAGTTTGAAATTCAATCCCTCCTAGTAGTACTTAAGTCTTAACTGGAAACGGATTTTAAGAAATGCAGGCACTTTTACAGTAGGGTTTCACGCAGTGCAGGGGCAGGAGCAGGAGAATTGTGGGAGAAGAACCTGCCTTCTCATTTCCTTTGGGGCTACAACTTAGGTGGTCCCCACTCAGCCAGCTGGCAGCAGAAATGGAAATAGAAGCCACGCACTCAGGGAACTCTGACTACATGACTATAAAACCCCTTGGAAGCCCTGATGACTCTCCCTCCATTCTACTGCCATGAACTTGGTACGGCTCCCCTGCCAGCCAGTGGGCCTGGCATGACTCTCTTTTCTCATTGATGCCCATGGTACAACTTTGCCAACAAAGGCATTTGTACTTCAATTGCCATAGCTTAACAGACATAAAAATGTCTACAAACATTCTATTCCACACTTCTTCTCAAAACGATCTCTCGGTGTGGCTGTGTTCTGCTTTGACAATCAGTGCTGAAGTGAAAATGCATTCTCTCTCTCTCTCTCTCTCTCTCTCTCTCTCTCTCTCTCTCGTGACTCATTCTGTACCTATGTAACACATCTATGTCAGGGTGACATGATCATTCTGAGCACTTCCTATCCAGCAGAGGGAACAGAAATATAACTGGTTTGAGGAATTTGTCCCTGGGCATGTTGTTCAATAACCTTTCTGCAGGTGTGACTGAAGCGTGAGAAATGCACTCCTGGGATCCTCTGTCCCATCCTTATCACTCACTCATGGAAATTTAGCATGTTTTTATAGTCGTCCTGCCAGAGTGATATGCTTGACACTCTTCATCTAGAGAAAAATATGACTTGATTTGTCCTCTAGAGGTTTGGTCTACAAAGCACACACAGACAAATAGAGAAGTTTTTTTTTTTTTCTTTCTTTCTTTCTTTTTTTTTTAAGCAATTCTGACCTATGTGGCCAACAATTGTCTGTCTTTTTAGTGCTGAAACATTTCATTAACAGAAACTCTAGCATTTACTAAAACTTTTGTGGAACCTGACAGAGAAGGGAAGGCTTTTAACTTACAAGGTTTCTGTCATAAGTTCTCCCTTCATGTTCCAGCCAGCTCCCTTCACTACTTTGCTTTATTAAAAGGGAATACAGAAGAGGTTGAAATCCCATGGACATCAAAACTCACTCAAGTCCAGTCCCAGAGCAGAGATGAGTGTTGTCTATGTTTGGTGTGGGGAGGTACAGAAATGGGAGCCCAGCGCCAATACATAGATCTCCGCAGTACGCATACAGCCCCGTGAGGACACAGATGGGAAAGTAGCTGATGCTGATGGACAACTTAAGGACTTGGTGGAGTTCCACAAAGCCTTTGGACTCAAATCTGATTGTTTCCTTTTTGTTGAAGTCATTCACTCACGAAGACACTTACACAAACATCAGTGTCTCTCTCAGCGACTCTCTGGGATTTCTCAAATGTGCATCTATTTAGTCTAAGATGAAACACTGGTTACAGGATGAAAAAAATTAAACATGCATTCCTCGGCTCTCCAACATCAACCGCTAACTGGAATCCCAAAGAGTCATTAAATCACAATGTGCTTAAAATAACAAATTAGAAATAAAAATGTTCCAAGACATTGGACTTCAAACTGATCTCAGGCTGTAAGGCCTCTGAACTCGGGTCTGGACATCATTTGGGCCCCTTGAAGACAAGAAAGGAGAGATTGGCAGGAAATCTGGGAAGGGAGCGTAGACAAGCCTTGCTGAGTGGGAATATAAACACTCAGGGCACTTGATGTCCCTATGGGATGTAGCATTCCCAACAAAGAGTTTTTGTGTGGACATCAGAGTCCAGAGTGTGCTTTAGTCTCATAGATCTCCTTCCCCCTCTCCTCCCCCTTGAAGCATCGAGACATGGAGAGCAGAGGGATATGGTCCCCATGAGCCCGTGGGGAGGAGTTCTTCTTCGATACACGCAAGGATGACTGGGGAATCCTTCCTCTAAAGGCAGAGGAGTCATGAGAGCAAAAATTCTAGAAAGGAGATATACTTACCTATGTCACCATCAAAACTGTCCAAACCCTCTCCTCTGGTCCTTGAAGAGATGGAGGCTTTTCTGGTCAGTTCTGGTTGGGCTACAAGATGCCTACTGGAAACTTCAGAACACAGAAGTCCAGCCTGGTAAGGTGGTCTGTCATCACTAGATCAGACCCATGTTCATAACCACTTAACAATGACATTCCATTAAGAAAAAAAACAATGACTTTCTGGCTTTAATGAGGCCTGGGCACTTACAGCCTGTCAGGGGAATAACCAAAAGGATACCGTAAAGTGTGGAAATGTCCTGTCTCTGTGCCAGACCAAGACCAAGGCCAAGGCCAAGGCTGGGGGTGGCGATAGATGTAGAAATCATATCCTAAAAGGTGCAACACTTAAAAATGAAGTGTTTACTGGATGCTGAAAGCAAAGGGTAGATGTCAGCTTCCTTGCTGTGTCGGAAGTACTATTGTGTGGAAGAGGGAAAAGCCTTTGTTTTCTTTGGCGCCGACGGATAGACTTAGAACAGATAGGAAGGAGTCATAAAGATCCAAAGTCACATCAATAGGAAAAGAACATTGGAACAATTCAGAGAAGCTGTGGCAGTCCTCTAAGGAGGGTGGGGTCCTGTCTTTGAATTTGTTCAGGAGTCGCTGGAGCAGCCCCTGGCAGCGATCCAACAAGATACCTCTGACTTGGGTCAGAGAACCAGATGACCTCGAATGCTTCTTGTAAGTGGTGAATTTGATGTTTAGAAAACTGGATATCAAGCATCAGGGCGGCTTTCTCTATGAGCCGAGAAGAGACTGAGATGATGGGGAGGAGCAGAGTGGATCAGCCAGTAAGTCTGCAGGATGAGTTTTCTTTTGCATTGGTAAGTGGAGACGCTGTAAACAGTTTCTTCTTCTGGTCCATATTTGTCCAAACAAATGTGTTTTTGCTGGAACTAATGTAAACACGTGCTTACTAATGGATCCATTCAACCCAGGCGCTGGCTTACAGGAAGGCTCCCTCTTCAACCCACAATCAAAATCCAAGTTGTTTCCAGTATTAATCAACAACAAAAACCAAACACATCAGAGCCTACATCTGTATCAATTCTTAGCTACAAAAATTACTCTTAACAAAGCCCAAGCCAGGGGACCTTCTTGGTAGGCAGAGAAGTAAACAAAGTCATGAAAGGGATCTGCCTTACAGGAACAAAGTAGGTGAGCATCAGGTACTAGAAAGTCTCCAAAAATCATCCCAAGGCATGAGCACGGACTGATAGCCATTTGTCCCTCTAAGAATCTCAAGAATCCTCAGAGGGTTAAGTCATGGTTAATCCAATTGGCCCTTCAGTCATAGAAGAGTCTTGGGTGGCTTAATAGCCTAGTGTTCAAAAGAAAACATATTGAGAAATTGTGGACCCATCAGTCTAAACACCAGACTCTTCCCTGTGCCAGGATTATTCCGTGAGGTCTAAACCTTAATGTAGACATTTGCACCACAGTGATAAGGGAAGCATAATATGTGGTTTGTGACCTATGGGGATAGCATCATGCCCAGGCTGCAAACAGACTGTCTCTGTCATTCATCAGTGTGTGTCTTGTTGGTGGCTGAGGATAATGGCATCATTCTCATGTCTACCCAAATGCAGCCACCTCAACCCTCAAAATATGGTCAAGAATTGCTTGCAAAATGGAGTTTCTTTGGGCACAGCACAGCCTGAAAACCACTCTTTAACACAATATGGAATCACTTAAATCCAGGCACAGCCTGACCTCAACAATAGATGCTTGAAATGGAACATTGTAGCCACAGCAAGCAAATGCTCTTGGTGGGTCTCTTCTAAGAAAGAGTTCATTTTTTAGGCCTGTGGGAACAGATCCTGTGATTAGCAAGATCGCATCAAGTACTCCACTACTCTTTGCAAGGATTTCCGCATCAGTGAGCACTCCAAGCAGCATCTCCTGCGACTGCGTGATGTTTCAGGAAACAAAAGCAAGTTGGAAATAGTGACTCTGAGAGTAGAAGTCTACTACAGAGCCTTGATTATGGGCTGGGCCTGAGGCAGTCCATGGTTTAGGAAGAAAGTATTGGTTAAAAGGAATCAAACACCAGTTTAATTCCATAGTCTCTGATTTACCAAGTGAGTGGAATCACTTCTGGAGGCTCCATTGCCTCATCTGTTCAGTGAGAGAGCAACACCTCCTTGACACCTTGTAGAGCTGTGCACAAGCACAGAAGACCGAGGGGTGAGCAGAGAGCACCTCATGTGGAGCCATGGAAGGTAAGATTCCTGCCTCTCACTCACTTACACCTTATGCTTCTAATGCCCCCAAGTTTGTGAAGTAGAAACTCCCCTAATTTTTAAGGTACTTATAGCATTAAATAAGAAAATTTCTAAATTCCCTTAGCAGAGATTTGAAAATGGGCCTCTGAGCTCAATGGGCCTCTGAGCACAACGTCACAGTCTGTCACTTAACCTCTATCACACCCATGTGAGTAAGCAGCAGAATTAAGTCCATGCCACATACAGGAAATGAAAATGCATATGAAACCAACAAGCAACACACTGCTTCACTTTAAGGAAACACACAAAAAATGAATTCTTCATCCTAAGTAGCATGACTGTTCCAGGAGCCTGTAGTCTGTTCCCTTGGGAGATACAAGTAACGTGAGCAACTATATCAGATGGCTTCTTCTTCGTCCACTACCTTATTCCAAAACATTGCTGCTTGGGGTTTGACCTGCCTCTGTCAGTAGACATAGCTCATGATCATTTTATATTTACTACAAATCTAGACACTAGTCAGAGATCATCCTCATATTACAACAAATGCCTTGGGCTCCTATTCTCCTCAGCCCAGCTGTGCATAGCGAATGTCTTTTCAAGAATGTCCATCCTAATTAGAAGATAGAAAGACATCTCACTGTGGCTTTTCTATAATGATCAGTGAGGTGGGGTACCTTGTCTTGTACAGACAACCAAGTCCAATCACTGCTGCTCTGAAGTATGCATGGGTATGGATCATCAACCAGAACACAGCAACCTTCCAGTGGCTACACACCTTTCCCACATCCATAACTGCCAAGAACTCTTCTGTTAGGGGTGGAGCCTCTGAAGCTCCTCCTCATCTTGTGCAAAATGTTGATCATGTGTAGGTCTAGTACGATAACCAAGACTTCTTTTTTGTTGTTGTTGTTTTATAATGTGTGTTTTGGTTGCCTTGTTAGAAGTTAGTGACTGTATTAAGTGATTTATTTCTGTTTACCATATTGGTCTGTGTGCCTTTTTTTTTTTTTAATTCTAATACCTTACTGTTTAAGTCAGTATGGCTTTGCAATATAATTTCTAATCAGGAAGTTTTTTTCTCTCAAGATGTTTTTGGCTTCATGACAGTTTACAAAGTTTAGCCTTTGTACTGGTCTGTGATTAATGCTAGCATTTTGACAGAAATTGGAATCTATATATTGTACCAGATAACATAGGCATCTAAATGGTATGAATCCTTCTAATCCATAAACAGGAGTTAATCTTCTCTGCATACACATCAGTTTCCTTCACCAGTGTCCTATAGCTTTCAGCTCACAGATCTTTTACATCCCTCATGAAATGCATTCTGGGAATTTTAGGCATTTTCCTTACAGTGTTCCAGAATCCTTGGTGCAAAGAAAATAACATAATTACAGAAGAAAGATAGGGAACAACTAATCCTAATTTACCATCCTGCAAAAATGTTTGTTGTAAAAGGCAGGCAGCAACTGTATGGTAGCAGTAGTAGTCACTTTAAGCTCACAAGGGTCACTGGCCACTCTCCTCCCAATACTCATGGTCTTGTTTCTCCTATGATCTTGTCACTATGATAAGATCTTGTGTTCTCTCTGCTCTTGCTTAAGGCATCCAGCCATCATGGAGACAATCTCTGTTAGCTGCACCCACCCTAGAGCAGGCCAAGATATCTTCCTTTGCACTGATATGTGTGTAAATGCAAATCACAATTTAAAATGTTGTTTTTGTTTTTAAGAAATATGCTGTCAAGATACTCAGTGGGTAAAGACACTTGTTAACGAAACATAATGCCCTGAGTTCAGTCTCTGGAGTGGTAGAAGGAGAGAACTGACTACCACAGGTTGTCTCTGACTCCGAATGCACACTATGGTATGCATGCACAAGCACACACACACACACACACACACACACACACACACAGATGCACACACACATCAAATAATTATAACTGCAATGATTTTTAATGCATCAGATGAGTCAGGCTTACTGTAAAGGCCCCCTTGTATTCAGCCTGTTTTAAAGTAGCCAATCTATTATGGATAATTTGAATTCTTGGGAGGTAGTAGTATCTTTTCCTCTCACCTTTTGTCTTTAAAAATTTTGCCTCAAATACATCCCTAAAGTTGGATTGCTCTTCAGCAATGAAGAACTGCTGTCTATTTTTCAGTCACAGGAAGTAACCTTACATCACTGAGCCCATGGTACACCATGATTACACTTAACTGGGAACCTAAGCACAGTAAGAGAATAACAGTGATCATTAATAATATGGGGTTGGAGAGGTGGCACAAAGGAAATAATTTTCCATACAAGCATGAGGATTGGCATTCCAATCCCTAGAACTCACATAAATGCTGGGTAGGTGTGATGGCTTCCCCATAACCCAGTACTCGGAAGGTGCAGACAGGGGATCCCTGGAGCAAGTTGGCTCCCTACCCTGACTATGAGCTCTGGGTTCAATTGAGAGCTCCTTCCTCAAAGAATCATATGAAGTGTAAACGAGGAAAGTGTCTAACATCAACTTGGGCCTTCACATGAAAGCACACACATGTACATGTATGTACACATGTACTCAAACCTATGAACATGTATAAACATATACTCCCACACTTATAAACATGCAAAATTAAAAAATAATACAATAGAGCAATGGCAGAAATACAACAAAGGTTATTTAAAACAGAAATTGTAAATTCACAAATGAGGAATGCTGTTCACACCTCCTTGACTTGATGTAAGTCTTTCTCCATTCCCACTGCTGGAGGAATCCAGCAGTATATGTACCCCACCCCTTCACTAGCCCAGTTCACTCTGGGATTCCACACAGCATGATATGCCACTCACAGAGTAGGGTTTAAACCTTGCATCCAGGCATTCAACTCAGAGACACAGAACAGGTCACAGCTGGCCTTTCCAGCACTAGCTAGCTTATAGGACATTCACAATCCCTGGTCTTTCAGAGAACTCAAGTCCTTCATGGTATTTGCACATCACTGAGGACAGAGATCTCTTTCCTGTGTTTTTAAAAGAACAAAGATGTTTAAAATAGACTCATTACCAAACCCTTAGAGTCTGTAAAACAAGCTGACTCACTGAGGGAAAATGAAGTTACGCACAGAATGGTTTGGAAATGTCCTGATCCCTGAATTGCTCTTCAAATGTGTTGTGGGAGTGGGTTTGAGTGGAAGTGGATAGCCCATAGGAAAAAAAATGTCAGAGGTGCCAACGTGGTTGGACCATATGACAGTCTTTGAAGTCCCACTGTCTTTGGAAAGCAGAACAGGAATCACAACACAGGTCACCCTCCTTGGCTCACACCTTGGGTTCTTTTGCATCTGGTTAGATTATTTTCCTCTTTTCTCACTAGGGAATTTTCTGTGTCCTAAAGTCCATGCTGAGTGGCTGTAACTACCACTTTCTGGAGGTGTCCAGACACTTAGCCTCCTCGGCAACTCGTTTATTCTTTCTCACTTTTATCTCTGCTGCCTGAAACACAATCATCTGCGGCCACTCTTCTAATCCTTGTGTCTCCAGCAACTGTTTTTTCACTCCTGAGTTTTTCCCTAATTCTCAAGCTCACCGTCCATTTCCAAGGCACACCTGGGCATTGCCTTCAGCATCTTCAAGCAGCAAACTTTCCGAAAGCCAAATACTATCTGCCTCATGTCCGACCACAAACTATTGTTCAATCACTGCATGAATAGTCTTCCTAGTAGTTATTGATGTCCTGTGCTCAGATGATCCCTCTGGAGGATCAGCCCAAGCCTCTTCAAACTCTTCTCTGATGAACAGTCTTCAGGGTTGTGTGGGGTTATTTCTAGCACATTTACAAAAACTTAGAATCCTATACAGCTATTGTTAAGTGGACATTTAGCTTTTAGCATTCATCTAGCCAATATTTTATGCACAACAAGTCACTCACCCTTTGTAGCTTAAAGCCCTGGGCCTCTGACTTGCTAATGTCTTCCTCATCCTCTGCTCTTTACATTTTCCATTCTTCTCTGCCTTCCGGTCATTTCTCCATGTTGCCCCTCTTCAGCTCATTTCTGTTGGACTGGGACAGCTTCCAGTTCCCTTTACTGGGATTCTGTGACATGTTTAGGAAACAATGACTTTGTCTAGTTTTAAGGATGGCAAATCAGTTTGGTCACCTACTCAAAAAACACACAGAGTAAGACATGGAGACTACATAGAACTAGCCAGGATTTTGAGTTCTGTGCTAAGGTCCTTGTGTGTGTGTGTGTGTGTGTGTGTGTGTGTGTGTGTGTGTGTGTTCCAACCTTTCAAAATCCTGCACTAGGCAGTCAAAGGGAGGCTGCAGCTTAGAGTGGTCCATGTTGTGGTTGCTACTGATAGCTTCACCTGGTTCTTGACATCCAAGGGATACAGAAGACCTGGGGTGGGGCATGAATAGTGGCAGGTGGGGAAGTGGGCAGCCTTTTGAAAACTTCCTTATGTCCTGTGGTTTTGAAAGGAAACCACAGTAGTGGACACTAAGGCTGTTTAAGCCAGAAGTCATTTTACAGATTTCAGCCTGTTGGCTAGTTAGGGATATTCTCCAGAAATCAACTCAAAGGTTAAAGCGCTCACCCTTCACCTTCACTGGGAAAGTGTAAATAAACCCAAAGGAGGGTATAAGGAAGAAGGAAGGAGACAGGGACACTGTAGAAAGGTAACTGTCCTGGCAGGAATCAAGATATTCTAGAGACACTCTGTCCCTCCCTTTTGCTATCACACTGTTGAAACAATAGTGCCTCAGAAATTGGAATTTCTCCAGAAATCTCATGCTGGGTGGAGAAGTTTGAACCCTAGTGCAGCCAGAGGAGGAACTTGTGTCCATGAAGAGACTCCACACACTTCTGACAATTTGTCAGACCATCTTACAGACATAAACTGAACTGAGATGATGAAGCTGACAGCCTAGCAGTTCAAACCTCTGGCCCTCTATTTGAATGTGAACCTCATGCTGAGATCCCAAAGATAGACTTGGGGAGTCACAGAACCTCTTCGTTTCTCTTCACCAAAATAAATGAGTCTACTTTTCACTATTAAAGTAACAGGTGGGGGCTCTGACCTTGAGGACAAGGAGTAGAAGCCTTGAAGAATGTCTACTGGCTGCTACCTCAAGGAAGTCACAAACCAAATGGCAGGCCTGTGAGTCTGCAGGGCACGCCATGTTTCTCCTGAGAGGCTGCTGAACTGAAAGACCAGAGGGGTGTTTCTCAAATGAGGGAAGAACAGGGAGGCTTCTGCCCAGTTAACTGTTTCCATTCTCACGAGTCAAGGTTTGCCCAGTGGGAGGATCCACTGCTCACCCTCAGCAAGAATCTGCACAATTCCTGTGAGATCATAATTCATGGAGTTAGAAGAACAAAAATCTCACACACACCCATGTGAGTGATGGTGAATGTGAGTATCTGGCTTTATTCTTCTCTGTAAAACAAGCTATTCGGGGATGGATACCCAACTGCAAAATACAGAGACACTTTGCAGCCTGGTTATTTAAGTCATTGGTAGTCTTCAAACCTGGAGAGTGTTTGTATACTAAAAAGCAGCAAGGGCTACATATAAGGCCTTTCTTCTTTGGAGATCTTGTTTTACAGTGTTCCACTCACATGAAACTGCTTAGATATTACTTCTCAACTGTCTCCATTGGGCTCCAGGGCCACCTTTATCTGTGTACTGCCTGGTTTTGTGTGTGAACTTAACACAAGCTGGAGTTATCACAGAGAAAGGAGCCTCCCTTGAGGAAATGCCTCCATGAGATCCAGCTGTAAGGAATCTTCTTAATCAGTGATCAAGGGGGAAGGGTCCAGCCCATTTGGGTGGTACCATCCCTGGGCTGGTAGTCTTGGGTTCTATAAGAAAGCAAACTGAACAAACCAGGGGAAGCAAGCCAGTAAGCAGCATCCCTTCATGGCCTCTGTATCAGATCCTGCCTCCAGATTCCTGTCCTGTGTGAGTTCCTATCATGACTTCCTTTGGTGGTGAACAGCAATGTGGAAGTGTAAGCTGAATAACCCTTCCCTCCCCAACTTGCTTCCTGGTCATGATGTTTTGTGCAGGAATACAAACCCTGACTAGACATCCTGTATCTCTCTTCTATACATATAAAGGTCCTGCCTGAGGTCCTTGTGACATTTCAAACATTTATTTGTTTGCTGCCAACAAGTGTCATGTTTTTATTACTGTGTCTTTAGAGCTTATATTAATAGACCACAGAGCAAATCACCCTGTATTTCTTTTTCAGAGTTGACTTAGCTTTTCATAAACCATTAAATATTGGATTATTTTGCTGTAAGCATTTAGAAGTTCACCACTTTTGCCTAACTATATATCTGAAATTTGACAGAGGGTATTCTAAAATTATAGAACAGCATTCAAAGAAGTAATATCCTAAAAGAGTTAGTTATCATGTCCAGGAATGGGACTTATTCATGTTTCTGATTTTCAAAATTAAGTTATATTTTTCTGAACAGCTTTGTCAAGAGAATTTTCACCATAGATGTAGAAGACTAGGGAATGTCTCTCTTTCCTCTTATGATTCCAATGATAAACAAAATCTTGTCCTGGGGAAGCAATGGATCTATTAGAATTACTTACAGAGCAATGAGTGAGGTCTTCTGGGCAGGAGCATGAGTGACCTTAAAGCTGTCACACAGGAAGCCCTGCACCTGAATGAATGATGGCTTCCTAGTGGCTACATAGATGGGATTCCCTTTTCCTAGTCCTCACCAGCCTATACACTATCCCTTCACCCAGTATCCCAAGGCCACAAAACCACATACAATTAAGGCAAAATTGCCCATAACTAGCTGGGAGGTAAGACTCTCCTGCTCCTTTCTGATGAGGAAAAGTAACAGTCAATATGCACAGCAACAGTGATATTTTGTGAGCAGGCATAGATAACCTCATGAAAATGGTCTCAGTTTGACTCAGAGGATACTCATGTACAAGACCCTCTTATGGCTTGTGAATTTTTGATGCTTCACAAATATTGCTGTAGTTATGAATGGTTTCTACTTGCTATACTTTCTTGCCCATTGTTATTCAGCGTGAAACTGTTCAAATTTGACATTACTGGAATATCATATGCTGTGGAATTTGTTGAATTTTCTTCGACTATATCATCCTTAATAAATTTACATTTTCCTTTGTGAACTTTGTCTTCCTCTTTATCCAGCCACAACAATGATCAACCAATAGGATTTTACTTTTAAAAAATGACCAAAGTGTATGAGGGAGATGGCAAGTATATAAATATTTTAAATGAATAACATTTAGTTAAGTGTTTAAATACAAAATATTGAAAATGTAAATAATCTAGCATAACAGATATGACAGGGCAAGACAGACGTGTCACGGAATCTCCTGCAACAATAAAAGCTTTTGCCATGGCTCTTGGTTTCCCAATATAACTGTATGGTAAGACTCCATTGCTGTAGACAGCACAGACTTCAGTCACAGGACATGGAGAAATCAAGTAATGACCAGTAATCTACTTCTCTGCTGCTTAGCTTTCATAGTACCAGACGGTGCTGCTGGGAGAAAATAGTCTTTGAAATGTGTGAACTGTAATAAGGATGAGTGGGGCAGGATAAGCCTGTGGGCACTATGAAGGCATAAATGCAATGGGCATAACGCTTTCTGATTGGATTGAAGGCTCACCGCACAGGAGGAGATGCACACCTGGTACTGTACATCCGATCAAGAACCTATGCTTGGAGAGCTCACAGGCTCAACTTTCTACTATTATTTTGTTAAGTAGACTCCCCTCGAAATTCATAGCCCTATACTCATAGGCGAGCACAGCTCTCAGATCTCTTAGTAGACAGTGGTTAATGGAGAAACTCAAACCTGTCTGATGTTCAGAGAATAAACGTCTGTGGGGAGCATCAATATCATGCCAGCCTTCCTTCAAGGCTCAGGGATCAGTCCCCCCTCCCCCCCCCCCTCTCTCTCTTGTGTGTGTGTGTGTGTGTGTGTGTGTGTGTGTGTGTGATTATAAGAGAAAGAGACCAGGGAAAACTGGAGCAAAACAATGTCTTAGACCTAGACACTGCACTCATGAGCTCAGAGCAGCTGGAATTAGCTGTACTAGACTTGCACAAGATGAAGCTGGTAAACATCCCAGCATGCAAGGGAGGAGGGCTCACAAACCCCCATCCCTAGCTTAGGAACTACTGATGGATTCTGGGAGAAGAAAGGTCAATTTTTTTTATACCGATGGCCCCTAATAGATTGACCATGCTCTGGTGGATGGTCCCACACTCACTGAGCATGCAGACACAAATTAAACTGGTGTTTTAATTTTAAAGGACATGGAATTTGGAAGAGGTGGGCACTTATCTGAGAGGAGTTGAGGAAAGATGAGAAATGAATATAAAACAAAACGAAGGATAAAAATATTCTAAAGGCAGCATGAAAATAGATTAACAGTTCCATGCAAAGAAGAAAGAAAGGCAAGAATGATAGCCACCGTCTTTCTCATCAGGAATTAACCACGCTTAAAGAAATCAGAAAAACAGTTTCAAAGAATCAAAAGAAAAATCAGCCAAACCCAAGTTCTATTCGCAGTGGAAATGGATGGAAAAAGGGCAGGGTCTGTCTGCCAGCTTCTTCTCCTGTTCTTGAACAAATGAAGGCAGAAGAAATCACTGTAGACAAACAAAAGATGAAGGATTTACTACCAATAATATTAAAGAAATTATTTTAGCAAAAAAAAAAAAAAGAGTAAGCTAAAGAGTGTGGACTAGGAAAAAGAAAAAACATGGCTGAACTAATAAAGAGAAAATTAAATACAGTGGCTATCATCCTAAGATTTCCATAACTTCAAATGATAATCTAATATCTAAAGCAAAGATCTTGTGTTGTGGGATTTATAAGTAGAAACAGAACTGATAATGACAACAGCATAAATGACATAATGTTTGAATATGTATATGTGGATATATATACACATACATATATCCACATACTATATATGTATATTATATATTATATGTATACATATTACATATATTATATATTATATTTTATATATATACATATATTATATCTTTATACATCCAAATATTATATGCATCCATATTATATATGTCCATGTATTATATATTATATATCCATATTATATATTCATATATTATATGTACATATTATGTATATTATACACATACACACATATGTGTATAATATATATATATATATATATATATCTCAATACACTTACATACACACATATACTTGCTTCAACAGAAGATTTAAGAATGATTGGAGAATCTTATAATGTCCTAAATGTCAAGGATGTGGTTGGCAATCACTCATCTTGACTTGAACCCAGAAAAAAAAAAAACACAACTAAATAAAAAAAGAAAAGAAAGAAAATTAACATCTGCCAGTGCTGACACAACACAGATGTTGAAATGGAGCAACAAGGAGTTTGCTCAGCCATCATAAACTACTTCAACAAGCAATTACAACACTACAAAGTCTCTGCAATGAAATGGGAGAAAAACAAAGGAAGAAAGAAGACACAGGAGGAAACTTTAGAACTGAACTCTCTAACTGGAATTGCAGACCCTGGATGGGTTCACTAACAAAGTGGGGAGGACAGAAGACAGAATCATAAAACTCGGTGACAGAACGCCCCAACCGTCCAGCTCTAACAACAGTGAGAACACACTTGTTTGGAAAATCCAGCAACAGAGCCTTAGGGATTTGTGGGATTGCCAATATGCCAACAAAAGACCTAGAATTTCTATGATGATCATTCCAGAAGAAGAGAAAACAAAATCCTCATTTTGGATTGAGGGATGAAAATGTATTCTATTCAAGCAAGTAAAAAAGAAAACTAACAATTTCCCAAATTAGGCAAATATAAACTTAAAAATTCAGAACCCTTGGTGAATATCAAACAGTAGAATCCTGAAGGAACTGGTATCTACATGCATCACAATAGACTTTGTAAAGCCAGAACAGACAAGAGAAACCTTGAAATAGCCCTTCACCTGTAAAAAACAAACAAACAACAAACAAAAACAAATAAACAAGAACAACAAATATCAGTTCCCCCAGCACACATCTCCCATCAGAAATTAGGAGCAAGAAGCACAGGAAAAATCAAGACAACCCTGAGTCATAAAGCCAGCAATGGTAGCCTTCAAGAATGAAGAGGAACTCATCATGTTTTCAAAGGAAGAGAAGAAGAGGGAATGGTTAATGGATATTCTTGACCTTGAAAGAGCTCTTTGGGGTGTTCTTGGAATGTTGAGAAGAATGAAAAAATACAGAAAATCAACAATGTACACATAAATGTCTTAATTCCCTTTTCTGACACACATTTGGTTTGGAAATGGAATTCAGCATTTTCTAAAGTGTTCAATGTATGGAAAAAACGTGGTTAGGCCGATCCTGCTATAAGTGAAGGGCCTCAGAAAACTCAGGAGAAAGGAACGTCTTTACACATCATGGTTTGCTTATATACAATGCTGATATGCTGGAGCATTGTCTGCTTGTGCACAATGCTTAGAAGAACCAGGAAACTAGGTACAATGAGATACCCCTTAAACACAATATATGATAAATGAAAGTCTAATTCTAAAACCTTTCAAATAAATCACAGATAGGCAATTTAAAAAGGGGAGTACACAGAAAACAAAAACCAAACGGCAGACTTAAGCCTTAACATACTAATAGTTTTAATTAGGGTAGTTTAATTGCAATTGATTGACAGAGTGAGTAATAGATGTATTAACGGTCATTCTTCTATCATCCACTGTGTTTGATAAAGAGGTTGGAGAATAGGTAGATGTGCTTTTAGTTATACAGCACCAAATATAACTACTAAAATTTTCTTTCTTTGTATATAGGAAGTTGTTGATGGTGATGGTGATGGTGATGGTGATGGTGAGTGGGTGATGGTGATGGTGATGGTGATGGTGACGGTGATGGTGATGCTTTGTTTCTCTCTTTGGGTTAGCCATAGCCAAATGAGCATAAGTTTTGTTCTACCAGAATGTTCTGGTCTTAAACAAAGATGAAAAAACCTCTAATTTGCTTTCTGTTTGGTGATTTATTCAGACATTTAGTGAGTGGCCAGCTCCTCAGTGTCATACCTGTTCCACACCTTGCAGGGACGAGGTGAATGTGACAGGTTCAAGAGCTCCCTCTTCACAGGGATACAGTGAGCATAGTGGCAGATGGGGTATCTTTATTGTGACAGTGGTGTCCTCCATCCAGGGATCAGATGTGCAGGGTATATCTTTCTCTCACAATCATAGATTCTCAGCATCATATTTCTTCTTCTCACCTAGACGAGGAAGCAAGACAAAAGTCTCCTCCAAGACGGTAGTGAGAACACAGCATTAGTAGCCCTGGGTAGACTTTACAAGTGGCTCAAAATGTGACTTGTTCCCCTGGAGCCCGGTGCTCTTCAATGCTGTCTACAATGTAATGAGTTTTACAATAAATGGCAGGCACATGGTGGCTAGTCCTAGTATGGAAGATGGGTGGTGTCTGGAATACACTGCTGGCCAGATAGTGTGATCAACAGGACAGGGGATGTGCAGCAGCGGAGGAGAGGCTTTCTCGGGATAGCTCAGGAGCTCCTGGCTCCTGGCTAGAGCCACTGCTTTAAAAGTGGAATGAGAAACAGCATTAGAATGTATCAGTAATAATTTCATATATCGGTAATGCATTAGAGTGTCCCAGTAATACCTTCATATATCTGTAACAAGTGAAAAGGTAGTAAGACATCAAGGTTAATCAGCTTTGACTCACTGTGAGAAAATGTCAAATATAAATAACTTCAAAGAAGAAAAACTAATTTTAACTTCCTTGTTTCAGAGGGTTCCATCCACAATCCGTTGGCTCTGTCGCATTCTGGGTCTTCCTGAGGCAGAACATCTTCATGGGGACATCTCACGACGGAATGCTCACTCCATGCTGGATGCGAAGCAGAAAGAGAGAAGAGGCTAGAGTCACAATACTCTCTTTAAGGATTCACCCCAGTGGGCTTATTTCCTTCCACAGGACCCCACTTCTGGCAGGATCCATCTCTTCCCAGTTGCACCGAGGTGAGGGATCAAGATTTTAGCAAATGAGACTTTGGTCTTCTAGTTTGTGAAGCATCTCAAAGCAAGAAGCATCTCAAAGCAAAGTGTAATAAATTGCAAATATAGAAACAATTGCAGAAATAACTGTTGATGTATCCGGGAGTCGCACTGACTCGATGTTAATGTGACTCATGTTTAAAAGTCGTAAGTTGAATTAAAATTTAGCTACATGCTCGATCTATGAATAAAAGTAGATTTTGAAGATATAATGTGTAGCAGCCGTATGACTTACACCTGTACAATGTAAGCAGCTGGCTTATCAGTGGCCAGCTCAGAAACTGTAAACAAGTCCTTTGAGCATGCGTCAGCTCGTGCCCCTCCTGAGCGGCTTATGATAATGAGGTATTGGCAGCTTAACCTATCCTGAGAGGACACATCACCAGCCGCCTAGGTGCAGCTAGATAAGCAGCTCGCTTCTGCTGCTGCGGCCTTTGGCCCTTCGCTTCCTTCCCTTCTGGCTTGCCTTCCCTTCCTTCCCTTCACTTTCCTTCCCTTTCCTTCCCTTCCCGGGCCTTCCAGGTCCGTCCCCGGCCATACATCACTATCCTAGTCCCTCGTCCAGTTCCCCGTCCCTAAGTCAAGAGCCGTTCCTGGAATAAAGCTGACTGAGAAGAATCCGACCGTGTCGCGTCTTACTGCTGGCCAAGGCGGACGCGACAATAATGCTAAGTGTTTAAAAGTGATACTTTTCTGAAATGACACATAAAACATGGCTGTCTATTATTTATGGACATATGCAATCAGAATATAAAAACAGACACACTATGTGAATAGTTGGTTTAACTCATGATGGCTGTGTCTAAGGAGGGCATTAGGAAGTTTACAACAAGGTGCTAAGGAAAGGTGCTATTTCACAAGCGTCTACCTATTTCATTTGCCTAAAATCCAGGGAGAAATGACTATCAACTTTTTCATCTTTGAATACTATAGCATGCCAGTGGATATTTGCATATGATTTTGCTTAACAAAAGAACAAAGGAGAGAGAAACAAGCTTTGGATACAAGCCCGGGAGTTACACAGGAACCACTGGGCTCCACCCATACAAGGACTGATGTGAATAGTGGTGGTTCTCACTGCCTCGGGAGCCTTTTAGAGTCTCACCTTAAATGTTCCTAACGCTGTCCTTTTATTGCTCTGGGATTTAATTTTTAAAAGACTGGGCTGTGTTTAAAAGAGCACTGAGCTAGCTAGGAATAAATGAATACAAGATAAACAGGCAAACAAACAACAAATCAATCCCTACAGAAGATCTAAGAATCCTGCCTGGTTTAAACTCTTGTTCCAGTGCGTGAGACCAAGCAATGTTTGTGCGGCTTATACGAAGGAGTTTCACTGCTCTGGAGCCTTAGGAAACTCAAAGTCTGTTTCAAGGTGCCTCTGACATCTGAAACAACAGCATTATTAGTTGTTCATAGGGTGACATGCTGGTCAGGTGTCACGTGTGCAGTGTGCTTCTTCTTCATTCCTGCCGGACCATGAATTTGAAGCAGTTAGGAGTATGCTGAGCCTGGATCGGCTGGCTTTCATTCAACTGACTTCTTTTTCATTCAGAATCTCAAGATTTATGGCTTGGAAGAAATCCAGGCAGAGAGAGACTGGCATTTGTTTGGCTGGAACAGAATACCTAATATTAATGAGGAATAGTTTTTGTTTTAAGTCAACTACTGGGCAAGCCACTGCCTTTCTTTGTTTCTAAAACCAGTGCAGGTGGAACACGTATGTAAATGAGACTCGCTGCAAACCCCTGCTTGCACTAAAGCCAACTTTTCCTGCTTGAGTGCTTTTTTAGAATCGCATTAAAACCTATTCATTATTTTAATATTGAAGGCCAACTTCTCACAGACTCATCTTCTCAGGATGTCCTGACCACCAGCTGGGAAAGCCAGGAAGACTCAAAGGCTCTGAGAATTGCTAAGGATCGAACTAATGGTGTCTGGCAAAGCATGAGAGTGCCATCCATCTGTCTGCTGAGGGTGAGAGAATCAGAAAGTGGACTCAGTGTGGATGAGCTCTGGGATGCAGGGACACTCAGCGGTTCCCTCTCTACTATGTGCATCCTGAGACCACACATACTTGGGCATGTATATCCCACATACATACACATATGTACACGCTTGTACTCCTTAAGTGTAGATTAATAAAATCAACTTGTATAAATTCTTCCTAAGTGAAACTGGTTCAGTTTCATTGTAGCTTTAAATGTCACAATGCTGGTGGTTTATATGATGAAATCAAACTCGAGAGATATTTGCACATGTTTGAAAGAAGGCAAGGACTCTCTGTTGGCCTCTGAAGCAAGGCAATAAATACATACCCTCCACCCCAGTTTGCTCATAATAATAATACAATGTCATTTGTGACTGAGGCTACCCATGCTGCAAAATAAATAAGCTTATAATGTGAACTAATCCAAAGCAACAGCCAATTCTAACTATTTATCCTTAGGGATACTGAAAAGACATCATATCAATGCATTTTGGTCTTGTCTACGTAAGAATGTACTGGAAACAACTATTGTAATCACTATTTTATGATCTAGAAAGTCTCATTTTTTTCAAGGCTTTGTTTGGCCTGATTTCTCCTCCTGTCCTCTCACTATTTCTACAGATGACTTCTTTCTGGAAAGAAATGGACCCTAGAATTAACCTTTCTCCCTCTAACTAGCCTGTCACAGTCTGGAGTGACAGCAGAGCCCATTCACTTCTGTGCTCTCAATCCCATAAAGGCCACAAAGGAACAGAGGCAGGATCTGTGACTAAGCCGTGCCTAGGAGGAAGGCGCTGATGCCACTCCCTGCCATACGTCATGCTGTCAATCTGTGACCTTCCAGGATTCTTTGAAACTCAAGCTATTTTTAGTAGCTGAAATTTAATATGTGTCACTTGTGGGTATAAATTTATAGATCTCGTCCAAGACATACAACAGTGCACAGAACACTAGGAGCTGGGGAAAACAAAGATAGGGATTTCTACTAAGTGAATGGCCTTTGTTATCTTGAACCTGCAGAACAAGGGCAAATGCCTTACCCTGGTATTCTTGACACCTCATTATCTAAACCCACACTAGTTATCCAGTTCTATCATCCACCTGCTGGGAGACCATTCAAAGGGTCCTTTCCCCAAAGTTCTGCATCTTTCCTAGGCTGTCTGTGATCTTGAAAAAGCTGTTTCCTCTCATTATATCCATCCCTCCTTACATCCATAACTAAGTGGTAAGACCTGGGTGCTTGTCTTCCTTATATCAAATTAAGACTCTGGTGAGTGTGAGAGAGGAGCTAGAAGAGGGGAAGAGGGGGGATTCCAAACATTCTGCCTCTCATAGTAGGCGTTACCCATCATCCTAGAGATGATGCAAATGAAAAATGCACAAACATTGTGACACGTTAATGTAGGGCAACTTCAAGGAGAGGTAAAGCCACTGTGTGCTGACTGGGAGGTTCTGCAAGGTGCTTTGATATGTCAGTTGCAGACAGGACATCTGAATGGCAAATACACATCTGTGAAGGCAGGGTTGAGGGTGGGAGAGCACTCAAGAAGTCAACATTGGGGAAAACCTGGAAGAGATTGAGGAGGAGGACAACCCCATGGGAAGACCAGCAATCTCAACGAACCTGGACCCCTGAGATCTCTTGAACACTGAACCACCAAGCAGGCAGCATACACTGGCTGGTCCCAGCCCTCTGACACATATACAGCAGAGGACTGCCTGGTCTGGCCTCAGTGAGAGAAGATACACCTAGCCCTTGAGAGATTTGAGGCCCCAGGAAGTGGGAAGGCCTGGTGGAGTGTGGAGACATCCTCTTGGAGACGGGGTGAGGAGATGAGAAATGGGATGGGGAACTGTGGGAGGGTGGGCCAGGAGGAGGATAGTGACTGGACTGTGAAAATTATTTAAAATATTTTTTAAAAAAGAGAGAGAGAAGCCAACATTACAGTTGCTTGCTAACAGTCTTCTAATATGGTGGATGAGGAAATCGTCAGCTGAGAGGCTAATGTTTTAGGAATTTGGTGATAATCGTTTCCCACTTCCTGACTCATAAATCTCACTAAGGTGTTGCTTAATTTTTTTCAAATATTAAAGTGGACCTATCAATTCTTGAAGTGATTCCAAGCATTTCAAATTGACATTTGAGGGAGAATTGTGTATATTATACATAGATACACAGGGAGAATTCTGGCTGGCCCTGATGTCGCAGACATGTAATTACTGATGCTCCAGAGGCCAGAGCAGGTTTACAAGTTCAAAGTCTACTTGGGCTAAGAGTGAATTCAGTTCCAGCCTGAGGTGAAAGAATCCTGCCTAAAAAGAGGAAGGAGAAAGACCACCAGGCGTGTAGTTCAATGGTAGAACAAGACTCTGTGTTGAATCCCAATTACACACACTCACACACACACACACACACACACACACACACACACTCACACCTCTGATCCTTCATGCAAACTTCCTTGGTAAAACTGTCATGATTTACAATACACATGCACACTGGTGAGGGAGAGGGAGGAGAGAGGAAGGAATGAAATGGAGGAAAGAGAGAGGGCAAGGGAGGACAGACAGAGAAAGGAAAGGGGGAGGGCAAGGAAGATAGGGGAGAAGTATGGAGAAACAGAAGGAGGTGGATGGGAAGAGGAAGAAGAGAAGGAAGGAAGGATGGGCAGGAGAAGGGTAGGTCTGAGAGAGAAGGAGGAAGGAGGAGGAACAGAGTCTCAGCCTGAAAGAACTTTGGGAATGAAATTTTTGATAATTTTATTACCATCTCTCCTTTCAAACAAAAGCCCAATGTTTCCTGGCCTATTTTGTCATGTTACTCACAGGCCCTAAGTGATGTAGAAAAAAGTACCCAGCAGTCCACTTAATTCACGATTGTAATGAGCAAACCTGCCAAACTCAAAGGACACCATGAACTGTGCTTTCCCCAGACGTGAAGACACACTTCTCTCATCTTAAAAATTACCTACATTTAATTGGGTCATTTTCTTATTAAACTATTTGCATTTTTTATTCTTCCTTGCCACAGAGACTGAGTGGAAACTGCCTGGTGTTGAAGTTGGAACAGGGCTGGACACAGCTTAGGGTGTTCTGCCCTCACCACCCTTGAGGCAGGACCATGAAAGTACACATATGGTGATGCCCCTAGCCTTGTGTTCTTTCTGATCTGAGTCTCTCACTTGATCTTTCTCAGGTCAACAGAGTCCTAACCTTGCTGTCTTTTGAATACAAATCCCAAAATGAAGCAGGAGCTCAGAGCTCATGGCCTAGGAGAAGAATTCTTCCTCTAGACACACCATAATCAACCTTAAAGCTAAAGGCTATTTGATTTGGTGCATTGGTCCTCAGGTGAGGAGTGAATGCCTTAGTCTTCACAGCACACACTTATTCATATGGAGGAAGATACCATCACATCCTTTAAAAGTCTCTCTGACTACTGAACTGGCCTAAGATCTTCAAGGTTATCAAGGCTCCCAGGGAGGATAGTTTTCTATCTAGGCTATGGGGAACATAGACATCAAAGCAGGTGAATTTAGGACTCTGGGAATGTCTCTCTGGATGGAGCACCATTGGAGAGATTTGACCCTGTCCAGACACACAAGAAGAGAGTAGGATCAGCTTAGCACTAAACAGTAAATTCCTTAGCAAGAATTTACACTGGGCTTTGGGATGTGTGTGTCTTGGGGAGAATTCAGGATGCACATCCCTTACCACAATCCCCGGGAGCAGAAGGATCTTGGCTTTAAGATTTTTTTCAGGCTTTGGTGTATTTCTCTAAGTACAACACACACAATTCACTTATCTGTCATACACTCCTTATGCACACAGCCTAAAGGTAAGTTTTTGCAATATCTTTAGTGCAGGTTATAGCTTGAATATGAATGTCCCTGTCAGGAAGCTGAGTCTTGAGAAGTGGTATAACTTCAGGAGGTGGGGCCCGGCTACTACATGGATCACTGTGAGTGTACCTTTGATAGCTATTCCTGGTTCACAATCCTTCCCTTGATCTCTGCTTCCCGTGACTATGAAGTCAGAAAAGGTCTCTGGACCATGACTGAACCCTCTGAAACCAAGATCCCGAGAAGATCTTGTCTCCCTTGTCTTCATGATGTTAGGCAATTCACGATGACAAACAACACAGTGCTTATTCCTACATTTTAGATGCAACTTCTCACATGGAGTCAGTTAGTTATACAGTGCTTGAAACATTCAGAAGTTAGGAATACTTCAGGCTTTGGATTTGAGGGTCTCTCTGTATCTATTTCTTTTTCCCTTTCTCCTTCTCCCTCTTCCCCTTCACCTTCTTGTCCTCATTCATGCGTGTGTGCGTGTGTGTGTGTGCGTGTGTGTGTGTGTGTGTGTGTGTGTGTGTGTGTATATGATGAATGGATGTTATGATTTTATTATTACCTGTTTTACTCTAATGTGTTGGCTTCTCCAATGTATAGGCCCTCTGAGTTAAAAGAAACAAGTCAGCCAGAAGTGAACTAGAGAATATGATGAATTCATCCCACATGCTTTCATGGCCTTAAGCAAATGACTGGCCTGGCCCTGCCTGGGGCTCTGGGTGGCATTCATTCTTCTTGCCTCAGAAACCAGCTCAGGCAGTACCCTCACACCTGCATGTAGTCCTAGGGCACATCAGAGGGCATCCTAAGCCTCCTGATTTTCCCTTAACCCTTATAGGATCACAGGAAGATATATTAATGGGGATCTGGAAAAGTCTTAGTGACATGTCAAGCAGTTAGCAGTGATCTTTCCATCCCAGAAAGGTCCACTATCATGAAAAGAGAAAAAGTTCCTCCCACTGGCATCAATCCATCCTGTCCCTCGTCCCTCCCACAGTGAGGTTCCTGGATACACCCTTACGATTTCAGATTAAAAGCTCCTGGAGCTTTTGTGGCTGGCTGGGTAATCCGTTGCCACACAGACCATTGTCCCACTTGAATTCGCCATAAATAGAGAATAAGCCCCTTCCATCAGCTCCTTAATTTCCGCGAAGGCTGAAAAACTCCTTGGTAACTGGGGTCACTTCCCATCCATGCAGAGGGATTTGCAAGGCTGCTCCCCACCCCATCCCAGCCACACACAGTGTCCCCCCCCCCCCCCCCCCGCCTCTCCTCATGGGTTATATGGCAGGCAGAGAAAGCACAGCAAAACCACATGATGTTTGAAGTGAGAATCCTGGGAGTCTGGCTAATTGACCAAGGGTTGCACTGCCACAGCTAAGAAGACCTACCTCCTCCGTGAGGCAATGTCAAAGCTGCTTTCTGGAAATGCTCTGAGGTTCCCAAGACCCCAAATGTATCTGGGCTCATTAGTAAAAAAAAAAAAAAAATGTTCAAACGCTTGCTCACAGCTCATTACCTCTTGCCAATTTTTTAAAAAGGTCTTTAAATTTTTCTTCTGGTAAACTTTATTTTTATTTTTAAAAGATTATTAAGTTTTTAAAATGTAGCTAACTGACACCTAGAACAAAAATATACATATTAATGAGCACTATGCAATATATACACATATATGTTTCATAGCATTTAAAGCAGGCAAAACACTTCAAAGGTTTGCTTTTTCTTCTTTTTTTATCCCATGCATATATCATGTATTTGTGGATGAGTACATACATGCTGTATTGTGCATATGGAGGTCAGAGAACAGCTTTGTCGATTAGATTTTCTCCTTCCACATTTATGTGTGTTCTAGGAAGGAATTCAAGTTCTCAGGCTTACTAGGGCAGCATTTAATCTACTGAGCTCTCTTAACGCATTCATTTGTCTTTCTTATGACAAAGACTTTACCATTCCTTTCTTCTAGCTTCTTGAAGTGTACAGCACATACCTGTTATCTACAGTCACCTGTACAGTAACACCCAAAGCATCTTGCTCCAGTCTAACTATAACAAATCACCCAATGGCCAACCACTCTCCTCCCCCACCCTCTCATTCCCTCCCCACTCTCCCTAGCCTCTGGAAAGTAAAACTCTGATCATCTTCTAGGGAATCAATTTCTTTAGATTCCACACAGGAGTGAGATGAGATGATACTCTCTCTTCTTCTATACCTGACTTATGATTACCAGTTCTGTCCAAGTCACAAATGTCTTGGGGCGGGGAGGAAGTGTCTTTATTGTTAATATTGTTTACTTCCCAAGATCTAGAATCACCTAGGACACAAACTTCAAGACATGTCTCTGAAGAAGTTTCTAGACTGGATTGAGGAAGAGCCCAACGTTAAGTGTGGGTTGGAGTTCCAGACTGAATAATCAGGAGAAAGCAGGATGGGACTTGGCATTCATCTTCCTGATTGTGGACACCATTACCGGCTATTGGATTATTGTATACAGAAAACCTAATTCTTAGCAAACAACAAAAACGTAACTAGATATTGTGCTTTTCAGATATAGTTAAGTGTGTCCGGTAGCGATGCAGTTTGGGTGTGCCTCGAAAAGACTCCATAGATAAGAATGCTAAGGAATGGAAAGTTCCCTCCTATTTTAAGGCAAATTTCTTGTGTTCTTTGCTTTATGACCCATGGCTTTGAGCTACCCCACCATAAGGGTGAAATGGTTTGGCCCCACTGACTTGGTTTGGAGTCCACCCCCATAGAAATGTGGTGCAGCCTGCCAAGGGTCAAGGGGAGTAGATAGAGATTTCTCTCTCTCTCTCTCTCTCTCTCTCTCTTTTTCTCTTTCTTTTTTCTTTCTTTTTAGTAGTTGGAACTTTGACAGAACGCTCTCTCTTCCTCTCTCTCCCCTCTCCCCTCTCCCCTCTTCTCTCTCAGCTTTAAAAGGCCTTTATGGATAGAACACCAGGTAAGAGACAGAGATTTTCTGT
Source organism: Mastomys natalensis (assembly GCA_021653895.1). Lineage (NCBI taxonomy): Eukaryota > Metazoa > Chordata > Mammalia > Rodentia > Muridae > Mastomys > Mastomys natalensis. The sequence continues at coordinate 2,748,123 of JAJTUV010000106.1, forward strand.
TTGGGCTTGCAGGACAACTGACACACAGCTGGCCAGGTAGAATAGTATTCGCGCTAAGGAGCCTTTGGGTTTGGAGGAGCTCAAGAAAAAGGTAGACTGAGTAGAATGGCACAGAGAGATTTCTAAAGAGCTAGCAGCTTTGTTATAGAGTCAGGCTTGTAAATAGATACTTTGTACACAGTTAAGAAGATTGTTACCTCTCCGAGCTAGCAGGTTTTTACCTCGGTTTATATCTCCCACGTCTTTATTTGTATAAATATTAGATAATTTAAATGGTTACAGGATACAAAGTGGTAGTCACCTCAAATCCTGCTGACAAGCTTTCCCCATCATGATGGACTACACCATTGAGCTATCTGTCAAAAATAAAACATTTTCCTCTTTAAGTTACTCTGGTCACATAAACACCTGTCACACCAAGGAGAATAGTAATTAACACAAAGGATAAATAGTATCTTTTCTTGTTTAAATGAGAAATGCCCTCTAGGCATCCTCACTTAGTGGCTGAGCAGATAGGTACTCTAGAGTACGTATCAGTGGGGAAATAGTTGTGATATTCTATAGGACAGTAGGTAAATACACTCCACAGCAATTTATTCTAACCTTCAAAATGGCTGGACAAGAGTTTGAAGATAAAACAAAACACAGAAATGAAGATCTTTGAGTCGACAGAAGTGTAAATGGTCTGATCTAATATTTATAAACTATATGCAAGTGTTAAATTATAACACATTCCATAAGTACAAATGCTATGCTATGCCGATTTAAAATTTTAAAAAATAAAATGTGAGAATCCAGCCTCCTTGTTCTTTATGCTGACTACCGAGCAGAGTGACAAGCCCAGACTACTTTTGATGCGATTGATTCCATAGCAGCCTATTCTTTCCTCTGTGCCAAGTCAGGACCACCCTAAAGAATAGACTCTAAGAGGATTAAAGTCCCAGCATGCTGAGATGCTGATGTTGAAAGTGAGCAGTTGCTAGAGAGAGAAAAACAGCTCAGGGGACTCCAGGCAGGGAGGGTACCACTTTATCCTTCTCTACCTCACCCACAAACATCATGATGATAATGATGATGATGACAACGACGACGACAGCAGGTTAGAAATCGAAGGGCTGAGTTTTAAGAGTAGTTCCAAAAATCCTGTAGCTACCAGCCTCCTAAAATCCCCCCTTGCTACCAAATACAGTAACTATTGAGGCTTTTTTTTTTTTAATTGTGGCATAGTTCAAAATCATCTTAAAATAGAATTATATTTGCAGGTACCTTCGATCTGTTAATGTCCATCTTTAAGTCCAAAATAAAGTTAAACCCCACAACACTGCAGAAATTAGAGAGAATTAAATGAAGCCTGTGTACATCTTGGATCTGTAGAGATTTCATATCCATCTCTGGTTCAAAGAGAGATTTAAAATAGAAAGCAATTTTTATACTAAGAAAAACAATGAACCGGAAAACTAACCATGACAGAACTTGTATCAAGCTATTAATAGTTTAGCATTTATCCCTAGTGGTCACTTTATAACAGTGTCAACTCTGTGACTATAATTTCGATCAAAATGTGGCATTCAGCAACTAGATAGAAAAGTGTATAATATTTTTAAATGAGTAATAAAAGCTGGTGCTATCACGATTGAACTTCACAAATCATTCTGATTTGGACAGAGATCCTGAATCAAAGCAGAGTCCTCAGCTCTTGGCACGTGTATAATGAGTTTAGACCCCTCCCCCACCACTTTGTTCTCCTGACAGCTGCCCACATCTGGAACACATCAAACAATCCCATCCTTGAGGTAGGTTCATTATGTCCTTCAAATTCACGATCAATTAGGAAGTGATGGTGAGGAATGTTTGGAATAAAAAAAAATGAGTGGGAAGTGACCACAGAAGAAGACAGGGGTCTTAACTGAAAGTGTCACATCCTTGGTGATCAAAACAAGGAGCCAAAAGCTGCATCCGGGGTGTACGCCTTTAAGTGTAATGGCTTTTGCAATACTTCTTAAATTAGAGGAAGGTAAGAAACTTGCCTTTATAATTTTTAATAAGGAAGGCCAAGATCTTTGTCAAGGTATAGCCTCAATTCGGCCAGTTTTTGTTGGTCACAAAACTGTATTTTTATAATAATACAAATAACTGTATGCAAAAATACTTATATATGAAATAGTTAGATACAAAATAATTATATACAAAAATAGACAAATGCAAATATATATATATAATATATATATATATATATATATATATATATAAACAAGATAGGGCTGGAGAGGTAGCTTACTGGCTAAGAGGACTTGTGTGCACTCAGGACCTGAGTTAAGATTGTAGCACTATGTAATAAGCTTGGTGTAATCTCAGCATGCCTGTAACCCCTAGGCTCTGTGGGAAGCCTACGCCAAAAGATTGATGGGGCAATCAGCTATAGCACCCAGCTTAGTGGAAAATGTGAGCTCCAGGTTTAGGGAGAGACCCCCGCCTCAAAAGAATTAAGGTAGATACCAGGCATGCTCTTCTGTCATCAGTATAAGCTAGCACAGGCAAGTGTGCCCTTCCTTATGTGCATATAACACACACACACACACACACACACACACATACACACACGTGGTGAGGGGTGTAGGAAATAAATGAGATCACCTATGTGGAAATGGGATCCTCCTATAGATTGAATCTAAATGTCCCCAAAGGCTAATGTAAAGGCTCAGTCACCAGCCATGGTACTACTGTGAAGTGACAGAAGCTTTAAGAGGTGAAACTTAGTGGGAAGAAATTAGGTGCCTATAGACGTACCTTTGAAAGTGACATAGTGACCACCACCTTGTGTTTTCTGGTCATCAGGAAGTAATCAGGCATTCTCTACTGCATGCTCCCCTCATGCTATATATACCGTGCTGACATGGCCCAAAGCAACTGTGTGGGACATGGAGAGCTGTCTCTGAGGTAGGAGACAGCCCCCTCTTCTCAGTTCATACACCCTCATCACCACACACAATTATCTGTATTTACAGATTGAGGGAATGGGGCCTAGCCATACCCTCTTCAGCTAATCAGTAGGGTAAAGAGAATCCATCACCATATCGTTATCATCATCATGGTCATCATCATCATCATCATCATCATCACCGTCAGAGGAATGCAACACCTCCCTAGGAGAAGCTGGAGCAAGGAAGCCATCTGCCTCTATGATAGAAACAACACTGGCTGATATTTTAACAAAAAAAAAACAAAAAACAAAAAACAAAAAACAAGAAGTACTAGCCATCCTCTGGCACTTGTGTAAATGCCTGCCACAATAAGATCACCTTAACCTTCTACAAGCAAGATGTTGGCTATCAACTATGCCTGGGTGTAGAGATTTCCTGTTTCCTCTATCTAAGCTCTGCACGGTCCTGCCTGATCTTGGATACCCCATCTTTGCCAACAGCACATAAGTCCCCCACTCTGTCCTAACACAAACAAGGCCTATGGCAATATGCCTCCTTATAAATCATGTGACGTGAGGATAAATACCTCCTTGGCAGACAGAGAAAGTCTGCCCTGAATGTAAAGTCAACTTAGATAGCCAAATATCATTGAGACTGCAGTTCTATGCTTCTCTCAAACAATGGCCTCCCTGCCTTTCCTCCTTTTCTCTGCCGTTTCTCTCACTTCTTTTAAGGTCTGTGCACAAGCACACTTCAGATCCTTACAAAGTACACATGGTGCTTGTATGTGTCTGCACCTGTTTCCGCATCTATATCTATAATATCCAATATTCTGGTCTGTGCAACAGGATAGCACAGCCTATTTGGAGAGATGGCCCATTTCCCTGTACATATTCTATCTATTTACATGATCCATGATGGACTTAAACAAGTACACACAGAAATAAATTTTAAAATCGTCACCTACAGACATGCTCATAAACAACATCACTAACAAAGGAGATGCAAGCTTACAAACTCAAAGGAATCATGTGCCCTGAGGGCTAATACCTCTTGGTAGATAGAGAAAGTCTGCCCTGAAGCCTATAGGGTGACCTTGAATATGCACATGTGAAGCCATAACCAATTTGGAAAATTCAAGCCTTATAAAATTGTACTCAGAACCTGAAGTACCTGTGTGGGACACCGAGAGTTGTCTCAGAGGTGGGAGACGGCTCCCTCTTCACACACCATCCACACCACAGTCCACAAGTGTGTGGACACAATTATCTGTAATCCTAACCAAAAAGAGACAAAAGTTATTGATACCAAGAGTGTGCCTCAGACACACAGCATGTGTGTTCCAATCACTGTTATAAATAAATAAATAAAAATAAATAAATAAATAAATAAATAAAATCAACCCCAGAACTCATAAGACTGTGAATAAACTCAACATTCTGTGGCAAGGTAAATTTGAAATATGCTTAAGCTACCTCTTCTGACCTATACTATATCATTCCAAATCAACTCTCACATTAAAAAGCTGAGGAAAAAATTACATATCTTAGGCAATAGGGGCAGATAGAGGAAAACAGAAATCAACTTAAATACCCTCTCATTTCAAATCTCCAAAGTATAAGTAGACTCTAAATTGACTTTACATTCAGGGCAGACTTTCTCTGTCTACCAAGGAGGTTTAGGTCACATGATTTATAAGGCAGACAATATAGGGACATGGCTATATATGATGGTACAACAAGATGAAGTCATTTGCTGACTAAAGAGAGATATCTGATTGCAATAGGAGGTGTACCTGGTCCCAACTAGGTCTGTCTGAACTACTTTTCTATTGCTATGATAAGACACCATCACCAAGCAACTTGTAGAAGAAATAGTTTAGGGCCTACAGTTTCAGATGGTTGGATTCCATGACCATCATGGTGGGGAGCATGGCAACAGGCAGGCAGGCATGGTGTCAGAGCAGTAACTGAGAACTCATATCTTGAAATACAAACATGGGCCAGAGAGAGCTCAACAGGAATGGTGTGGGCTTTTAAAGCCTCCAAACTGCCCCACCCCCACCATGCGCCTCCTCCCACATGGTCATACCTAATCCTTCCCAACCAACTGGGGACCAAATATTCAAATATATAAACCAAGGTTTAAAAACCACCATAAGGTCTTTTACACTTCTGAAAATAGTACCCAAGTTCTCAGTATCTGCTTTTAGAAGGATTTAGCCCCTGAAAAGAGACTAGACAGTGTCATGGAACGGCTAAAGACTTGAGACTCAGCAAACTGGCTTTGAATTTAAGATCCATTCACTTGCTATGTGACTCAATTTATTTGTGCTTTTTTTTTCCTTACCAGTCCAAAAATAATGGCAATAACAGCAGTGTCAAATAATAATAGTGCTGATCTTCTAGCTTAAATGAGGATTAAAAACTCACAAAGCTTCTAAGAAGTGTCTGGGCTTGTACTGTATGCCCATGACAAATGTTTGTGTAATAAATAAGTGACCAAGTTAAGCACAAATGAGACCTTTTCTAATTGTCTCTTGGCATGGGTGACAAGGGAAGTGGGGTGTTCCTTAGAAGCTGATGATAGAAAAGATGTTAATTGTTCTGGATTTGAAGAAGATAGATGTTGAGTGACAAAATTTTTCCTGGGGAGACGCAACACACACACACACACACACACACACACACACACACACACACACATACATCTACTTTCCCCAGATAAGGACCTCACTACATACCAAGTACATCTTGGTGATCCAATGAGTTTTATTGGGATTACTTACAGGGATATGAAGAAGGGAGCAGAAATGACTCAAAGACAGCTATGCCACCAATGCTCACCCTAGCATGGATGACAGCTCATAAATCCTGGTAACCTGAAGCACACGGCACAGCCTGCAGGCAGCTCAACAGGTTGGAGAGGGTCTTTTCCAAGCAGTGCTGGTCTACACCTCCTCCAGGCAGCTAGGTGAGTTTCTGATTCTTCCAGGCAGCTTGTCTGGACTCAGGGTCTCCTTTGCAACTTTGCTTGTCAGAAGGTCTTTTTAGAAACTCAACAAGACTAAGAGGGACTCTCAGCCTTTATGACTTTGGGAGGGAAGAGCCTCATGAATCTGGTTAGCTTCAAGAACTTCCTGACTTTGAGTTGTTTATCTCCCCGTTTAAAGAGCATCTCTTCAGGATCAGAGGAAGCTGTTACACAGCAAGGGAAAGTATCAGAGACATTGCATTAGTTACTTTTGTAGTTGCTATGATAAAATACCATGACCAAATCAATTTATGAAAAAAAATAGTTTATGTTGACTTGTACTTCTGGAGAGGTAAGAGTCCAGTATGATGGGAGGCATGGTAGCAAGAACAGGACACTGAATTCATATTTTCAAATACAAGTACCAAACAGTGGCAGCCATCTGGAAGTGACACAAGGCTTTTAATCTAGAAATCTACTTTCAGTGGCATACTCCCTTCACCAAGGGCTGTACTTCTTAAATCTTCTCAGATAGCAACATCAACTGGGGACCAAGTGTTCTAATATGCTAATCTATGGTGGACATTGTCATTCAGACCTCTACAGGAGGTAGGATTAAAGCCTGCCGAGAGGAGTTTTTAAGGGGAAGAAGAAAGTGGCATGGATGGTATCTAGAAGCATGGATGCCAGAATACTCACCAGGTTTGGGAGGGGACACTGCACAGGTGGTGCCCCACCTATTTCTTACTATTACATCTCAAATCTTTGGGGACCGATGGCTGAGCAGGACCCAAAGCCTGGTGCTCAGGAATGATGAGAGCAGGCAGAGGAAGAGCAGGCCACAATGGCATCTGGCATCTATGTGTTCTCCCTATAGGGCATATGCCAAGGTTAGAGGGTGTGCAGGCAACAAGAGACAGCATGCAGCAGGAGACAATGTGACAGCCTGCTGGAAAAGCACACGACTTCCTTCTGCAGCACAGTGGCTATGAAATTAAACAGGGCCATCCCCAACAAGGCAGCAGGCTACCAGCACCCGTATGAGAGCTCTGTGACCGTTCAGAACTCTGCTAGGATGCTTACGGACTCTGGAGGTGCTGCCTTGGTTGAGCTAAAATTATTTGAGCCCTGTTTCGTTATGTCTGCATGCTTCTAAAACAAAAAACTAGTGAAGATCACATTCTGTAAAGCTGTTCACAAAACCTGAGGCATGTGTCGTCAACAACTGATTTGAGATTCACTATCCTTAACCTGTTAACCGAGTCTCCTATTTCCTGCCCAGGCAAAGAGAGCTAAGATCTGTTAAGTTGCTGGCTTAAATAGACTATGACGGTTAAGAAGTCGATCCCATACTTGACTCCAAGCTTTATAACACAGAATCTATGTTCTTTAGTCACACTTCACCCAAATGTAATGAGATATGGGATGGCTACATACACGAATAGCACTAATTAAGGAAGCCAAATGAAACTATAATATCTGAAGTGTAAAAGACAATGGCTGGTCAGAAATTTAAAAATAAGCAAAAATTAAAATGATAACAGTAGAGCTTTGACAATCATTCACAGCAATTTACCATCATTAGCAGTTTGTATTAAATTTCCATACATTCATCTTAAATCACTGTTCCTGTAGACACTTTTACTTTATAGACATAGGTTACAAATGGTTCAGCTATGATCTGTAGGGCTTTTATTTTTCTCATCTTCATGTCTCATGTTTCATGGAATTACAAAATAAAATTTTCTGTGTCATTTGTACACACACCACACACACACACACACACACACACACATACACACATACACACACACCTCCCTTTAGTACTCAGGGACTCAAAGCTTTCAAAGTATATATACCTTCGTATAGGGTAACATCATCCCCAGAAATATGAGTGGCATATGGGTCTCATCAGAAAGCATGGGTAGCCAATAGGGTTGTCCATACTCACCTTCCAGAGGAAAGCATTCAGTCTACCCTCGAGCGAACCCGAAGATCTCATCTGTTTGTGAGGCTGATATTTTTCTCTTCCTCTGTATTGAATAACAAATTCCTACAACCTTAGAGGCTTGAAACAAATCCCTTGAATCATTTTACATTCCTGTAGTACAGTGATCTGGGCAGGACTTAACCAGACATACTGTTCAGTCTCCTAAGTCCATCAGAGGGGGTCACATCATGTTCTCACGTGTGGACTGGGGTTGTCTTTAAGCTCCTGTAGCCGATGACAAAATTTGGCTCTTTGCTGTTACCAGGAACTGAGGTCTGTTTTGTTACAACCATGGTTGCTCCTTAGAGCTACCAGTTGATTCTCATTCTGTGGAACATGTGAGCAAAATAACTCAGTAGCAAGCAGTAGCTATTCATTCTCCTAGGGAGTTGTGTAAGGAGCCCTTACGTTTTCTCATGCTCTCTGCCATACAGAAATCAATGGGAGGCAGAGAGACTCAACACAAAGAAAGATTCATTTGTATATGTCTTGCCTCCTGGGAGCTAATGGAACAGGGGTTCAAGAGAATAGGAGGGAGTAGCCATGGGTTCCAAGTTGCCTTCCTATGCAGTGATGGCAGAAGAAATAGTTCAACACGCTTTCCAGAAATCCTTGCTCCTAAGAGACAGATGTTGTCAGAGGTTGAGAAGAGTTCTGTTACTATTCCAAGGTCTGTAAGACAGGAGACTTAGGATGATGTCCCAGTGCACAAGCCAATTAAGTACAGTCCCCCCTGTACCCAATGTCATCCAACTGCACCCAGTGTCACCTTATGTCACCCAACCTGGAAGCCACCATCATTGGCGGTGATTAAACTGCCTTTTGTTTGGCTGAGATATGGGCCTTCAACTACTGTCTTGGCCAATAAAAAACCTTCTATCCCTCTGAGATACTTTTGTTTTACCCAGGACTTCTCTAAGGTGAAAGGGAAAATAGTTTTCATCTTGGGTAAAAGAGACAGTCTAAGCTATGACCATCGGTCTTTCCCCTCCATGATAAAGTCCTACCCTGGTCCAAGAGACTCAAATATAATTTGCAGTGCCCTATTATATTTGCAGTCACCTTAACCAGGAAAGGGCAGAATCCCTGACAGTATTGTCTCCTACCCATCTTTCCCTTTCAACTATGAAGGAGCATACAGCTTTCAAGAGCTAACTCATTTCTAAATGTAAATATGTTACAAAGCTAGATGCCTCTAGTGTCAACCCCCTGGCTTCATATATTCTAGTTATTTGCATTGGGCAAATTGTTCATAGTACTAATTTCATCCACACTAAATGAGGAATCCTGCATTACTAACCTCACAGGATAACTGTGAGTATTAACTGAACACTGATGATGTCTCCGTGTTAGGTTTGCTTAAGGGATGCCCAAATAGCTCTAAGCATTATTTCTGCCTCTGAGGGCATCTCCAGATGCTCTTAAATTGGTGGCCTGAATAAGATTAGATGGCCTTCCGGGATATGAGTGGATATCACCCAATCCACTGAGGACCTAATAGAGCAAAATAGAAAGGGAGTTGAGTTTAATTTTGTTTAACTGCTTGAACTGACTCATCACTATTCTCCTGCTTATAGCCTGGTTCTCAGGGACCTGGTGTGAGAGTGGAACCTGTATCACTGGCTCTCCCACCTCCAGAACTTTGGCTTCACTCCTGGCTCTCTTGCATGTCCAGATCACAGATGGAAGACCAGGGGTCTTCACAGACACCATAATCATGAGCCAATAATTTGTTTTCACTAGGTGACTAATGGATGATAGGCAGATTACATATCTAGACGTATGCATGCATGCATGCATACATACATACATACATACATACATACATAGACATTTATTATAAATACAGTCCTGTGCTACAGTCACAGTTGGAGCACAGACCCAATTATGTGACCCATCTGACCCCTAGTATGCTGTGATTAAGACTGCAAGCCTGGGGAGGAGGGAGCAGAAACTACCTTCATGCCTTTGGGTCTACCCTCATCTTAGAGCATCTCTCCTCCTGAGACCACTACACAGAGAAAGAAGTAAGAACCTTGAAGTATCTGATGTGAAATTCACATGCAGTGATTGCGATGCAGTGGGCAGACCCAAGAGTGGGCAGACAGAAGCTGCTTTAGGTCTCTGGCCTTTGTCCCCTGCTCCTGAACAAAACCAGTAGCTAAAAGAGGTTCCAGAAGGAAGGTGACTGTTCTAATCCATCACACCAGACAGCAGGATTCCTGGGAGTAACACCCCCTGCCCCTCCAATCATGCACGAGGTCTCCCAACTGTTCCCAGTTTACTCATCCCAGCTCTGAGCCTTAAATCCCCCACCCATGACATGCCTGATAGGAGTGACGTGCCTGATGGGATTACCCTTACAGGATTCCTGGCAGGCCGAGCCTCCTGTCATCACCTCTGCACTCAGATGATTTGAAAGACTAGCATTCTGATGGCTCACAAAGCTGATTGTCACCCAAGGGAGGCCACTGCAACTGCTCCTCCAGTATCGGGAAAATATGTAAGAAGAAAATGCACCCCGTCCTGGTCCTGGATGGTTCTGCATTGTCATTTTGCTGGGAACAGGTGTGCTGGGGTTTTTGGTCATACACCTGACAAGGCAACTTATAGAATAGAAATTTTAATTTTGCCTCCTGGATTGTGACATTCCATGGTCACTTGGCTTCATGTTTCTCAGTCTACAGTAAGGCAGAATGCCATGGTACAAGGGCATATATTGGGCAAAGCTGGTCACCTCATCATGCCTGGGAAGGAGAAAGAGAGGGACATGGGCAGAGGTGGCCTGTGCTAGCAGGCTTTTTGATCCAGCTGGGTCCACAGCCTATGGGACAGAGATACCCAAGTTCACAGCAGGCCTTCTGCTTTTAGCTAATCCTCTCTGGAGCCACGCTCAAGGACACGTGAGGTGAGATGTGCTTTACTAGTCTCCTACGTGTTCCTCAGCCTACTCAGATTGGCAGCCAAGATTAAATGATCAAAGTGGGGTCATTTTCGGAGCTCCATATTAGGGGTATTTGGAGCCCTTCCAATTAGAGAAACAGTGATTTCTGGGTTAAGGTTTCTATGGCTGTGATAAGACATCATAACCAAAGGGGACAGGGGGAGTTTGTTTACATAACCTAGGTCACAGTTCATTGACCTAGAGGCAGGAGCTGATGTTGATGCAGATGTCATAGAGGAGTGCTGCTTACTGGCTTGCTCCTCATGCTTTTCATGGCTTTCTCATATTAATATAATCGAAGACCATGAGAAGTAGCAACATCGACAATGGTCTGGACCCTCCTTTATCAATCACGGCTGGATAGACTTGCCAGCAGGCCAATCTGATGGAGGCATTTTTCTCAACTGAGTCCTTCCTTTGAACTCACTCTAGCTTCTGTCAACTGACAAAAACAAAACAAAACCAACAAAACCAGGTCAACAGCAATCATGAGAACAGCTGCTGTGCATCACCTCCTCTGTCACATCCCATACTCAAAGACCATGTCCGTCCTTTTTCTGCCTTATTGTCTACGCATGCTATCACTGCCCAGGGCAAGCTGTACTTGGGTCTCTCTTCTTTTTTCCTCATGAATCTGCAGATAAGAAATAGCATGGCTGTCCTCCGAGAGGCCCAACAAGCAGCTGACTGAGACAGACATAGATACTTACATTCAACCCTTGGATTGAAGTTAGAGACCCCTGTGGTTGAATTAGGGAAAGGCTGGTAGAAGCTGAGGGGAAGAGTGACTCCATAAGAAGACCAGTAGTCTTAACTAACCCGGACCCCTGAGATCTCTGACACTGAGCCACCAACCAGGCAACATACACGACCTGGTCTGAGGTCCCCAACACATATACAGCAGAGGACTGCCTGGTCTGGCCTCAGTGGGAGAGCCTAACACTTGAGAGACTTGAGGCCCCAGGGAGTGGGAGGTCTGGTGGGTAGGGAGGGCATCCTCTTGGAGACCAGGGGCAGGGGTGGAGTAGGAATGGGATGAGGAACTGTGGGAGGGCACACCGACCGGGAGGGCGGGGCAGTGACTGGACTGTAAAAAAAAAATAAAAGTAATGAAAGAAAGAAGGAAGGAAGGAAAGAGGGAGGGAGAGGAGAAGGAAGGAAGGAAGGAAGGAAGGAAGGAAGGAAGGAAGGAGAAAGAGAGAGAGAGAGAGAGAGAGAGAGAGAGAGAGAGAGAGAAACAGTTGGACAAGTGCCTGTTTCCAGATAAGAAAACAGGCTGGAGCCACCAATGCGCCCACATTTCCCCAGCAGGTTAAGCACAGGCCTGCTTTTTGCAGATGTGCATTCTGCCCTGGAACCCTATCTCATTCTTTCATTGCTCTGTTAACCAGAGAGCTTCGAGCTTACGTGGAGTAGAGCTCGTCTTGTAGTCCTTCCTCTCACTCTCCCAGTTACTACAAAAAAGGTCACAAACGGAGCCTCATCTCCATGCCTTTCCCACCTCAGCATTCGCAAACACTGTTTCTTCCCATGAAAGCCAAGCTGGTCCACAAAGTAGCTTTTCCACTTCTCCCTTTGACACAGAAAGTTCCACGCCAATCTCGTCTCACAGGTGTGTGGGAGCAGGAGAAGAGCAGGCCAAACAGTTGTTTTTGCTCCTGTGAGTCCCACATGATCCCTCCCATCATCACCTCACCCCATCCCTGCCCTAGTGACGGGCAGCCAAGCTCTTCCCCATCTTTCCAGTTGCCATGGAGACTCACTCTTTCAAGCTGTATACACTTGTCCTCCACAAAGACAGTGTTAAATGGGCAGAAGGCAGAAAAGTCACTGTAGCCAGACAAGCCCATCTGCACAACGAAGTCAGCCAAGCTCCCTGGCCCTTGTGTAGGGCACCGTCAAGACCTAGCAGGCCCAGCCCCTCCATGCTCAGACTTGGTGATACTGCATTCCATACATCATTTTCTGTTCTTGTGCCTGCCAGGCAAATCTCTGTATGTAGGTAGAGCATCCTTGCCTAATGACGTTGGCCAAACCCAGTCTCTCACACCCATGTGGGTACCCTCTGCCCCTGGGCTAACACAAAAGATGGTAGCTGAAAATAATGTAAACAAAAGCTTGAGATGGAAAACATTTTAGTTGAACTAGGAAATCCTACATTGTGTTTTGCCACTTGGATCCATCAGGAATCTAGAGAAATGCTGCCTTCACTTAAAATTATAACTATCAATTTATTATTGATTATATAGGTTAAACAGGTTAATACACTTCACCTTGACATTTCTATACATGCAACTATTGTACTTTGTTTAAATCTACCCTCTCTATCAATCCCCAGCCCCAGCCCTTTCTTTTTCTCTGATAGTCCTCCTTATATCTTCAGGTTTTGCTTGGGTGTTTGGTTTTCTTTCTATGTGAAAGGAAATGTGTAGTACTTTTCTTCCTGCATCTGGCTTGTTTTGTTTAGCACAATGATCTCCTCTTCTGTTCACTTTCCTACAAATGATGAGAAGTCATTATTCTTTATGGTCAACAAATATACTGTTGGGTTCTCTCATCTACTCATGTATTGTGGGAACCTAGACTGTTGTGGATAATGCTGTCATCAGCATGGGTACACAAATATCTCTTGTGCAGCATAATTCAAATTCCTTTAGCTATATGTTTAGGAGAGGATAGCCAGATCCTATGGTACTTCTATCTTGAGTGTTTTGAAGACCCTCCATACTGTTTCCCAGAATGGATGTGTTAATTTGAATACCTACTGTCAACATATCAATAATTCAAATATCTGACCAAATAGCTAAAGGAAAGAAAAATTTGTTTTGACTAGTGGTAGGGAAGGCATAGATGAATGGGTATCCATGGTGACAGGAGCTTGCACTGGCAGCTGTTCTTGTGGTATACACAGAAAGTAGAGACTACAGGCTGTGCCCCTCATAGTCAGATATACCTTCGAAGACCTGCCCCTCATGACATATTTCTACCATCCAAAACTGAACCCAAGGGCTCTAACACCTTCAAAACAATGCTACAAGGACCAAGAATCCCAAGCAAGAGCCTGTGGGAAAATTTCTATTCAAGTCATAACAACATAATACATAAAATATTGTGTATTCACTTTTTTATGTTTTGTTTTGTTGATTGGTTTACGAACAGGAGTGAGGTAAACTGTCAACTGTAGCTGTCATTAAACAGTTGTGCTTATATATCTATGGATCATTTGACTTTTCTCTTTTGAGATCTGTTTGTTCGAGTATTTGGCACAGTCACTGACTGGACTTCATCATTGGGTTTTGCTGATAGATGGGTGCCCTCTTACAACCTCTGCAAAACTTTAAAGGGCTAAGGTACCTGCACACAGCTCATGAAAACACAGTGTTCCTAAGTTAGACTTCTGACTGATCTCCTTATTGCCAACATCTTGGAGACAGTCAAATCCCTATACTCACTGGCTCTGCCCTCCCTCCACCTAATCAGGAATTGTTCTATTCCCTTTAGTTGCTGCCACTAATGACTGGCCAGAACAAACTGGGTGAGAAGGGCCTATCAGGCCCAAGGATGTCACTTTTGATGCTCTTGCTTATCTTTGAGCCTGGCCTCTTTTATACGTGGCTTACACAATGTCAGTAAGCTCTGGTCCTCCGTGATCTTTCGTCAAGCCATCTCCAGACCACTCTGTATGCTATCACACCTCATGGAATGTGGGCCTGGCAGATGTTAAAATGCTCATTTTTCAATCGGGGAAGTCAGTTCTTTGAAGTTAACAGTGTTCCGAAGCATCTCGGAAAAGGCATCCAAGCAATTATTTTAAGAACAGCTCTTTGTTTTGATCCTAGGAGTCACCTGTGACAGCCTGGCCAGCACAGACTGCAAGTCGCTGTGAACAGATAACAATTGCCACGTATCTGGAACAGTACTACGTCCCAGGGAAAGCCTTCTGCCATGGATATGATGTAACTCACATTCCACACACTTGCCCACCGCCTAGGAATGGATGACCAACAGTTTTAAGGAAAACAGGACAGTCAAAGCGCTTAGAGCGTGTAACATGCTATCTAATGCACTCTGTTCTGCCTGGTTCTTCTCATGGAAACTGGTCTTCCTGAGTTGGTCTCACAATCTACTAATGGTTTATACTCTGCGATCTGAACACATTTCTCCTAATCCTACTTCTTATTCTTATACAGGAGGAAGCACAGCTCAAATGCTGGGTATTGCTTAGAGCCCACAACTAATGCAGAACCAGGCAGAGTCGGGCTTCCCACACATAGTTCCTACTGAAGCAGGACTGAGCTCTCCAGCACCATGGGAAATTTGCTTACCTGGAAGCCCAATGTCCTCTTTCACAGACTTTGAAATGTATCTTGTCCCTCTGGTTTCTGACCCACAGTGGCACCAAGAATAGATCTTGCTGGATGGCAGGAGTGGGTGCTCCCATGGGGTGGTGGGAGTGAGGTGCTTCCATTGGGTGGTAGGAGTGGGGTGCTTCCGTTGGGTGGCGGGAGTGTGGTGCTCCCATGGGGTGGCAGGAGTGGGGTGCTCCCGTGGGGTGGAGGGAGTGGGATGCTCCCGTGGGGTGGAGGGAGTGGGGTGCTCCTGTGGGGTAGAGGGAATGGGGTGCTCCTGTGGGGAGGTGGGAATGGGGTGCTCCCGTGGGGTGGAGGGAGTAGGGTGCTCCCGTGGGGTGGAGGGAGTGGGGTGCTCCCGTGGGGTGGTGGGAGTGGTGTGCTCCCGTGGGGTGGTGGGAGTGGGGTGCTCCCGTGGGGTGGTGGGAGTGGGGTGCTCCCGTGGGGTGGTGGGAGTGGGGTCCTCCCGTGGGGTGGAGGGAGTGGGGTGCTCCCGTGGGGTGGAGGGAGTGGGGTGCTCCCGTGGGGTGGAGGGAGTGGGGTGCTCCCGTGGGGTGGAGGGAGTGGGGTGCTCCCGTGGGGGTGGAGGGAGTGGGGTGCTCCCGTGGGGTGGAGGGAGTGGGGTGCTCCCGTGGGGTGGAGGGAGTGGGGTGCTCCCGTGGGGTGGAGGGAGTGGGGTGCTCCCGTGGGGTGGAGGGAGTGGGGTGCTCCCATGGGGTGGAGGGAGTGGGGTGCTCCCGTGGGGTGGAGGGAGTGGGGTGCTCCCGTGGGGTGGAGGGAGTGGGGTGCTCCCGTGGGGTGGAGGGAGTGGGGTGCTCCCGTGGGGTGGAGGGAGTGGGGTGCTCCCGTGGGGTGGAGGGAGTGGGGTGCTCCCGTGGGGTGGAGGGAGTGGGGTGCTCCCGTGGGGTAGAGGGAGTGGGGTGCTCCCGTGGGGTGGAGGGAGTGGGGTGCTCCCGTGGGGTGGAGGGAGTGGGGTGCTCCCGTGGGGTAGAGGGAGTGGGGTGCTCCCGTGGGGTGGAGGGAGTGGGGTGCTCCCGTGGGGTGGAGGGAGTGGGGTGCTCCTGTTGGGTGTTCAGTCGTGCAATGTGTTTGTTGGACTTGCCATGGCTAATTATATTTTCCAACCATGATTTTTTGCAATCTGGAAATTGAGATTCCCTCTCCTTAGTCTTGTTAATAAAAGACTTTAGAAGCTGACAGAGAAGGAAGTGTGGAAACAGTTTCATTAGAATTTGAGAGAAGAGAAATTGGGTAGACAAGCTTTAAGTTTCAGCAGCTGACATGGGGAAACAGTCCTCCCTCAACAGGCCTCAACAGAGTCCCGTGTCCACCCTTAATACCTCCCAGGTCATTATAATAATAGTACTTGAAGCATTAAGAGCTTATACAGAGAGGAAAGGCATTGTGTAAAAAGAAGAAAATGAAAACAAATCCAGTTTCCAATTTCTATCAAGGCCAAGGATAGTAGAATTGATATATTTAAGTTTTGGTGTACAGCAGATCCCTAGAACCCAAATACAAAGGAATCTGGACCAATGACATATGGTGATTTTTCTAATTTAACAGGGCTTAAAGAAGTCAGAAATATCAAGCTTCACATGCTGTAGTCAGAGATTGTGGTTTGGGAATGAGCACTCAGTGTAGGAATAAAGATAGCCCCTGCCATGTTCAGCGAACATATTCTAAGCTATGAGATAGCTACACCCACACACAGTAATTTTACACACAAGTCCATCAACAGAAACCCAAAACTTGCAAGTAGCTGGAAATCATATAGTTCCTCCAAAGAACATTAACCATGATAGAGAGGGCTGCATACATCCTAAATCAGGGATCCAATACGATGAATGGGGTGCAGACAGCTGTAGCAGTCACCTGGGTCACTCAGAAGTGCTTTTCTGCATCTCTATCTTTGGCTACCGTCCAGGGCTCCAGGAAAGGAGCCAGGGTTGGGCTCAGGGTGGCGAAGCTGGCTAGTGGCTGATTTAGGGAGTGCCACCTGGAGTCCCAGGTTTTCAGCCCTGAGCAATGTCACTCTCTCTGATCTGTCCTCCCACACATCAAGGACCCGAGGCACTGCACCTGAGCGGGGTTAGGTGGGGTCGACATGCCTAGACGTGGCAGAGTGTTTCAGGTAGTTTTTATCCCTGGGCTATGATGCATGGAGACAAGGGAGCAAGGCTAGAATAAACAGCTTGTGTAGAAACCAAAATCAAAAGTAAGCAGTCCTCCCAAAGGAGAGGTTACGCTGTTGAGGGCAGGCCCAAGGGGATAAAACCAGACCTGAAGCCACAGCACAGAGAAACGCAGTGATCAAACATGCAGAATTCCTGAAGCCATAGATTATGTCCAAGACCAAGGTCCTCTGAAGGATAGGAAAGGATCTGGTAGCTCGGGACAGGGAATACTGGGTATTAATAATGTGTATTTAGGAATGATAAATTGGTTGGCTCTGGAGAGCATTCAGTTTAGTTAGACACTGGACGATGTCTAAGTTATAATGAAAATGCAATGCCTATGGCAATTCTTCCTTAAGTAAAAAGCCTGCTGGCTCACCTACAGGGTGCAAAGTTGCCTGTATGCAGTGCCCCTGAATGAGTTCTGACAGTACTCTATGTACCCTGTCAGGAGAGCAGAGATTCTACAGAGAGATGGCATGCATGTCCCTGTTTTCTGCTAGACTACTGAAGTAACAGAGCCCAGGGAATTAAAAACTTAACTCTGGAATCTCACCATGTAGAGAGAAAGAGCCTGAAACACTGGTACTTGAGAGCCAGAGCTCGCCTTTTGAAAGGGATTTCCAGGAATCTCACTGATTATCCGGCCACATTGTAGGATGGACCAGAGGCGATGATGAGCCATGGATGGGTCATAAACAGGGCCCATATGTGGTCAGGGCTACCAATTATACATGCCTCTGTCCCTTTATTTAACCTCAGCCTTACCGGTACCCTCCAACGAGAGATTTAGGCCACCAAGCCCTTTAACCTGTTACTCTTTCCAATGAGTTGACACTGAATAATACATCATTCCCTGTTTCTCACCATTACCTGTTTCTTTGATAAGCATATGGGGACAGGAGTCCCTCAAAGGACTTAAAGGAAACTTACCTAGACCAAGGGTTCTTTCTATTGGTGACCCTTTTCACCCAATTAAACTTTGCACAATTCTCTCTCTTTGTGTGTGTGTGTGTGTGTATACACATATGTATAATATAAATATGCATATATATTTATATTATATAAACATATATAATATAACTCAAACTCTTACTGATAGTAAATCACAAAAACATGTGTTTTTAAAACAATTCTTTGGCATTCATAAAATTTTTACTTAGAGATAATAACAAATTTGCACACAAATAAGATGAAATTGTTTGTTTTTACACAAAGAATTAAATCTTGCCTGAATGTTTGATACTTCGGGATAAAGAGTATGGAATAGATAGATACTCTGATTTTATAATCGAATGCTAGGAATACCACTCTGCTTCCACATATAAAATGGCGCAAGTATGCTTACTGCAGTCATTTTTAGAACTCCTTTTCTATTCCCAAGATAAAACTCATTTAATGATCTTTTTTAAATTACTTATTTTTTTATTTATATCCCCAATGCTATCTCCTCCCAGTCCACCCTTTTTAAAGTTCCTTCCCCTTCCCCTTCACTACTGAGAGGGCAGCTCCCCACCTCATATTCTCTCCACCCTGGGGCATCAAGTTTCTGCTGGATTAGGCGTATCCTCTCCCACTGAGGCCAGACACAACATCCTTCTGCTACATATGTGCCGCGACCTCATATGTGCCCATGTGTCGTGTATATCCTTTGGTTGGTGGCTCAGTCTTTGGGAGCTCCCAGAGGTCCAGGTTGGTTGACACTATTGGTCTCCCTGTGGGGTTGCCATCTCCTTAAGAGTCTTCAATCCTTCCCCTAACTCTTCCATAAGGGTTCCTGAACTCTGTCCAATGTTTATAGATATCTGTATCTGTTTCAGTCAGCTGCTGGGTGGAGTCTCTCAGAGGACTATGATGCTAGGCTCCTGTCTCTGCTGGTTAGTGATTTTTTTTTTTAATTTCACGAAACTCAAGTCAACAACTCAAGTACCATTTTTGTAGTGCTTGTTTTGCTTAAGACAGGACCTCACTGTGTAGCTTGGCTGGCCTGAACTTCACAGAGATCTGCCGCCCACCTCTACTTCATAGGTTCTGGATTAAAGTCACGTACCATCAAACTCAGCATGCAAATAATAATTTTTAAAATCAAATATTCTAACACAATCCAAAAAGATGCTAATGTGGAATTTCTTGCTGGGGAAGGGTGCTAGGAGAATTTTAAGTCTTTGTTTAACGTAATTAATCCATTATGTTTCCCTGAGAGCAGAATGTACAGTAAAAACACCACCATTTATAACACACCAGTCTCAGATCTGAGCCAATGGCTTGCAGGCAGCATTTATTGGCATTCCGTGGTGTGATGGCACGCAGTGTACAGAGCTGTACAGAGTCCACATATGCTGGGTTCAGAACCCAGACCGCACTGCAGTCCTGCAATGCAGTATGAGGGCGTGCTGCCAAATGCCTTCAATTGATTTTGTCTTTGATTCTGAATTAATTCTTGTCACTGTGTGTTCAGAAACAGCTTCATGTTGACAAAATTTTTTGCACCCTTAGAAGTAAAACTCAAAGGAAGAAACTGGGATCTAGAAAGAGCCAGGCGCACAGCAAAAGTGATAGCGATACCCCACAGTTCACACCCCATACCTCACACCCCACAGTCCAGTCACACCCCACACAGCACACATCCTACACCCCACATCCCACACCTCATCTCTCACACCACTCCTCTTTTCTCTGCATGCTTGCTGGGTAAGCTCTGACCATAGGACGAGCGCATCTGTTCCTCCAGTGGCATTTCTTTTGCCCCATCACAGGGAGGACGGAACTGCTGAAGCAGCTTTATAAATTCCCTCAGATTTGTGCCAGACCCCTTTTGCAAGCTCTCTGCTCGAAGAATTTTAGGATTACAGAAATTTATCATGGAAGACATCTTAACAATGATCTACGAGGCTACCGTAGGTAGGCTTTCTGGCTCCTAGTTCAGGACTTTCAAATAAACACCAAGTAAGTGGTTTTAGCAAAGAAAGAACTTTCCATCAAAAACAAAAGAAGTCTGATACACAGGCCATGACAGAGAGAACATACTGCATGCGGTTCTCTAAGACAATAATGTAACGAGCATCTACTTCAGGCAGGGGGCTGATGGCAATGGGCAGGAGAAGCACAACCCCCAGACCGCCTGACTCACCTGCATTTCTTCAATGTGGGGAAGGGTCTCAAGAGCTGCCGTGATTGACTATGCTATATCTCAACATTAATCCCAAGCGTGTCTGTGGAGGTATCTTCAGATGAGATTAGCATCTGGCTCCATGGGTTTTAAAGCATGTGCCTCTCTCTGTGGATAAGCATCCTCCAGACCTTCCAGGGCCTTCATGGCACAAAGACAAATGTCTTTTTTTTTCTCTCTGTCTCATTACTGAAGCTGAGACTTCTCATCTCATCTTTTCTAGTCTGGGACTGAGTGTTCCCTATCTGTTCTGGTCGGAGAGCCTCTGGATTTGGACTGAACTTTGCCTTTGGCTCCCTGGGTCTCCAGCGTGTAAAGGGCAGACTGTGGTCGTCTCTATTGCACAAGTGGCTCCACATTACACAAGCATGCTATTGGCTCTGATCTCTGCAGAAAACTGACAGAACAACTACTATGGGAAATGTCCATTGAATTCATGTTACTTCTGCAACAGAGCTTGGAGTGAACTGTACGGGTGGGCACTAAAACAACTTAGGGATCATCCCTCTCTTTGTGCAATTTCCAGCCCATCAGAGAAGATACTTGTGCAAATATTAAACTATAATCTAGAACAAAGGTGTGTTGGGTTGAAGGGAAGAAAGGAAGGGCTCCACAGAAGCAGTGACTTTTGACCAGGGACTAAAGGATGGATAGGATACACAGTCTGAAAAGGACCAAAAGTTTTCCAGAGTGGCAGGCATGAATTCACAGGGTCCGGAAAGGTTGCAGAGAGCAGGGAACTAAGCTGCATGCTAGTTCTTATTGGTGCTGCAATAAACTACACTTGCACCCTGGTATCTGAAGGGGAACTGATTCCAGGACCCCTTAGGACCAAAAAACCAAGTCAGTAGGTGTTCAGTAAAGATGCAGGTTTTGCACGTGTGTGTTTTCAACCTTAGGTCGGTTGAGTGTGTGGAGCAGTTTCTGTGGGTGGCAACTGATGCAAAGGACTGATGCTGTGTGCTTGTGACTATTCCTGTCAGTTGGCTATTAGAGCTCCAGCCACTCGCTGTCACCACTGTCAAAAGTTGACACGACATGTGACTTACAATGACAGGAGATTACTATGTTCTAGCTCTGAGAGTGCAACTCAGTGAATCTCTGGACTGTAATGAGGTGTTCTTTGAGGAGCTACAGGGAGAGGATATATATCCTTCCCCTCACCCAAGTAATGGAGGCACCTGTCTGCTTTCGACACCCAAGTCAACGACGGCACCTGGAGGCCATCTCCTACTGCCCAGTTCCGGCTCCGGCTCCAGCTCCAGCTCCAGCTCCGGCTCCAGCTCCAGCTCCAGCTCCAGCTCCAGCCCAGCTCCCATCTCTCACAGACTCTTGTGGTGAAACTGGGCCCATCTGGAAGTTCAAGACCATACCTCTTTATTCAGGTCAGCAAGTAAGCAGCTTTAACCTGTCTCTTTAGTTCTACACAGTCATATACCCTCACATAATCCCCAGCCCCTAGGATTTGGACATGGACATTGCAGAGAACCTCATGATAAGTGAACATGTGTGGCCGGAAACGAGGCAGGGGCAGAATTCCCAAGAGCTCTGCATTTGTGATGGGACATTTGTCCAAGAGCAGTGATGGAAATGACTGTAGGTGTATCTGTCATTTAGCAATGCACTTACACTGCCTTAGCATGGAGGGGTAGGGGTTGGGAGGGTGAGACTGTTGACTTCATGCCTCTTTATCAGGAAGACATTGAAGTGAGTGACTTCAGGACACTGGGTGAGCAGTTCACTTCAGGATTACCCAGCAAGAAAGTAGTACTCATCCTTGGAACCAGGCTCCCTAGCCTGTAGTTCATTGCTACCTGCCCCACCTCAGGGACATCAATTGACAATTAAACAGGGTGTCCATCCACAGGCCAGAGTCTTTCTTCTCAGTGTTAGCTTAGTTTGGAAATGAATTTTTAAAGCAAAGTTTTCTTATTATCAAAAAAGTTAAAACATTGTTTTAAATTTGTGATAGCATAGATTAGTCAACCATAATCATTGGTTCCATGATGACATTTCCCTATATGAATATACATATATTTTAAACATATCCAACCCCTGTTATTATCTCTTGTCCCCCTCCCCCTTCTACTAATTGTCTTCTTCACAGTTGGTCCCCTTTTTTATTTTCATGATTTTGTTTTGATTTTAGTGACCCAAATGAGTCTCACTGGGTTGCTTACAGAGCTGGGATGAGGGACCACTCACAGGAGCTTGACTGCTTACCAGTGACTACACCACTGAAGATGTGTCTCTCTCTCCTAGCAACTATTAACTGTCTATAAATACACAGAGGTCTGGCCTTGTAGACCCTTATTGCTCTGTGACAAAGTGTTGGCAGGCTTTACCTTGTGTAGGTGACCATAGCTGTTCTGAGTTCATGACTGCAAAGACTGCATCACACCTGGAAGACAAGCATCCTCCCAACACTACTCTCTGGCTCACACAACCATACAGGCTTCCTCTCTGAGGTGTCCCTTGAGCCTTGGATGGGGTAAGGTACATGTTCCCTTTAGAGCTGAGCATTCAGTCACTTACTGTTAATATTTTGACCAGATATGAGTCTCATCATTAACACTGACCACAAGAGAGGGAGGAGGGGAGGAGACTTCTTGAACAAAGCCAGCAACAATAGTCTCTATTGTTAAACAGAATTATTCAGAAAGCAACTCGGTGAGTATATCATGGTTATCCAAACAACCTCTATAGATACCTCTGCTATAGCTACTTCATTAGGGCCCTTGAGCTCTCCAGCCACAGGGTTTTGACCAGGTTTCAGTACTAGTTGTAAATTCTCTCAGTTGGTTACCTGAATATCAAACTTGCTACCACTTGGCGCTTCTTTCCTGGATGGTCAGAACTGTTGTACACAAAGTCCACAGCCATATAAGACTGCTGGGGGCTGGCCTGCCACAAAGAATCTTCCAGCCCAGTGCCAGCTAGATTTCTCTATGTCCTGGAGCCAGAGCACATGATATCTTCTGCAATAGTTCTACAGTAGAGTCTACATGAGTAACAACTCTCTACCTGTCAAAACTATTTTTGAAACCAGTCTTCTTAGAGAAGATTAGAAAACATACAGGGACCACAAGGTCAGTCATACCGGCCTGGAGGGACATCCTCTGGAATAGTAAACCCACAAATGAGCACACAAATGAGGAACTCATAAAATGTTCCAGAAAAGTCAACGAACTTCAGAAGCAGTGTGGATTTCATGGGCAAACGGTCTGGCCTGCTTTGGTTGCGCGTGGCTGGAAGTATATATCTTGGCAGCATTTCCAAACATAGCTAACTCCACACTGCCGTTTTGATTTCTTCCTTCCTTAGCTGTGACCTCCCCCAGAACTCTTGAAACCCAGCAAGGCGGTTGTCCAACATGCTCTGATGTCAGGCCCAGGCATTTACCCAAGTTAGTGCATTTGACATTCTTCTGATATTTTTTTATTTGAGGAATTTGGGCTGAAAACCAGGGTTGATGGCAAAGCACTTTATGTGCGCAGAGCTCACTCCATGCACCAGCTTGATACAGGAGAATGACTGCTCTCTTACAGTCAACTTTATGAAGACTGGAGGTGACAAACATCTAGGCAGAGCCCTGGCCACGAGCCACCATGCAGCTCACCTGTTTTTGTATGACTTTATGTCTCTCCTTTGTTTTATATCAGGGAAACACTTTGCTTCTCAGAAACAAAGAACAAAATATCTCTTATTGAACACTATTTTTCCTCAAATCAGGAAGATAGTGGTGTAGACAATCACATCTTCTAAATCAGGAACTGTCAATGGAAGCAAGGCCTTCCAGTATTTTCTGGCTTCAACACCCATAGGATATTATGTGTTCATACATTTCTGTTAAATAAATGGGGCATAAACAAAGGTGGCAATGGTCAACTCTGTCCCTCTGCAGGGATGAGACTATGACATCCTAGGTACATTCAGGTGTGGATGGGTGAGGAAGCTGAAAGTTTAAGGAAGACCTCAGGCATCTGTCTTTAGTAAAGTACTACAGTGGAGAGAGGGAACTTAACCCTTCTGACCTTGTCCTAACCATCCTGATGTCTTTGGGACATAGGTTTCCAGGTTCCCTGACTCTGTCATTCTCAATAATCTATTAATTAGCATAGGGGGCAGGGACTTCTTAGCCACTGTGCAAATCTGCAACAGTAAAATGAAGACAAAAAGAAAGTGAGAAGAGCTTCTTCACATGACAACAGACCCAATTAGAAAAAAATAAATTACTTACAAAATGGAAGAAAATTGTATACAGCAAGAAAAATTAACAACTCCGTAGGGCTTTATAGCATAAAATTTTTTAAATGTGTGTTAATGAAAGAGTAAAATGTTGCTGACATCTTGCTAAGAAGAATCCAAATAGTACAAACTCTTGCAAAGACAGTAGACAGATACATTGAGTTCCTCAGATCACAATTTATTATGGCAGCGATGTGGATGCTGTAAGAACTCTTTGCAAACAGAGCTCTTCACCCTGAGGATGGAACTATAAACCTGGACATGAAGTCACCATGGGCTGGCAGGTGACCATGAATCTCCTCTGTCAGCAAGGGCATAGGCTGCTTGCCTGTGCTAACAGATAGCATGATGTGGGAAGGTTGAACAGTCATTGGTGGTGTAGAGCAACCACCACCAACACTTGGCCACGATGAAGTGGCCTTATGCAGTTCAGAAATGGGCACCAGCTGTAGCAATGTAGGTTTGCATCTCAAAAGATACTGTGCTGCTGAGAAAAAGACAGCCTCTCTGGACGGAACCATTAGCAAAAGTGACCTTTGTCTGGTGCCACACATCCTTGGTAGGGCTGGGTGTTGGCTCAGTGCCAGCTGGAATTCAGTTCCCAGAATGCCTTCTTACAGATGCCTTGTACAGGACATGACCCATATAACAGGACTTGACTTCTTTTGTTGGATAGAACCGTCCTCCAAGTACATAGCCCCATTCCTCATCCTGGGCTCAGATCCATTAACTGCTAAACAACTCCACCTATGCCTAGAATTTTTGGCTGAGGAAACCTCAATCCACTTGCACAGGGTCCTTAAACATAAATGCAGAGATAAAGTCCTTGAAAATTACAAGGGTGATTATCTGTGCCAAATTTATATTTATAAATAGAACAATGAGGATCATGAGTTAAACTTGAACTCCTAAAACTAGATTTTAAGATTTGCAAGTTTAGTCGGTGAAGTATTCATTCATTTGAAGCCAAATATCCCATAAATAACTTTTTCAGCATATAAAAGTCATTGACCCAGCCTTTAATAAAAAGAGTTCTATAAAACCGTGGGGGAAGGAGTTGTTGTAAATAAACACATTGAAGTAAATTGCAGAGCGAAGGAGTTAAGCTGAGCATCAAAGGAAAACCATTACAGAATGAAAACAAAGGTTAGGAACACCAAGAACAGAAACAGAGTAAGCAATCAACCCCTAAACATAAAAGCGTGACTCCAAAGAATCCGATTAAATGTAAAGAGAATATGATGCATATTAAAAGAGTGTAATTATGAGAAAAAGGCAACAGAATAAATCCCGAAAATATCCAAAGCCACAACAGGAGAGAAAATGTCTCCTGAGGAAGAGGGGACTTCCAGTTCATAGAGGCATGAGTCCCAGAAAGCAGGGACAAGAGTGGCAAATAATGAGATGTTTGCTCATTGCTACTCACCTTCAAGGGAAAGCATCAAGAATTCTTCAGTATCAACACAAAGAAGCTCATGGGCTCTGGCTAGCCTCAAGCTTGTCCATAACAATATTCATTGGAGCAAAGCAATGACAGAGAGAGACAGACAGACAGACAGAGAGACAGAGAGACAGAGACAGACAGAGAGAGAGAAAGACAGAGAGAGAGACACAGAGAGACACAGAGAGAGAGAGACAGAGAGAGGAAAACAAAACCAGAATCTAAGGATGTCATGCCCAATCAAAATGTCATTCAAGTACAAAGACAACATATCTAAGTCCTGAGTGTGAAAGAAGTCAAAAACCAGAACACCCAGAGCCTTGTTTAAGAGGTATGGATGGACAGCAAGCCAAGGGCCAAACGGAGAAACTGGGGGCCAATATTCCTAACCAGAGAGTCTGGGGAAGAACCAGGACTCAGACATCCAGCCAGGTTTTCCTTTCTGGCATTTAAGAATGAAATGTAGCCAAGCAAATGATAAAAACATAACAAAGGAACCACAACAGTAAAAGAGCAACACGGGGATTGTCTGCAGAGGACCGAAGAGAAATAGCTGGTGGCTACAGAATGGAATATAAACATAAACCTCAGTGGAAAAAGAATAGCAGAAGAGGGGAGGCCAGAAGATGAGCAGCCTTCTCAAATGTCCCATTTTCCCAACAAGCACAAACCTATCCCATCTAGAGTTGAAAATACCAGCACTTGGAAACCACAACTAGGATGGAAAGAACCTTTCATAGTAGAAAAAAAACAAAGATCTGAAGTCAGGAAAGCACTTCATTTTCACCTAAATTTCTTCTTAATGTAATACAAATTATACTTGTTATTTTACTTACAACCTGCACAGTACGACATAAGATTGTGATCATTTCATGTTGCATGTGAGGCAGTCACTACATCTTCATAAAGATGGCTAGGAATTTCCTCATGCATTATGATTGACATTCCATTCTTTCTGATTTTAGGTGGTTCTCCCCTTACCCTTCTCCCTCTATATTGTTCTGTATTCCTTGCATCTTTATAACAACTATGAGTTGTTTTGAAAACAGAATAAGGTAGTTATTCTTAAAAGGAAGTAACTTGGTCTCAGACAATGGGAAGTTGGTGGGTAGGAAAGAGAAGACCATGAACAGCCACAGTCACTTGTGAAGAGCCTCCCTTAGACACAGAATGTCCACTACTCAGCCTCTATGAATTGAAGGACACAAGGAGACATCAGCCACCCCAAATTGTTATTCTTTCCAATGGTCAATTATGACTCCATCAAAGTGTGTACCAGACTCTCTTCCTGGATGATGGCTGAATGATTAAGATAGATGTAGAATGGACGCCTGAAACACAGGGAGGCTGGAGGTGAAGGAAGCAAAGATGACGGTCAGAAGCAACACTTGGTAAGGAGGAAAGAGCAGAGATGCTGGAATGAAACATAGCAAGGGAGGATGCCATCTTGAGAAGCAACATCAATCAGTAACTAAGGGGAAGATGCACTAGACAAGCAATGTGTAGATAGAAGCATAAAAGCAAGTTCTTTGCATGGCCAGGAGATGATGTACTGGGTACCCAGAATCCACATTAAAAGCCAGCACAACTATAACCTCAGTGTTGGGAGTTGGGGCAGAGACAAGAGGATCATTGTGGCTGGCAAGTTGCCAGCCTAACTCCATATTTAGGGGTTGGGGAGAGGGAGAGAAAGAGAACTCACTTTACTCAAGAAAATCAGATGGCAAATGACATAATAAGATTCCCAACTTCCTCCTCTGACCCTCTCATGATGCTCAAATGCATACTCTTACACACACACATGCACACACACACGTGTGTGTACATACACATGTGTACACAATACACATGCACAAATTTTTATTTTAAAAATTAAGAAAAAAGAAAGAAAATGTTTTTCTTTGGATAGGAAGGATTTGTCTTACTTTTATTTAGGAGGATCCTGGTTCAAAATGTTGGATTGGGCACCAGAAATATCCAATCGTAAATCTAAAAATTAAGCATGTTCTAAGATGGGCACTGTGAATGAATTCCCCAACTACCCTCAGACCACAAGGAAAGTCACATTCCAACGTTGAAAGATGTGTACTTTGAGAAGGGTACGATGGCCATCTTCACATTTCACACCCTCCCTGTCAGGGAACGGCCTCAGCCCAGCTGAGTCTAGAGGACATGGGCCTTTATAATAAGGTGAGGCAAAGGTGCCTACGAGTCCATTGAAAAGATTTGTATTTAGGTCATAAGCAGCTGTTTTTCTCTGCGCAGAGTAAGGGCCACACCTGCAATGTTCACTCTGCAAACTGCGGTTTTGGAGCTGTTTACCTGCTGCTGAGCTCTGGACTGAGTAAGCTTCACCAGAGGCAGAAAGCAGGCTAGGCTGTTTGCACAGCAGTAGTACAACATTGCATGCAGCTCTATTAGGGCAGTTGACTCATGCTGAAACCTGGATTTACTTCCAATTAGTAATGACGTTTGGTAGAAGGTGCTTCTTGCACAGCCCTGAAACATTCCCACTGTGTCAACAGGGTTCGCAAAAGTTGGGTTGGCAGCGTTCACACACCATGGGCCAAAACTCAAGAGGGGATTAAGTCTGAGCCATAGAAATTCACTTAGAAACCAATGCGAGTCACTTTAGTGTACACCCAAAGACTGACAAAAGGCCAAGAATGCACACTGTTAATGGGAACCTTGGGACAAAGACTAGAAAAATAAGCATGCAGAAAGTGGACCAGGAACAAAAAAACACAACTACAGTGAAGTCAAGGGTGACCCTCCAATGGAGAGTCTTGCTTGACACTCCCTTAAGGAAAGCCAAGGCCCTGAAAGATTCTGAGTAGCACAATGTACAGTCATTCTCAGGAGCTCTGGGCCAATGCTCTGCCTAGACAACATTTGGGGGCTAGGACAGGACAGGGTGTGCTCTAATGAGGCAGTCAGTTACAGGCTGACAATACAGGGACCCTGTGGTCACAGCCCCTCGGCTCATTATCCTTCGCCCAGGCATCACTCACATCTCAAACCTACTTTCTGCCTCTGTAAAATACCACAGCATTTTGAGGAATGGCCCTCTTCTTTATTCTCCTACGAAACTCAGCCAACCATGTCCTTCTCCAGGACATCAACCTCCCCTGGGAACTTTCTAGAGCCACAGACAGAACACTAAGCTCCCAACCAAGTGCATCCATAGTCCTTGGGAATTTTCTAGAAGTGTCTAGGAATTCTTTCATATAACCTCAGACTTACAGAATATGATATGAGGAGTAGAACCCAGGATGTTGTACTTTAACAATCTTCCTGCAAGCTATGATACATTTTTCACTGCTAGCAACTAATCCCAGAACACCAGAGCCATGAGTCCTCCCAGAGCCAGCTCTAGTCCCTTTACATAGAATGATGATACCTAGCTCCTGCCACCATTTAGGTTTTTTAAATAAATTTTTCACATAGTATATTCTATCAGTTTCCCCTCACTCATCTCCTCCCAGATTCCCGCCCCCCCCCCGAGTTTTTTGTTTACTCTGGTTTGCTTCCTATTCTCATCATTGTCTTCCTGCACCACACTTGTTTGCCAACACGTTTCTCCATAATCTGATGATAAATTCTTTGAAGGCTACATGGCTACGTGCTACAGTTGTTCAGGTACGATCGATCTGTGTTTATAGTGCTCTGACAGTTTTAGTGGGCCTTTTATAAAGAGAACGGACTTATTAAGCTATATTTAGCTTCATAAATTGAACCACGTCGGAGAGAAATATGTAATCCTAGAAAAAAGAATGTCAAAGAATAGAAGAAAGGCTCTCTGAGATGGCCTCTGAGCATCTCTGTGGGTAAAGTGTGCCCTAATTCTTATTAAAAACTACAGCCTTGACTGCCCTCACCTAAAGTTGGGTTGACAGGTGGAGGCATTCTTTCTTGATCTAAGTATGGCCCCACTTTTCAGGCTAGCTTACCCCTTGAACTTTAAGGATGGACATGGAATTTTTTTTTTTTTTTAGACATTTTGAAAGAAAAAGAGAACAGTAATTCAAAGGATTCAAAGTCATTTCTGAACTTGTAACAAACTCCCAGTTCATACGCTCTGTACCAGGAAGAACCCCCACTTTTGGTCTCAATTAAAAACATGGCCACATGTCTGCTATTAATAATGACAGCCATTTACTTCTGTTGAAATTGAAAGCCTTTGATTCACTTTGGAAGCCCTAAATGCATCTCACATGGCATACAGACGCATTTCAAAGCTTTCCTCTTTACAGTGCCTTCTTTTTGTTTTCTAAAATGGAGTTAATCTTCAAAGCTTGTGATTGCCATTTGGTGTCTGAAGATACAGATCTAAACATACCCATATGTATGCATATGTGCACACATATGTCTGGGGATATTGATTATATGTTTTGGTCAAACAGTTCCGCCTTCTAAGGCAACTTTTTCATGTGAATATAATTTAACTGCTTTTTTTCCTAACATTTTTACTTGACATTTAAAGTCAGTAAAACTAATGAAAAAGAAGGGGGCCCGGGGCAGGGGGGGAAGCCACGCAATGAAGAAACTTAATTGTCTTCAACAAGCCACGTGCGACACTTCAGATGTGTGCTTTATATAGCATTGTCTTGAAAGAGTATACGATCAGTGAGACCTTTAAAAGGGAGTCATTAGGAGGGAACCTAAAATGACTAATTAACATCCATCAAACACACGCAAAGAAATGGGGATGTCGACCACATCAAACGTCTGACTTTTAGCAGTCCAGCTTCGTGCACTGGCCCTGCAAACGCAGACTGTAACTCAGGAGGAAGCTGCCATCCTCGAGTGAGGGCACACATTCTGGAAGAGCTGGGAGGGGTTCCGAAGAGACACCTGCAAGCAATTAAGGAGAGAAATCTCTGCTATTCAATAAGAAGCAAATCCTATCCAGGGTCTTGCATTTCTAAAGAACTCAAGAGAATTGAAAGTCTGACATCAAGCAAACAGTTGTCAACTCACTAACATGGAAAGTTTATTTAAAATTATCTGAAAGCTGCTAATAACAAAGTTGGAGTTTCATGATTTGATTGCCTTCATTGCTCATGTTTGTTAAAACCACTGAGCTATCCCATTTGGCTGACCAGACACAAAGTAAAGCCCCACACAATTTTGTCACTAACTACAGTGCTGTTAATCCTAGAGGAGCCCCACACTTAGGAAGGATCTGTGGAGCATTCTCACATATCCATTTACTCATTTGACAAATACTAAAATCATTGTTAGCCAATTCTAGAGTCAATGGAGATACGTTTTCTCCCCCAAAGTACAACTTCAAGCTACAACCTTCCCCACCCCACCCCCAAAGCTCTGCAAAGTAGCTCTCAACTAACCTGGGATTATTACTACCGAAAAATAGATCAGAATTTCTAAACTATGTTGCCTCTTATTTTTTAGAAATAGAGGATTTTTCTGAGTCAGATTTAAACTGATATATAAAAGCATTAAATTTTACATGCTTATAAGCATCACAGTGATGTTTCAGAAAACACACACACATTGCTTGTTTGAGTTAAGTCGTCCTTAAGCATGTATCACTTCTTGATAGTGACAATACCGCAGCCTTTGTCTCATCATGTAGAAACCTAAAGAGTAAGATCACTATAGTCACTTTAGAGTACCCAGAACTTTCTCCAAGCTGTTGTAGCTTAGTATTCAGTGAGCAGCCTTCCCCCTTCCACAATCCTCATTCCTCGTTAATAAAATATATACTCCGAGTGTATACATTTGGAAACTCTTCAAAGCGTTTCCCATAAGAGATCAGGAAGCTTCATGTGGTACAGAGATTCCCATGAATACTCACAACCTCTGTTGCAAAGCCAATGGGTGAGCCCAGAGCACAGGAAGTAGGGAGCTGAGAAGAAGGATGCCTCTATCCTACAAAGCTTTGGAAATCCCATGGGACCTAGCGTGTGATTTGCAGCTTGGGATTTCTTGACACACACACACCATAGCCAGCTATCCTATGCCGTGTTCCTCTTGCCCCCTGCCTCCTGAGAGGTGAGACATGTGCACTACTGTTGCTTTGGAAACAAACCTCTACCCTCATGGCTCTCCCAGCTGTGTTTGTTGGCACGTAGCTCTAGCTTCCCTTCTCCACTCTATGGCCTGGGCAGAGGCCACCATGTATCGATATCCACTGGTTTACAAGTCTACATGAGATGGTGATACGTTGGGAAGGTAGCATGAGCTCTCCCTAAAGCCAGGGAAAAAGTAGACATGTTCCCAAACGTTCCTAGGGATGAGCACTCCTTGAACAATGAAGATAGGCCAGAGAGTTTTCTCACCTCATCACTGGGCCTCAAGGACCTCATCAGGACCTGTGAGGGTTTGACACTACTAGTGTACCAGTGATATATGCTGATTATATCTCCCAGTCACTTCAGACCTTTCTTCTACAAACTCACACAGTTCCCTAAGGAGACTACATTCTCCTTCGCTCTAAGGCAAACCCAGACAGGTTTGTGGGAAGAGGCCTGAGGTTCTGAGGGGCTTTGTGCCGGATAGCCCTTATGCCCTGAGGTTCCCCTTCTACTCTTAGCAGTTTTGCGGGATGAGCCAAGGGCTTTCTGCATACCAGGCAGGCACTCTGATACACAGCCCCAGCCCAGCTTTTGCTTTTCATTTTGAGACAGGGTCTTGCTGGCTGACCCAGGCCAGCTTTGACCTACTCTGTAGCCTAGATAGGCCTTTCCATCTTCCTGCTTCAGAATCTTAGAATGCAGGTGTATGCCACCAGGTCTACCCACCATATTGTGGCTTGTACCTCACAGGAGCTAGGTTTCCTGAGAGATCAATGGGCTTTACCAGTAGGATGGGCAGGCAGGCCCATGAGGCAGCAGTATAGACAGTAGCCCAGGGGGTAAAGTACTCAGGAAGACAGAAAGAGTTAGTTCCACAGGCAAATCTCAGGAACAGAACTTTTGTTGGAGTCTTGCCTGAAGTGGTGACGGAGACTTGCCCATGCCTGAGCCAGGGGTGTTCCACACCAGTGCTTCTGTTCCCCACGCTGTGCCTCTCATTGTCTTTGACTTCTGTCCTTGGCTTCTTGCCAGACTCAAGATGTGTGTTTTCCCATGATCAAAGAGACTCTGGGTTCTTGTTTGACACTACAAGCCCAGACTCAGGCCACCAGGCTCCCATGCGAGATCTATTCCTCAGTGCCGCTTAAAAATCTAAAAGACATGATGAAGCTCGAGGTGTTGGGGCACAGAGGGGAGCTACCACCACAACCTCTGGGATGATCAGAGGGCAAGTACCAGATCACTCGGGGGCATCAAACGCTGGCTGCATTCCAGGCTCTATCATGGGCTGAGCTGCTTTCTTTGTTTGTTTGTTCTTCATATCTTCATTAGATAGTTATCCTAAGGGCTGTGCCTACTTTCCCAGTAAGAACACTGACATCCAGGGATGTGCTGTGACTAATCCCAAGTCACAAAACTAATAAGAGATTGTCAAGGCCTTTCCAAAGCACTGCGCTGTCATACAGTGGTAGAATTGCTTTCTGAAAATGTGAAGACCCTGGGATCTATCTCTGACATGGAAAAATACTACTCTACATGCCCCGACACTATCTACAGTAGTACCTGAATATTCCAATGTGCAAAAGACCTTCCACTACGTGAACTCAATTTCAGTGTTGAGGCTGTGAGGAATGATCTTTCGTTCTCAGCATGAAACCAGTTAACATAATCTAGGGTATAAGAGAAAATTTCCTCCCCTGTTCACTACTCAGAAAGCCTGTTTTCAATCTGTCATTAGCCTGTAGGAAACCAGTTCATTATTACAGGCTAAGCATTCCTCGTCCAAAATGCTGGGGACAATAAGGCTTGTAGATTGTGGAGTTTTTCAGATGTTAAATTATCTATATTAAAATTAATGAGATAACTTGGAGATGGAACGAATTCTAAACACAAAATTGATTTGTGTCTCGTGTGTACTTTATATACAGAGCCTGAAGTTACTTTTATAAAATACTCAATAATCTCTTGCATGGAATTTTTCAATTTGTGGGATTTTTCTACTTGTGGCATTGCTCTTAGCACTCAGAAATGTTTTAGAGTTTGGAACATTTCAGTTTAAGGGTGCAGAACATTGAAAGCTAAGGGAGAATGCTAAAGATCTGCAGGGGACCTTGTAATGGACATGACCTTGTAATGGTCATGTTTGCCAAACCCCAAGAATATAAATACATGTCTACTGGTGGAATTGGCCTTCTTTGAGAAGCTATGGGTGCCAACTTCTCTGGAAGGCAAAGGTTTAGGCACACGATTAACACATGGCCAAACCAACTTATCTACCTTAAATTTAGGTCAGAGGTTGATGCCAATAAGGTGAAAAGACTCTAAAAATCTATTATGATTGAAGTGAGACAGAGACAGCCAGTCACCATCTTAAAGTGCAGGAGAGAGCAGATTTGCTGGCCCTCTCCAGTGTCTAATGCACACGGTGTCCACCCAACTGTCTGCGTGGTTTGTCCCCCAGCGCAGTGCAGTTTTGTATTTATCAACACAAACTCTTTGCTTTGTTTTAATCAAGCCAGCTGGTCTGCAGCTTTGGTAGCAAGGACACTCCTAGCTCAACCACTCTCTTAAGTGGATTCGAGAGTTGCTGGCCATCACTAGGTATTAGTCCTTATCTGGTGGTTCACGTTCACCAGGCACTGGCCCAGAGCAGCCAAATTCTTCTCTTCAAATCTTCATAGTCTTCCTCATGTTTTCTACCATGCCACAAAGGCACACACAAGGTTTCTGAGAGATTTGAGGGTTGTGCTGATGTCACATGACACAGTAAAGATTTGAAATGGGGCCAGTCAGCTACCATCGGCACCCTTAACTAATGGAACTCTTCAATCCCACCCTCTGTGCCCCCAGTACACAGATGTTCAGGTGTTGGCTCCCACGCCTTCATGAAGCTCATTCCAAATCCCCTGTGATCCAATTTTCATGAGGAAAACCATTTTCAGCCTAGGTCTTTTTTTTTTTTTTTTTTTTTTTTTGGTTTTTCGAGACAGGGTTTCTCTGTGTAGCCCTGGCTGTCCTGGAACTCACTCTGTAGATCAGGCTGGCCTTGAACTCAGAAATCCATCTGCCTCTGCCTCCCAAGTGCTGGGATTAAAGGTGTGTGCCACCACCACTCGGCTCCAGCCTAGGTCTTGAAGACAACAGCTGAGTTAGCTCAGCAAAGTCAGTCTTAGCTACCAAAAGAGAAAACTTAAAAATGGCTACCAGAATAACCAAGTCAAATCAGTCACCCATGGTTGTTGCTTCAGTATAACTAAAAGAAAATCAAGCAAAACAAAAAGGAGAAGAGAAGAAAGAAAACCTTGAAACAATGTCAAGTCCCCATTGTTAAGGAAGAGAACAGAGAAAGGTTTCCACCCCTTGTTAAGCTGTGGCACCCACCCATGGGAACCTGGTGTAAAGGGCTGTTCCTAAGGCCAGTTGCTCCCTACTAAGCAAGTAACTGAATGGGACCCATCACATGGTTGTTCAAAGTGCTACTGGCATCTCTTCTCAGCCCTGTCAGAACTTAACATATCAGTGTTTTAATCCAGTGTCTCTGTTATGTGTTAGGATTGGCCTTAGCATACATCATGGTGCTTAAACAATAGAAAATCAGAGTATCAAATACCCATTCAATGTGGCTACAAGGCCCAGCACTGACTCCTTGTGCTGTGGTCTTCTTGAACAGATGGTTTACTTTAGCTTGACAAAGCAGCATTTCGTAATCTGGTGACACTGTCTATACTTCATACATAAAAGAAGTTAGCTTGGGACTCTACAGTTTTAATATGTTCCTTCTTTTTGTGAAGGAACATTTAACATTCATGTTAAAATGCTCAAAGAAGAGTAATCCAGCTGGTAGTATTAACTTTGTCCATTCTGTTTGCTTTTCTCTAATGTATTCATATTACCATGTGTATTTTGTAAACATGAAGAAGGCACCACAGAGAGTGGGAGAGATGGAGGGAGGGAAGGAAGAGGAGGGAGGAAAGAAGGAGGAAGAAGAGGAGGAGGAGGAGGAGAAGGAAGGGATTGTGAATAAGTGTACTTGGTTGTTTTTCAGCTGCCTGAAGATGGCTTCATTTGGATAATAAAATAGAATACAATATCATTTAATACTATTATTTTTCAGATGCAACCTTAGAGGCTCTGTATATTTTATGAACTGTGAGTTCCCAAAGAGCAAACGAATTAAAGCTAAGCCATCCATCTCTGCTTTGTAACAACTTCTCCACTTGAAATGAAATTAACTTAATAGTTTGAAGATGCTATGCCTTCATTATTCTAAAAGAAGTTGTTCTAGTTTAGAAGAAGAAAATACACAAAAGAGAATTTTTAAATAAACACAGACA
Organism: Mastomys natalensis; assembly: GCA_021653895.1. Taxonomy (NCBI): domain Eukaryota; kingdom Metazoa; phylum Chordata; class Mammalia; order Rodentia; family Muridae; genus Mastomys; species Mastomys natalensis. The sequence continues at coordinate 2,784,710 of JAJTUV010000106.1, forward strand.
GTGCACTCCGTAGAACAGAAGGAAACTTTTCTCTGTGTTTCCCAACCCTTAGGAGACTGCTGAGCTTACCAAGGACAGAGAGATGTTTTGAAGTTTACTGTTTCTTTTCTGTCCCTTTGTTTCTATTTATTTTAACTTCAAAGCATTTTGAATCCAAGTGAATGCAAAGAGGGAAAATTTCTTCAGAAGTCTGGAAAGAAAATAACTCTGTTTGCATCTGCTAAAATGGTGAAACTCTTTCTGCAATACAAGCTGACATTATAAGGTACTCAACTGTCTGTCTGCATACTTCCATAAGTCAGTAGGCTAATATTCATAGTGAAATATGCATATATTCATATGCATATCCAATATGAAACATATAAGATAAATGGCTTCCTTTTCCTTAGGTAATACTGAAATGCCAAAGCCATTGTCTGGGTCTCAAACCAGCCATAACTCACTCTGTCCAACCCCACACTACTATTATCCCTTTGGGAATCTTTGATCCATCTTGAGATTCATCTGGAGTTTGCAAGTCTATTATGGTATAGTGTTACTTTCATGAGTCTTTGGCATCTTCCCATAGGGTAGTAGTCTTGTGTGGTGTGCAGGGTCATCACCATGTTGCTGAATGATGAGATCATTGTTGCTCTTGAATGGATCCAACCCCCTTTGTTGTAGAAGAAATTATGGAAGAGGCCACTGGCCAGCAGAGGAGAAATACTGTGAAGCTTGGAGCCTTGGCTGGCTGCTTGTGGAGAATCAGCAGCAAAAACGAACATGGCATAGTCATGGCATAGTCAGAGGAACATAACATAATCATGATATAGTCAGGTCAAGGCTTAGAATGGAAAACAGGATGAGACTTTCATGATTTTGTTAGTAATTGCATCAGTTTTGAAGCTATAGTTACTGACCTTAGGACCCTGAGGTATGTGAGGGAGAGGGACAACAGATGAGAAAAAAAAAAAAAAAAAAAAACCCTGACATCTACCTAAATGGGACCTTCTGTAGCGAGTCCCTCTTTCCCATCATGTTCCGTTGGAAAAAGTTTTGCAACCTGACCAAGTGCTCAGATTATTGAGATATGGCATCTATATTACACAAGGTGGAAAACAGACAAGAACTAGATAACATGTGCAAGTCAGAACAGAACCAAAAGTCAACACCCAACGGCATTACCAGATTCTCCAGCTAAAAAAAAATAAATAAAAGGATCGGAGCTCTAAATGCAAAGGAAAGAAAATTCTATCTTCCTCTGAGCCCAAAACAAACATAGAAGATGCAAGCCTCCCACACACATCTCTGCTCTCTCCCAAAGAGAAGGACAAGCAGGCTTCCCTCAGACCACGGGTTCATACCCCCATGAGGTACTTGAGGGGTGGGGTATTCCAGACAGAGCCTTGTGTGAATGCCATTCAGTTCTATCTTCACAGAGCAGGCTCATGGCTTCACTGCCATTCCAAATTAAACTTCAGTGAAAGTAGATGGTTTAGGATTTATGGATTATTTATATTTTAGTACATGAGCTTGTCATGGCTACTCTTCATGGAATCTGTAATCACCACGAAAATAATCTCTAGGAATTATCTGTGAGCTGCCATCAAGATTATGATCACTACAACCCTAAATGTAGGAGGTACCACTCCATAGGCTGGGTCCTGCACTATATAGAGAGAAGAAAGCAAGCAAGCACAAGCAGTTTCTCTCTCCACTTCCTGACTACAAATGTAGACTGATCAGGTGCCTTAAGCTTCCATCAGCAGAACTTCCCCACCATGGTGAATTGTACACTCAAACCATGAGCAATACAATCTTTTCCTTCCTGGAGTTTCTTCTGTTGGGTATGGTGTTGCAGAAATAGGACAAATAACTAATAACAAACCAGCTGTTATCTTGTTAAAGGAAAAGCAAAGACCATGAAATCACTCTGCTTGGTCCCTGTAGTGGTTTGAGTAGATATGGCCCCCATAGACTCCAGTGTTTGAAAGCTTGGCCTGTAGGAGTAGTACTATTAGGAGGTGTGGCCTTATTGGGTAGGTGTTGCCTTGGTAGAGGGAGTATGTCACTGTGGGAGTGGGCTTTGAGGTCTCATGTTCAAGCTAGGCCTAGTGCTGCCTGTGGATCAAGATGCACTATAATAAATGCCTAATCCCACTTCTTAACCCATTACTCATCCTCACAAGGGACTTCATCACTAACATGACCATTACACACCCCACAAGGGCTCTGGGATGGTACCCCAAGAGCCAATTTTTTCCCACTTGACAGATTCCAAGACCTGAGTAAAGAAAAATAGGGAAAGGGAAAGAAGAGGAGGGGAGGGGATGGGAGGGGAGGAGAAGGGAGGGAAGAAAAACCTACATGTCTATCACAGGTGCTATTGCCTTTCTTGTTGAAAAGTGAAAGTACATTGCCAGGTATGTCATGATTCTTTCTCTCCTCGTGTTTCAGAAAGAGGCAGAAAGAATGCAACAGATGGTCACAGAAAACTCAAGAATACTGGTGGCTTCCAAATAAACATTGTATCTGCTAGCATAGCCGCCCCCCCCACCCCAACCCCATGCACATGCGGTTAGACTTGCCCTGGCAGAAAGTCCAAGTTTCAAAACCACATGTATAAGAAGGGGAATAAGATTATTTTCAGCAACTATTTGTCAGATCAAGAAGACAATCTCCTTAGACAAGAGCTTTATTCTAAGACTGTCTGTCCTAGTGTTTCCATTGCTGAGATGAAACACCATGACCAAAAGCAAGTAGGGGAGGAAAGGGTTAATTTGGCTAACACTTCCACATTGTAGTCCACCACTGAAGGGAGCCAGGGCTGGAACCTGGAGGCAGGAGCTGATGCAGAGGCCATGGAGGGTGCTGCTATTGCCTTGCTTTCCAAAGCTTCCTCAGTCTGCTTTCTTATAGAACCCAGAACCACCAGCCCAGGAATGACCCCACCCATAATGCTCTAGACCCTCCTCCATCAATCACTGATTAAGAAAATAACCTATAGGCTTGCCTATAGATTGATCTTATGGAGGCATTTTCTCAATTGAGGCTCCCTCCTCTCCAGTGACGCTAGCTTGCTTGTCAAGTTGACATAAAACTAACCAACAAACCTTCCCACAATGTTTTCTTTTCTATATTCTTTTTTATTCTTTATCGTTCATGCTCTTTAATTGTAGGGAGAATTCATGTTTTTTTAAGTTGTCTTACTACAATATGATTTCAGCTATTACACCCAAGACTCCTTAGGTCACAAATATGTTCAACATCCAACTTATTTCTTTGCACTAACCTGACCAGTTCTTGGCAGGATGACATATCTACAAAGATATAATTTTATATCCAGTGGGATAATGTTAAAATTGGTCACACATGGATATGTGCCCTGGTAACTACTGCAATAACTGGTTTTGTATGAATCGTGCCTTATGGTGTCTACTCCAGCACTTTCTGCACCCTCGGACTCAGATCTACACATATGTTGGACTTCCCTGGCCAGGAAAATTTCCTCTTGCCAGAGATGTGGATGCCTGTGTAGAAAAAGAGAGGGAGTCCTTAAAGTGCAGGTTGTTGGGCCAAAATGTTAAACTTGCAGTACATAATTCGATATAATATGCAGGACCAGTACTCTTCAAATGACCTTTAGCAGGGCATCAAAAGGAGTAGAGGCTATGCTGGAACAATGGCTTTCATGGACTTGGTGACAACATGAAATACATCGAATTCAGCTTGAAGTAGAATTGACATGGTCTCACTTTGGTGAAGCGCAGACCATGCCTGCTTCTCGCCTCTAGCCACACTTTTGTCTCTCATTCTGTATTTTGGAAAGCCACCAAGCCTTAGCAAAAATCATCACAGTTATGCAATGGCATAGACAATGTTTCCAGACTCTGTTTTTCATTAAAATATTAGAAAGGGGATGTGAAGCTGTGGAGGTATTGGTGGCCTGTGTAGAAAGGCAGCCTCTCCTTCTCTCTTCCCCCTTTTTTTTCTATTCTTTTGGTTTGCTATCTAACCTGGATGGACTTCTTCCCAAGCAATGTTCTTCATAGCCCCCCTTACAAAAGCATAATAGCTTATCATAAGAAAGAGACAAATTTGCAATGAAGACAAAGCAAAGCCAGGAGTAATACAGATAGTCACACTGCTACAAACTCACACAGTTACAAACTCATAGTCACACTGTTACAAACTTGTACAATGAGAAATGTGCATGGCTGTGTGTGCTTATAATCCTAGCACTCAGGAAGTTGAACAGGACTGCTAGCTTAACAGTCAGATCCTGCACAAACAATGAAAACAAATAAACTATGTGTATCATCTATATATGCAGTGGTTATAAACCAGAAGCTTGTAGTAAAATAAAAATCTATTTGGATGTTTGGACAGAAAAGCCCAATGCAACTCCAAAAGTACCAACATCAACAATAGATATAGTAGAGGAAAGACTCGGGTCCCTTGATATTTACAAGGGATTTAGTTTGAAAACTCTCTATGGATCTGAAAATCCTTAGATGCTCAAGCCCCAGGAAAAATACAGTTTTCTAAAGAACATGGCACACACACACACACACACACACACACACACACTCACACTCACACTGTTTGCATATCACTGTAGACATTAAATCATATCTAAAAGATGTTACAATATAAATGATATGTAAATAGTTGCTACACCCTAGTGCTATAGAATAGAGACAATTAGAAGAGCCTGTGCTTGCTCAGTTCAGTTCTACCTTTTCCCCCAATCTTCCTTTGACTTTTGGTTGAATCTATGATATAAAAGGCCAATAGCACCCAGTTAAAAGAAATAGAGAATTAATTCAACAGTTTAACAAGCAATACTTCATAAGCCCCATGATTTCTAATTTTTGATCATCATAAGAGAAGATATAGAAGCAAAAGGTGGAGGCGTAAGATGGCCTGACTCCCAGATATGTGACCTGGAACTCTGACTTTGAAGGGCCTCCATGTCTTCATGTCTCTTTTATCCCTCTAGCTGGATGTCCTCACTTTCACAATTCACCTCAAGAAGGATTGCCCAGCATTGAAACAATCACTACAGGATTTCTTTTTCCCACCGATTGTTATAGAGTTTCTCAGACTCCAAGGGAAAAAAAAAATCGGAGGGCAGTGCAGCTATGTGGTGTGATTCCCTGCAACTCTAGGCATCTTGGAGAATCTGTGCACTGGGATACCCACCCTTGCTGATGGGGTATCCTGTCCTCATCCCTGTGTGGCTTCCCATCTGAATCAAGAGCAGCCAGCAGCAGGGCCCTGTTAGTGCACTCAGAGGACTCTTCCTACCTATACATGCCAGCTCTGTGGCTTGAACTGGGTGACCTTGCCACCATGTCTGATTCTTAGTTCAGGAGTTCCCTAAGGGCTCAGCTGTACACTTGACTGAGTTTCTTACTTCCCTATTGATTTTCACAGCCTTGTATGCTGGGGTTTTTGTTTTGTTCTTCATTTGATTCAGTATGCCCATTGCCATTAAATACTTGGTTTTGCCTCATCCACTGAGAATCTGAAAAACTAATAATTTAGGCACTTGCTAAAGCCTGTGAAAAAATTGGCAACAAATCAGAAAAGATGAACTCTAAGCATATGAAGGTTTTCTATTGTTTGGGGATTAATTTTCAGGCATGGGTCAGAACACTAGCGGTTTTCAGCGCTTGTGTCTATTATGGAATTGTCCTGTTTTCTGTATAAGGAGGAGAGCAACAGAATCACCAGCTTCTGCAAACAAGACACTAGATTAGGGATAGCCTTTCTTTTCCTGTCAAAATAGCCCTGATGTCCCCTGCACTTCTCCAAACTGCATGAAGACCAAGAGATCTGGAAGTCTTTTCAGAATTAAAAAATGTCACAGAATGTGGAGATTAAACATCACTATAATCTATGTTGAATCTGGTACTAATGCTGACTCCTACTGAAAGACCTACAGAGAGATAGAGTGTTATTGGGCAGGACCATTCCTACACGGTCTGTTTCTCTTTCTATACACAACTAAAAGCACAGCTTCACAAGGGAATGGACTACTTATACCACTAAATTCAGGGTCCCAGAGCAGTAGGCAACCCTTTAGTCATCAGGTGGGTCCACCTGCCTACCCAGATGGTAATATCCAATCTAAAAATCGTCTACCTCTTCACACATGAAACTAGGAAAGTAACGTTGTCAATAAGTATGTGAACATCTACAAATGGGTAACAGATATTTTTAGCTTGGGGGTGGAGCAGGGTAGGAAATGCATGAGAGAGATTTGAAGCTGAATGTAGCACTTGCAAATCTAAGGAAGAAATCCTACAAAGCTGGGACTTTGCAGTAGACCATTTGACCTCTTTCTTTGGTCTCAGTTTCCCACCAGCAAACATAGACAAAGAGAGCTGAGCTAGCTAAATGAAAGGCAAAGGTAGAGCTGCTGGACATTCAGAGGGACAGGAGCCATGGCATCGCTTAAAGACTCATCCCTCTGGGTCCTGAGCATGCAATTCAGAGCAGAGTTTTCTTCTTGTCCTTGACTTTAGTCTTTGGATAGTGGTCAAATGGTGGAAATATGGTTATCTATGTCTCTGGAAATCAGATATTATGTGGATTCAATAATTGTGTTATCAAATACGGTATCAGTGTAACTAATATATCAAGAATACATCATATCATTGGATTTATTCTATCTGAATGTTATCATTCAGCTCTCTAAGTTTATCTTCAAATAAAAACTACATATGTTGAAATTCTGGCAAGCAATCTCAAGTTGTAGTTGTATATGGCAAGAACAGGGTGTTGACCTTAAGGCACAGTAAAGCAATTCTAATTATCCACAGACATAAGTTTTTAGTTTATTAAATATGAATCATATTAACAATCAATACAAACATAAATAAATCACATTACTTTAATCTCTTTATAACCTTCAGAATTACATCTTTTTCAAGCCAAGCCTGTGTTGATAAAATTTTAAATAATGCCAAACTAAAATAATGGGTTCTAAGTCATGTTATGAGTATGGTTCATATTGAATTGTTAATATTATACTACCCACAGTACCAAATAAAATAATCTTCAAGAGCTATAAATAGCAAAGAGCAATATTTCACCCTCCTAGGGGACAATTTTGCCATTGTCGAGAATGCAAGCTGTAGTATAAATGTATTCTTGTCAATGAGTTATATTTGATAATCCACTTATCTAATGCTTAACTATGTGCAGTCAGTATATGATACTAGAACTTGGTCAGTGTAACATGCCCAAAGTCACACAGCCAGATCACCTGGCTCCTTAGCATTTGGGATGTTCTTGATCTCGATGGGTTGTTGTCATTGTGGTTGCTACCTGCAGTGCTGGCAATGGAAACTCATGGCGTTGCATATGCTAAGCAATGTTTGACCACTGAGCGATGTCCTTGTCTAGCCATATTTAATACAGTTGCAGAGAGTTAGAGCTCACATCTGGGTGTTCTTATGTCTTCCTGTGGCTGTCATGATGTGTCTTTTCAGTGGCTTAGAGTACTACTGACTTACTAAGACTCTGCACTGCTCATGTAAGCTTATCATGTCTTGTGTACCCAATTGACAGTCCACATTATAGAGGACTTGTGAAGACACCATAGGAGGAAGAAAACAAAACAACAAACAAACACAAAAATCAACTCTTTTGTTCTATCCTCAAAATGCCAAAAACTCTAGATGAGCAGATCAAGCTTTTTGATAGGCAGACAATCATCTCATAAGAATGGCAATTTTAGTAATCACAGAGTTACAAATCTCCCCACAACAGACATGGTGGTGTGACCCCAAGTGTTCAAGGCCCAAATCTTCCATGAGTCACACCAAACAAACTGATGACAGATGGTGAACGGCAGGCTAAGCTGTATCACTCTCACATGTACATGCATTTGGATGCATTTGATCCTCTGCAGCTGGACAGCACACCTGGGATGTACACACCATAATGAACAACTGAGCAGAGGAGGGACCCTTCATCAATCTCCTCTGGAAGCCTCCAGAACCCAAAATGCAATGTGACATGTAATTGATTAAGGTCAGAAGAGTCTGTGCCATTCAGAGTTACCTCTAATTTGTTGTATTATTTTAAATCAAGTTTGATCTAGGAAGTGAGTTTAAAATGTACAACTCTTAGGAGAAGTCTGTCTAAGGATACCCTGTCTCTGGGCTGAGAAGACAATAGCCAAGATAGTAATTTTCAACCTTCCCTGCTTCTAGTCTTTAGAAATCTACTCAAGTTACAGGCCTGGCTCAGGCACCCAGCATGTTGTGAGGAGATCAATTCCTGGTGACGTCTTCCAACCTCTGAGAAGAGAGGTTGCAAAGTGCTTTCAAATGTGTCTATTATTTGAGCATGGTTTGGAATGTATGCTTTCCATCACTTTGCACTCCCTTAAATGTATCAGTTTCTTCAAGAACAGAGAGCTCTGACTCTTGCTCTTACTGTGCCTAAAAGCTGTGACACATCCTGTGTACATGCATCAGTCCCCTTTTTATTGCTGTGATAAAACATCATGACCAATACAACTTCTAGAAGGAATGATTTATTTGGGGCTTACAGTTGCAGAGGGTTAGAGTCCATGATGGCAGAGTGGAGGAAGTTGGTGGTGGTTGGCTGGAGCAGTGGAGAACTCACATCGCAAAACACAAACAGGGAGCAAAACACAAACTGGAAATGATTTTAGTATATTGAAGCCTCAAATGTTGCCCTCAGTAGCATACTCCCTCCAACAAAGCCATATTGCTGTATTCTCCGCATATAGCTACCAACTATGCACCAAGCATTCGAATGCCAGACACTTTTGCAGGATATCTCATTCCAACAACCACTACAAATCAAGCCAAATTGATCTGTGGATGATGTGAGCTGTACCATACCCACTACAGCATTGACCCCTGCTCAAAATCCACAGCAGATGGGACATGTCCACAAAAACAGACTGTACGGTGAATGTGTTGGGAATGGCACAAATTCTGGGTATTTGGAGGATGCCATGTGGCCGAGAGCATAGGTCTTTACACACATTCATCTGCATCAATAGACTCAGAGAATTTGGAGGGGGAGGGGACTTAGAATATTCTACCATGCTTGCTAATTCTAGTTGGAGAATCCTATTCAGCTATCTGTTTCTGGGTCTCTTCCATCATTGCGAAGACCTGAACCACCTGGTTCTCACTTATTGCTCTGAGGATCCTGGAGTCAACAATTGCTATTTTATCTCTTTAGCTCTTCCCAACTCTGTTCCTCTGGGCACATAGCCCAACATAGTCATTCCAGGACAGATTTATACTGTGCCTTCTCATTATTATTCTCTACAAGTAGATATACTAGCAGCAAAGGTTAAAAGCTACTCTATACCTAGAGTGTAGTGTAACTGCAGTACCAGTTACTTGGGAGGATGATTTGACTCTAGGAGTTCAAGGTCAGCTTGGGAAACATACTGAATAGAGTCATAGTCTAAAGGAGAAAGGAGAGCAAGAGAAGGAGAAAAGAGAAGGGGAGGAAAGAGGAGAAGGAGAAGAAGGAGAGGAGAAGAAAGGAGGAGATGGAGACGAGGAAGAAAAGCAGGAGGAGGAGGAGAGGGAAGGAGAGTAGATGATACAGAGAGTAAGCTCTGTTGCTGGGGTGGATCTGGAGTAGGCAGTAGGCAGGAGTTCACTGGGACATTTCTGGGTATAATCATGTTGAGATGGTCCAGCACTTAGATCTAGGAGAGTGCATGGGGAAAATACAACTGACAAAACAAATTTCAAACTACTGACATCATGCAGACTTTGTTTATGCCACATCAGTAAGACCAGCTAGGAAAACAAAAGTTGAAAGAACTTGAGCGTCGAGGATGATGCCAAATTACAGCTAGCCTTTTGGTTTTACTCTTTGTTTTATTATCTAAATAACACAATTAAATAATGACTGAAATACAGTGCATTACCTAATTTTCTGCTGATAGGTGATGAATGACCTCCATAGTTTTGCTTACTCAAAACACACCACCCCAAAGTCCTTCCTATATTGTCAGCTCATTTCAAGTATTCCCCAATAGACTGAAAGACATCAATAGACTAAAAGACATCGAAAGATTAAAAGACATAGAATAATTAAATACTAAATAAATACTAATAAATGTCATAAATGTTCCTGGTTATAGGTCCAATGTTCTGCTTAAGTGGGCAAGAGAACTGTTCATGACGTTTCCAGCTGTCCAACATTCTCTGAAGGAACAAGTTCAAGGGTTTAAGATGAAAATCTGATTGCTCCTTGGGAAACATTCACATTTCCAAAGTCATTTTTCTCTAGACAATGGTTGGCTACTCAGGTCCAGCAACCAGGGTAATCAATGGCCAGGAACAAAGTCCAGCTCAGAAAAAACTGAACAGAGCAGGAAAGACAAAATACAGCTCAATCTCCTCAGGCATCGTTTCTGAGATGTTTCCACCACCCCACACCTCCCCCTCCCCGGAGATTCTCTCATCTTCAAGATTTGCAAACAGGGACATAGATAATTCTCTTAAGATCCTTGTGCACCAAGCGGCTGTTGTGCATTATGATACTGAGTTAATGATGGAAAGATGACAACAGGGATGAAAACTCATCCAAGGTTATCTGTAGCATCACATTAAAACGCTTGTGCACAGCCCAGGGAGAAGAACCTGGAAGAGTGGGAACTGTCCAATGCTAAGAGCCAGCTAGTTTTGAAAGTCTAATGCCCAAAGAATTGAATTATTGCATTGTTCAAAGGGCAGAAAACCCTCTTGGGAAATCAAGCATGTAGCTGAAGTGTTTTATTAGGGAAAACACCAGCAGAGTTGAGTCAAGAAATGTTTTCCACTCCATCTGGCCTCATGTTTGTTCTTTATCCCAATTTGAGAAGGAGGCGACCTGATGGTCATCTTTGGAGTCTGGTAATTGTTTTTTTCCATGGGATAAGAGGAAGCCCGGGCAAGACTTTTGTAGAAGGGCTTTCCAGGTAAGTCAGCTACAAGACTGCCCAGTACAGGAGGACTGAAAGAGAGGAGAGAGGAAGCTATCTTGCCCTGGGGTATAAAGTTCAATAGGAACTTGAACAGACTATAGACCACAAAATAAAGCAGCTTCATAGTGGTTATTCATGCTGAGAGAGAAAACGACTCCGAGGGAGCTATGCAAGTTTCTCTGAAATTTCTCCGGTTTCAACAAGCCTAACAGAAAAGGGGGTGGCAAAGAGAAAGGACTCCTGCAGTCTAAATCTCTGCGCTGATCAAGTAGAGGCTAGCTACAAGGTTTTGGTGTTTCCTAAACATAGAAAACACCAACATTGGTGTTATTTGGTAGTATTTGCAGAGAAAACTGTATTTTTCAGAGAGCCCAGCTCTGCAGCAGTTTTCCAGAACTCAACGCCCTCCAACCTCTCCTCTCTGTAAGTTCTCATGCAAGGGCACACCCGGCCTCCATTTTTTTTTTAAACCCGCTTAGCTGAGATCCCACTAAAAACCTAAGTCGTCCTAAAGACCCTGGCCAGTTCCTCGCAAATGATTTCTGCAAGTGGAATGGAGAGGAAGAGTCCAGGGCTGTACAGGTTTGAGGCTACGAGGATGAATGGAATAGAAGGGGACCGTGGCACAAGCTGTAATTGCCTGGCCCAAGGGTCTCAGTTTGCAAGAGTCCGGGAGCAGAAGAACAGAAAAGGGGGTGAAGATGTGGCGATGTGCCCAGGCAGACGGAAAGGCGGCCCTTTGAGTGAGAAGGCGGAGAAAACCAAAGAGCAGGAGCCCTGGAGGAAGTGGGAGAGGAGTAGGAGGAGATAGCAAGGAGGCGGAGGAGAGGCGCGGAGCTTTTAAGCAGAAGGAAGGGCTATGAGAGCAGAAGAAGGGGCGGGACGCAAGGCGTGGCCTCACCGACGCCCCGCCCTCCCCTGGCCCCGCCTCCGAGCCGCCCGCGGCGCTCTGCAAATATGAAGAGACTCTGCAGCGGCGGCAGCAGCGGCCACTGTACCTCCAAGCTGTGCGCGCCGCGGCCGGGGCGGGCCTCGGGACCGGGGCTGGGAGCCAAGGGGCCGGGGCGGGACGCGGAGAGGCTGGGCTGCGGTTCGGAGTCCCGCGCGGACAGGGGCCCGACGGCGCCGAGGGAGCGCGCGCCCCGTCGTCCCGCGCTGCGCCCGCCGGGTATGGGGCGCGCCGCTGCCTGAGGCCGGGCCTGGCGGGCGCCCGCCGGGGGCTGCGGCTGAAGAGCTGAGCGCGCCCCGCACCGGAGTGTCCCGCGCGCGCTATCGGAGGGGACCGAGACGGACTACAGCGAGGCCCAGAGGAGTCCGGAGATGTCCCGTGTGCGCCGCCTTCTGCTCGGATACCTGTTCCCAGCCCTCCTGTTGCATGGTGAGTTCGGGGATGGATGGGTGAGTGTGTGTGTGTGTGTGGGGGGGTGTTCCGGTCCTTCCATCGCCCCGCCGACGACGTCGGGACTCGCGCCCGGTCGCCGGGTGCCCAGTGTGCCTGCTTGCCCATTCCGGCCGGTGAGCAGAGCCCCTTTCCCCCAGCGGCGCCCACTGTGGTTTTTGCCGCTGCAGTGTTCTTTCTGGAAGGATGCGAACCTCGCCCATATATTTTTTATCTCTCATATCCGTAGCTGCACGGCCAAGGGAAAACTTTTTATCCACTCTGAGGTCCTTACCAGCTGTAAACTGTCACAAAATCGCAGGCTTTGCGGTTCCCTTTCCACCGGTGTCAGAGCGCAGGAAGGGCTCTCCGTGAGGTCCTGTCCTTTACGAGACTGTAAAGAGAAAGCTGTGGTGGTTTATAGGGAGGACACGTCTCGCGGGTGTTTGTCTGCCGTCTGAGGACCAGTGTTTGTAGTCTGCCTGCTCCTGGCTCTGCATTGAAGTCTAGTGTGCCGCTGGGTTCCCTGGGCGTAAGGGGGTCTCTTGGTAGCGGATCATGGAAGCCAGACTGAAGGACCTGGATGCCCAGATCCCTCACGCTGGTGTGGGATCAAGTTTTTTCCTGTGCTGCTGGTCCTCCAGGCTGCAGAACCACAGACATCTGCTCTCGAAAGGGGTTCTAGAAATTGCACCGTACAAAATAAGACAATTGCATTGGAAGTGTACAAAGCATGTTTTATGACAGGTGGTTGTTGATCTTTGTGGTAGGCACTAGTGTGATCCTTCTGTTGTCCAGGACAGTAGTCAGACATCTGACATTTCAAAGTGGCTTCACTTCTCTCCTTCCTTAACATCCACTGAAGCCATCGGAACCTGCAGCCGGCCTATTAGGGTCAGGACTGTGGAACAGACCCCCACCTCCACCCTGTGCCCCAGAGAATGAAGGGAAGGGAACTGCAGGCTTCTGGGAGAGGGTACTATTTTCTTTGTAGTCTTTGGAACAGCTTTCGAAGTTCCCCCCCAGGCTTTGTGGACCTGCCGGAGCAATTGATTGCCAAGGTGTATGCTGAGCCCCAGCCATCCCAGATCTTAAACGTCAGAATGGAAGGCTTGCAGTTTCAGGGCAAAGAGAGAGAGAGAGAGAGAGAGAATGTATAATTATAGGGTTGGACTTCTAGGCCCATCTGCTTAGAATTACAGAGCAGTTTTAATCTTTGGCTGAAACATGAAACAAATCAGAGCCAATGAGCAGATCAAACAGCAGCTGCCACACACAAGAGAAAAGAGAGGATGAAACAGGGAAAATTGCCCCCTCGCTGAAAAAAAAAAAACCTGTTGTCTCTGTTGGGGATGGGGGAGATAGTAGTGCTGTCAAAGGAGTTACTTGAAAGTTTCATGTCCATTGACTATTTTGCATGAAAGCATGGCCCGTTGAGCTTCAGGGACCATCTTCACAAATGTACCATAGCTCCACTCTGAGGCTTTTTGCTGCCTCTTGAGGAACAGAGGTTGCTGTGATATGCCTACTCACCAGTCCAACTGAGACAGGAATAGCTGGCAGATAACAAGAGCCCATATATACAAGTGTCCTTTGGTCCATGTAGTCAGAAATCTCCCACACTGAAGTCAGGAGTCTGTGATTTCTCCTTGGGATCTGGAGAAGTTTCCCCACTGGTGCCAGGAGAAGAACAAGACAGAGGAAGTAGCTGCAAGAGGCAGTCTGGGCTGTGAGTAAGTAGGAGCGGAGTCAGAGAGCATGCGTGCGTGTTTATGAAGAGAACTTAAGATAAAAAGGGAGGTTTGAAGAGCTTCATTGGACAACCTGGATAAACTTTCACAGAGTAATGCAACTTCACATTGGGTTTGCAATAATGCAATTATTAAAACAGAAATTGCCCAAAGATCTATCTACTTGGATCCAAGAGGGAGTTGTGGGATCCGGTGCAAGAAGCAAGTGCAAGTAGTTATTCAAGTTTCAAGTGCTCATGGTCTAAGAAAGGTTAACCAGAACTGGTTAGGATAGCATAAAGCATCAGGAGGAATTTGAAATCCTTCCCTGCCACAATTTTTATACAATTAAAGCGTTTTAACAAAATGCGTATTAATCAACTTAACCCCAGGGAATGGCTTGATGAACTACCCCATTTAAGAGATAGGGGTTTTATAGACTTCTAAAACATTCTGTGGCAAAAGCTAGAGCCTGCTCAATTATTTCAATAAAAGAAACAAGTTAGAAGGAAATCCTAGAACGGATGAATGATTTCTTTCCTGATGTGTGTAGGCATTTGATTCGCTAACCATGCGATGCCATTAGACTGTTAATGATAGCAGTTTTGTAGATAAAAGCAAGTGTCGTATGGCTCTAAATGTGCGCGTAGCAACCTTAATACATTTCAGACTGCCTGTATAGAAGATTTGCTGCATGGACCAGTGAGGTTAAAGAGGAAATCACAGAAGGCTTTCTGAAAGACCTGGAGGAGGATGCTGGTGGCAGTGCCATCATGTATGGGATCCAGTCTTTGTTCAGTTCTATAGCCACTTTGATTTCAATTCGTTGGAAGTCACAAGCCACTCTCAACCCCTGTCCGTGAGTAAATGGGCTCTCCCAGGACCGCAGGCGTTCTTGCTTTTATTCTCATGTGACTGTGGATGTAGCTCGAGACCCAAGTTCAAAGTGTGATGCACAGGCGTGTGCCTGTCACGTTGCTTTCCTCCCCCTCAGATTCTGCAAACAACTGCACTTCTTAATCCAAATAAAACCCCTTGAGTGTCACAAAGGTACACAGCTGGCAGCTATCCATTATCACTGCTTTCTCTGCTTAACTGAGAAGGTGCTTACGTTCACATGTCAAATTTTAAAACTCATTCAGCTCTCGACACAGGCTAGCAGGAGGTGTGGAGAACATGGGGGGTAGGAGGGCTACACTGACCTTACAACCAGCACATTTCCATAGCGGAGCAGATGTTGGGAGAGTTGTTTCTCAAACACTGTTTACGTTTGTAGAACCTTTTGACTTCTCAGAGAAGTGGAGACTTTTTCAGTCCTTCCTTTTGATTCAGCTTTATTCTGTCAGATGTTTAGGAGCTGAGGACATGGCTTAGTTGATAAAGGGCTTGCCTTGCAATCAGTGGGGCCTAAATTGATCTCCAGAACCTACATAAGCATATTTGTAATCCCACTGCTGGTGAGGTGAATCAGTCAAGCTAGTCTTCTTGAATAGTGAGAGAGAGAGAGAGAAAGAGAGAGAGGGAAAGAGAGAGAGAGAGATGGTAGTATCTGAGGCTTGACACCTGAGGTTGTATACTGGCTTCCACACACAGGAATATACCCATATGGGCCTACACACAGAAGATAGACAGACACATACACACACACACACACCACACACGCACATATACACAGAGTGGGAGAGGTGAGAGGAAGGGAGGATAGACTTTTAAAAACTGCCAATTGCCAAATCATTCCTTAACCAACAAATTTCAAGAAGACATTGAAATAGAGCCCAATAGTGGTCTTCAAAATGTCATTTTACTGACAGTTGGCTCTGTGACTGAGAAAACATTTTCTTCCCTGTTCCTTTTTCCTCTTTGGGAATCCTGCTCAAAAGAATCACAGTTTGTTTGTATACAATAAGGAGCAAAGACCTTGGACAGATGTTAAATGTTCTCTTGCATCATATGTGGCTGAGCTGTGATTATGAGTGATGTGACCATGTAGCTGCATACTGGTTAGGGACACGTGACAACTGATACAGTCAAAGTGAAACATAAACCATGTCAGAGCAGGGGTAGGAGCTGGCATCCTGGGGCACACAGAACAGGTGTGCCTGAGCTGAAGTGATCCCAGAGGAAACTGCAGGAAGACACCTGCCACCATCTGGCAGGGCTGCATGCTACTGTGTCGTGATTGTATGGTTGCAGGCTATTACTGGGTTCTTCCCAGCTTTGGAGTGACTTACTCTGGAAAATGGAGTGGTCTTCCCTACATATGAGAAAGGATTTAAATGAGAAATCAGTAAGTGTATTCTGTCCTGCGAGTGCTCTCTGGATTTGATTCCTCCAACTAGCCATTGTTCAAAAATGTTTGTCTGCAGGTTCACTGCCAATGTGTGTCACTGCTTACTCGGTGTAGGGCTGAGGAGGGAGCTTTCCCTTTCCTTAAGAATTCCTGAAGAATATCTAGTAGTGATGAAGAAATGACTCTGCGAACCTCAGATTCAGGAGGATGGACAACTGTGGGTCATTGTACTAGTCTGCTTTCAGGAATCCTACATGTGTGACAGACACACACACACACCACAAATATCGCACATAAACACGCACCATATATAGTATACATACATGTCCCCAACATATACATACATCATGCATATAAAACAACATGCATATTGCCTACATACAAATACCATATATAGCACAAAGATCATATCACACACAGGTACCTAAACATACATACCATATGTATATCTGGTATAGATGTCATGGGTATGGTATACCACAAACACCACATACAAGCATGTATTAAAACAAATACCAAACATATATCATATTCACATACTATACACAGTACATATATGTATGCTGTATGAATGTATATCACATATATGTGATATATATCACATCGACAAGAGGACTTGGCTATCTCAGTTCAGCCCATATCCAGTCCAAAGGCCTTGGTAGATATTAAATATGTTCACCTAAATCAAACATAGCCAGAAATTCTAAATATTTTGCTTTATTATTTTTTTCTAAAGGGTAAATATTTTCTGTATGAAGGTTTACAGACAGTGTAAGCAGTCTTTTTTAGTTTTTGTTTGCCACTGGACAGAAGCTTGGAACTAAAACCAAAGTGTGTGTGTGCACCAGGGCCCACATGGTATTTAGCCCTGGTAGCATCTGCAGCATACAAGCTCCTATTCCAGGGCCTGGGAGCTGTGCTGGTGCTTATCTTCCTGTATCCACTTCAAAGCATGCTTTACAGTAATGACTGCTCGTTTAATTGGGCAGGGCGATTTCATGGATAAGTAATTACCTGTAGTTAAGCTAATCAGTCTCATTTTCTGTATCAATGCTAGTGCTGACTTGAGATACCGTACCCCTCTGATTATTGAGGCATACACATTATTTGAAGTAGGGAAATCTGCAAAATGAGTTGAGAAAATGATCCTTCTGAACCCTCTGCCCAGAGAAAATATTGCTAATGTGTTAATATTACATTTATTTACTTTTTAAAATTAAGCTTTAAGTATTAGAGTACAACTCTCGAGGCTGACCTGACCAAAGTTTAGTTCAGACCCAAGTGTGCTTGAAAAGTATTGTTTTCCAGTGAATGTTGCATTGTGTTATCTATAAAATGCCTTAGAAGAAATTTCTTCCCAGTAGGTCTACATAGGCATGTGGAAACCAGAATCTGTAGGTAATTGAGTTCTTAAAATATTGAAAAATCAAGGATTTAGCCCCATATACTTTTCATAAGTCACCAATGATCTTTGTATAAGAAAGAACCCAATAGACGATTGTTATTTAGAACTTTGCTGAGTAAACGAATGTTGTCTCTGAGAATGTGAGCACCGCTGCCTCCCTCTCTTCCATCTCTTCAAGGATCTTCTTTAGTTTCTCAGTGGCCTGGCTTGCTCCTGAGAGCACCGTGGGTTTAGGGAGGGGATGTGTGGGTGACAGTAGACGTCCCAGCTCCATCTTTCCCCGTGAAAGCTCTGTTAAGTACCACGTTCCAAGAGTGTGACCTATGCTTTCAAGTGACGTAAGAGCTGGACACTTTGACATCTGATATTTGGAGTACAAACTTGAGGGTAACCCAACCTCGTGCTTCCTCTTATTCAAACAAATCTGGGTTTTCTTTGCTATTGTTGGGTATTCCTACTGTCTGAGTAGCTGACTGCTGTATGTTAGTGGATAAGACCATAGCAAAATCTAGGATTTCTGAGTGCAGTAATTCACCTTCCTGTTTAGGGGCATCACTCATGCTTCTATCCCTGTGCACACAGTCCATACAGAATTCCAAGGTCTGTGTAATATTCAGAATGTAGTAACCTATAAATGCGTAACCTCACGGAACTTATTTTTTTTCAATAAGTGAACAATTTCTTTCCTGACTTTTACATTACTCCCTCCCTCCTTTAAAAGAACCCACCCTTTTGCAATAATGATTTTATTTGAGTCCAGGCCATGCTTGAGATCATTTTTCTGGAAAAGTTCTTTGATAACTTACTCAGAATTCCCCTGGATTGAGAACAGTGATAGGAGCTTTCCTGTCAATGGGTGCTGTGGCCAACTAGTCACAGATTTACCTCAGATTATCCCTGTGCCTCAGTGGTAATAGCAGTTGACTAAATGAGGCAATGTTTCTTTTTTTTTTTTTTTTTTTAGGTTTTTCGAGACAGGGTTTCTCTGTGTAGCTCTGGCTGTCCTGGACTCACTCTGTAGACCAGGCTGGCCTCGAACTCAGAAATCCACCTGCCTCTGCGAGGCAATGTTTCTGAAAAGTGAATTGTCAAGTGTTGTGTGACCACAACGTCCCCTGGGTTGACCAGAAGTCTAAGGCTGGGCTCCTTGACTGGCACATCAAGGCTGTGCCTTGAAAAAGAGGTGTAAGAATGTTGGCTTTAGCTTCTCCCAAAAATGAAATTGGTACATCATATAAGCTTCCAATTCCTAGACATCAAACAGAAGTAGCATTTAAAAGAAGGACATCCATATTTTTTATATTGGCAAAAAGAAAAAAAACAACAAAAAAACCCACAACCCAGAGATGGTTTTATCCACCTGCAAAGAGAAAGAAGACAAAACCCACTACTATACTTAAGGCATAGTATGCTCCTCAAGGGTTTATGTGTAGAAAGCTGTGTAATGATTCAAGATAGTGGAACCTGGAAAAGGTGAAACCTAAGCCAGGCTGAGTTGGTACATGCCTGTAATCACAGTTTCTTGAAATCTCCAAAGACTACAAGGAGAATTACAGAGTGAGTTCAAGGACAGCCCAGGCAACTTAGTGAGATCCTGTAAAAAGGGCTGGGGATGGGGATGTAACTCAGGAGTGAAAGGCTTGCTTAGCATGTGTAAAGCTCTAGGCTTGCTCAGTCCCCACAGCTGCTCCTCTTTCCCCCAAACTGGGGCCCAGTGGGAAGTGATTAAGTCACTGGAGACACTGCTCTTGGGAAGAATTACCCTGATCTTGGGGAACAAGTGGCTGTAACAGATCCTTGGCCCCTACCTGCTTTTGAGCGTACTCCCATCACACTCCCATGAGGCATGCTGGGATCAGCACAGTGTGAAGAGTCACAACCCCCAGTAAAGCCAAGCAACAGTCAGTGTCATACTTTGTATTTGAAAAGAAACTTAATTTAAAAAAATGCTAGCCTTAGGTAGCTTCCTTTAACTATGGGAAATAAATGAAGACAATTATTAACACATAAATTTACTGTCACACCTGTTGAGTTGTCTCCATCTGCTGGTCATGTGTTCCCTGGCTGAAATGGCTGCTTCACCACCTGGCTAAGATGTGTTCATGACCGACAGCCACATCCTAGGTTGGCGTATGTCTCCTACTTTCCAATGATTTCCATAATGAATTTTATTTTTCTTGCCACCTGCTAAGAACACAAGCATAACTTTCCTTCCCTGTGTGACACCATTCTTTTGAATGGCCCGTGGAGATACTACCCATCACTCCTGCCTCTGCCTGTGAGGGCCTGGCTGTATTCCCAGAGTCCTCCTTAATCGTCTGTACCCATTTCCTATCCAGACTGCTAAGTCAACAACATTTACTTTAATTCATATTTGTACTTCCTGCTTCTAAAATACACAAATAGTTGATCGGTATTTGTCAAGTTGATCGGTATTGGTTAAGCTGATTGGTGCATGTCAACAATCACATACCTGGCGCTCTGTGTTCTTCTTTGGAATCCCTGTAGAACGCAGGCTGCCAGCCCTAGCCTTCTCTCTCTTCTTGTTCAGAATAGCTAATAGATTGCTGGCTGCCAGCCCCACTCTTTGCTTTCTTCTTCAGAATCATAAAATGTTGTCTGCCAGCCCAAGCTTAATTTTGAGTACTTCGTTCTCCTCAGAGCTCAGAGGGAGGCCAGCTGTGGACCACCATTATTTTAACTGTTTTTTAGGAGAGACTTTTTGAGATTGGTATAAGAATGTTATTATTATTGAATAGTGTTAACGGTATATGGAAGGCACTGTGCTAAATTAGGCCCAGCCCAAGAGGAATGGGCTCATTGCACACAAGTGGACTGAAGCTCAGAGAGGTTGAGTTCATCAGCCTATAGTGTATTTCAGCAACCACAAGATGTCTTCCCTCCCTCTTTTTCTACTTTAAGATCTCTGTGGTGACTGGTACTACTGATGGGAGTCACAGTCTCTTTGGTCTGCAAGTAGTAGTAAAGAACATTAATGTGCTCTGCCAACTGAGCTAAAGTCCTGATCCATGACATTGTTCTTGCCTTTGGCAACTTGGTCACAACTGCTCCTCATATCTCCACGCTTGTTTCCTGTGTGGGTATCTTGCACTCCTTATTTTGAGTTTATTTAGAGCAGACTGGTTTTGAAAATCAAAAGAGTAAACTATTGAGTCAGCATACATGCCTTCGTCCATAACCAACTGATGACTCTGAGACTAAGGAGAAAAGGTACTGTGAAGGGAAACCGTGTCTTCCAATAGAGCAAGGGGTGTTAATTTGTCCTCAGTGGGGCAAATATTTATTGTGGGAAGAATAACTGCAATGCCATAGTTTCTCACCCAACGTGGGTTGATGGCTTGGACATGAGAATACCCACAAAAACATGAAGGCTGTGTTTGTGTTTTGTGGTCAAGACACGTGAAGAGCCAACATTTGCCACCAAAGACCAGAAACTTGCCAACTCTCCTTGAACAGATGAACGTCGGAGCCATCGGAGGCTGCTGTGAATGATTCATGGGCATTGTTAAAGCATGATGTCATTGGTAGAGCCAAGTGTTTTGTCGCTGGTAATAAAATAACGATGCATCTCAGGCACCATGGAAGTCTTGAGTTGAATAAAATCCTGCAGGCAGCAAATCGAGTTTCAAAGGAATTTGCACATCAAGCTTTAGAACAAAATTTGGTCATCCCTGAGATATTGGCATCTTTATTGAATGCCTGGAGTCACATTTCAAGTAGAATCCTCTCCTGTTCTCTCATGCCTTAGGTCTTTAATTACAGTCTATTAGAAGCTAGCCACATTATAATTGATTATATTATCGATCCACTAGATAATGAATTGTATTACATTTTGTTCTTTGATTGCCTAACAAGGAATGGGGCTTGTTTACTGTCATCAGGATAATTATAGCTATTGGAGTTGGTAGAGGTGCAGTGAATGGCACTTTTATCCTCTGTATTAGTTTACAACCAAATGAAAGATCAAAAGATGTCAGACAAATAGGTATTAAATGATCAGAGTTATACTAAATGCTCCATGAGAGCACATGCTGTAGATGATGTCCATCACAGAATTGCCAGTAGTTCACTCCTGACTTGTCTTGGCCCTTTCTCATGTGCATGTGTGTGTGTGTGTGTGTGTGTGTGTGTGTGTTGTTGGGTATGCTGTTGTGTTAGCAGGTGATGATTAGAGAAGAAAACAAAGGTCTGAGATCAGCAAGCTTGCTTTTTCCTCCACTGCCCAGGCCGCCCGTCTGGAATATACATGTGAGAGGAAATGTAATGTTAGGAGAATCACTGGAGGAAGCTTCCCTGGGCTATGGAGACCCTCGCTACATAACAATGACTGTGAATAATGATGTCACAATATGGCTATAATAATGATAGCAATTGCCTGTTTTTATTATTCTCTGCAAGCAGCTCAGGTCAAAAGCAGTGGTCTTAGCCTTAAACTGAGCACCACATGTATTAGCAATGTTTGTATCACCATGATCACAATATCTGACAACAAAGAATACTTTCATTCTGGCTTCTTCTTTCAGAGAATTCAGTCCACCATGGCAGGGAAGGCAGGTAATGGTAGAGTAGTTCAGCTCATGGTGGTGGGGTCATGTGACAGGTGCTTTTTACTTTAAGATGAGCCAGAAAGCAGAGAGCACTAGAACGAGAGCCAGGGCTATAGCCTTCCAATGCCTATCCCCAGTGACCTACTTCTCCCTGTGAGGCTCTACCCAGAAAGCTTCCCAAAATAATGCTCCTAGATAGGGAACAAACATTTCAAACCATAAGCCTGTAGGGGGACACTCCACTTTCAAACCATAATGTATCACCATCAACTTATGTCAAGAATCTCTTACTCTGGTTTTATTTGTTGAATAGAGCCCATATGTGTCTTAAATTCATGTCTCCCAACTATGTTTGAATATTGCAAAGAAGAAGAAGAGGAGGAGGAGGAAGAAGAGGAGGAGGAAGAGGAGGAGGAAGAGGAGGAGGAGGAAGAAGAAGAAGAAGAAGAAGAAGAAGAAGGAAGAGGAAGAGGAAGAGGAAGAGGAAGAGGAAGAAGAAGAAGCAGAAGCAGCAGCAGCAGCAGCAGCAGCTCTGTCAACAAAGCAGCATTTTACAAAGGGAACCATGAGAGTTCATATTCAGAGACATATATCTTCTAACTGCTGGGACTGTGCGCCGACAACTCATTCCATCCTTTCAGTGTTTGAGACACTGGGAGCAGATATCTATCTGAATATGAGCAACCTGCAAGTTCTAGGGTGCTTCCACAATGCCCTTGATAACAACTATTGGACTTCATTACTTAAAAGGCCCTACCATTTCTTAATATCAAATCTGGAAGCCAAGATTCTAATTCATAAGCCCTTAGATAAACCACAACAAGGGCATCCATCTGGAGTCTGTGAGGGCCAGAAAATATGAGACTCAGTGCAAGCATATGAGAGGCTAGCCAAGGAGCAGGTCCCAGCCAGGAATTTGAGAGCTGTCTCCTGGCCGTTTCTCTTTCCACATCGGCCAGGCTGTGTTTTTCAACACTGTTGATCTCTTTGCCCTTGTTATTTCTCACCTAACTATGTCAGCGTGGGAAGGTACCCTGTCCCTCCTCTGTCTTCATCTCCACCTCATTTTCAGTGCTTCTAGAACATGCCTTTCTGAACTGACCTTGTGAGGTTCATTCAGGGCTCTACCACACAGGTGCTTGTGAATATGTTAAAAAAAAACAAACAAACAAAAAAAAAAAAACAACTAGGTAAATGTACCTGAACCTTGGCTTTGCAAAGAACTAGCTGGGTGGCCCCAAGGAAGCTAGGTTCTGATTCTCACAGGCATCCATTTCCACCTGGGAAAGGATCTCCTAGAGGGTTCCACACTCTGGCATGGGAGTTCCAAAGGAGGAAGCACAGTGCACAGCCTGGTGGAGTGGGCACGCTTTTCCCACTACTGTCACTCCCAGTTGCAGACAGAACCGTCTATCTGACTCACACCAAGGGCTGCAGATTTGCTTACTTTCTGCTCTTGCTTTTCCAGGGCTGGGAGAGGGCTCAGCCCTCCTTCATCCAGACAGCAGATCACACCCTCGGTCCTTAGAGAAAAGCGCCTGGAGGGCTTTCAAGGAGTCGCAGTGTCATCATATGCTCAAGCATCTCCACAATGGTGCACGGATCACGGTGCAGATGCCCCCGACCATCGAGGGCCACTGGGTGTCCACAGGGTAAGAGCTGGATGATTTGAGACAGGAAATGCAGAGAGCAACTGGGAGCAGGGCCTGAGGAAGACCCTCTGATGGGTTTAGATGCTAGCTTTGCATCTAAATAATCGACAGGAAGGGAGAACCAGGCAGCTCTCAGAAATTATGGTTGGTTATGCAAACAGAACTAGGAGCTGTAGAAATCTTACTCCGAAGCAGCAATGGTATCACAGCACTGCTAACTACACAGTATGAGTGAATAGATCCTTGTTTACTGAACTCTGTGGGACCACTCGTGTATAAAGAGAAACCATTAGCAAGTGAAATTAAGCATCTGCGTTTCACCAACCCTGAAACCTGACTGCAAAGCTTCTTCTGGTCTAAATATTCTCGCCATATTCTGGTAACTTAATCTATGGTTTCAGGGCACAGAGAGTAAGTTAAGAGCTGCCTTTACTAGCCAGTTCTTAGATTCTTTTCTGTGCTGTGAAGCTGAGATTTATCCTAGTTTGAGCTCTGGCTTATCTTCCATTAGAGCTTTTAAAAATAGCCTAGAGGCGGATCAGCGATTTTCTTTCTACCCATTAAATTGTTGCACATTAACAAGACTAACTGGGATCTGATGACGTCTCCCTATGCACAGTTCCTGGGATATGGAGAGCAGTCCCCAGAGACCTTCTGGGAATAACTCAACACATATGGACATAAGACAAAGAAAACCTATAAAATGATGAAATTGATTTTTTTTAAAAAAATGGGGTCTCTTAAAATGACTGTGATAAACTCTTTGTAGATACATTTTAAATGTGAAATTATAACTTGAAAATGATCATTCATTAGGTGGCTGCTGTGTGGCCAGCAGTTTTATATATTTTGTGTTTATAGCTCAAACAGACTTGGTCTGTATTGTCGTAGATTTTGCAGATGGACCCAGAGGAGCAGGGGCACAATGACAGCAGGAGAGTGTGAGAGAGCCTTGCTTTAGAATCAGGATGGGCCCTGAAAGTCTAGCTTCTTCCTGCAGGAAGAGTTATCTACGTAGAGAAAGCAGCAAAGTTATGGCTGGATATAGAATGGGTACGGCTTGACCAGCCAGGACCCCACTGATCCCAGCCCTGTAACCTAGCTCCCTGTGTGTAGGGTGACCCTGAGCTATCTTGAACTCCTTTAGTTCAAGTCTAACCTTGAACTCCCGAGTTAAATGTTTCTCCTATTAAACCTCTGGGAGAGCAAGACTACAGGTATGTGCCACTGTGTCCAGGTTACAGGTATTCTAATCTAAGAAAACTTGGAAGGATTGCTTAAGATAGGATCCAGATTTATTAAAGGGCCCTGCAGCAATTCTGTGGCAAATACACGGGAGCAGCTGTAGGCTGGGAGTGATCCTTGAGAGATGCGCACACTTCTGGCTAGAGCTGATGGTGGCTGGAGTGAATGGCTGGGTCTGAGATGCACGGAGTTCAGGAGGCAGAGCCCACAGACCGTTGATGTTGAGATTAAAAGGAAATGATCAAAAGAAAACAATGAAAAAGGAGAGCTCTTCCCACCTCTGCTGACCTCTGTTGCTGAATACCCTCAACTCCAGTTCCTTTGGGTCAGAAGCCTAAGGTGGCCTTTGCCCCTTCCTTCTGCCTCCCATGACCAGTGCTCAAAGGACTGTGTTTTACATCCACAAGACATTGTTTAACATTAATGAATGCATTTACATAACAAAAAGTACCCATATTAAGTAGTAGTTATCCCTCATCAGTTTGCCAACTAAAAGTCCAAGTTGTTGTCAGCTTTGGGAAGCACCTGTGCTTTGGATGGCATCCCAGTTGCTTGATTTAGACATGCTGGCAGCTCTGCTCATGGTTGTTCATGAGCAGAGGAAGAATTCTGATGAGCCAAGAGTTCTAACTGGAAAGACCAGGGTCTAAAAAGCTTCACGGACAAACTCTGGGCAGTGATTCAAGAGTCCCTGCCTCCACTGGTACAGGCTACGCTGTGTCCATATGGATTGGTGGCAAACCATGTGAGAATGTCCCTGAGCCCGTCAAGCTATTTTTCTCCATAGGACTCAGTCACAGAGTTTCTGGCTTGGAAGCCTAGCATTTATCTAAGGGCATTCCTCCCTTGTCAGTCAACACAAACCAAAGGAATCCTGGTCTCTCTTATTATGTTAACTTTGCTTCCATTTAACTGTCTCTTAATGTTTTTTCCCACTGAGAGGATAAAACTTTTGAGTAGATAGAAGGGCAGACTTCCATTTCTGCCAAGATTCCATTTCGGAACAAAGGACATCTCGTACCAGCCTAGACAAGGTCCCTAATTTGAAGTATTCATGAGTCTAGTTGTTCTTTATCTACCAGGTGGGTGTTCCTTGTATAGGCCAGCAGCACACTGTTCCCTCTTATCCAGAGAGAGGGAGTTTCCCTAAAGGGGCCTCTGCATCTCCTCACATACAGTGAGTGAAAACCTTTTAGAAGAGAGTAGTTAGGGTCAGTCACTGAAGCTGTGTTGCCTAGATTCACGGTCAGGCTCATGTGATCTTGTACATGTCTCCTCATCTTTTGTCTCGATTTCCTCAGAGGTGGATGGATGGTAATCATACACAGTACTTAGGCTACTGTCAAGATACAATACATTGACATTTGTAAAGGACATAGAACACAGTTCTTTTTACTGTGATGACTTGCCATGTCCTCCACATGGTGTTGGATTCATCAAGCTCTTCCCCTGTTCTTGTCTTCAACAGCTGTGAAGTAAGGTCAGGTCCGGAGTTCATCACAAGGTCTTACAGATTCTACAACAACAATACCTTCAAGGCCTACCAGTTTTATTATGGCAGCAACCGATGTACAAATCCCACCTATACCCTCATCATCCGAGGCAAGATCCGGCTTCGTCAGGCGTCCTGGATCATCCGTGGGGGCACTGAGGCTGACTACCAGCTTCATGGCGTCCAAGTCATCTGCCACACAGAGGCAGTTGCTGAACAACTCAGCCGACTGGTGAACCGAACTTGCCCGGGCTTCCTGGCTCCTGGTGGTGCCTGGGTACAGGACGTAGCCTATGACCTGTGGCAGGAGGAGAGTAGCCATGAGTGCACCAAGGCTGTGAACTTTGCCATGCATGAGCTGCAGCTCATCCGTGTAGAGAAGCAGTATCCCCACCATAGCCTGGACCACCTGGTAGAGGAGCTCTTCCTGGGCGACATCCACACTGACGCTACCCAGAGGGTGTTCTACCGGCCATCCAGTTACCAGCCTCCCCTGCAGAACGCCAAGGTACTCGCCTCGCCACAGAGCCCTCTCGAGTCTGTATCTCCTTGACTAAGTAAAATAGGGCCACAGGGCATGTCGGAGAGATCCCGGGAACCTGAGGAATGTAGGGTTCTACCTCATAGAGGAGGTGTCTCTAGAAAGCAAAAGGAAAAGTGTGGAAGGCTGGGAAGGGATATGTAACCGGGAGCTCAGGGCTGCCACCCGCGTGTTTCGTGTTCTGGGGAGTAGTTGTGATGCCTGTTAACAATAACTCCAACATGACAGAAGCTCTGAGAGCCCAGAGGATAGCATGAGGGTACTATGACCACCACACTGGGAAAGACACTGACATTGGAGCAGCAGCACACCCTGACATTGGAGATGGTGGAAGGAACAGTGTCCTATTGGGACAGTAGCATGCTGTTCCATAGGACCTTAGACTTCCCTGTGGTCATTTACCTATTCCTGCTTCCAGGATGCCAATGGCTTCCTGAGACACACTCTCATGGGTCAGGTGCCCTTGTTATATACTTGGTGAATTTCAATGCCAACACTTGAACTTAATCTCTTTCTTCAAGACCCATCTTCCCTTTTTATTAAATGACTGCGATTAGAAGGGGGATGAAGGAGGGCAGGAAGCAATTAAATCTTAGGATTCTAATTATTAGAGTTATGTTCTAGCAGTATTTGGAATTCACAAGATGTTTCCTCCCCAATGCTCCAAATCATGTCAGTTAATGTTTTGTGGTCTGGACTTGGGCGAGCAGACAGATTCAAGCCTGTAGTCAGGGAGTTTTCACTATAGTGTCCACCACTCATGCTAGTTGGCCTTGGCAGAACATAGCTAAGAAGAGTGGGCGTGGTTGACTTTTCTTCATTAATTAAAGCCTTCTTCATAGGTCCCTCTGAGTTTATTCATCACTAATCAGGTCATCTCAGGTACTTCTCTGCTGGAGACGGTGCAGGGCTGCCTTTCTTTCCATCTGCCATTGTAAGCTCATATAACAGAGCTTTACTAAATAATCATCTTTATTAAAACTGTGAAAATTATGTCCTGTGTGCAAGGTGATGCCTCATGGAGGTCCAGCGCACACAAGCCCGGGACTGCCTTAGGTTATGCTGCATTGCTGTGGACAGCTTACCAGCAGGACCCAGCAGGGCTCCTGTGGCTTCCTTCCCACATGGAGAAGGAGGAGGAAGGTCCACTGTGCTTTGTCCTTATGTTCAGAAGCACCAAGAGGCAGGGGAAGCTGTGGTACTCAAGGAAGGCCTCGTATCCTCTTACCGTGATGGGCAAGGGGCCTAAAGCTCCATCCATTCATGGTATTGGAACCGCTTAACAGGATGCTGCCTGCTGTTGGAGGCATGGTTCTAGGCTAGGCTAAAGTAGATCTTTTAGAAAAGCAGGTAAGGACTGTCGGCTTCTGGTTCTGTTCTGAGTACTGCCTGGCACCATCTATACCCTGCAGTGAGCTTCACAGATGCATGTCATCTTGCTTAGAAATGGAATAGAAATGAAGGAAGGGAAGGGGATTTCACACCTACATGTGAGGTGTCCTTTGAGTAAAGAATGACTTCATGTGGTCTGAGTTGTCCACCAACTCCCCCTTAGCCAGGAACACGCCCCTGTTCTGTTGCTCCAAACCATTATGGCAGTCTGTCAAGCAGGCAGGGCCATTGTCATTCCCTGCTCCTCTTCCAGTGGGAACAGCCGTATGCCTGGTATGTAAGCTCAAGACTAATTCTAGCACTCAAGAGGCTGAGGCAGAATTGCTGAGAGGCATGCCTGGGCTACATAGTAAGATAGTACCAGGGCCAGCCTGAGCTACAGTATAAGACATTGTCTTGAAGTCAAACAATAAAACAAAACAAAAACAACAAAAACCCATCCCCTCAATAGTCATGGGTAGAGTCAGGTCAGGCTGTCTGCCCCTTACCTAACCTTGTGCTACTGTTTGCATGCCCAGGGCCAGGTTCTGTTTCCTTGCCAGCATGTGCCCACTTGGGTTCTTTGATGTCTTAAGCTCCTTTTAAGTGCCAGAAGGAGGAGAATTAGTTTTGTTTCCTGTTTCCCACCTCCCCTTTCTTACATGAATCTCTTCCCCACTTTCTCTGCCGTTCCTCCAGGGTATGAAGGTTTCTAGGTGAGCCACTTACCTATGGTCCTCAGTCCAGGTTGGGAGGCTAGTGTTCCTTCCTGGTGAGAGGTCAGAGCCTGACTGGCTTGTGACTCCTGGGGGTGGGGAAGAATGTCTTCAGAGCCAGTTATCCTGGCCTGGCATGGGACTGCAGGGTGATAGGCATGATGCTGACCTTCTCTAGGGCAGTTTTTATTTCTAAACAGTTAAAAGATTTTCTTGAACTCTGGATAAATTGGCAAGCATGTGGAATTTGGAAATGGGAGCCAGTCCTAGTACACAGCTGTCCTGCTGGCATCAGCTGGGGTCAAGTGTTCCTGTCCTGACCCCTTAGCGGCCCTGTACTTCTTTCCTTTACAATGGAGGTACTACACAGATGTTGTCCATCCTGTCTCCCTTGAGCTGGAGAGAGGAACCCTTCTTCTGGCTGACAGCTCCTACAGAAATGAAGATTTCTGGCTGGAGAGTGTACAAGCACTATCTGCGGCCATAAGACACTTCCTCCTGTCTTCTCCTCCCTTCTCTGATTAGGCAGTTGTGGGAGCATTTATCTAGATTCTCAAGAATCAGACTCCTTAAACCCCAGGTCCAAATCCAAGATTCCAGAAGCATGAATGGTGGAAAGAATTTGAGGAAGTGAGGTTTATCTAGAACATTCTTCATAAAAGGGATAAGGGGAAGACCAGCATATGTAAAGTGATCTCATTTGTGTGAAACTAATGCTTGCAAGAGGGTGTGAAGAGGAGGAATTTAGCAATGGATTCCTAGGAAGGGTAGGGGTGACAAGACTGAGGTTTCCTTTAGGTACCTTTTGTAATTTGTACCATGGTCTTGCAGAACCTAATCACCATTGCCAGGGAAAATTGAAATTCAAGAAAAGAAAAGAAATCCCAGCTAGGCATCATAAGGAATAGTGAAACCACAGATAAAGTTGGTAGCCACTGGGAGGAAGGCTTAGGCTCCTCCCCTGGCTCAGCAAGACCTATGCTTGGGACCACTGTGGCTGCTCAGCCAGGATGGTTGTAAGACTATAAGACCACTGGGTTCAGCAGCTGAAAGGACCCATTCTTTTCTTGTTATCCTTTGCCTTGTACCGCTTGGCATTGGTGCATAGTGATGCCCCTCAGGAAGTTTTTAGATCCTTCCCCAAGACAGCTAGGAGAAAGTGAGTGGACTTGGCCAATATCTTTCTAGACACTGGACGTGGTAAAGCCCAGTTGCTTGTGCCCATGGGACATTCCAGCAGCAGGTTGTTTGGGCTGGTTGTGTCTGTCTAGCCCAGGACAGGAAGCAACTGGGAGAGAGTTTCTTCAAAGAGTACACACGCCTGTGCAGGGGTCCTGAAATCTCTAGCTTTGAACTTGTTGCCTCCCCTAATTGCTGGTCCATGGAGACCTGGCTGAAACTTAGTTTAACGCTAAATTGAGTTTGAAACCACTAGTCTTAGCCCCTGTGGAAACAGGACACCATGTAAAAATAGAAACTTCAAGGCAGCCTGTTTTTCTAGGCTTTATGCAGCTTGGCTCTAAGACTCTGAGTCCTTTGGCAAATAAGAGCTGTTTGCAGACTCAGGTGTGTGGGGATTTCTTTCAGAAGGAAATTGGCTACTCTTCCTTAAGAAAAATCTAGGTGGCCTAAAATAACCCCTAAGAAGATGCTCCGAGTGGGAGTTTTAACCCCAGCACAGTACCGTCCTCTGCCTTGATCCAAGAGAGCCGTATAGTTGGAATGTACACACAGTTCATTCACGCAGTGATAGACTCACATGATTATCAAAAGCAAATAATGGCCAAGAGCCTTGGAAATGGCAAGAGTTTTAAGCTGATGGAGTTGCTCGTTTCTCCAAAATCCTCTACAGATCCATCCACAGGGTTGTAAAGCAAAAGGATTGTCTAAAAGTAACCCCCGGGCATTGTGTGTCTTAAATATTCTGGCCTAGCAAACTTGTTCCTGCAGCTGCCTGCAGGTGGGAGGGAGGACATGAGACCTTCACAGCACCTGACCCTGACAGAAAGAGGGATCAGAGCTCTGACACACTCTCCAGTTCTACAGAAACTCCCAGGCTAGGAACCAGCATCAGTTTGTAATTCAGAGTCTTGTTTGAGGATGGTGGCTTTCATCGTCTGTAGGCATTGGTTCCAAGACCCCACAGACATAAAAAAAACAAAAAACCCAGCTCAAGTCCTATGATGGTGTAATGTGTGCATGGAAACTCTGTATACCTCTCTCTATATACATCTCTAGTGGACTTACAGTGTCTAAGAGAGCCAGAGTCTATATATATGCCTGTTACACTGTATCCTTCAGGATACAGCAAGCAGAAACACTTACAGGTTTAGTACAGGTACAGTGTTTCTCCCTTGGTACTTTGATCTGAATTTAGATGTATCCTCAGATAAAAATCTATTCATGGGGAGGGCTGACTATGTGTGAAAAGGGCAGTGATCTGTGGAACTTCCTGGCATTAGTGACATCAGAGGGAGTGGAACAGGTGGTCATAGGCAGTAGACTTTTTCAGCCCATTGCTGCTGCAGACTAGGTTTGTTATTAGTTCCTTGAGCATATGCTATGGGACTCCTGGGTAATGGGACAGGACACTAGCTCAGAGAAAGGACAGGGTGCTTTGGTGGAAGGACCCTGTGTGCTTTCTCTTCCGCCAGAGTGGGAAAAGGATAGGACACAGCAGAGATGATTGGAGATGGATGTGGTGGTGCACAGCTGAAGGTTTGGGGTAGAGCATGGCCTGAACGTTTTCAGGCCATTCTTAGGTAAATTTTCCTAAAGAATATTCTTCCCATTTTGAGCCGAGTGTTCACTAGACAGCAGATGCTGCATGGTGTATATATGGACAGGGCGCTGGCAGTTGGGATTTCTTACTTGGTTTTAAACATCATACCATGGCTGTGCTACAGTACTGCTGCCACGCCCTGATTGCTGATATAGATCTTGTTATTTCTTGACTCCTCCAGAGGATTTTGGCAGACAAACAGGCATGCAGGGTTGCTTTATTTAAGGAGTTAGCAGGCTAGGAAAGATTTGTTGTCAAGGACAATGCAAGCGGTAAACATTTCATCCCTTAAAAGGCAAAAACACTGAGAGGCCAGAGTGAAACCCCCAAGAAGCAGGAAATTGGCCATTTAAAAAGTATGTCTCAGCAGCTAGGGAGAGAGGAGGGGAGCAAGCAGGAAACGTCCTCTGTGAACCAGTGAAGTCATCCTGGCCCCTTTAAGGGATCAAAATGAACCAGAGGTCATAGGTTACCTGAATCCAATTCTAAATTTATTCATTACATTTATTTGTTTACTTTGTGTGTATATGCACATACAGAGCTTTGCAGCAAGTGTCCTAATCTACTGAGCCATCTTCTTGACTCTGAATCTGTCTCCAGAAAGCACTGAAAGATACTCCTCCCATAGACAGCATCTCTCCTGATTGATAAATATGACTTTCATTATTCAGCTCCTTAAATATCCTATGGTACTTTCTCCCTATCAGTTTGTCCATCAGGAGGCTCATCGGCTCAGCAGTGTTCTGCCAAGGGACCTAGGGAATGCTGAGGGGGAGCTCTCTGGTCTTGGCCTGAAAGGACTATTGCGGAAGCCAGATCATCTGGAACAGAAATGTCACCCAGCACACAGCAAATTGCCATTGTAAGAGCATTCACTGTAGACTTACGGCTACCCTGGGCTTCTCTATGAGAATCATGAGTACTTTTTTTATCCAATGCAGCAAAGCCTTAGGAAAGGAAGTTTCCATCTTCTCCTCCCATTTCTCTCCTTGAACAAAACGTTTAGCCAAGAATTGCTGCTTTGAAGGCCTGTGCTTTGCCCAGCCTGCTACTCGAATTGATCTTTCACAAGATCTTCTCAAGTAATTTCTTCCATTCTGGGAAGCCCATGGAAACAAGTGGGCACTGTCAGCAGATGCTGTTGACCAACCCTCCCGAAATAAATGTTGGCAGGAAACAGGAGAAGTCTGAAGAGCCCCCATCCGTCATCAGCCTTAGAGCCCTTTTCCATGGGGCTGCAGTCCTTATTGAGGGGACATTTGCTGTTTGCAGAACCTCAAGCCTGAGAGCTGAATAAGTTGGAGGTAGTGCTCCATAAGCCCTAGGATTGAATTAGAGGCCTAAGACTGCTTTAAGTTTGTGAGGTCATCTGGCCCAAGATACTCTCTCTCTCTCTTTATGCACCTTGGTTACCCAGGCTGGAAAATATGCCAACATTCTCATTAAACTTAAGACATAGATAGATGTACTTGAATACCTTAGAATCCCATATCCTTATGCACAGGCTGCAGTTCTTGAACCTGCTGCCCAGTAGCAGTGTGCGTACAAGCAAACCCAGATCCCTGTCTGCAATGCCGTGTACTTGGGAACTGCAGGGTCGATTTCCATTTTTAACACAAGTTCTTCTTTTCAGAGAACACTTGTATGGGGCTTATTTCTAGCTCTAAAACTCTTGAATTAAGTCTTCCTTCAACCCCTGGTGCCACGCATGGAACCCAGAGTCACTTCCATCCCAGATGAGTACTCTCCACAGCACCCGGAGTTCCCAGACTAGAGCTTTTTATAGTGGGTGTAAAGAACAGCAGCAAAGATATAACCTACTGGTCCCCCTGATTTTAATCTTCAAACCCTGTGTATGCAGAAGCTCTGACTTTAAATAGATAGTCCTTTCTAACATGGAGGGAAATGAAGTGGTATAGAGCCTAGTTGGCGAGCCCAGGAAAGTACGTTTCTCAAATGGGAATCTTGTATCAGAATGTTTTCTTATTTTAGTAAAACTAATTCTATAAAGCAAATGCTGTCTGGTGGTGCAAATCCTCTTCCACGTGAACGATCTGCATATGGAGTTCTCGTCTGCCCATCTGTAAAGGCTCTCTCACTAAAGCACCCTAGAGAAGGAGCTGTAGGCCTTGTTCTCTGCTACTGTGACGCTATTACTGGGGTCCCTTTAATTTTTGTTCACCCCAAAGAGCATAAAAACTTAGGAAAGCAATTTTTAAAACTTAATTCACACACAGAAGCATCTCCTTACACACCCCCATGACTAAAATTGTCACCTTCTTGACTTCATCCACTGAGACCAAAACTCTGCCTCTGCTATGACATCTTTGGTTGCTTAATGGTAACTGGAAAACTGCTTCAAAGGGGATGGGATGTGGGCAAAACAGACCCTCCTCTGAAGAATTTTACAAGTGACAGATACACTCTTTATCAAATCGTGATGGAAGGATAAATTTAAACCACAATAGGAAGTTGCCCATTGGGACAGCTTACCAAAGGGGGAAAAAGTAGAAAATAAATCTTGGCAAGGATGTGGGGGATTGGAACTCTTGTAGTTTGCTGATAGAGATGTCAAATGGTACAACTACTGAGGAATACAGGCTTCTCCCTCAAAAATGCAAACATTGCATCACCATGTGGTATAGCTGTTTTACATTGCATTGCCATGTGGTATAGCTATTTTACATCTAGGTATATACTCAAAATGATTGAAGGAGAAATGCAAATATATACCCATGCAGTCCTGTTCATGGCGTCACTCACAACAGTGACAAGGGAGAAGCAGGCTAAATGTCTAGGAGCAGATAAGCAAAATGTGTCACTGCATGGAATGATTAGGCTTTAAAAAGGAAGGATTGATGCTTTAACATGGGAGAACCTAGAATACATTTGCTAACGACACTGGCCAGTCACTAAATTGGAGATACTGTATGAGTCTCCTTATAGGAGGTCCTTAGTTATCATCTCTTATAGGAGGTCCTTAGTTATCTCTTATAGGAGGTCCTTAGTTATCATCTCTTATAGGAGGTCCTTAGTTATCTCTTATAGGAGGTCCTTAGTTATCATCTCTTATAGGAGGTCCTTAGTTATCTCTTACAAGAGGTCCTTAGTTATCTCTTATAGGAGGTCCTTCGTCTTGTCCTGTTCAAAGACAGAAGGTACAGAGGTGGTTACCAGTGGCTAGGAGAAGGAGGGATGGAGAATCATTTCAGTTAGGGAAAATGACAAGGCTCTAGAGATAGTGTGATTGCCACCTAACTTAATGTCACAGAATGGTACGCTTAAAAATAACTAGGGTGATGAGTTCTGCAATCTTTTAATAACAATAAAACAAAAATAACCAGAGTCAGAGCTTGATAATGCTAATGCTTAAGAGCCAGGTTCCTCCTGGCCACCTCACATGAACCCAAATCCCACAGGCCCACTGGTCCAACCATGCCTGGCCAGCTTTTGATTTCTGCCCAGTGGAAAACCTTTATCTTGAGAGCACAGTTCATCTGTCAGAAGCACAGGCCAGAAGAATCCTCTTGGAGTCCAGGACCCCTGCCTGCTGTTCTTAAAGAAGTGCTATTCATGAACGCCAACCTACCACTCCTGATGCCATTGTGGTATAGCCTGGGTGACAGCTGGACCCTCCCCCCACCCAACGTTTTCCTGTTGAACTGAAGAGCATTGATTTTCAGTGTCGTTCCATCAGCACTAAGCTGTCCCTGAACCAATACTGGCGCAGAAGGGGAAATGAATCTTTTCAGGGATTGAGACTTAACTCCCTAGAAAGGCCAGAAATGAAGGCGGCACAGTGGATGATCCTAAACTGTCATCGGATATAGAAAATGTAGTTGTAGATAGTGGGATGGAGAAGAAGTGGAGGTAGAGATGGGTGAAAGTAAGTTATTCGGCCTACAGAACCTTGTAAGACCTTCTGGGAATCAGATGCAGGAGGCAGCAAGCGTCTTTGCTGTGCAGATTCCAGCAGGGAGGAACTCAGCTCTGGACCATTGGAGACCCTGTGGATCTATATTTCTGACCCCAACTGAACATCAACTTCTGATACCTCATCTGAAATGTGGCAAGCCACCTACAGGAGATTTAGACTGTCACGGTTGGCCAGGGCCTTGTGGCTTGGTGAAGAGGCTTCATGCTGATTGTGGTAATAATCTGACATGCTCTGCTCTTTGCAGGAGCCCCAGAGTATACATTTTACAGACACTAGCCTAATTCCCCATCCTGGCCTTTAAATGTCAGAACAACCCATTTAGGGCAAAAGCTTTGGAGTCTTCACCTCCTGTCAGCTTACTGAGAGGACATAGCGTGTCAGAGCTCAGGACTCTGGGTTCACCCTTACTTCATTGTGTACTTTCCTTCCTACCGTGAACCCAAAGGACCATGACCATTGCTTTGGTCTACCCAAGAGGGGACACTCAGTGGGAACCATCTTGCTCTGCCATTTCTCTCCAGCCTCAGTTATGCAAGTGTGTCCAAGAGTTACCATGGTATAAGTGAGGAAGTCGAAGTAGAGTGAGATGAGTAACTTGTTTGTGGCCACTCCAGCTGCCTCAGGCCTTCAGGATCTGGCCAGAGATACTCTCATCCACTCTGATTCAGCTCTGCTTTCAGTGGGCTGTTTACTTGTTATCTCCCTGGGTCCTATCACCCTGTGGTCTACTGATAACAGGATAGAGCATGGTTTATGTTCTTCCCTTGCCCCAAAGCCCTCTGCAGGAATCCCAGGCCAGCAAATGAACCTGGACCCTGGGAGAGGGAAGGCTTGCCCTCTGTCCCCTTTAACTCTGTACCCAAAGTATTCTCACCATCAGCAAGCCACATATCACGGGCACAAAGGAAGTGTTCTCTACTATAAACTGTAACTAAACTCATCCAGTGGATGAAGAGGGTCATGTGAGTATAGGGATCTCACTTAATGGGGGTGTGGAAGAGCCCCTCCCACCCTTACCACAGTCTTCCAGTAAGGCAAACTTGTCACCATTGCCAAGTCACATTTATGAAGGCTACCACCCTACCTTGGAGGAGGAGGTGAAGTTTTGACTTCAGGAAAAAATGCTGAGCACAAGTGTGTCCCTCTCTCAGAGGGGTGAAGGTGTGACTGTGGGTCTGAATACACAGGAGCTGGGAGTCCCAGTGAGCTCTGCCTCCCGATCAGAGGGCAGAGACCAAAGGCTATTGTCCAACGCTGCTCACCCCTTGTGCCTCATACAACCTTTGAGGGAGTAAGAGAGTAGAGAAGACCATTGGATTAAGAGTTGTCCTGTGGGCTGGATGAAACGGCAATAATCACGATGCTGTCCCCTGGACCAGTCCTCCTGACTTACAATCAGGTTTTGGTTGCCAGCTCTGAAGCCTCCAGGCAAGCAGGTTAGTCAGAGCTGACATCTGCCCTACGGGCACCAACTAAAACTCTCCTGTAAACGAGAGCACAGCTTTACTGTGGACCTGAAGCTGCAGAAAATTGGGAAAGCAAGCATTTCAAGAGCTAAGGAGCTGTGAACTTTGGCCTCCAGACACACATGGATAGGGTGTGCCCATGCCCCAGAGGTCCCCCATTCCCTTCTCTGTAGCTCCTCTACCTCCTGCATTCACTTTCTCAACAGGTCCCTATGATTCCTGTCATCTCATGTCACAGCTCTGTGTTTTCCTTGATGTGTTTAGCAGTTTCTCTCTTGAAAAATGTAATTGTGCTGAAATACATACATAAATCTGTTTCATGGGTACCTGTAGGAGGAGCTAAGATGGGAGGAGTAAGGAAAGGAAGAGGAAAAGGAAGAGGAGGAGCTAGAGAGGGCAAAGATGTAGAAGGATGAAGAGCCATCCAGGTATGGAGAGCAGTCGTGGGTAACAACTTATATTTAGGTTAGCTAATTGGGAAACAACTCTAATTGTATGGGCATATTGTGTTATTGAGCATTACCAAACATATAAAGCCTTTGATTAATATTTAAGCGTTAGAGTCTCATTTTCCTACTTGGCCCGCGTGGATGGCGGGATGGTCTGGGCAGTGCCCAGCCTTGTGGAGACAGCATGGAAGATTGGCAGAGCCATCTCCCACGCTGGCATCTCGTGGGTGGCAAGGCTGGTGTTTCTGGATGGCAGTCTGCACGTGGCTTCTGGCCACGGAACATGGCAGCTAAGCTAGGCAGAGCTGCCACAACTTAGATAGTCGGCTTGACTAGCGGGGGTTTTAAATAATTACATCAACAGGTACCCATTTAAGGGCATAATGTCAGACAGCTTTCGCTTCTGTTCATATCTAGAAATCTCACCCCGTGAAACTGAAGTTCTGCCTGTTACCTGGGTTCTCTGTCTCTACCTTCCATCTCACCCCTCAAAATCGCCTTCCCACCTCCTGGCTCTGGATTTCACCATTAAAGGTCTCTCAAATAAATGGAATCAAGCAATGTTTGTGCGTGCATGACTGGCTTATTTCATTTAGCACAGTGTCCTCGAGGTCCATCCGTGTTGTAACTTGGTAGAACATCCTGCCTTTTAACGTTTAAGTTCTCTGCCATCACACATGCAGAGCACAGTGTGCTTTGCCGTTCAATTGTGGCTGTGCAGCTGGACTGCTTTCCTTTCGGCTACTGTGGGCCAGTGCCCTTGCTTTGGGTTCTTCTGGACATGTATTCAGGAGGGTAATGGCTGAATGGTATAGTAATTCTATGAGGTTCTGAGGAACCATCCCACTCTTGTCCACAAAGCCTGTGTCGTTTTACGTTCCCACCAACAGGACCACAGGATTGGGATTTCTCCACAGCCTCACCCACACGTGTCCACGGGGTTTGTGATGATCTGAAACCACAACAGGGCTCTAAAGGGCCCATGCCATCGCTGACATTAGGCAGGCTATCCTGTTAGAGCCGTGTGCACTTGTGTGACTACACACACTGTGCTCTACTCCCTGGGCACCAGCGCCTGGTTCCATTTCTTTTGGGTGTTTCTGATAAATAATGGTGCCCCAAGTACCCAATCCTAACCGTGGTGAACCGTCCCTCTGCCCCCATTTTCAGGGATACAACTGCACACTGAGCTCATGAGAAGACTGAAGTCTCTAAACGTCTCCGTTTCTTTGTTTCAGAACCACAACCATGCGTGCATAGCCTGCCGCATCATTTACCGGTCCGATGAACACCACCCTCCCATCCTGCCCCCCAAGGCTGACCTAACCATTGGCCTCCATGGAGAATGGGTGAGCCAGCGCTGTGAGGTACGCCCTGAGGTCCTCTTCCTTACCCGCCACTTCATCTTCCACGACAACAATAACACCTGGGAAGGACATTACTACCACTACTCGGACCCAGTCTGCAAGCACCCCACATTTACCATCTATGCTCGAGGCCGCTACAGCCGCGGTGTGCTCTCATCTAGGGTCATGGGTGGCACAGAGTTTGTGTTCAAAGGTAAGTCTGCTGATACACACTTCATGGCACTGCTTGGCACATTTCTGCAGGGGCAGAACCTAAGAGAAAGGGTATCTTTGCTGCTTGAGGTCTAGTGATGACATTAGAGCCAGGTCTGCCTTAAAGCATTCTTGAAAATACCATCTGACCTCCTTCCTGCCTAGAGCAGGCTAGTACCAGGCCTCCACATGACACTCAGATACAATGGAATCCAACCATCACACGAGCCACTGTGATGTGAGAGTCAGGAATGTTCCTGCAATGAAATCTAGCAGCCTCTCGGGTAGCATCAGGCCTGTGCATGCTCGGTACTTTTGCTAAATGAGGAATACAGAGCAGATGTCAGTTACTTCTTGATATGCAGAGCTGTTACTTCTAGTCTGAGCTGAGGCTGCATATAAGAGCCTATCCCAGGTGCGAGCATCATGGGGAAAGTTTACTCTGTGCACTGCTCCCCCAAGCAAGGAAGCTGGGGTTGGGAGGCACCTGCCCTGACCCCAAGGGAGGGCTTGCTGCTTTAGTTTTAAGTTTGAATGCCTGAAAGGTAGTATCAGTTTGTAATACCAAATAAAGTGGGTAGCTGGGTCCTTGGGTAACCCCTTCTGAGTAGCACCATAGTCCAATGATTGTGAGATATCTGTGTTGCCTTAGCGAAGCCCTGAGCATGGACACCCTCCTTTGATGGAGGAATTTA
Source organism: Mastomys natalensis (assembly GCA_021653895.1). Classification (NCBI taxonomy): domain Eukaryota; kingdom Metazoa; phylum Chordata; class Mammalia; order Rodentia; family Muridae; genus Mastomys; species Mastomys natalensis. Next base: position 2,824,949 of record JAJTUV010000106.1, read on the forward strand.
GCTCTTGTACACCGGCCATGTCTGCTCCCTGAAACTCCCACCTGTATACAAAGTTAGCCCTTAGGAGGAACCCAAGGGTCTCGTGGGCCAGGGCTTATATTTGTTTCTTCTTATTCTTGTTGTCTTCAACCTAACTGTATTTCACACTCACATGTGTGATCATCTCTAAACTGGGCTCAGCATTTAAACTAAATGTCACCGTTTTCTGGCCATACCTACAGTATATTGTCATGACTTTACATTCATAGGGAATTCATTTTAGGACTCCTTGAAGATACCAAAACCCAAGGTTGCTTTAGTCCCTTCTGTGAAATGAATACACTTGCACAAAACCTGTGCATATCCTCTCACACTTCACCCCTTCTCTACATTACTTCTGATACTTAATGGAGTCATCGCAGGGCCGTGTAGTTCAGTGGTAGCTGCAGAGTGCATGACACTATGAGCTGATTGCCTGTATTTGGTATGACTACCATTCAAATCAGCATATGGAACCCCTACCCGGGTCGACTTTTGTGATCCCTGTGGTCAGCCAGGCAAGAGATTGGATTGTGCTTTAGAGCAGAAGCTGTGTTGAGATAGCATCCCTAGCATTTGCCAGAAGTGTCTGCCTCCTAAGTTGTGTCCTTCGAGTCACGGATGTCTCTCTTCTTCACAGTGAATCACATGAAGGTCACTCCCATGGATGCGGCCACCGCCTCCCTCCTCAATGTCTTCAGTGGGAATGAGTGTGGGGCTGAGGGCTCCTGGCAGGTGGGTATCCAACAGGATGTGACACACACCAATGGCTGCGTGGCTCTGGGCATCAAACTACCTCACACAGAATATGAGATCTTCAAAATGGAGCAGGACGCCCGGGGCCGCTACCTGCTGTTCAATGGCCAGAGGCCCAGCGATGGCTCTAGCCCAGACAGACCCGAGAAGAGAGCCACATCCTACCAGATGCCTTTGGTCCAGTGTGCCTCTTCCTCCCCGAGAGCTGAAGACTTGTTGGAAGACAGTCAAGCCCATCTGTATGGCAGGGCAGCAGGGAGGACAGCTGGGCCCCTGCTGCTTCCTGCCTTTGTCAGCCTTTGGACTCTGCCACATTGGCGCATCTTCAGATAGAAGACATTTTCTAAACCAAGACTTTTTACCATGTATGACTTTTCTTCACACAGAGAAAGAACATTGATTCTTTTGATGCACTTGAATGCCTGAGATCTGCCATTGCCTCTCCTCTCTCCCCTCTTCCAGCCTCTTGAGTCATGAGCAGTGTGCTTGAAGTTTCAGCTTTGAATTTCTTCCCGCCCTATCCGTGGCCTGAGAACGTCATAGCAGTGATTGCACTTTAAGTCTGCAGAGAGCTGGAGCTTATATGTTTGAGGGGGGGTCAGGGAGGCAGCAAGGGTGACAGCTGCCTTCTTCTCTCTGTCCCCAACTCCCGTCTGTATTTCTGAACTGAGCTTAAAAGATACAAGTGACAAGCTGCAGCTTTTTCTGCCATTGCTTCTCTTTGTCTCTCTGAATGCCTTCCACACTCCAGGTTTTCTACACTGGAACCCAGTGCAGAGTTGGCATGGGACGACCATCAAGACCCCATGTATTCCGGGGGTGGTGTTGTATACATAAGAGAAGATGCAAGGTTCAGCTAAATCTTTGTTCTAGTCTTAATGCTAATCAACACTTTCAGAAATGTTGAGCAGAGAGGTGTCCGTAAAGCTTCAAAGTAACTTAAACTCCGTTTACTAGCACCAGTTTTCATTTGTTGAGAAGAGATGTGTGCCGTATACTTGGTTTGGTGGCTACAGAATACAACCTGCTGCTTAGCCCTCGGAGGGGACGGATCCAGTTGGGAAATTCAGAGCAGTTCCTGTTCCAGGCAGCCAGAAGCAGCAGCGGAGGGGAAGATTCATTGTGTTAAGTGCCACACGAGTGACAAGATCTGTGGAGTTTTCTCCAAGTGAGCCCCCTGTATCCTGGCTCACACTGTGGTTATGGTGGACGCATTCACTCTGCCACCTGATACACAGAAACTGAACAGTCACTGCTTCAGTAATTAACCAATGAGAAGAGATTGGGGTGGGACTCATCTACAGACGAACCACTCTGCCAGGAGCCACCCATGTGCTCCATGGAGTCTTTGAGGAGTCACCCTGTTACTAGAATTACTGGTTTGACTCCGCTTCCTCTCTGCATTTCCTTGGCTCTGCCCCAGCTGTAAGGTCCAGAGCCATCACATTCAGGGTTAGCTGCTTCATAGTCATTAGAAGGGAGGAGGGGATGGCCCCCCATTCCTTTGTATTATTGCAACTGGTGCTATAAACACCAAATGCTGTTGCTCACAGAGACCCATGGAGGCAAGTAGGGGAGAGACAGAAAACTTAGATGGAACTGAAAGCAGACATGGAGACCAGGACCCAGGAGGAGTCAATCATGTATTTAAGAATTCACTTTATGAAGCAGTAGCATTCAGTGTGGTGTTAAATTATAACGAAGGCATGGAGTACCAGAGTGCTTTATATTTAGATTATATTTTAAGTCATGGTGCATACTTGAGGGGGTTTATTAAAAAATGAAAAGTACTAACTTAATGTCTACTAAGTTTAATAAACAAAGAATTTGAAAGTAACCCCACGAAATATGTCTTCTTTGTCGATTCGGTGAATTCTGACACTGTCTTCAAAGTGTGAATCTATACTGACCCTAGATACACACTTCACTGATTAACCAGGAGTTGGGTTTATAGCCACTTGGTTCACTGCGACCCACCTAGACTCATCTCTTTCTACTTTTTAACAATAGGCTGCATATATGCCCACAAATGAATAGATATTAGCAAGGTGTAAGTATGATGAGTCTATGTGAAGTTTGTGTGATCACTTTCTGATGTAATATAAATCTCTACAGAGAAATAATAACAGCTTATTCACAACACACCAACACACTAAAGTATGTCACCATCTTTCCCAAGTGCATTCATCTCTGCTTGGTTATATCATGCTCACAGCAATAGAATCTCTAGAGTCAGGTCCCTCGTGTGACCCACGGAGATCTTGATGTTATGTGGTTTCCAGTGACCTTGAAGCCACAATGGAACTCAAGGTCATCCAGGCTTGAGGGTCAGACATGACAAGTCAATACTGAGATGCTTTCTTTGTTGTTTAGATTTCCCTTGCTTTAATTAATATGTATATGGTGGAACAGGTAGGTATAGGCACATCTTATACCTATACCTTCCGAGTTCAGGTGTCACACAGCACAGAGATCCCTGGAGCAAGAGTTACAGGTGGCTTAGAGCACCTTACAGTGTGCAAAGAGCCAAACTCTGCTCCTCTGCAAGAGGAGTACATGACTCTATCGTCCAGCTCCTACTTACTTTTTTTTTCTGTTTTTTTTTTATTAGATATTTTCTTTATTTGCATTTCAACTGTTATCCCCTTTCCTGATTTGCCCTCTGGAAACCCCCTATCCCATCCCCCCTCCCCCTGCTTCTATGATGATGTTCCCCCACCCACCTGCTCCTGCCTTCTCACCCTGGCATTCCCCTACACTGGGGCATCCAGCCTTCATAGGACCCTCCTCCCATTGATGCCCAACAAGGCCATCCTCTGCTACATATGCAGCTGGAACCTTGGGTTGCTCCATGTGTATTCTTGGGTTGGCGGTTTAGTCCCTGGGAGCTCTGGGGGTCTGGTTAGTTGATATTGTTGTTCTTCCTAAGGAGTGCAAATCCTTTTCAGCTCCTTCAGTCCTTTAACTCCTCCATTAGGGACCCCATGCTCAATCTAATGGTTGGCTGCGAGCATCTGCCTCTCTTTGTCAGGCTCCTGGGTTGGCCTTGAATTCATGGTCCTTCTGCCTCCACCCGATAAATGCTGGGTTGACAGGCCAGTTCTACTGTGTCTGGCTTGGAACAAGATACTTTCTGAGGAAGGTATGGTAAGCCTGACCCTAGAATATTCCATTTACATAGCAAGTTTGAAATACACCATAGTTCAGTACTCAGCACCTGGCAAGTCTCCCTCTTAGTCAGTGGTGGGTAATTCTGCTAGTAAATTCTAGCTTGGAGGGAAGTCATAAATCATGGAAGGTTCTTGCAGAACTTACAAGTCAGCTGCAACCAGGCTTTAGGCCACTAGTGTAACAGAACATGAGGCTGGATGATTGGCAGAGAGCATAGGTTTATTTTGGTTTGTGGTTCTGGAGACTTCGAACACTGAAATCGAGCAGCTGCATCCGATGAGCGTCTTCTGTCACTTTCTCAAAGCAGCGAGCCCCAAGTGAACTTGAGGCAATCATGAGGGTGGACTTGCTTTATCTAGCCTCTTCGGGCAACGAATCCAGTTTCATAAGATTGAGAACTGCTGAGAGTAGCGTCGTTCCGTTCATTATGGCTCCATCTTCGACCTCCAACCCTGCCATTGGCTCCACATTCCAACCCCGCCACAGTGAGGAGTTTAGGACTCCCAATCATGACATAGTCAAAGCATAGCACCAGGCTTCTTTTCTTCCTGAGGAACTTGCTGGTAAGAGTCAGAAAAGTCCATTGAGTTGACTGTAAAGTTAAGACTTCAAACTCTAAAATTCAAACTGCCCTCACCCTCCAATCTCAAAAGGAAATTGATGGAGTCTCCCCTTCAGTCACCACAGAACAAAGGGTCCATTTTCTCAGACATGAGGCAATTCAACAGTGCCCAACATCAAGAGCCACAAACTGGGTTGCTGGCATTCCTGGATGCCATGTTGGCCTGCAGAAACACCCTGTGGATCTTGTGGCGTCTGGTTGAGGAAGAAACTTCAGTAAAAGAACCAATTGGGATTCTACCATCTCTCCACTTACCCTGAATGCATGATTTTCATGGTAGCCCGCATACACCATGCAATGTTTTGCTATGAATATTGCATCCCATCCCTACAAGATTTGAAGTACATGACACTGAGACTCAGAACCAAGACAGAAACTAGCCAGACATCAGGCACTATCCCAAAGAAAAATGGAGAGGGAGGTTGGATGGAGACACAGCAGAGCCTATGCAGTGCTCCACACAGGTGTTCCCCAGACTTTATGTAGACACCTGAGTTTTTACGAGCCCAAACAACTCCCATAATGCTATGTCTGCAGAAAGAACAAATAAAGACAGTTCAGGTAAATGCTCTCCACAGATATCTAGATTCTAGAGAAAATTCATGAGCATTCTTTCTTTACCTATAAAACTACATGTCCTAAAAAACAGAGGGTCAGAGTGTTGCTGGCTTGCAGAACAATCACCAATTATGAAGGTAGTTCCTTTTTAGTCATTATTACACTTCCTTGATGCTTCAGCTGAAAGAAATAATACTCTCTTAGGGGGAAAAAACATATGGGAAACTGTGGTCTCTGACTTCTCCATCACTGGGATATATGATCAGATCTATGTCTTATACTGAGTTAAATTCCAAAAAACCTAACAGCAGTGATGTACCACCAAAGGCATGAATCCAGACACCCTGTCCTAATTACGGTTTCTATTGCTGTTATGAAACAATATGATCAAAAAAAGAGGAAAGAGGAAAGAGTTTATTTGGCTTATACTTTCATATCACTGTTCATCATCAAAGAAAATCATGACAGGAACTCGTGCAGGCAGGAACCTGGAAGCAGGAACTGATTTGAAAACCATGGAAGGGTGTTGCTTACTATCTTGCTCCTCCATGTTTGCTCAACCTGCTTTCTTATAGAACCCAGGGCCACCAGCCCAGGGATGGAACCATCCACAATGGGTTGGGCCTTCCCTCCTCAATAACTAAAAATTTTAAATACCTTACAGGCTTGACTACAGCTGGATATTTTGGAGGCGTTTTCTTTCCTTCCTTTTGGTTTTAGTTTTCTTTTTGAGACCAAGATTGCTCTATGTAGCCCTGGCTATCCTGGAATTTACTCTGTAGACCAAGCTGGGAAGCATTTTCTTAATTGTGGTTCTCTCCTCTCAGATGACTTTAGCTTGTGTCAAGTTGACATAAAACTAGGCAGCAGCATATATCTGTGCTCCAACTTTGTCCTGCAGGTGGACATCCTGGCTAGTAGATTTCTTTTCACAAAGCAACCAATGGTCTCCTTGGACTCTGTCTCTATTTACATGGACTCCATAGCCCTACACTCTCTGAAACACCACTGGAGTGATTTTTGACCCCTTCCTTTGAGCCACTGAACTGTGATTTGACACCAAAAGAGTGTGTGCGCAGAAAGGACATCCTGATGTTCCCGGATGTGCCACCCACCGCATCAGCTCAGCATTCGCTTCCTGAGCTTCAGTGGCAATGGGTATTTTTGGCCATGGCCAACAAATAGGGAGTTGCTTCAGACTTTTTTTCATTCAGCCAAAATAAATAAAAATATAAAACAATCATAGAGGGATGCAGCCCAGTCGTAGAGTACTTGACTAGCATGTATGAAGTCCTTCTGGATTCAATCACCCGGGAGCCGGAAAAATAAATCCACTGATGTCCAATAAGTTGAGGATGCATTTGGCAATACTTATGGGTAAAGGATATGGCTCAGTATAATGAGCATGCTGCCAAGTCTGCTGACCTGAGTTTGATCCTAGAGCTGCCTGGTAGAAGGAGAGAACCAACAGACTTCTACAGATATGTCATGGTATGTGCACATCCACATCTACATACATAAAAGCAATGCATATTCTAAAATCAGTGACAGAGGGCTCACCAGGAATTTGTATTTTCCAAGGACTTTAGGCACAGATGGTTTAGTCAAGTGGTCCTCAACATTCCTAATGCCATAACCCTTTAATATATTTCCTCATGTTGCAGTGAGTCCCAGCCATAAAATCATTTTCACGACTAATTCATAACTGTAATTCTAATACTGTTGTGAACTGTAATGTAAATATCTGTGGTTTCCAATGGTTTTGGGTGACCCCTGTGAAAGGGTCATTTGACACCCCCAAAGGGTCATAACCCATAGGTTGAGAACTACTTGTCTAATCTTTCTGCAGCTAATGAGACAACCCGAGTAAGAAATTCAAATTGAAAGAAATCTTCAGAAGACCAAAGTTAAGGTGAATATGTGTCTGTCTAAAGGTTCTTTGCAAATCATCTTTCTGTCTGCTAAGCAAGCAGGTCAGACTCTCACAGGCTAGGGGTGGTGTGACAGAAACTTCCCTGGGATTGGAGACAGAGGTTAAAACACTGTCTCCTCAGAAAGAAAAGGAGGCTGCAGGTTGACAACTAGTGGAAAAATTAGAAGGAACAGGCTACTGCTCCTTTTTATTTATTTATGTGCACTGTCCAGTCAGACACAGAACACAGTCAAAGCACGACTCCAGACTCCATTACAAGATGGCCTTGGTGTGTGTATTTCCTCACCATTGTCATAATTCAAGAGAATGGGTCTCTTACTGAAGTCTGAAATTCCTTAGGTGAAAAGCCCATCCCTGCCCAGGCTTTGGATGCTGACAGGTGTTGCTCATGCTGGCTCTCAATCCCAGAAGGAAGAGTTACGCCTTGAAAGAAAGGATCTTGAACATGGTTCAAATTCAGTGGCTTTGATTCAGCAAACGCAACAGTTATAAACAAGGAGACTCTAAAACCCTTTAAATGATGTCTGTTTCTGGGGATGGTGTGGGGAGGAGCAGTGTAGTGGGCAAATAAGACCTGAATTATTCAGCTGTGTGAGCTAGATCCTGGATTATAAGAACAAATTGAGATGTCTTGGAGCACAGTAAAAGGCACAAATCAATAGAAAAATAAATAAAAAGACTTTTAAAGACATTTCTTTCCAAAATATATGGCATTTTATATTGGCCCTTTCCTTGGCTGCTGTTTATTTATCATGAAAAGCACTTAGTGATGTCACAGAGAGTTTTATAAACATGGAAGTTTGGGCTTTTATGGAAAGTTTACTAAAAGAGGGGAGATCATTCTGATTCCTCACACAAAAGCTTCAATGGCCAAGAAAACAAAGTCCCCGGTATGACAAAGTGCATTGTCTAAAGAGTGTTCTGTGAGTCTATCATTGCACACTCCAGTATCCATAGCAAATTCTAGCCAATCTCAGTGTTTCCTTATTAGCCTGAAACTAAATGGCAGGAAACACCCAGGGGCACCAATAACACTTCGGAATCTTGTGCCAACTTAAAACCGAGCAGACAGAACTGTGCAGCTCATTTCTTAATACTTTGAGAAATTCCATTGAAATGAGAGATAACACACTTGAAAGGCAAGCACTTTTTTTGCATCAATAAATAAAACATCAAAGTGATTTTTTGAGCCAAAAATCCAAGGAAGTTGTGTGCATTTTCAGCATAAATAAGCAGGGCATATGAATTCAAATGATCAGCCGTGTTTAAACCCAGCAATCCTTCCTGCCCCTGAGCAAGCTCTCTCCGAGGGAACAACGCAGACACAAAAACTGGGCCTTCCACTAGACCCAATTTTTCACTTAAATGGTCTAAGATTTTGATCATTTTTCCAGACCATGGTGCGCTGATATGTTAACTTTTCCATTTTAATTCACTTGAGAAACATCGGGATTTTAGAGAAAATGGTAGTGATTGAAGTAATTAGGAACTGAATAGGAATTAAGAACACTACACAAACATCTAAAAAGGATGATGGAAGCCCCACCTCTGCCTGCAGCTGAGCTCAGGATGATACATGTATACGGAGGAGGTGGAAGCATCACAGCCCTTGCCCTAGAGATGGTTTCTCCCTGGTTGATTTCTCTGAAAAAAGTCTGGCAGAGGTTGGTCAATTTCCTCCATTTTTAAGTAAAATACCATTCCTGCTTGGTACATTTAGCTTTCTAGGCAAGAAGTAGAGGCAAACATTGGCCAGCCAGTTAAAAGACACTTGTGTTGAGCCTGACAGTTCACCAGAGTTCTATCCCCCAGGCCCTCACAGTCGAAGGAGAGAACCAACCGGCTCCTGCAAAGCTATGCTTTGAGTTCTATAATGTGCTATGATGTCAAAACACACACACACTCACATACAAACACACTTACACACTCACTCACATACACACATACTTACACATACACACTCACATACACACATACACACATACTTACACACACACACACATATACACACACACACACACAGAGTACAAGAGAAGCAAAGCAAACAGACCTGTATGAATTTGTGCACTACATATGAGCCCTTGTGGAAGTCCTCAGCATCTCTGAACTCGGCTTCCTGACTTACAAAATGAGAATGAGGGGCCCAGAGAGAAGGCTCAGCTGGTGAAATGCTTACTTGCCACACAACCATGAGGACCTTATTCCAGATTCCCAGTGGCATACACATGTAACTCCAGCACTTAAAGGAGGAGACCGTAGGATCCTGCGGGCTTCCTGGCTGTGCTGGTCTAGTTAGATCTGTGGACATCAGGTTCAGTGGGAGACCCTGTCTGAAAAAATACGGTGGAGAGTGATAAAGACATCTGTACATACATGTAAAATGTACATATTCTGTGTCCACCAGTACCACAGCACCTGGATAGTTTGCTGCAGGTTCATGATTCTGCACTCTGTTCAGGCATCTGAACCTGTTTTTCAATGAGATTCCCCAGGAGACCCCTATGGACGCACAAGTTGAGAGAGAGAGCCATAGTTAGTCTCTAGGCATCTGCCTCCAGTGGAGGTGCATGTCCTATCTTGCACCATCATATATGTGAGACTGAAAGAGGCTGCATGGGAGATCAAAGGGGGTGACCATGCTAACTTGTCTTCACAGGGTTGTCTCTGATAAGGTGACATCAATTAAGGCCCTCTGTGAATCCTGGCATATGTTTTCATGAAAGAGTGACATACAGTTAGACTTACATAAAAACAATGCCCACATGTAACTTGAATAATGATTTATTTACCTGTCTGAAAAACACACAGTGTAGATTTGTCATTTTTAACCATCTTCAAAAGTACAATTCCATGAAACACTGTGCTTCACCACTTCATGCAATCGTCTCTATTATCTACTTTGAGAACATTCCATCACAATAAAAGTCCCCTTTAAAAAGTTACTCTTGCGGCCATCGGGATCAATCACTGGTTAAGAAGGCTTGTTGCTCTTATAGGGAAACCAAGTTTGGTTTCCAGCACCTATGTCTGGAAGCTCATATCTGTCTGTAACTGTAGCTTCAAGGGCTCCAACAGCCTCTTCTGGTCTCCTTGGGTGCCTGCATGCATGTGGGACATGTGCATGGGCACACAAAGTATACACACACACACACACAAACACACATAAACACACACACACACACACACACACAACCACCAATCTGCTTTCTGTCTCTGGATTTGCCTGTTCTAGATTATTTTGTCTTGTCTAGAACTTTTATTCCTTTTTTTTTTGTATGAATAACATAACTTGTGTTGATCTCTGGAAAGATCCCTGATGCTGAATCTACCCTGGCCTGAAAATCTGAGACCTTGCTAACCCTCTAAATTAATTTTCACAAATGCATGTTATTACATGTGTAGAAGTGCGGGCTGTTCCTGTATTTATGAAAATCCTTGGGTACCTCAAAGATAAGTCAGCTTACTTGCTTAACCAAGTCTTACAAACATTAGTTTTGGGGTCTGGATAAATTTCAGGGTCTTTTTCTTTAGCTAGTTCTACTTCATGATATTCTGTCTGCCACAAAAGGACAGCTGCTGGGAATAAGACATCACTCATTATTGTCATTAGATTACTTTTGATGCTTATGACGGAACTGTGATGTCACAGCTGGCAAATCTTCAACCTTATTACACAGCTCTGCAGGTGACGCTCACTCCAAAAACTCTCCTAAGAAACAAGTTTGAAACAGCTACTCTGCCTATTCCTGTTAGGTGTGTGAAATGCCACAGTGTTTCTTCATGCTAACCATCCAGCCTGTCTTCTACTGGAAGTCATGCTAACTAAAGCTCAGGTGAGCCCCAGATGCTGTGACTTAAACCAACTATTCTAAAGTCTAAGCATCTATCCCAGCAACTGTCCACTAATTTTACAAGACCAGTGTGTTGTAAGTTGATCACTGGGGCTTAACCCTTTCACTACTCAAGGGCAGAAAGTGTATAGGGACAAAATAGGATTGTGTATACAAAGAAAGCCTTGGTTTCATCAGTATCCACTGAGATCCAACGTAGTGATTCTTTGACACTATAATGGGTAGAGGATGCCCAGTGCCAGCTGGACACTTCCAGGGACATTGCTCAACTCTCCAAGGCATCTTATTCCACTTAGAAACTTGGAGTTCTAAGAAACTCTTTCTTCTCTTGTGCTGAAATCAATCTGTTTTTACCCATGACCCTAGTTCTGTCTGAATATTAGCCTCTCCTTCCACTTGGCTCCCTTCCAACTAACTGCATGTCCTGTCTATTCCTACTCTTCTGACAGAAAAGTGGAGCTTTCCCAATCCCACTCTGACACCAGCACTTCTAGTCACTTCTCTGTTTTTTCACTCAGTTTCCAGTTTGACAGACAAGTATTTCTAGATGATGCTGCTTAACCCACCATCAATGTCCAGGAAGCATTGTAAATAAGATTGATAGCATTGCTTCCCTATATAGTTCCCATGTTAAGTGGAGTCCACAAGCCTGTGTAGCAAAGCCTTGGCCTCAAGCGGAGCTATGGGGAGGTGGTGGGCTCTTCAGCTAATGGGGCTGTATAGAAACAAGTTGGGTCAACAGAGTTCTGGAAGGACAGACTTGGAGGAGGAACACAGTGTATTCTTTCATCTGTTTTTACCTCCTGAAGTCCAGTGAGCAATTCCGCTCCACCATGTACCACCGCTAAGGCTGGGCTGTTGTAGGCCAAAGCAACAGGCTGATGATCATGGCTGAAGTCTCTAAAGCTGTGTACAACAACACCAACAACAACACCAACAACGACTCCTCTTTGTAACCTAATTACCTCAGATATTTGTTATAGGAATAGAAAGCTGACTCACATATTTTCCTGAATCGAATTAATTCCAATGGAATAAAGAAGCAACTATTTCCAAAACAAGACACTCAGCTTTGAAACTGTAGTCCTTAAAGCTCCAGACGAGAGGTTGGCTCTTTCATGCCATATGGTACAGAAACACAGGGGTTCAGAAAATCCCACCAGCATAAGGCTTTGAGAAGGTTCAGCCTGAAGGTAGCTTACTGGTAGAATGCCCACACTGCATGTGCAAAGTTTTCAATTCCACCCCTCACATCCATATTCCCACTCCTTGCTTAGAAAAGAATTTGAGATGACTCGACGTTTTTGAAGAGAAAAAAAAATCATGCATGTAGTAATGATGGCTATCTGAAGGTAAGGAGAGTTTCACCTCTTTGTGTCTAGTGTTCATGGGATGCGTCGTTCATAATCCACAAAATAGCACACAGTGCATGAAGATACTTTTCAACTATTTTACGTTTGGGAGACTCCATCCTTATGGAAGCTTGCAGAAGGTACTTACTACAGTGGTTCCAACTCTAGTTGTGTCTGCAAGGAGAGAAGTTCTGGTATATTGAGAGTGTTGCTGGAGGCAGGGACACTGGGTTTTATTTCCATGAAAACCCCTGGTCAGATGGGTAGAGCTCCCCCTGGAGCAGAGGGTTGGCTGTAAATTCAGCTTTTGCTTGTCTTGGTGCTTGGTTATTTGTGTTTGAATGGATGTCTTGCGTTCTTGGCTTGGGTCTTCCTGCTCTAGCTTACAGTGTATGGTTAAAGCATCTGAGCTCTTCAATGTGCAATCAGCGATTCTTTATTTACTTATTTATATCCGACTTTATTCCAAAAATGGCTCAAGGCAGCTTACGGAAATACCTACAACTCAACAAGACCAAACGGTATAAAAATAGCTCCGTACATCTGGACAACCAGAATGGAAGGCCACGCAAATAAGAACAATCCAGATGTGGCCTTGGTATGTGTTAGGATATGCTGTCAACGAGTAAACTCTAGCTAGAGGTGAGCCGTGGTCAGTGCCAAGTTCTCTTGAATTGTAGTGGCAGCATGGCGGAACAGTTCATGAAACTCAAAGGAATCAGTTGCTCCAGGAAAAGAGTAACTGATTCCAAGAGCATGAAGAGAGCTCCATCTCTCTTCTGGGAAACTCATTTAATGAAGAATAAGCTCTTGTTTATCTTGGTGTGTTTCATTCCCACCCGGGAACCAGGAGGCAGAAAGATCTCTTCAGGTTACCCACCACCCCAGAGGTCACTGTTGAATCGCTTTTGGAAAATGGAGTCAGGATATCTGTGTAACATACATTGAGCTTCCCATGCCAGTCCTAGTGTGGAGGCTTCCAGTGATGTTTACAACCCTGGGCTCATCTAAAATTAGCTTTCACTGGCCCATGGAGCTTTAGAAATCATACTCCTCTTATTTTGCACACCTTTGATGTACGTGGCTTTCATGTTGAATTACTGCGTTCACCACCGAGGAGCTTTTTCCCAGGGATTTTGTGGAGCAGGATTTGACTTTCATCTTTCAGTTAAATCTAATTAGGAAAGCCAACTGAAGGAACTTCCCATAAAATGAGATGTTATTACGTGCTAATAAAAGACAGACAGGTAGAGCAAGTCTCATGGTTACCTAAGTCATAAAGGCAAGGCCTCATTCTCTTCAGAGAGTCTAATTATCTGTCTCTAAGCTTTCATGTGACTGGGGCATGCTATTATTAGGTGTCAATAAATGCCCACAGGATGCCATCTGCATGCTGAATATGCTCTGCTGTGTGATGCGCCTGACATTAGCTTTTGGCTAAGCTGCACAAGGTTTAAGGCTCAAACCTGCTCTACCTCTTTGTAGCAAAAGTATTTACCATGTGATATCCAGGCAGTTTCTAGAAGAACACTCACCAAAGATCTCAGATGGACTATTTGGGGAGGCGACAGGCACTGTCTGCCTGCTGTTGTCTCTCACAGGGTCCTAATGTGGCCATTCCTGGTAGGGGTAGGGGGTTCTGCCATGGACATGGGCCTGCATAAGTGGCTTCTCCTCCTGTCTATTCTCTCACAGGTCGGGAGTGGAGAGTCAGTTCCTCGTGTGGTCCTCCCACTAGCCAGCTGACCCTGAGAGGGCATAATGGATCATAATGTACTGGCCTCATGGGAGTCAGAGAAACAGTAAACATGGGAATTCTTACTTCATCATCCCAGTGAGCCCAGGAAAGAAACATCTTGCAGACCGAGCCCCTCTGGCCCCCTTTGTTCCTCACCCCATCCTCTTTGTGCATGTCCTTCTTCTCTGCTCACAGAGGAACTGTTAAAGGTCCTTAATCTAAGGCAGCCTCTTGCCTGGAAAAGCGATCTCTGGTCCTCTTAATAGAGGTGTGTGTGTGCATGTGCGCGCGAATCTGTGTTTTATGTATGTAAATGTGTTAGTGTCTTCCTGATGCACATGCTGGTAAGTGTGTAAGTATATAGATATTCGGTATTCGGTATATCTATATGTCTCTCTGCGTGATGTGTCTGTGTTTCTGTCCCCATGTGTTTGCATCCAGCATGGGTTGGTCTTGGAAACCTAACTAGGGCAATGGAGGAATGAAGAAAGGACTGTGACACAGGAACATGTACAGAAAATCTGGGATTGGGTGGGCTGTGCACTCTCTGACTTCACACAGTGTGGGACAACCAGAAGACCTGACACTTTTATTAAGTACAGCATAGAAGGAGGGGTTCCCTACTCTCTGTGGGAGGTCTCTGTAGGGGAAATCTCTGGCTGTCAACATCCAGGAAGAGGATACTGCCAGCAAGGCTTTCCGTACACTCTGTCAACATTCACACATGGACCAGAGGAAGGCTTGGCCAAGTGCCTGAGCCTGACCTGCATAAGACTTTGCCAGTTCCGTGCATCTGAGATGTTTAAGTCCCTGTCAATAATATGCACCCACCCACAGTTACCTCTGCTCCCCATAGTTTATGGATGAATGTGTGCATATGTATGGCGGGCATATCTGTAATATATCCAGATGGCTTGTGTGGTTGTAGTTTCTGATTGTGTTGTGTGTCAGATGTGTATCTGTGGTGTTTGTGTGTTTGGTGGATGTATGTATACATGAGTGCTAGTGGTGTGTTTACATGTATCTTAGTATCTAGTGTGTGTGTGTATATGTGTTCATATGTCTGCATGGTGTTTGTCACTGTATTACACACATATGTCTATGTGGGGTAGGTATACCTATGAGTGTCTGGTATTTATGTATGTACATATTTGTGTTTTTATGCTATGTGTCTTTGTTCATATATATCTGTGTCTTTGTAGTTTGTGTGTATGTGTGTGAGAGAGAGATTGTATGTAGACAGATACATGTCTACACACATGTATCTGTGGTATTGTTTGTGCATGCATACATGAGACTGTGTGGTGTATGACTCTGTGCATACGGATGCTTCCTTCTCTGCATGTGCATACATGTGTCACGGTAGAATACACTCACGTTGTCGGATTGAACAAACACTCCCTTGCAGCCTTTTCATTTGTACAGTGTCCTGGGGTCCCCATCCAGGGTCTAGTGGGTGGCTCCTTCTCTACCATGTCACCTGCTGAAGCACAGACCCAGCATTTGGAAGCAAGCTCTGAAGAGCTCCCTGCATGTCCTTCTTGGTGTCCTTACTGTGTGACCTGAGCCTTCTGTGACAAGGGGTTTCCATCACCAGAGGAAATTGTTCCATAGCAAGACAGATACTATTCTTTTCTTTCTTCTTTCTTTCTTTCTTTCTTTCTTTCTTTCTTTCTTTCTTTCTTTCTTTCTTTCTTCCTTCCTTCCTTCCTTCCTTCCTTCCTTCCTTCCTTCCTTCCTTCCTTCCTCCCTCCCTCCCTTCCTCCTTTTCTTCCTTCCTTCCTTTCTTTCTTAACCAAAGTTCTTTAAAAAAAAAAATTGACTCTTTTCTGGAGATTCTTGCAATGTAGGAATAAACACAGAAAATACTTTGAAAATAATTCCTTTTGTCTCCTTTCCTCCCATGCAGCTTCCACTCACAGCAGACACACATAAAGAGCAATGTTCAAAAGGAGTGCACACTATGCCATCTGGTTTCCTAGCAACCCTAAAGCCCTGCTTCATTAAGAACTGCTCTACATAAAATTAAATGTATAGGATATTATGAAATAGAACCGGAGCATGAACAGATTTCATCAGAGTTCTGGCAAGGAAACTAAAGAACTTTTACTTCAAAAACTGTCTTGCAAGTCAACTCAAAACACTCATTTCTGTGCAAAATACATACTTTTTTTTTTCCTAATATGAATGCTACTTTAATCTTGGATCCAAAACTACTGTCAGGTGCAAAGCAAACTATAAAGTTCCCTCTGTTACTTAGTGCAGGAGTTCTGAAAGAGACAGAGGAAAAATCTGGAAAAATGTCACAGACTCAGCAACAAGTATTCTTAATGTTTGAGTTCATGACAAACAAGGCAGCTAGGCTCTAGGTACTGTCAGAATCACAGAGGCAACAGATCTTCCCAGGAGATTTTTATATTGTCTTTACAGTGTGTATCTGTGTGTGTGTGTGTGTGTGTGTTGTGTGTGTGTGTGTGTCTGTGTGTGTCTGCTTCCAGCAGAAGTCTGGACACAGAAGACATGGAGGCTGCTAAACCTTTTCAGAAACTCATCCTTTAATAAAGAAGAAACAAAGGGTTGACTAGAAAGCCCATCTTGAACATCAAAGCTGCACTCTTGTCATTTGCTTTGGCTAATTTTTGGCTAATCCTTACTCTTAGTCACAGGTCCAGTTTGGAACACTGGTTTGAAAATCAACCGATAAGATTCTATAGTAGTAAAATCTACAACTTAAGGAGCCCCACGGTCGGATGAGAAGAAGCTGGTTAGGATGCTTCTGGTTCTTCACCATGCACCACAGGGTTGGGGTGTTTCCCATTCACCTACAGGATTAGCACTGATCACGGCGAGAGGGGAGGTTACCGGAATCCATCAAAGTAGAAGCCCTTATTAGACAAGCCGACAACCCAAATGCCCCTGGAGGTTCAGTCTACGCTGGACAACACTCCTGCAGGTTAGATGGAAACTACCTGATCACATGTCATTATGTCCTGAGAAATAAACTTGGCTGCTAGCTGGAAGCCAGCTGGGGCAATGAAAATCCATGAAGAGCCCTGTAAAGTTAACAAGGCTCTGGGCAGAGAAGAAATGAGCTTCGTCCACACCTTCAGATCAGCCAGAGCAAGGCAGGCCAGGTGGGAATGTTGGAGATAATGGGAAGCTGGTTGGAAGAGGTGCGGATCACTGCTCAGGGATCAGGGACGAGCAGAAAAACAGGCAGAGACAGCTTCTGAGTGAGACTGTTGACTACCTGGAGTTCTTGGGCCGAGCTGTGCTCCTTAGATGCAGAGCAGAGTACAGGTGTCTGGCTGGGTACAGTCGTTCAGCACATGAGGTCTGCCTGGGTAGCCTTCCCCTTCCCTGGTCCGCTGTTTGAAGTTCTGAGTTGAGCTATTCCGGCCCCTTTTCCAGAGAGCCAATAAAGAAAGTGGCCCATCAAAAACTATGTGTTCCAGTAACTGGCTGATCTCCAGCCTCTCTTTCTTAGGCCAGAGGAAAACTATGATGGAAAGAATTCCTTAAGCAAATAATTGCCCTCATCTTGCCCACTGGCTTTTATTTAGGTTGCCCCATCGTGTCTCCAAACACCTACTTCTCCTTAGTGTTGTCCCTGAGCCTTCCGACACAGCCTGATGCAGCACCTAGGACCCCATCAGAGGACGACTGTCAGATGTAACTGCATGGGGATATTTGTGCCTTAAAAAGTTTATACTTGTAGAGGGAGTCATGGGGTTACAGAAGCAAAGTCGGAGGTAAGCGGTGAAGAGTCCATATAAGCAGTGCTTCAGCATGTCCAGAAGAACATAGCAGCCGCTCTCCTACACCTGACTTGCCTGACACAGGAGGATGGGCAGTGGATTCACTGGGGGAGGCTGTAGACTCAGTATGCAGTATCCTGGCAGTTCTGAATTCTGGAAGCTCACACACTACACACACCAAGAAGACTTTATAAAGTTCTAGTAGTACCATCATCTCAAAGGGGCCAGGGTGTTACCATTAGAAACATTCCCTAAACTCCAGTGCTCAAAAGATCAGGTTACATCTTACATCGGGATCACAGAGACTGAAGATCTTGAGAGCTTCTCCCAGAGCTTCCTGATGAGGGGGGGAGGCGGGGAAAGCACCCAGGCTCCTTACACAGTCCAGTCTAGCACCAGCAGCTGTGAGTTAGCCCTCAGGCTATCCAGTGCCAGCTTTCAACTGAGTTCCCTTCAGTCGCCTAGTGAGTTTAGGGAGGCAGGGGGATTTACAGGAGACAAACAGAAACAGTACAGGCTGTGGCTTGTGTGTGTTATGGAGTCCTAGAACACCGGGACAGCACGATGTTAGCTTAAGGCACACGTGTTCCAGGGCTGTGCCAGCAGCGGCTGAACTCGGCAGCTCTCCTGCACCTGACTGGCTTAGGCTGAAGAGGATCTGAGATGCCAAAGCCCATGGACTCCCACACCAGTCAGCTGCAAGGGATTTCAGTGTCCCCAGGAGTATGCAAAGGACTCAAAGCTTACATGTCTAATGAGGCATCTTAGGGAAAACAAGAACAATTGTGATGGCGGGCTGGGATGTGGAGCTCTCACAGTGGAGGCATTGTTTGTAAAGCTGATAGAAACTTCACCAGACAGGCGCTTAGCCTGTTTACCTAAGGGCTGGATTTTGAGGAGATGGGTGGTTTCCACCTCTCTCCCACTGGCTAGCTTCAGCTATCTACCATTTCTGTGGCCTCAGAATAGTAGAACTGGTCAAGAATTCTAAGAGCAGTGTTTTCTGTTTCCAGATGTGAGATCTGCCTGGGCCCCAGTACTAGGTTTCTCAGTACCACCCCAGTGCTAGGTTCCTCAGTACCACCCCAGTGTTAGGTTCCTCAGTAGTACCCCAGTGCTAGGTTCCTCAGTACCACCATCATTTCCTACCAGATATGGTAGAGTTATAAAGAGGAACAGTTTGTTTTGGTTCTCAGTTTTGTAAGTTTCCATGCCCATTGCTTTGTTAAGGCAACCTCCTTCATGGTGAGGGCACTTTACCAAAGCAAAGGAAGATGGAGACCAAGAGACGAAGGGGGAGTTAAGCACCCCAAGATTCATTTCAAGAGCATGTTCTTTTGTTATTTGGTGTGCCTTTTAAGACAGTGTTGCTCTGTGTAGTCCAGGCTGTTTTGGAACTCACTGTGTAGACCAGGCTGGCCTCGAACTCAGAGATCCACCTGCCTCTGCATTGAAAGCGTGTGTCACCACTGCCCGGCCAAGAGCATGTTCTTGATGACTAACTTTCTGCTACCAGTCTTCACTTCCTAATAGCATCTACTACCTCCCCACAGGACAACTCTGAGGAGGGAGCCTTCAACATCACATGAGCCTGGGGGTGGGGGGAGACACTCCAGCTCCCAACTTCTGACTTTAACCCACTACGTTATTATTTTTAGTCTTCCTACTTTGTAAAAGAGACAATGGAGAAATCGAAGAGTGTATGTTGTAAGAAACACAGCAGGGGGTTGAGACTGTGAGCGACTAAAATCTTTCCAGTATCCAGCGCTGCTCTGTTGAAATGGGGCTTAAGAGTCGTTGAGACTAGTTCTATCTTTCCGTTTCCAGTAAAATGTAAGTAAAGGAAGAGGGTGGTCACTAGACATCTGACAGGGCCAGCATTATTCCTCTTCAGCCTGAGAGGTTGTTCAAGGTAAGAGAAAGGAAGAGAGACAGTACAATCAGAATCCAAATGAATGCAAAGTACCTGGCTCAGGGCAGGTTTCTTCTCCCCAGAGGACCGGAAAGTATTTACATTATGTAATAAGCTGAGTCCAATGGGAACTCCGTGTTATTATTAGATTTCCTCTTGAGAAGGATTTATAAATGAAAACACAACTTGCTATTTTAGTAGTTTGTTTTTCAGGGCAGAAAAACCCTTTGCAAAAACAAACGTAAAAGGAAAAACATCCATTCCGAGGTGCTTGTTGACTCTCTTGTTTTCCAGGCTGAGGCTGCCTTTCATCTGGAGAGGAGAGGGCTCTTTCTGCTTTGCTTTTTCTTTTCCTCTGTTCTCCAGATCTGGAAAGTCTCCTTCTTTTATGCTAAATCTTTTCCTTACCCAGGACTGCATCTCTGAAGGCAAGGCCTCCTGCTGTAGTTATGGGCTGAGAGTGCCACCCAGAGGGACAAGCTGGAGGATGCTCAAACTTTTGAGCAGTGGTGATCTCTGGCCCAACTAAGCACTTGCTGCTGCTGCTGCTGCTGCTAGTGATGGTGATGGTGATGGTGACGGTGATGGTGATGGTGGTGATGGTGATGATGATGATGATGATGATACTTGGTGTCTCAACATTCACCTTGACAGCACACAGCCCAGCTTCCTTAACCCTTCTTGCTTCTCTTAGAGCACAGGCCCTACAGCATTCCTCAACCTGTGAATTGCAACACGTTTGGGGGTCAAAGGACCCTTTCCCAAGGGTTGCCTAAGATCAATGGAAACTGCACATATTTTCATTAAGATTCATAACAGTAGCAAAATGACAGCTATGAAGTAGCAATGAAAATAATTTTATGATTGGGGGAATCACCACAACATGAGGATCTGTATTAAAGGGTCGCAGTGTTAGGAAGACTGAGAACCACTGTCTCACACTGTATTCTGTTTCCTCCTCTATGCAGGATCTCCAGGAGAAATGGCCCGGTTGCTGCTGTGTTGGCGGCCATATTTTACAGGCTTTGAAAACATCATGGCCCAGTAAAACTTGCTTATTTGGGTTTCTTTAGGGATATCTATGAATTTCTGATTGCAGAATGGAGAAAAGTCATGACAGTGGACTCAAGGAGACTTTCAAATGTCACCTGTTAGCTCCGTTGTAATAATGGAAGGCCTGAATCACTTTCCTAGCTTGGGAGCCCATGTGTCCTTCACCCCCATCAAAGCACAAGGGAGCCTAAGGAGGGCCCAGCCTCTCACCCCCACTGCAGTCTCACACACACTGGTCTTTACTAAGTTATCCCCTGGCCAGTGAGGAGAACAGTCACATCTCCATGCCTGCTCATCTTGTCTTCCCTCAAATATTCTGTACACGTGGACTTCCTGTGTTTCCTATTTGTCTGAACCCCAACCAAACCCTTTCCAAGCAAGAATGTCACCCCCATTTTTACAGAGCCAGGTGAGTATGTTGGTTTTATCTGTGTTCGGGAGGCCAGCACACCTCCAGGCCGGAGCAGCTGCACACATCTGTGGAATGGATGTGACAGGAATGAGCCTTACAAACCCAGTTCATGGCTTTGTTCCCAACAGATTCAAAGATGCATTCTTGAATGAACAGGCTTTAATTTGGAAGATAAATGATACTCTTGAAATATCATCCATATGAGATAGAAGTAATCATTTATTTCACCTTTGTATAACTGACAAACGCATAATTGCAATTTTGTGAATATATTGTCCTACGGGTGGGGGATTGGGATTAAAGGATTGTGATTAGGCTAAATTCTGCCTCGCAGGTGATTTATGAGCTATGTTTTACAATAAGAACACTTGCCATACAGAACCAGGTTGATAACAAGTCGCCCAATAAAATAATCAGGAGATCAGAAAACCTGTTTGGTCTAGCAAAGTAGCTCCATGCCTTCTTAAAACTGCTATCAGAGAGAACTGTCTGTGCTCCTTAAAGTGAGACAGAGCTGCGTAAGTAAGCACTTCCAGCGCTCCTGCGCTTTCCAGCTTTCAAGGCTGAGAACAATCGATCGATCGCTTTTTACGAGAATTCACAGTAACAAATTAGAAATGTTCCAGAACTTAGATGGGATCCAAAGCAACCATGACCACTTTTGCGGTGGGGACTAAAGATGTGTGCCCATCTTGCCACCGTGTGTTCATTAGCAGGAACTGCAAGACTTAAAACAAACAGGAAAGCCGCGGGAAGGGGTTGTTGGCTTTTAAAGAAACCAAGCCTCACTGTATCTCCTGCTTATGCAGGAGTTGGGGTACTTCTTAAGCCGCTTGCCGATTCACTTCAGCCATGAATAATAAACCCCCAACCCTAGTTTTCAAAAATTATTGCTAAAATTTCAAACTGTTATATCGTTATAAATTGATTTTTTTATTTAAAAGCATTTTGAAGATCTAGAGCTGGTCTGATGAAAAGCAGCCAAGGTTTTATGTGAGGTATATGAAACTACTCACGGATGGAATATTTTTTAAGTCCATTATAATGCACCAGTTATAGATTTCAGAGCCGGGTGCTTATGAGCTCACAGATTAGCTGTGTGACCTTGAGCAAATTACTCAGCGAGGACAACAGCAGCGCTCCTGATGCGCTTGGCAGAGCTTTGGCAAATGGCTGTCACCCCCATGCTGGCCTCAGTGTGGGTTTTGGCTAGAGGCCTCTTAAGGAGTCTTCGGACTCCGTCAAATTCGGAGTGCTGCTACTATTCTCCATGGCTTGCATTAGGAGGTGGCTCCATTTGCTCACACAGATCTGCCCTTCTTTGCAGAAAGCAGAAGGCAAACAGGAGTGTGTAATCCAGAGCCTTTCTCACACCTTCAGCCTTTCTTATGTACCCTGTTTCTTACTTGCCCTGTTTTGTAAGTTCATGGTGGACAGGAGGCAAAGGGACCTGGTGACTAGGCAGAACTTTCCACAATATGTTTCTAGTCAGCTGCTTTGTCCAGCTAGCCCCTCTTTTTCCCCAGGACCTCCCCATCATCTTGGGGAGGGACATTTCATATACAAAGTATAATATTCTGTCCCAGCCCCTCAAACCTTGCAGACATTTCGTAATGAAAAATGTGTCTAGTCTCTTCCTAAGTATCCCCAAAGTCTCAACAGTTTCAATATCATTTGAAAGTCCAAGTTCAAAGTCTCCTGCAACAATTAGCTATAAGTCCATATAAAATAAAATTTAAAACAAAAACAAACTAGTTATACCCTTCCAACATACAAGGGTACAGGTTAGAAAGGCACAGGTAAACATTAAATGTAGGAGGTTGGTCCTACATTGTTCTGTATTCAAATGCTAAATACTGGCCCACAAGATCTAGTTGCCCTCAACAGGGAGATCCACAAGTACAGCCATGATACTATAACCTTGCTCCCCAAGTTAATTGGTCAATAAAAGGCTAAAGCCCCTGCTTGGGCAGTAGATAGAGGTAGATAAATTTTCAGGTACCTGTCTGGGGGGTCGCAGGTAGAGAGGAAAAGAAGGAAGGACAAGAAGGGAGGAGGAGGTGCCATGAAAGGAGATGGACCAAGAGCAAGTGGCCAGAAGAAACAGCAAGAAACAGGGGACATATGGCTAGGATGTAGTTAGAATAGCTCCAAAACTTCTGCAATCTAAGTTTACAGCCTATAAATAAAATACCTGGATTGTATGTCTTTTATATGGGCTGGCTAGAATAATTAATTCATTTTACAATTAGGGAAGGGTCTATCAAAGCAACACCAAAGCCCAGCAGGGTAGATATGAAATTCTGTAGTCTCATGCCCAATATATGGAGCTGCATGGATTTCAATGGGTTTGGGCAATACTCCCTGCCCAGCCCTTCTCCGGTAAGGCAAGGCTTTGATGCTTGGATTTCTCCATTGCTTGGGGTTTGCCTTAGCAGGCATCCCAGGGCCTTCCCATCTGCCTGTGGTCCAATAATGCATCAGCTTCATCCTCACAGATTTACGCTGTGCTGTACTGGAATGCCTGCAGGGCACTGCCAGCCTTCCTCAGAAATCTGACTGGCAGACTTTCTGAATCGGTGAACTACAACAAATCATTCTGCTCTTACAGTTTTTTCAGCATGTATTTTGGCTACAATTAGACAAAAGTAGCTAATATTTAACCCAAGAACTGAACCAGGAGTTGTTATGTAATTTTCCTGCAAGCAATATATTCTGTGTTAACAAATATCAGATTTACAAATAAATTTTTGAGATTAATCTTATTATCATTGGAAGTTTCTACCAGTTGGAATGAGATTTTTTGGAAATTATTCTTAGCTTTTGCTGGAATAAAACTAATCCCATCCATGACGGTTTGTTATTTGCATAAATAGTAATTAACAAGTTAATGATGGCAATCTTGACTAAAAAATACTTCCTGGATCTCAGGTAGATCAATATGGAGGGTTTCTTCTAGTAGACCTTCATGCCCAATGTCCACGCCACCATTCCAGCTCTGGACTCCACTACCCATCTAAACCTGCTTCTATTGGTCCCGCCCACACGGGCTGATGGACATTCCAGCCTTCGCTGCCACCAACTTTGTGTAATTGGTTCACCTTCTTTTCACACACTCTCTTTACACTCTTGTCAAGGTCAACTGTTTCTCCTTCTCCTCATTCACCATATGGCCTGTCAGTCCCATCTGTCTCTTCCCTACACTTTTCCTTGAAGGAATTTCCAGAACAGTTGCTTCATTCTCCTTGAGCAAGCCCTGCCTTATTATTCTAAGAAGAGAATGAAGGGAGGAAGTGGGGGTATTTTCTGGTGTCTCTCTGTTGCCTCTTACTCTTTTCAACGTGAACGGGAGTTATTATGTATTTAATAAAGGCTCCCTAACCAAGGGGTTATCTTTTTGAACAAATAGCACAAAGGCTATCATGGCTGTCTTTTTTTCTTTTTCAATCCTTATTTGCTCATGCTGAAATATAGGTAGGTGAATAGGTCACAGACTCCATGAGGGAAGGCAATCCATACCTTGCTTAACAATCGTGTCCCATGAAAATGAGACTAATATTTTGGGCAGAGTAGAGTTATAATAAGAAATAACTTAAAAACGTGCACAAGGCTGGACAGATGGCTTGGTGGTTAAGAGCACTGGCTGTCTGTCCAGAGGATTCATGTTTGAGTCCCAAATGGCAGATCACAATTGTCTGTAAGTCTATTTCCAGGGATCTGATGCCCACTTCTGGGTGTCATGGGTACTACATGAACATCATGAACGAATATACATGCAGGCAAAACATTCACATACATGAAATAATAAAGATAAACCCTTTTTAATAAAAAGAGGACAAAAAGAGGAGCACCAGGCTTAGAGGGGCACGGCCTAACAGTACGTGTCAGTCAGCTTTCTATGACTAACAAAATACTTCAGGCACTCCACTTTAAAGGAGGCTAGGTTTCCTTTGACTCACAGAGTTATGAGGGTTCTGTCTGCCGCCAAGTAGTCCCCTTTCCTTTGGGCCTGTGGCAGGAGCCCATGGTGGGAAGTCCATTCAATTTGTAGAGTGGAATGAAAATGAGAGAAGGTATGGGCTCCCACTATTTTTCTGGAGAGCACCTGTCTTAGGGTTTTACTGGTGTGAACAGAAACCATGACCAAGGCAACTCGTATAAGGACAACATTTCATTGGGCTGGCTTACAGGTTCAGAGGTTCAGTCCATTATCATCAAGGTGAGAGCATGGCAGCATCCAGGCAGGCACGGTGCAGGAGGAGCTGAGAGTTCTACATCTTGTTCCAAAGGCAAACAGGAGAAGATTGGCTTCCTGGAAGCTAGGATAAGGGTCAAGAGCAATTCTACATGAAGTGGGATTTTTTTTTTTTTTTAAGGGTAAAAGGAAAGATGGAGGGAGAATCTGAAAATTTGTGCAAAAGAATGACTTATATGACAAAACATGGAATTTATGCTAGGAAAAATAGTAGGTGTGGAAAAGGGCAGTGGATTGGACAATAGGAAGAATCTGTCAAGGACCAAGAGGTATTAGGAGATCGAGATAAGATGCCAGGATCTAGGAAAGAGGGCTGCGAAAATTGACACCACAGAGAGCACATACTTATTTGCTACTGAGGTCAAGGATACTATCCTGGAAATGGATGGCTGGGCTCATTATCTTCCTGTTATTGTCACAAACATTCCAGATCATTTATTTATGTGAGGAAACATGTTTTCTTCATGGTTTCAGTTCATGGTGGCTTCTCCCCCTTGCTTTTCAGCTTAAGAAGCAAGGCAGTACATGGTTGGAGCAAAGCAGCCCATCCTACGGAAGCCGAGGAGGGAAAGATGGAAGAGGTGTTGGAGTTTCTACATACCCTTCAAGGACAGAAACGGCCTGCGGTGACTTACTTATTTTACTTCTACCAGGCTTCACCATCTAACGGTTCCATCAGCTCTAACAGGACTAGATACTGATTTCCAGACAATTCCAGCAACCTAGCAACAGCTTACCTCATCACCTGCCACCATGTGCGCGTACCCCTAGCTCTCTCCCCATCTCCTATTCTCTCTCTCTCTCTCTCTCTTTCTCTCTCTCTCTCTTCCTCCTCCTCTTCTTCCTCCTCCTCCTCTCTCCGTCTCACTCTCCCTCTTTCCCTTCCTCCCCAACCTGTGTCCCCCCCCCCATGATCCCGGCCTCTTTCTCTCTTCCTTCTCTGGCCCCTCTTCTGTTTCTACTCCTCCCTGCTCCCTTCCCTTTCCCAGTCAACTTTCTTTATACTAGGTCTGTCTTATGGTGTGATTGATTGTTCAGGGAGATGCCTCAGCCTGGGCCCACTAAGATGCTCCTTCCTCCCACAGTTCTACTGTTATGCTACCGTTTTTACAAAACACACTATATGTTGGCCACGAAGCCTATAGTGTGCGGCCCTTTAAAGACACTTATTCAGACTCTCTCAGTATCTGAGGTGGATGTAAGAAAAGATCGTTACAGATGAAAAACTGAGAGGCTGCATAGGCATGGCAGGAATCAACGATATAATTCCCAAACTACCATTTATTATCAGCAGAGCTGCCGAATCACTTTTACTAGACCATTGCAAAGCCCCTCCCGATCAGTTTGAAATACTAGAAGCATTATTTGACAGTAATCAAGGATTACAATCTGTTTTCATGACTGACTGATACATAATTAGAACTAGTAATAAAATCTGTAATGGGTAGTGTACCAGCACTAGGAGTGGAGGTAGAAAGAAACATAGTGAGATCTTGTCTTATAAAACAGAAGAAGGAAATCATAAAAGATGATGTGCAAATACTATCATAGATGTAGTACAGAGAAACGGTAATAAATTGCAAGGCCAAATAGGCAAAGGGTTGACATTAGTTGCTCCTTAAATAGTTGTAGGGTGTAGTCACCAACGCTCGAAAGAACGCACTCCTGTAAATACCCAATTACACCAGCTTAAGCGCCTTCAGGTCAGCTCCGCATCAGTGCGCTTGCGTGAGGCCTGGCCCCGCCCTCCCCGCGCCTTCATTCCATCCATTTCCGGTCCAGCTTTGCCACAGGAAGTTTGAGCTCTTCGCCTCCCGTAGCTACTTTTCCCGGCTTCCTCCGCGGCGTTCCCACGCCGACGCTCCGGGTGTTTTGCTGAGATCTAGGCGGCCTCACTCTTCACGTCAGCAAGTGACCGAGGCAATGGCAGCCCAGAAGATAAACGAGGGGCTAGAGCATCTGGCCAAGGCAGAGAAGTAGTACGTGGAGTTGTCGCCGGGCTGGTGACCCGCGCCCCTCAGCCGTGCGCGCGGGCTGATCGGGAGGGAGGGCCATGATCTTGTCCGCGCTTGGGGCGGTGCCTTCCCTTGTGGGTCAATCCCCTGCAGTCGGCCGTGCCAGGCTGCGCCGCGGCATTTGCGGCAGACGCCCCTGTGACAGCCACGTCTACCCGGGTCCTCAGAGTTTGCGGCTGCTCTGCTCGTTGTGGGCTCTGGGGTGGACACCTTGTCTCCTTCATGACAGCCAGAAGTGACACTATGGAGGAGGTCTCGCGGTGGAGAGCCACTGCTAGGAAAGAGACCCTGGTGCCGTGCGGGGGTGTAGACTAATTCTGAAAAATTCACACTCTCAGACATCCTATTCATTGGGAGCAAGGTCTAAGTTTCGTTAGCCCTGTGGGTGTTCGCCACCATTTGGTTCCGGACGCAGTAGGCACACTGCGAACTCTCCTTAATCCTCGCCCCCATTTTCGTGGATTACAACATACATATTTAACGATTATCGACTGTAAGACATTTCTTAGTACACTGGTAAATGAATCATAAACTAAGATCTTAACAAATTAGAAAGGTCTCAATTTACAGAAGAGGAACCGAGGCGGCCAGAAACTTCCTTGAGACCTGTCCAAGGCTGCTCGGCTGAAAAGAGCAGAGCGAGTTTTAGGCAGTGGAAATTCACAAGCCCTTTCTGGTACACCAAACTTGCCAACTTGGCAGTGGCTAGGAAGATACCTGTTAATGCAGAGGGTGGTCCCAAGAATCCATTTTGCTGGTGAAAGCAAACGTAAAAGAACAGAACACGCGCCTTTAGCCATAATGAAGTTGCGTTTTGTGAACTGAAGGAGGAGTTTGACCACCGGAGCTAAGGGAACTGTAGAAGCCAGGATTGGCATCCTTTCATAATAGTTTTGACAAGTCCTCAGGGCAGCTGTGTGTAGAGTTGAGAACTAGGCTCCTAGGCGTCTCTGTTGGGAGAAGGCTGGTAAAAGAGGCCTTCTGTCACGGCAGGGTCATAAATGAGTGGACTTGCTTGTGGCTGTTGTGGGGTCTCAAGGGTGCGCGAAGTTGCTCTAAGTAGAAGAGCCAGCGGATGGCAGGAAATACGGGCCAGAAGGTTAGGAGAAGTAGTGGGATTCGTCTCTGTTTTCTGATGGTGGTATTTCACTCATTATTGCTCTTCTGGCTTAGTAAAGTTTTCTTACTGACACTTAAGACAAAAACAGTGACGATCCACAACAGATTGGCCATGAACCTAACGTTAATAGGGCCTTCATTCTTGCTAATTAATGGTGCTCAGCTGCCTGGGGTTGATCTGTAGTTTTAAAAATCTTTCCAGCACATTGAATGTTATGTCTTGGTTTGGGGGAGACTTCCATAATCACTTTAATATAGGGCAGAATGGGTGCTTTGGTGAAGGGGTAAAGAGTTAGAACTTTATTTTGCTGCATATTTTCTCAATATTGTGAATTAGACATTATATGTAATTGAAAAATCTGCTTACACATTTAAATCTAATTATGTATGTATGTTAAATGCTAACTCTGCAATACATTTTACAGGGATAAGTAACTTTGGAGTTAGACTCTGGGTAGTTGATGCATGTGTCACAGAATGAAGGGTGCACTTCTAAGGGCCCCACCTCTCAGCTGAGTAGCCCCTGATTCATATGAAGTTAGCAGTGTTGTATGTAAGCAGGCTTTCAGTAATTGAGTTGAAATTTATAAGATGGTGTTCAGCAATTTCTATGCATAGGCAAATTTAATGCCTACTGAATTAGCTTGAACTATGAGTTTGATTTTCTTTTTTAAATAAAAGCAAAATATTTCAGAAAGGGCAAGAAAGATAAACAACATTGGGTATCTTTGCTCTGGCTTCTAAACCAGTATCTGTCCTGGAAGACTATATCTCTTTGGTGTCCTAATACACTACTTTTCTTTCTCCCTCCTGTTTAGCGGTGGTTGACTCTACTCTCCTTATTTTTCCTCTGGGTGCTGTTCCCTTAGTCCCTGTAGTCTCCTCAGGGGATGCTACCTGTGACCTTGGCTTAACAGATACTCATGGCTCTTTGGTTATACTCTCCCTGGTACCTTCTCAGCTGCAAAGTATGGTGTACTTCTAGGTTCTCAAGCTTGTTAAAGCACACTTTATCTGGCTTGTTAAAACCCAGAGAGTTTCTGGTTCTGTAGATCTGGGGTGGGGTCATTGTACATTTCTAGCACATTTTTAGGCAGTGTTGATGCTTCTGGTCTGGGGACCATGCATGCTCTGTTTGGATGGTATGTAGACATTTCAGAAGAAGAAGCATTCATGAGGGGGCAGGGATGGAGGAAGAAGCGACAGTGCACTAACTGTGAATGTGTCCAAAGAGAGCTGAGAAGGTGAGGGACCTGTAGCTGATGCTACTTTTTTAAATAAGAAATGTCTGTCTTTCTCATTCTAGCCTGAAAACTGGTTTTTTGAAGTGGAAGCCGGATTATGATAGCGCTGCTTCTGAATATGGAAAAGCAGGTATGTGTGACTGCTGCTGTGTGTGTTATTAACTGAATCTGATAACTTTGTTAGCATAGTAATTCCAACGCTTCCTGATAGACCTCACTAGTTATAACAGAAGCAGAGCAGAACAACTGCACAGGCTTTGCATGTTCCCACACTTACCCTTTCAGATACAGCCAGTGTTGAGTCAGGTCCTGGCCCATTCTCTTAACAGCAGACATGGGGTAGTGTCAGCTGTCCGACAGTTAGCACATTCATAGGTATTATTCTGTCTTAGACTTCTTGCTGTTGAGTAAACAGTTTTCTTTCATTTCTAAAGCTAGTCTTCCTTGAAGGAGATCTACAAATCTTGTTTTTTCCCCACATTAACATTTATGAGCTTCATTTGGAGACACAGTATTAAATGCTCACAAAGGGTTTTAAGCCGTATGCACATCTTAGTAAATTCACCTTCTATAAGTATAAAATATCTTAAAATATGCAACATAGGGAATTTGTTAAAAGTTTAGTGTTTTGTTAAGGAATGATATGATAGCTCTGAATATCTGCTGTCATTTGGGGCATAAAGTAATAAAACATAATTTTGAGGCTGGTGAGATGGCTTAACGTGAAGGAGCTTACTGCCAAGCCTAACAACCTGAGTTTGATGCCCTTGATCCACACGGTAGACTGAGGGATCTGACTTCTGCAACTTGTTTCTGACTTCCTTGCGCATGCACAATAAAAATCTTAAACCGCCACAGATTTGAAGTTCCTCAAGCAAATTTTCGTCTGTGACTGTGTTCATAGACCTGGCTTGGAGATCACCTAGAGCAAGTATTTTTCAACAAATTTTAGTTTCAGTTTGTCTCCAAAGAAAATAACCTAAAAGCTACCATTATACACAGAGGGGTTGTTTCTTATTCAAAAGGAAAACAAGAGTCTTTAGCCCTGCATTTAAATATTGGGTAAACTCGTTGCATGAATTATGCAAATTGCTTATATTTTGTATTTAAAGGTAAAGATAAATTTTCTTAAAATTGAGCTTTATATGGATTTTGGGTTATACTTTACACACGGTCACTTAAAACCAAAGACACATTTCTCAAGCGAAGGAAATTTAGCAGCTTTGCTTTATGCCTCCAGGACCATGAGCTGCTTCCACGAATAACTATTCTGAATCAAGATTCCTATTAAAGTGCCCGTTGTTTAGTTTTCTTAAGAGTGCATGCAGAATATAGCCATGTGATAGAACTTGTTAAAAACAACTAGACAGGGGCGGTGGTGGCGCACGCCTTTAATCCCAGCACTTGGGAGGCAGAGGCAGGCGGATTTCTGAGTTCGAGGCCAGCCTGGTCTACAGAGTGAGTTCCAGGACAGCCCGGGCTACACAGAGAAACCCTGTCTCAAAAAAACCAAAAAAAAAAAAAAACAACTAGACAGGCAGGAACAGGAATAATTGTAGCATTTTGTTTGTTTTCAGCACTTCGTTAAAGAGTTCTTTGAGAGTGGTTGTTAGAAGTAATAGTTAAGAAGGGGGACTGAGGCAGGAGCATGTGCTCAGGTCAGAGGTCAGTCTGTACTGCGTGGTTGAGTTCCCGGCAGTGGAGACTGCATGTATGGTGGGGATGCTGACTCAGACTGCACTCTTCTTAAATCAGTATGCGTCCTACTTTTTCATAATCCACCTTTGGTGGATTTTCCAAATGTTGCTATTGTCTCTTAGGGCCATCCTGGTAGTTTCACCCCTGTGAGTCCTCCTTGTGAAACAGCCTGCAGTGTAGGCTAGCTCTTTGAGCAGTGTAGATAACTAAATAAAAAAGCTTTGTGTTCAAAAATGACTTGTGCTTAGAGATTGCCCAGAGGGAAGATTTATTACAAGGCTAGTATGTCGGCTGGGCTTCTGGTTGTCAGTAATGCAGTGAGCTGGATGGGAAGAAGCTAGGGAATGAGGGCCTTTCTTAAGTGACTAGAGACCCCAGCTATTTGGGAGTAGGTGTTAGAAGGAGCTCTTGGTGTTCAATGCAAGCTACACCAATATGTTGCTAAAAATCAATTAAAACTTTCATAGGCTTTTAAAAATGTACTTAGAAAGATTGTAATTTGCTTTAGTTAAAAGTAATATTTCACACCATTATGAAACTCCCTATCTGAAATCAGTGTATTTTGTAATGTCTCACACAAAATACTGATTTGGGTACTGATTCATTTTAGGGCTGTTAATGATGGAAATAGAAAGTCTGTGTTTTTTTTTTCTTTTTCTGTTTCAGCTGTTGCTTTTAAAAATGCCAAACAATTTGAGCAAGCCAAAGATGCCTGCCTACGGGAAGCTGTTGCCCATGAAAATAACAGGGCGTATCTTTTTTAGCTTTAAAAAGAAATGGAACAACTAGAAGATTTTGAGACTACCTTTTCCTGTTATAAATTTAGTGTTTGAAGGAAAGTGCTTTTCAGTTAGGAAAGGATGAACAGTGCACGTGCTTTAAAGCCAAGGGACTAGTCAGTGAGTGACCCTGAGCACATTTGGTATGAACGGCCATGCTTGCCTGTTTGCTTCTGGTCTCCAGACCTGTGCTGAAAAAGAGAAAGTATAGCTAGCTATTGAAAATACATAAACTGCTTTGGAAAAAAATTAGTCTTGCTTGGGTATTTGAAGATTTATAAGCATTCTAGAAAGAAATGTTTTTGGTGTATCTTAAAGGCTCTCATTTATAAATGTCTCATTTTATCTCACATGTGTTATAGTCTTGAACTTACTTCATCCTGTTGGTGACAGCAGTTTAAAGTGCTGCACAGGGGTTGTTCAGCGTCTCGGCTGTAGGGGCACTGGGGTATCAGGGTTCTGTCCTTTGAAAGCAAAAGGGCCAGTGACACAGTGTTTAGAAAGTGATCTCCAGAGACTGTTGACTTCTTCTTTTCCTTAATGCTGACATCGTCATGTCTGTTCAGTCTTTTTCATGCTGCCAAGTAAGTAACAGTTCACCCTTCTTATGTGTTTGCAGGTGTCTTAAAAGCTGGGGTTTTACACTAGCTGATAATTTTGCTCAAGCTATGCATTTTTAAATATTCATTCTAAATATAAATTATTAAATTTATAAATTTAATTAAAATAATTATTTTCATTTGCTTTAGTCATAAACTGAACTTTAAAGGCCACATGTCTCCTAATTATAAAAAAGAGTTTTAAATTAAAATCTGCATAGTATTTTGCTTATGAAAACACAGGTGACTTGGAAGTCACTTTTTTTCCTGTACTGATGGCTGTTAAGAGCCTGTGGAAGAGAAGGGAGCTTTCTCCTCTTATGGAGTATTGATTTGTCTTAAAACTCAGATTTCTGTTTCTTTCTAACTTTTCTGAGACCGAGTTTATTTTGCTAAGTAAAATCAATTCAATGTTTGGTGCTCCTAAGGTATCATTGCTTAAACAGTAAATAAATAAAATTAAAAGTGTGAAATACAGTGTGGCAGAGTGGGCCTGGAGTGACACAGTGTACTTGATGTCCCTTCTGTTGGTTACTTCCCTGCTTGCCATCTTCACCAGAAGGTTTCTCCCTCTTCCTTCATGAAGGTCTCATCAGAGAAATTATATTCTCTTTGCAGAGCTTATGAGCAAGCTGGCATGATGTTGAAGGTTAGTAATACTGTCTCAAAACAGCTGCGGAGGTAAAGTGAATAAGCACGCTGTCCAGGTAGAGTTCATGTTGCAGTCGACAGGTTTCTTCACTAAAGCAAGAGGGGCAAGGGTTGTGGGAGTGGATGTGAAGGCCAGGTTGAGGCGTCCTGCCCAGGGTACTCTAATGGGACCACAGTGAGCATCCTGTGCAGTTAGGAGGGAGTATTGAAGACTCCATGTGAGAGGGAACTGTATTGTAGGGGCTGAGAAGAGCAAGGCCCTGGGCACTGCAGCCAGCACAGAGGCTGCTGCTGAAGAGAGCTGCATGAGGTTCCTACATCTGAGAACCTGAGGGCATCTAGATGTGGTAGAAATTTATAATGATATGTTTGTTTAAGTTACTTGTTGGTTATGGAAAGGAAAATTTGCTTTTTTTTTTTTTTTGGTTTTATAAATATCAGGCTGGGCTGGGCAGTGGTGGCACACGCCTTTAATCCCAGCACTTGGGAGGCAGAGGCAGGTGGATTTCTGAGTTCGAGGCCAGCCTGGTCTACAGAGTGAGTTCCAGGACAGCCAGGGCTACATAGAGAAACCCTGTCTTGAAAAACCAAAAAAAAAAATAATAATAATAAATAAATAAATAAATAAATAAATAAATAAATAAATATCAGGCTGGAGTCAGTAGAGTTACAAATGAGCTAGTGCTGCTTTACCATATTCCTTTTCAATGGAATAATAGAATATTTTGACTGATGTGCCACGTTTATGCTTCTTAATAGCAGGTTAGGGGTTACCATCTTGTAGTGAGATGTGTGTGTGTGTGTCACACATGCAATATGGCTGCTGTGTTAAGCCAAAGCTCAACCCAAGGCTGACCAGAAGGGCCGTCCACCTTGTTTTTTGAGACAAAGTCTCTGGTCTTGTGCTTGCTGATTAGGCTAGACTGGCTCACCAAGACTTCCTGGTCTGCACCTATCTCTAGCCCCCCAGAGCCAAGATTGCAAGCACGCATGTGCTGGGCTTTTAGTTGTTAACTTTTAGGTCTAGATCTCAGAGGGCACCTACTCTGTCCTGTTTGTTCCCCTCCCCACTGCCATATTAAAGGTGTGCTGTCTTGTTAGTAAGTCGGTAGGTGAGTTACAGAAAGAGATAGATTTGTTAGCTTTATCCTGTCTGTTTTCTCAAATACCTTTCAGTGTATACTGTTCTAAGCCCTTGGGTTCTTTGATTGAACTTTGTTTTGTTTTATTTTATTTCATTTTGTTATTTTTTAATTCTTTCTTGCTATAGTTCAGGGGTATTTCATCCCATGTGACTAAGCATAGCAACTTTATGTATTATCTTTCGGTCTATGCCTCATCTCCACAGCTAAAAATTTTTTTTTAATGTTGTTTTGGCATGGGTAGAATGAGGCTGGCAGTTTACTAGAAACAAGCTAACACATTCTCAGCTTGGTGGGGTACTGACTTTTGGATCTGAGAGTAGGCCCTGAGAGGCCACTGTGGGCCTTATGTAGAAATACAGGAAGTTTTTGTAGATGAGAGTCCCTGCACCTTTGCAGCTAGATCGCCAGTGGTTTCCCTTTTCAGGTCTTTGATTAAAATTGCTTTAGTTTTTGATTTGGAAAATCTAGGACCCCAAGACCTTGAGACTCACATAATACTAGTGAGACACAGAATTGATTCCGTCGCTTGCAATCATCCCAGAAGAGATCTTCAAGCTCCTATTAAGTCAGAGTGAGTGAAATAGACCAGACATACAAGGCAGTGGAGAGATGTGGCTAGCTTTAGGAGGTGACACATCCTCTCTAGAGACAGCTCTGCCTTGGCTGTAGCCTCTTATTGTAACCTGTGTCTGAAGCCTGCTGTGTAGCTTATGGTCATTTTTTTTAAGGAAGGCATGAAACAGAGCTTTTGTAAAAGCATGTGATTTAGAAACTTTGTGGTGGTGTTGTTAAATTAACCTCAGACTTAAGGTATAACTGTGAAGTCATTTCAGTATGTTTGTTGCCGTTTAATGTTTCTGACAGTATTATAAAAGTGAGTTAAGCTGGTCATGGCTCATGCCTAAAAACTCCAGTACGTGGGTGGAGGCTAAGACAGGAGGATTGCTCTGAGTGTCAGGCTAGTTTTGTCTAGTGAGTTCCAAGTGATCTGTCTCAAAAAAAAAAAAAAAAAAGTGTGTAGGTAAAATCATTGAATTTTCAGTTGCTTAAGTTGAGACATTTTCTGGCCTGTGCTGCATGGGTTTCCTGTAGGAGATGCAGAAGCTGCCTGAGGCCGTGCAGCTGATGGAGAAAGCCAGCGTGATGTACCTGGAGAACGGCACTCCTGATACTGCAGCTATGGCCTTGGAGCGAGCTGGAAAGTGAGTGTACGCGGCAGTTGGTGGGTGCACTGGCTTTGCAAGGCCCTCCTCTTTGTCTTGGTAAAATCCTTGAGAAGCAAGTTTCTTAATTCTCACACAGCTGTGTTCTCTGTAACTCAGGCTCATAGAAAACGTAGATCCAGAGAAGGCTGTACAGTTGTATCAGCAGACTGCAAGTGTGTTTGAAGTAAGTTAGAATTTCCCTTGTTTCTTTAATTACTCAGAATATTTTACCCATAATATATGGGAACAGAAGAATGTAGTGGATGCTTTTTAAGGTTTTCTATATCCACAGCTCAATTCTATACCGTTTCACAGGCGTCACCTGAGTCCATTGAAAAATACATGTGTTTATGTTATACTTTATTTTCATAACAGTAACAAAATTACAATTAAGAAATACCAGTGAAAATAATTTTGTGGTTGGGGGTCACCTCAACATGAGGGACTGTATTAAAGGGTCACAGCATTAAGAAGGTTGAGAACCGCTGCTCTAGAGGTTAACGAATGGGCTAGAAGCTGTGGTGCTACCATCCATAGCCATTGCTTTGTGCAGTTGTTACTGAATGTAAGAGTTCCACATTAACTTACAGTCCATTTTCTTCGGTTTCTCCAGAATGAGGAGCGCCTCCGACAGGCAGTTGAACTCCTAGGAAAGGCCTCCAGACTGCTAGTACGAGGACGGAGGTATGGCTTAGGAACTGGCGGCCTGTGGATCCATGTGTGTTTGAGTCTACTTTTGGAACTTATAAATAACCTTGGATATAGCTTATTTGTCTACACTTGGACAACCAGTGGAAGAAATGATCATCCTTTAAGGAGTAGGCCCATGACATTAAAACCTGCTTTTCTATCATGAAAGAACACTGAGTCATCTTGACCGGTCATTACATGATGTTATGGTTTTCTCTTAGAATAAGTGATAAAAGCATCCTAAATACCTGTAAATAATAGCTTTTGATATTTGAGTTATATCATTAAATGGATTATTACTATATATATATGTATATAAATGTATATATTTGTATTTAACTGTTTATACAATATATTTTGACCATTTTCCTCTCTTTCAACTACTCCCAGAACCTCTCTAACTCTTTAACTACCCATCTTTATATTTTTCTCTTATTCTTCCTTTCATACAAAACCAAACTAATAGAGAAACAAAGCCAAAAAACAAGACAAAAAAAGCCAAAACAAACTACTCCTGAGCCTGGGGCCTGCCCTGAAGTCTAGTTGATAGACCCAGAGATGCGCCATGGGAGAAAACTGATTTTCCCTTTGCCAGTGGGTGTCTGTTGCAGATAGCTTCTTGGCAAATATCCACTGACCCCTCTCAGTGCTGCGACCCTGTCTGGCTTGAACCTGTGTCGGTCTGATGTATGCTGCTACAGTCTCTGTGAGCTTGTTCTATTGTGTTTGGAAGACAGTTTCCTGGGAGTCTTCTACATGCAGCCATCCAGTGTAACCAAGACCGTTTGTTGAAGATGCTGTCTTTTCCAGTGTGTAGTTTTGATTTCTATAGATCAAATATCCATAGATGTATAGACTTATGTTTGGGTCTTAATCATCATGTCTGTTTTTATGCCAATACCATGCTGTTTTTATTACAGTAAATCTGCAGCACAATTAGAGATTGGCAATGGTGATAACTCTAGCAGTGTTTGTATTATTCAGGATTGTTTTTAGCTATCCTGTATTTATTGTGTTTCAGTGCGAAGTTACAGATGGTTCTTTTAGTCTCTCTGAAGAATTGTGGTAGAATTTTGTTGGGGATTTCAATTCTGTTAATTGCTTTTGGTAGGATGGCTGTTTTCATAAAATTAATCTTATTGATACATGATCATGGGAGGCCTTTCTATCTTCTGGTGTCTTCAGTTTCTTCCTTCAATATCTTAAGGTTTTTATTATACAGGTCTTTCACTTGCTTGGTTACAGTTGTCCCAAAGTATTTCTTGTGTGTGTGTGTGTGAATGTAGTGAAAGATCCTGTTTCTCTTATTTCTTGCTTAGTATATTTATCATTTGTATATAGGAAGGCTATTGACGTTTGTGTGTCAGAAAGTGTTTATCTGCTGTCAAAATTCCCTAATGGAGTTTTTGGGTCGTTTATGCACACTATCTTATCATCTGCAGATAAACATTCTTTGACTTCTTCCTTTCCTATTTTTGTCCCCTGTTCTAGCTAAGATTGCAAGTAGTATATTAAATATGTATGGAGAGATTGGACAACTTTCTTTTGTTCCTGACTATAGTGGAAATGCTTTTGAGATTCTCCCCTTTTAGGTTGATAATAGCCAAAGGCTTAATGTAAATTATCTTTATTATGTTGAGCTATGTCCCTTGTATCTCTACTCTCTCCGTTGGAGATGTTGGATTTTGTTGAAGGCCTTTTCTTCATCTAATGAGGTGATCATATAGTTTTTTTCTTAGTGGATTACATTTGTCGATATGTATGTTGAGCCATCCTGCATCTTTGGGATGAAGCCAACTTGATCATGGTGGATAACCTTTTCCATATGTTCTTGGATTCAGTTTGCAAGTATTTTATTGAGAACTTTTCCGTCCGTAGTCATAAAGTATATTGGTCTATAGTTTTCTTTTGGGGTAAGGTTCCTTGTGTATTTTGGGTATATGGATAACAGTGGCTTCATAAAAAGAATTAAGAAATGTTCCTTTAATTTCTATTTTGTGGAATAATTTTGCATTATTTCTCATATTGCATATTGGCATTAATTGTTTGAAGATCTGATAGAATTTTTTGCTGAATCCAAGTGACGCTGGAATGTTTTTGGTTGGGAAATTTCTTAATTACTGCTTCTATTTCACGAGGAGTTATGTGTATTTCAGCTGCTTCTATCATTTCCATTTAACTTTGGTAGGTCATATGGATCATGCATTCATCCATTTCTTTTAATGTTCCCAGTTTGGTGTAATAGAGATGTTTAAGTATGTCCTCATGATTCTCTGAATTTCCTGAATAGCATTGTTGTGATGTTGTCCTCTTCTTGTCTACTTTTGTTCATTTGGATCTTCTGTCTCTGTCTTCATTGATTTGATTAGTGCTTTATCAGTCTTGTTGATTTTTCTCAAAGAACCAACTCTTCATTTCATTGATTGTTTTTATTGGTATTTTTGTTACTGTTTCTGTTTCATTGATTTCAGCCCTGAATTTTATTTCTTCCTATCTACTCTTTTTAGGTATTATTTCTTGTTTTCTAGAGCTAACAGATGATCATTAAGTTACTAACATATGATCTCTAGTCCTTTGATGTAGATATTTGTATTTAGTACTATGAACTTGTCCCTTAGAATTGTGCACATAGGTTTGGGTATGATGTGTTTTCATTTACATTCATCATTGTTTTCTTGATTTCTGTCTTGACCCAGTTTTTATTCACTAGAGAGTTGTTGAGTTTCCATGAGATTATATGCTTTCCACTGTCACTGTTGTTGTTGATATACAACTTTAATCCATGGTGGTCAGATTTGTAGGATATTGTTTCAGTTCCCTTCTATTTGTTGAGATTTTCCGTGTGTCCTACAGTGTGATCAGTTTTTAGAGAATGTTCTATGAGCTGTGAGAAGAAAGTAAATTCTTTCAGTTTAGGTAGGATGTTCTGTAGACTCCTGCTAGGTCTGTTTGATGTATGTCATTATCTAGCTACAGTGCTTCTGCTCAGGTTTTATGTGGATGACCTGTCTATGGGCAAGAGCTGGGTATTGATATCATCCATTATCATTGTGTAAAGGTCTATATGTGAGTTTTAGCTATAGTGGTATTTCTTTTATGAACTTGGGCACCCATATATGGTTGGTGTATTAAGTGTTTAGAATTGTAATATCCCCCTTGGATTTCTCCTCTGACTAGTATGTACTATCCTTCCCTGTATCTTCTTACTAATTTTGGTTAGAAGTATATTTTGTCAGATAATTAAAATGGCTACACCTGCTTCATTCTTTGGTCCATTTCCTTGGAAATGGAAGAACGGATGTTATCCTAAGGTGACATCTGTTTTTAATGGTGACGTCTGTTTCTTGGATGCAGCAGAAAGATGATGGAAGGAAAAATGATGGAGGATAGAGTGTTTCAGGAAATGGGTGGTCATCCCTTTCTTTATCACTCACCCTGCCAATAAATGGACCAGGAATGAATGTAAGAGGGTAGAAGAAAGGTGAATGTTGAGGTCAAAGCTACAAAAGGGCTAGTTTAGCATCCTAGGATGCAGCAGTGGAGCCAAGAGGGTGAGGATACGTGGCAGAGGAAGAGTGGTTGGGCACCGGGAGGTTCTTTCAGCAGAAGGAAGGAAGCTTGGGGTGATGCAATCTAGGATTCTCTAGCAAATTCTACAGAGCCATTTGTTGAGGTAGTTAGGACCGCCTTAATGAATGGTTTTGTTTTTTTTGTTTTTTTTTTTTTTTTTTAACCAAACTTAGAAACTCCCTTTGCGTTTCACTTCCTTTACTTTGATGTGCTGCCTTGCAGGGAGTCGCATTTGAGAGAAACCTGATGAGCAGAGCTAAGGGCAGCAACTAATGTGGAACAGCTGGTAAAATCCTGTCCTCTCAAGTCTGGTGACATAGGGCAGTGCATCCAAGGCTTCTACTGAGGGCTTCTTCACACCTGCCCTGTTGACATTTCTTTCTTTTGTCTTTAGATTTGATGAAGCTGCACTGTCTATTCAGAAAGAAAAAAATATTTATAAGGAAATTGAGAACTACCCAACTTGTTATAAGGTATTCTTTGAAAATGCCTAGTTCCGCTTTACTTTAGATAATTTTACAAATTAGTATAAATATTTAAGCTAAGATTCTGTGGATAGTCATCTGCTTTTATAACATAGTAATTTATGGCTTTGTTTCTGACCATGACAGACCTAGCCTACCTTTCTTACATCAACATTACTCAACAAAACCAGAAATACCTCAAACTCTGGGCAGGAAATTAATACGGGTGACCTGTAGGGGCGCTGAGTGCCTTGAGAAGCCCTCAGCTCAGGAGACTACATTCCTGGGAGTTTCTGTTTCCTCTTGTTCATTGCCTAGAGACACACCTAGTCATGGCAGTAGGAAGGAGAGACTGTGACAAATATTCCAAAAGAGACACTTCTCCCTGAAACTGGAGGAACAGGGAAGAGAACCTCTTCTCCCTCTACCTGTCCCCCTGTCGCCCTGCCCCCCACACACTTGGCTTAGGTTGAGCTCTGGTCATGGAGCTGCAGCCCTAGTCTCTGGCTGGAAGACTTTGTAAGGGGAACCAAGAGAACAGGCAAATCCCAGGGCAGGGCACGTGGGAGAAGGGAATCCCCTATGTATGTGGCCCACACAAATCTTGGCTGTGTATACCTGGGACAGACCCAAAGTATGAGTGAGAATTGAAGGAAGACTGAAACCACTAAGTCTCTGATCCTATCCGTGAAATTCTGAGACAGGCACAAAGATCACAACAGAGGATTCGAACTGTGGTCAGAAGCACCACTCACCAGAAACAAGCCATAGTCTTTGGCTCGAACCCAGGACAGTCAAGTGCAGTTAAAACATCACAGTTTTCCTGAAAATTACAGCAGCATATGCAGTGTAACAATCACAGAAATCTAGGAACTAGTCTAGAATTACCCACCAGAAAAAACAGAAACAAAGGCAACTTATAGCACCTTAGTGACCTCAGTGCTAGAATCATCATTTCGAGTTAGAAGACCTCTAAACAGTTACTGTAACTGTCTAATAGCATAAAAGTGAACACTGTTGAAATGAAAGAACTTTTTTTAATGGAGAGAAATACTTTTATAGAAGCTGTACAAGTGAGCTGTTTGAAAAATTTAAGACATAATATCTGAAACAAATTACTAGGTGAAATTAACATTATAGTGAAGACAACTGTTATTAGTTGTCTTATAGCTACAACAAAATGTCCCACAAGCAGCTTCAGGGCAATTGATTTTGGGTCACAAGTTGAGACTAGGTGTATACTTGAGACAGCTGACCATGTTGCATCCATCAGGGCGCAGAACTGTGATTGTTTGTGCTTCTTTCTTTTTCTTTTCCTGTCAGTCCAGGACCCAAATACTTAGAATGCTGCCTCTCACAGTGGGCAGGCCTCTCCATCTCAAGTATCCTTCAAATACGGGCAGTCTCTGCACACTGCTGAAAAGCTTGCCTCCTGTGTGACTCTGAATCCCCTCAAGGAGACAGTCGGTAGTTTCTTTCATAACTAAGACTTAGTTATTAACGATGGATTGGCGAAAAAATATACACGGGTGATTGAGTGCATTACATAGGTGGGCGTGGCAGCATGTGTCTGTCATCCTAGTCCTACTAGAACAGGAGGACTGTGGGTGTGAGGCCGGCCTGGACTTCGAGTTTAGGATCTGCCTCGAATCAAATATCACTGAGAAAAGTAAAACAACAAAAACATCACCAACACAATAAACCACCTTCTGAAGAGCTGTTGCCAGTAGGCTGTTGTCCGTGCTGTCATTGGCCTTCTAAGCAGTGCTGTTGTCTCTGCTGTCCATAGTTTCCTCTGGTGTCCTTTCCTAGTATCTAAACATTACAAACTGGACTAGAGAGTCACAGCTCTGCTCTGCTTTTATTCCCTCCAACATTAATTGGAGATATTTGAAAGAAATTACACTGGCTGCATTCTCAGGCTTTGAGGTTTAAAAGGTCGTCTGTCCTCAGGCTGGTAATGCCAGTGTCAGCTGGTTCTGGTTAGAGCAGACATGCTAGACAGAACTTAGGCCTGCTCTGCCTTCGGTCTCCCCAAATCCCCTTGTTCTCTCTGCACCAATTGTATCTGACACAGTATTCTAGAGTGTTCCCCCCAGGTATCCTTTGGAAGTTACTATAGAACTATGTGTGTTTCTCATGTGTGAGCCAGTGATGTGAAGTTAAATACCATTGTTTTCAGTACTCCAAGAAGATGACTATGAAAATGGGTATCGGTTTACATTACAGCCTTCCCTCTCGTTTCAGAAAACAATTGCTCAGGTCTTAGTTCATCTACACAGAAATGACTATGTGGCTGCAGAGAGGTGTGTCAGGGAGAGCTACAGGTAAGGGTTGGTTGTTTTCACTGACCAGTGTTGACATTCCTGTCTCTAGATTTAGCATTACTACTTGGAGAGATTTTGTTTTTAGCCATGAAACTTTTACAGATCTTCCAAGAGGTAAGACTACCATTGCAGGGTTCTGTGTTGTTTTGTTGTTGGATCTCATGTTTGTTTTCTTGGAATGCAGGGGAAAAGATCCCACACTGTTGTGTGTGCTGAGCAAACACTTAGAACAGAGCTCCAACTGCAGCTCCTACTCAGGCTTCCCCTCAGTGTTACAAGATGTCCTCTGCAGGGTCTCGGAATGATTGCTTGCTTTGTCATCTTTGCTGTTTAACTGAACAACAAAAGGAGAATTGCTGTGTGATGTGAAAATCAGACTGAGGCGTTCTGTGGGGTCATGAATGAGGACTGGGAATCTGTAACTGCCAGTGCCTTCCACACTATAGGGTTCCTAGTGACAGTCTTGGTCTCCGCCCACTGGTTGTCAGTAGCAACACCTGTACCAATCATGATGCCTGCAGATCTTTGCTGGGGACAGCTAGCCCTGTGAAGGAGTCTTAAGGAAGAACTGACATGGTTTGTGCTTGCCTTAGCATACCGGGGTTTAATGGCAGTGAGGACTGTGCAGCACTGGAGCAGCTCCTGGAGGGATATGACCAGCAAGACCAAGACCAAGTCTCTGAGGTCTGCAACTCGCCCCTTTTCAAGTACATGGACAATGATGTAAGTGGGCCTTTGGGGTTGGCTTTCTTCCACTTGAAGTGATTTCCCCTATGGATTTGTAAGGTTTCT
Source organism: Mastomys natalensis (assembly GCA_021653895.1). Lineage (NCBI taxonomy): Eukaryota > Metazoa > Chordata > Mammalia > Rodentia > Muridae > Mastomys > Mastomys natalensis. The sequence continues at coordinate 2,868,636 of JAJTUV010000106.1, forward strand.
GCCTCCATACCTATATTTTCCACACCAAACCATGCTCACAAAGGAGCCAACGAATTCCATTGAACTTTCCCACATTCAGGTAACATGATCTTTCCCATGTGTTCCTGAGCGATGTGCATATAGCCTCATGCCTCACCTCCCTGCTGCACTGCCTTCTGGATTTGCCTTTATCTAGTTGCTGTTGGGCACCCTACCTTTAAGAGGCCGATCAAGTGTAGCTTTAGTAATTCTGTAGGCCGGTAGGCATCCTATGTCTGTGAGAGTTGTGTGAGGTGGGTTGTTAATTATCTTCAGGCGATCTGTAAAGTGGAAGGGTTAATTTTGTGAAGCATCCTCTGGTCTCCCTGTGAGAAGCCTCAGTCGAGTGAGCCGCACGTGAGAACCTTGCTCCTCACTCCTTTTCCTTCTGTGTGTTTGTCTGATCACATGATTTTATAGTTCTGTCACACTGCCAAATTAATTTAAGACCTTGAATTTTCTTATTGAAGTAGAGAAAAATATATATTGTTTATTCTAGGTAAATTCTTACACATTCTTTCTTTTTGAGACAAAGTCTTCCTGCTGTATAGGGCTACCTGGCCTTGAACTTAGAGTCTTCCTGCTTCAGCCCCATGAGTACCAAGAGTACAAATGTGCAACATTCTTACAGGTTCTTTATCTGCCTTTGAAAAGTTGTGTGTATGTGTGTGTGTGTGTCCTAGTGTATATAGTATATTCCTCAATGCTGTCCACCTTGCTTGGGATCAGGGCTGAACTTGGAGCTCACTGATGTGGTCAGCTGGCTGGCTGACCTACCTTGGGACCTCCAGTCGCTGCCCCCACAGCTGCAAGTACAGGCTTTTGTCACTATGTTTGCGTTTTAAGTGGTGGACTGAGGTCAGGTCTCTGTGGTTATACAGCAGAGACTTGACCAGCTTAGCCATTTCCACAGCTCCATGCCTGTTACCTGGGATTCCTCATGCTTGGAAAGCACTGCCTTTACTAATTAAGTTCTCTTGGCTCCAGAGTTTGTATATATTCTTTAATTTAATTTGTCCCTAGTTTACACTCTTGTACTCAGTATATGTTTTTCTTCATAACCCCTAGAAGCATTACTAATTGAATATGTCCGTAGTATCTCCAGTTCCCAAGTCAGGTACATAATTGATACATCCATAGCTGTCAGCAGGTCACATCATGGTCTGATGCCAGGGTGTTTCTCTCATGAGGATGGCTGATTAGGTTTTGGTCATTTAGAACTTTTATGTATAACTGTGCATGCTTGAAGTGTCACAGTACATGTGGAGGTAAGACAGCTTTGTGGAGCTGCTTTTCCTTCCATCCTCCCATGGGTTTTGGGGATTTAATTCAGGTTGGCAAGCTAGTGTGGCAAACACTTTCACCTACTGAGCCATCCTGCTGGCCTTATGTGCACTGCACACACTTCTCTCTCTCTGAAAGCTTTGTTTTTATTTTGTGTGTTGTGACTGTTTGCCTGAACGCATGTACACCACATGGAAGTGAGAGGAGAGTGGGGTCTCCTGGGGCTGGAGTTGCAGGAGGTTATGAGTCACTCTGTGGGTTTGGGTCCTGAACTCAGAGTCTCTGCAAGAGCAGCAAGTCCTTCTAACCACTGAGCCATCTTTCCAGCCATACCCCAACCCCCACTGTATTTATAGCTAACTGATGCTAAGATGCTATGTGTCAGGGTTCTACTTCTCCAGCCTTCATAACATGTTTTATTGTTGACAGTATGCTAAGCTGGGCCTAAGCCTGGTGGTCCCAGGAGGAGGAATCAAGAAGAAATCCCCAGCAACACCCCAGGGCAAGCCTGATGGTGCTGCCAGCGCGGCTGCTGAAGAGGAGGAAGACGAGTACTCGGGAGGCCTGTGCTAGTACCCTGCCTACAGAGATGAGCAGACGGGATCCTGACAAGCCATCTTCACGGGATTAGGACTCATTTTGTGGGCGTCTCTGCTTCACTGAAATGCTGATGTTGAATGTTAATATATATGAAGTTTTCGTTTACCATTTCCCCAAACCAGCCATTGTATCTACTACCTGTAAAGCGTTCTTTTCTTTCCATTGTAAGCAGAAAACACTGTCATATTTTAATAATTGATTTTAAATGTATAGGCCAAATTCCAGATAAACTATATCATAAGCAAAGCAGGAAATAGGTGTACTCAGTCTTTTCTTTTGGGTTCCTGTAATTTATTGTTAGGTAGTTTTCTTTGCATTTTATTTAATGTCACTTCTAAACATGCTGGGGTTTTGGTAAAAATAATCATTTCAAACTGGTCCGGTTCTTTCCACCATCTTCCCATGTTGTCAGTTGGTGCCCACGCATGTCCTGGCTAAGAGTGTCAACAGTGCCAAAAAGAGGCAGACAGCAGGTCCTCAGCAGATGCCCCTCCAGAGTCGTCCTCTAGTCTGACTAGATGTCTGACTGTGGAGATGGCGCATGGTTACACCGTAGACTGCTGATGTGACCATTGATGATCACAGAGGGTGACTCCCTCCCAGGCTGCTTACATATGTGGAGTATCAGGCCCAGTTCAAATGTGCTGCTCAGTGACCTAGAAATGGCACCATCAGCTCTTCTATCCTGTCTGTTCACTTGCATTGTTCCCCTAGCCTTGCTGCCATCATGGAAGTGTCATAGACCATGAAGAAGCAGAACAAAAACACAGGAGGGGAAAACGGGGGACTCTTTCTAGGGATATAAAACTTAAGTAAGCAACATACTTCAGTGGAGAGAGGCCTTGTCTCAAGTTGAAAAGGAAATTTATTTGTCATCATATTAGATACATTCAAATTATTGAGTCTTTTCAGATTCAAGCTTGGGACAAAAGCTTTATAATATTTAGCTCAATAGCCCTTACGTGTGACTATAAAATATGGAAAGTAACATATTAAAGTGCTTTTGTAAATGTCTTCAGCCCTCCCTGAAGTAGTGAGTGCTATTTCTTGTTTCTTAACAACAAAAAGTATGACTGTTCAAGCCTACTTGGCTCTTGACCAAAACGGGACTAGGTAAGACCATTTATATTCATCTAGAACGACAGGTAATGTTCCTGCCAATCTAGTATACATGCATTTCTTACCTCCAAAATAATTTTGGTTTGGAGTTAATACTTTAACATGAGTTGTGCTAGATACTACAAAAATATTAGCCAAGAAGGAAAAAAGTGGTTTTGAAAGACATACCTTTAGGACTGGGTTACCAATCTTTCGTACAGCAGCAGTATGTGCTAGGAAGTGGTGCTGACCGGAATAAGGCTCTCGCCTCACCCCACCATGAGTAAAGTATGCTTGGTCTTGCTAGATTTCCGAAGCCTAGGAAAAGCTTTGTTGCGGTGCTGGTCCCAGTGTCATGGGACTGCTGCTACAGACTAGCATCTACTGTCTTCCGAATTTTTATTTAAGAAGGAAATTGGTGTTTCCAATATCAATGTTGTATTTACCTTTAGATCCGACCAGAGATATTGGTGCTTGTTTGAGTCAATTAGCAGACTTTTAAAATAATTTGGCAGTACTCAAAAGTTACCGTAGACTGTTTTCTGGCCCAGCTTATTCAATAAGACCTTGTAGAGGGTCAATTTTACTTGTATACACCATAAACACAAAAGCACTTATCAGTGCGCTGGGGAGCAGCAGTGATCTCGTTTTCACCAGCAGAGGCATTTAGACAGTGCGCACCTCCCGCCACCTCCATTAGGAGCCAGCGTGCAGGATTTAGAGCTCATTTTTGTCTGTCAGGGTTATTCTGTGTGGTGTCTCAGGAAGAGCATTTGTTCCTCATGTACGTATTGTATTTTTCTACTTGCATTAAGTCTTTGTTCTCGTGAGCTTAGAAATGGGACATGTAGTCTTTACAGCAAGCCGAACTCTAGCACCCTCCCTGTGAAAGTGAAAGTCTGCATGAGTATGCTCAGAATCATCTAGTTTAGTGCTGTTCTATAGTGAGTGAAGTCAGCCAACAGAGCACATTTAATATATTGAATTTGTAAATATGCAGAGTATAGTATTTGTGTATGGAATCTGTGCATTATCATATTTTTTCAGCTTTTTGGTGAATAAAATATTAATATGTCGTTAATGGAAATTAGATGATTGCTTCTGAAGGAAGATAATTATGAAAATAAAACCCAAGACTATGTGAATGTTGTCAGTTTTATTTGCTTGTTTTTCCTCTTCAACGATACATTCTCTCCATTTTTTACAGTACCTTAGTTATCTTTTGTAAGAACAGGCAGTATTTTCTCTGTCTTCATTTGTGGTTTTTGCTCTGTCAGCCAAGTACCCTGAGGAGTTATTGTATGTTAGTTCAGCCTTTAAAATGCCAGTCATTTATGTCCTAGCATACTGCTCTAAGGGCTGCTGCTTGGGGAAGTCAAAGACTAATGAACATTTCATCCAAAAAGAGTTGCTCACAGGGACAGATGAGGAAAATGTAAAAGGTATTGTTTTGCAATTAGACGTAATTAGAATAAGCTACTAATCAGGTTTCACCTACAGTTAATTAGATATTTGCTATACAGTATGGTCCCTGACTCCTTGTGGATATTGATAATATATTTTGATATTTAAATTTAGGTTAAGTTGTAGTAAAAAAAAAAAATAATCCAGAGAGATTCTTGGACTGTGATTTTGTGTTTCTCAGGATTCAGTGAAGTGTCCAAGCTGCTCTTTGGTCACTGAAGTGTTTGTAGTCCTGTTAAGTAGCTGCAAGATAATGGATGGTCATTGTTCTTAGTGGCTAGTACCAGTAAAAGGCCCCAGCTGACTTGGTTTAATGATTTAAGGACATTTAATGTCTCTAATGAAAAAATGAGGGAAACTTTTTTTTTAAATCAGGAAGCAATCTTCCCTGACTTAGTGTTGTGTGTGTGTGAAACTGCCAATACACCTTTTTTTATTGAAAGGACTTAACGTGTATTCTTACAGCCTAGGATGTTAGAATCCCTTATAGAGTTACATGTACAGGTTTAATTTCCATAAAGCTTAAGATTTTTTGTTTATCCTTTTTTTGGTTATTTTATTTATTTACATTTCAAATGTCCCCCTTCCTGGTTTCCCCTCTGCAAATCCTCTATCCCATCTCTGCTCCCTCTGCTGAGAGTGCTCCCCTACCTACCCACCTACTCCCATCTACTGATCTAGCATCTCCCTATGCTGGAGCCTCAAGCCTCCACAGGACCAAAGTCCCTTTCTCCCATTGATGCCAGATAAGGCAATCCTCTGCTACATATGCAGCTGGAGCCCTGGATCCCTCCATGTATACTTTGGTTGGTGATTTAGTCCCTGGGAGCTCTGGGTGGTTTGGTTAGTTGATACTGTTCTTCCTATGGGGTTTCAATCCCCTTCAGCTCCTTCAGTCCTTCCCCTAGCTCTTCCATTGGGGTCCCCAGGTTCAGTCCATTGGTTGGCTGTATCTGCATCTGTATTAGTCATGTGCTGGCAGAGCCTCTCGGGACAGCTATACCTGGCTCCTGTCAGCAAGCACTTCTTTGCATCAGCAATAGTGTCAGGTCTGCAGATGGGATGGTCTTTGGATGGCCTATCCTTCAGTATGCCCCATTTTTTTTTTTGTTCCTGCATTTCCTTTCGACAGGAACAATTCTGGGTTAAAAAGTTTTGAAATTGGTGGGTAGCCCCATCCCTCAACTAGGGCAGGGGACATGTCGATCTACTGGAGGTGGTCTGTACAGGTTCTATCTCCCCTTTATTTGGTATTTTGTCTAATGTCATCCTGTTGGGTCCTGGGAACCTCTCGCTTCCCTGTCATCTGGGACTTTCTAGTGACTGTCCCCAATTCCCCATCCCCCACTGCTACATATTTCTATACAACTTCCTGACACACTGTACTTCTGTCCCTTCCCATATCTGATCCTGCCCCCTTTTTTCTCTCACCCTCCTCTCTCCCTCCCATGTTCCTTCCTCCCTCCACCTTCTGTGATTATTTTGTTCCCCTTTCTATGTAGGATTGAAGCATCCACACTTGATCTTCTTAAGCTTCATATGGTCTGTGGGTTGTATCGTGGGTATTCTGCCCTTTTGGGCTAATATCCACTTATCAGTGAGTCATACCATGTACGTTCTTTTGTGTCTGGGTTACCTCACTCAGGGCCTAAGTTGTAGTCTTAAAACTCAAGTTTCAAAATCAATAAGCACCAGACTAACCTGTGAAGTTAGCACATCCAACTTATGGGTAGTAAACTGAGTAAGATTGTCAAAACCTGAATTTAAGTTGTCAAGCATAGATTGTCAAAATTATAAAGTCCAAAACTGAGTAAGATTGTCAAAACCTGAATTTAAGTTGTCAAGCATAGATTGTCAAAATTATAAAGTCCATTCCTAAAACCAGAATGCAATATTAGCACTAAACTTGATCTGCTTCATCGACATGGAATGCATATCTTTGTACATTACATTTAACCAGCCACAGAGAATGAGCATAAATGTTTTTTAGGAGGTAGCATGCTCTCAGGCAGGCCACGGAGTTAGAGATGAGAGTGTGATACCCCATGCTGCAGGCTAACTACATCCTCATGGGAACACGGGACCTTTGATCACTTGTATTCTTGTGCCACATCAACAGGGAGTACTGAGCCTCCACTTTTTGGCTTGAACTCTATTAATATAAAACAATTAAAACAAGAGTGAGTTCAGAAAGGAAGCTGATTCAATTCTCTTCAGGAATGAGGTTTATTAGAATGCAGAGGCCTCAAGGCCATGATCAGGCCTTGAAGCGGGAGGGAGAACACTAGACAGAAATAATGCAATACATTGCAAGCCAAATATGATGGGGCCATAAATGGAAAGGGAGACTTCCATTTAAAACCTAGAGGGGAGCTTGAGTAATTAAGAGAAAATAAAAGATAAGGAGAGAAAGAGATCCACCAGAGATGGATGACAGGGAGGAGTGGGAAAGCCAGGGAAGCCTCTTTCTTCAGAGAGCAGCCCTGAGAGGCAATCCTCCAGCACTCTCTGCATCAATCCCTAGAACAAAGGGAAGACTTGACGTTTGTATAACCTTTTAGGGATGGCAGGAAGTTTCATGTCACATATGTGATTTAGTTCTATGTAGCATACATGGCAACATGAAGAAGTAAGAGCTGCTGTTAGCCTACAGCATAGACAGCTGCTGAGAGAGCTATGTGGAAGACATGGCTTGATCTCCAGGCTGTGGGATCTGGCCTTTTATGCTTGAACCCCATAGTCTTTTAGGCTCGGACCCCAGTTCTAACAGACTTTAGTTTCAAAATGCATCGAACCATGGCATATTAATATCTTTTCCCTTAGGATTTTTTATGTTTTCTATAAACCATGCTTTGTGGAACAAGGTTCTGTACAGAGCAGAAGGTAATCTCTCAATACATAATTTGAAATATTTTTATTGCCCAGTTGGTTTCTGTATCTTTTCATCCTGCATAGATTTTAAGACACAATTTAGTAGTCACTGGTAAACTGAATCCAGTAGACAGTGTATTGATAAACTTAATAGAGCAGCCGCCCCCACAGACAATGTGAGAGTCACATTTTATGAAGGCAGGCTTTATTAAAAAAAAAAAAAAAAAAGTTCATCAGGAGGGGAAACTCCCAACTCTGGTTTAACATAACCAAGATTCTTTTTCATCCATGCCATGTGCCTGCCACAGGTCACCTGGGAGTTCTCTCTCAGGGCAGCACAAGTGAGCACTGTGGGTCATTGAGCCCAAGAAATGGGAACCTGAGTACATCTTGTACCAGCAGTAAGCTGCCTAAGAAGTGACACACCTGTGATTGTTTGAATGAGAATGTCCCCCATAGGCTCATACATTTGAATGCTTGGTCTTCAGTTTGTGGCTGTTTGGGGAGGATTAGGAGGTACGACATTGCTGGACGGAGCATATCTCCTGAGGCAGGCAGTCCATCTTGAGTTCTCTATGCTTCCTGTTTGTGGAACAGGATATGAACTCTCAGCTGTTTTTCCTGCCATGCTTGGCTCCACCATCATGGACTCTAACCTTCTAAAACCGTAAGTTCAAATGCCGTGTGTGTGTGTGTGTGTGTGTGTGTGTGTGTGTGTGTGTGTGTCTGTGGTCATGATGTCTTATCACAGCAGTAGGAAAGAAACTAAGACACACCTGAAATGCATCACTCTTTTGATCATGAAGGGCCAGTGTTCAGCTATCTGGCGCATAGGAAGGAGAGCCGTACAGTAAGGACCGAGCAATTGAGTCTTGAAGCATTTGTGGTCTTGCCTAACCCTCATGGATTACTGAATCATGAGTAATTTCACTCATCCTGTTTAGTCCTTCCTGACAGTCATTTTGGGTGACTAGACAAACTCAGGGGAATTGATACTCTGAATGTTTTTAGTGTTAACGTAACAGTGTGGTGTTAGAACACAGGCCTGCCCCTTTAAGACAATGGTCACTCTTTTAAGTTTCAGATCCCACAGTCTGAAGAGATCAGGCCACTCCTCTCTGAAGCTCCCCCTGTGTCAGAGAGTTAAAAAAACTGTCCCATGGTTTCTACAGCTCCTAATTTATGACCCTAACCATACCTGCCTCTTCCATACCCTTGGCATGTATGCTATCTTTAACTAAGTCATGTGATAAAAGACCTATCACTCCCTGAAAGGTTATAATAATCAAGTATATTCCTTGGGCATTTCTCTGAAGGCCATAATAGGAAGTTCCCCCTTTTCTCTCCTCCTTCTTTCTTTCTTCCTTTCCTTTCCTTCCTTCCTTCCTTCCTTCCTTCCTTCCTTCCTTCCTTCCTTCCTTCCTTCCTTCCTTCCTTCCTTCCTTCTTCTTTTTCTTTCTTTCTTTTTCTTTCTTTCTTTCTTTCTTTCTTTCTTTCAAGGCTTTCTCTCTCCCCATACCTTCTATTCTCTCTTAATGAATCTCCTAACCAGGTTTTAAGGGAAGCCTTTTTTTCTTCTATTTTTCATAAAGAGGGATGCTTTTCAACTTGTAGGGGCTTCGGATCCTACAGAGGCAAGACCTATGCTGGCCCCAGGATCTGTGGCTTTCTAGCCTGCACAGGGGTTCAAAAAAACCTGCTGGGTGTTAACATAGGAGTCCGGGAGGCCCAGAGGCCCAGGCAAGAATACTCAAGCTCCCCTCTGAGCCTTGGCCCTAGCCATAGTCTAGATCACAGCTGTATATGGAAGCACAAGGCCACCTGAGACTTGGAGCCCTACAGCTGCATTGGTGCCAAAGCATGGACCTTGGCCTTGTTTGTACTTGGTTTTCCAGGTATAAAGTAGGAATGAAAAGCAGGCATGACCTAACATCTCAAATGAAACTAAAAAATCCAGATGTATTCGCCACATATCTGGAGTTTCAAATACCTGCAAGTAGGAATCCATATTGTAGAGATGGGGTCAGGCAGTGGCTGACACAGAACACAGAAAGTACAGCTCTGTGGAGGATTGGAGCCCTCAGTAAAGGTCAGAGGCAACTGTGTCCTGTACTCATACCTCCAGGACAAGACTTTATCTCTGACACCTTTTTTAGGCCATCTTGTCCATATTGGAACACCAGGAAAGAAAATCCAGTACTGTGAATGAGTCTAGTGGATTGTCGGCTAATACAATTCACAAGGACAGTGGGAGCAGAGACTGGTAGTGGTAGTGGTGGCAGTGGTGCTGATGGTGGAGGTTGGACCAGCAATCATTAGGCAGATTAACTTTACTTAGAATGATTTAAGGCTTATAAAGTTTTAGGGACTAAGGGTAGGAACATTTAGGATGGGCAAAGGTCATTGGCTGGGGGCTTAGGGAACCTGGACTGCCTCATTAGCATGGAAAGCTGCTGGCTGAATGGGTGTTGTTAAGAGAAGGGAAATTGATGCTGTAATCTAATTGAGGTTACATGACATTCCTCAGGTAGAAGCATATGTGGGGGCTTAGACTTCCCCAGACAAGGTCAGAGAAGGAGAGGCCTGCTAAATGAAGGGAGTCTCCCATATTGTACCAAACCCATAACCATCTGGTCATGGTGGACTTCCACCTTAATGAGCAGTTTTCCCACACAGCATGTGGCTGCAAACCTGGGCAATGACCAACGCGATTCTGCATGTTCTCTGCCTGAGTCCCCAACACATGCAGACATGTAGGTCAGTTATAGTATTGGTTTTGGGATCCAGTCTGGGTTTCCATAGGATATACCATTCATGATACAGCATGGGAAGTGTATTCCTATTACAACATAATTGAGAGAATATCTTCCCATGGCATTAGGAAGGAACCTGAGGCAGATAACTCTAATCTAATTCCCTAGGGCTGGGGAGAACTCCCTATACAAACCCAGATATATAAACAAGTGAGCATTTCCCAAAATTCCAAAGAAAGATGCTGAAGGAGTTTCAGAAGGGAAGCCAGCTATGTGTCTGGGTTAGCAGTCCTGGAAAAGGTCTGGGTATAGGCCTGTTAAGAATCTTCTCCTGCTGAAGGGGTTTGTGACCCCATGGGGAGAGCAACAATACCAACCAACCAGAGCTCCCAGGGTCTAAACCACCAGTCTGGGAACACACATGGGGGGAGCCATGGCTCCAGCCTTATATGTATCGGAGGATGGCCTTGTCAAGCATCGGTGGGAGAGGAGGCCCTTGGTCCTGTGAAGGCTGGATGCCCCAGTGTGGGGGAGTTCGAGGGTGGGGAGGTGGAAGTGGGTAGGTGGGGCACACCCTCATAGAAGCAGGAAGAGGGGGAATGGGATAGGGGTTTGGGGGGAGAAAATAGGGAAAGGGGATAACATCTGAAATGTAAAATAAATAAAATATCCAAAAAAACAAGAATCTGCCCCTGACTTTTCACTTGTGTTGAGGTAAAAGCATCACTCCACACCCAGGGTAATCTGATTTCTTTTGTTCTTAGAGGCACAGCCAAACAGCACACTGTCTGTTCTCATTTTGTCTTCCCAAGAAAGGACTTTCTTATGCACATGGCCTCACCCTTTGTAGTTCTGAGGATTAGAGAACCAGGCTTCACCCTCCCTCTCTGTTCTATGAGTTCCAGGGCCTATCTTCCCTCTCTGGTGCCCCATCCTCCCTCTCTGGTGCCCCATCCACCCTCTCTGGTGCCCCATCCTCCCTCTCTGATGCTCTATCCTCTCTCTCTGTTCACGGAGGACCAGGCATCATCGTCCTCCTCCTGCCGCTTTTCTTTGGAAAGGAAATTCTTCAACTCAAACAACTCAAAAGTCAGGTGATAAAGCTAAACCAGATGACATAAGGCTGGTTTAATTTCTTTCCTTTTCTGAACACATTCACATCTCAGAAGGATCCTGAGTGGAAGGTGGTATGTTGCTTCAGGAATGGGGTGCTTTAACTGCTGGTCTCTGCATTCTTGTCCTGGGGGAATAGTTATCCTTATCTTCTTGGTCTGAAATTGGAAGCTTTCTTTTAACTACTCTTCCTTTTAACTACGTGGTGGTTAATCTTGGTTGTCATCTTGCCTGGATTAGGAATCAACTACAAGATAAGCTATGGTAATTGTTTGTGGTTAGGGGGTTTGAAGTGGAAGGCCCACTTTAAATGTGGGTTGCATCTTCCTGCGGCAACCCAGCTACAAGGAGATCTTCTTGACGTTTAATCTATTGCTTTCATGTCTTCCTAGTAAGTTCAACTACTTCACTGCTGCCATGGCTGCTATCTATAAACCTTTGCTGATCTCAGAACTCATCTTCTTCAGACTTAAGTGGCTCTCCAGAGATCCTCCAGGTTTTCAGCACTAGGGTGAGACGACCAGCAGCACATCCACACTTACAGACTAAGAAGCCACCAAGTTCTCAGACTGTGAAATAGTCATTGTTGGACTGTCCAGACAGTGCTGTGTAAGGCAATCTAATAAATACTCCTTTGCAATATATTCATTCTGTTAGTCCGTTTCTCCAGGAAACACTAATATGTGAAAATCTTTGGTTCGTACATGTCTTTATCAAAACAATATATTATATTCAGTATGAATACTGGCATGTCACTCTATTCAAGGGGAACCAGCTATAGTGATGAAGAGACTAGAGAACAATTTTAACCCACATCAGCACCCAGGAAGTACCCACACATCTCTTTTGGGGTTTGCAATAGAATAACTCCCAGGAGAGCAATTGATAAATGGGGACTCTTTTTCAAGGTGTTGTGCTCAAGTACTACCATGCATCTCTGTATCTATGTGGTTGACTATATTTATCTATCTATCCTACACAAAAGAAATGCTGTTTGGCAGCAGCCTGGCACGATGGGGCCATTGCTGCAGTAGAGGCATAAATCTTATGAGAGTCACCAACCACTTTCTGATTGGATTTGCAAACAAGATAGAGCTTGTACATGATACTGTTTGTTAATTGGGCCAAAAGCCTATGACTATTACAGACTCAAAACTGTTCGTCTGATAAATGGACAGTTATTAAACTGCTCCCTAAGTTCTCATCTTTATACCCACAAATTATTGCATCGCCCAACCTCCACCAAAGAAGATTCTCTTTGCATTCAGATGAAGATGAATTCAGAGATCTAGTATTAGAATAGGGCTTCATACTCTACCACTGAGCCACAATTTTTAAGCTCTTTTTTTTTTAACTTTTAGTTTAGACAGAGTATCATCACCAAGTTGCTCAAGACAGATCAAATTCACTCTGAACTGGAATATAGTCTTTTTCTGTGGATACCAGGATTAAAGACAGTATCTAGAGGACTTACGGACAGTTCGAGGGCATACAGCCTAGGCACCCGAGGCTTGATCATTCCCTACACCCTACATTCCCTACTTCCCTTCTTCTAAATCTACATCCCATGACAGAACTACCCTTGTGCAGGAAGAGGAGATGCCGTAGACAACTGATATGCAGCTGAGCCCCGAGGCAGGAACCTTTGAGGACCAGGAGGGCTCTCATTCTCATTAGTAGCTGAAGGCAAGGGGTTTGGCATGACTGAAGGTGGGCTGCTAGATGACCTACTTATAAGAGAGTTGTTACATTCTAGTTGCTTAGTGTCATCAGAGGGTTCTATTACTAAGTGACTTGATTTTGTGGCTGCCATGATTGACTGTACCAGTTTATGCTGTTAGGCTGAGGTACAATGAGAACAACTGTATACTCAATTCTCCAGAAGATGCTAGACATTAATTAGTTGAACTCTATTTAAAAAGTTCCATAGCAACTGTCACTGCTTCCCCGTTGTGAATTGCTTTGAGCCTTGCTGATAGTGTCCCTCCGTAGCACCTATCTAACAAAGGAAATGCACAAGTGCTTTCTTATTTTGATTCTTAGTATGCTATATCAAAAGTAATCATTTTACCTCCTCCACGCAGAGGACCTATAAATGAATGAATGCATACATAGAGCCTCTTCGGATGACTTTGCAAGATGTGCTTTATTTTAAGTCAGTCCTGAACCCAGAGTACACAGGAGTGGTTTATTGACATAGTCTAGCCCATTCAATGCTTCTTCTCAGAAAGGGTATTTTTTTTTTTTTAATATTGAATGAAAAGTACATTTCAATCATAAATTTTCATGCTACAATGCTATTTCACGAAGAGGTTGTGTTCCCAATGAGAATAATTTAAGAAAAAGGCCATCATTATTTTTATTTCCCCAAGCTCAATATACATATTTCTTTCATAATTATGAACTTAAAAAACCCGTCTTAGATGTAAAAATGTGAATCGGAATATGTAAACTCTTTGATATGCCTGAAAAACAGCAAGGAAAATGTCACATACTGGAAAAACCACTGCCTTAAATCATGGAGGTGGGAGGAAGCATGTGAGGGGTTAGGGAGAGGTGGGGAAGGGGATGGGGAGAGGCAGAAGAGCCCTGTGACTTCAGTCACTGGAGTTGCAAAGCCGAGGTGTTCCCATCAGGCTGAACTGACCACTGCTGTCCTTCTGTTTCTGGGGCAACAGGAGCCATCTGAAGCAGAATGGTCACCACTACCTGGGGGTGGTTACCACCCGACCATGCAAGCAGGAGTCCACAGAGTTGCTTTGCTGAATTTTTTTTTTTTCCTGAGAAGTCACTGGTGTTCAATAGAAAGATTTCTTACCAGTCTTCAGTTGAGATAAGGCAGTAGGAGTATCGCTAATGTTATCTTTTTGCTTAGAATGAGGCTTATCCTTCCAGCCACATCTTCTGGGTCTGGGGGTCCCCTCTTTCCTCTTGAAACTCAGGCAGTGCTGCTGCCTCCTATTGCTGCTGCACATCTGGAGTGTGCTGAGGGCTCACGGGGGGTCTCTGCTCAGCAGTTTCCCCAGTGGTGAGTAGAGCTGTGTGTTGCATGTTGACCATGATGTCAGGAAAGGTGAGGTTCCCTACAGAGTTAGACACAGGTGGACATTCTCCAAGGGAAGGGACCCTACATGAACCTTTCACATAACCGATAAGAATGCAATACACTCTTGACTGAAAAAAATAAAAGAAAAGAAAAGAAAAAGAAAAACCCCAAAGCAATGAGCCCTGATTTCAGAGAAATGGGAGTATGGAGAACTTCAACAGCGCCTTCTTGTGTGAGGTGGCTTGCTTGAACAAGAAAATCAACTTCTTTCAGCCACCCGTCAGAAGAGAAATGGTTGCCACCCAACTAGAAATGCTTAGCTCTTAGAATATTGTGCTTTTCTTAAAAAAAAAAAAAAAATTCAAATGTTAGCTTTATTTGCAGTCCAGAACTTAAGGGATCAGTTTGTTTTTTCTCTAGTCCACTTGATCATGGTTTCTGGTGACCTGTATAGGAATATCAATTTGGCATAGAGGTCTTCCTCCAGCTCCAGTTCTCCTGTCTCCCTGACGAGAAATATATCTGTGCACAACTTCAAGATTCTGTCCACATTTGGAAGCTCTTCAAACATGATGGAGTGAGAGATCCCACTGAAGAATTCACGAACAAATTTCCCAATTACAAGGACAACAGATGCATACAATCCCATGATACTGAAAGAAGACGGCAAGGGAAAATGATGAAGATGGTTAAAAACTCATGTTGGCTATACTTCGACAAAATCCAACATGATTACACATGCTCCTTTCAAAGTACCTCTTTTCCCTCTGACAATCCTGTCTTGAGGTCTACTTTAAATTGTGAGATGCTGGATGGAATTTTTTATGTGGTTAATTTTGAAAAATGTAACATGAAAAATGTACTTGTATCTTAAGGGTGATTGTAGATTCGATTGGATTAGACTGTAGTATTTAAACACCAGAAGGTGAAGTGTTCTATAGTATCTATTTCATCCATTTGCTCAGGGCCAGAAAGCAATGTAAGCCAGACAGTGGTACCACTACATGGAACTGCATGAAACCATGCCATAACGGGAAGGCACAGAACATGTCTCCCAGAGCTGTGTGACTCTCACTAGGAATTCTGATGTTTTTGGACCTCTTGTCCCTATGTTTTGAAATGAAAAGCCATGGCTTTGTGACTTTGAATAGTGTAGAAACACAATTCAACTCCTGGAGGGGAAAGGCAGCTATTCCAACTTCATAGCATTCTGACCTTAGAACTGTTAATCATTACATGACTTACCCATAGCCAGCCAAGAAGCCTAGACTTGGGGGCTGACTTTGTCATTGAAGACTACCAGCTCCAAGGCTTGGGACCCCTGGTTGAATATCCTACTTCCAGTCAGGTTGAGAACCCACCACTCACTATTGGACTTCGTGACATTGTCTCTGAACAAAATGATGGTGATATTCATGAAATTATTTTCTGGAAGAGGAGAAAGACAAAAATGAAGGCAGCATGAGGGTCTCTTTATTTGATGCAAATCACAAGTTCCCAGATGGCAAAACCCAGTTAACATGTAGTATCCAATTCCAGAATGTGAAAGACACAGGGACAAGACAAATGTAAGTGGAGAGGAAGTAGGCACTAGGAATGCTCAGATGAGAGTTCTGTCACTGTTGCAAATGTGCAAACGGCCAAACCACAGAGATTGATGGAGGGTCCACCATCTAAGTGGCTGAGCTAATCTTTCCAAAGACAAGAGTGTATACCCAGATCCTCATCATCAACCTTTGGAGCAACTGATTCAGTCATATTGCCAGCGCTTCCCAAATGTCTCACTAGGACGAAGGAATTAAATATACTAGATGGTGAGAGTTTCTAGAATGACATGTAATAGTAACTTTATTTTAATAGGAAAAGACTCTGTACACAATTATGGTCATGTGGCAGCTAGCACAGGGCCAGGATTGTCAAGGTCTATCCCTTTGGAGAGAGTCACTTTAATGAAGTAACTTAAAGAAGAAATAGCACAAGAACGAAGTCTTGCTGGCTTCAATATGTGGCGGGGGTCTAGGGGTGTTCATTTTAGGAAGGACTGATAGCAAGAAGTTCTTCAAAGCCGTAACACTCATAGTTTTAGTCAGTGGTTGTTTTTGTTGGAGCATAAAGGAAAAGCTAAAGAAGGAACAAGAGGCAGGGTAAATAGAAGCTTGGAGTTTCATAGAGCAGATTTTCCTAGGATTTCTTCATTGTATCTGCAGGGACAAACATGCATACTCTAAGTGAGGGAAATATGTCATCAATATTTCATGGTAGGACTTTTGATTTTAGGATTCTAGAACAGTAACTATTGGATGGAGGAATATATGGATGCGTAACTGAATAACTGTTGGATAGAGAAACATACAAATGGGTATATGGATGGGCATGTAGGCAAATGGATGATGGATGTGTATGTGAGTAGGTGAATGGATGGATGAATGGATGGATAAGTGGATGGTTGGATGGATGGATGAATGGATGGATGTGTGGATAGGTGGTTGAATGGATGGTGGATGGGTAAGTAGCTGAATGGATGTGTGTATGGGTAAGTGTATGGCTTGCTGTCTGGGTGTGTGGGTAAATAGATGGTGGATGGATGAGTGGGTAAATGGATAAGTAGGTGGGTGGGTGTGTGGATAGATGAATGAATGAATGCATAGATGGATGAGTGGGTGGTATATGAGAAGATGGGTTAATGGACAAAGAAGATGAATGGCAGAAACTTAGTAAAGACAAAGTCTTTGTCAGGTAAGAATATGGCTAATCAAGGAATTTCTTAAATAGTAGTAACTATGGTTCTGAAGACCATAGATAGTCACAAGCAAGACCATCCTGTCCTGGGTTCAGAGAGTTTTAGGCTTGGATCTAGTTCTACTAAGTATATGATCCAATGTGTTACCCACACCTCAAGTATCAGTCTCCTCAGATGTCCACTGGAGTTAACCATCAGCTAATGCTACACATGCCTATGGTGACATTGCTGAGTGGAAGGGCTGGAAATTG
This sequence comes from Mastomys natalensis, assembly GCA_021653895.1. Taxonomy (NCBI): domain Eukaryota; kingdom Metazoa; phylum Chordata; class Mammalia; order Rodentia; family Muridae; genus Mastomys; species Mastomys natalensis. The sequence continues at coordinate 2,885,874 of JAJTUV010000106.1, forward strand.
CTGTAAAAGGAGAAGGGAGTTCCATGATATTGCAGGCTGGAAGACAGAGAGCTGGGAGTGGGGCATGGAGAGAGACTGTCCTTGGAAAAGGAGAGAGGACACGGTTTTCTTTGAACCTGCATGGACAGAGGAAGGGCCTTGTAAAATAAGATGCTTTTTAAGGAGGAGGAAACATCCTCCTCAGGAGCATCCAATGGACTGGGTTTAATCTGTTCTGTCAGATGGCTGGTAGGGAGGCCATCTATTGAAACAGTAGCAGGGAGGAGCTTGAAAAGGATAGTCACTTGAGAGGGATCCATTTGTTTTCTCAGGCTAAACAGCTACAACCATTTCTGTTTTAAAGGGAGATACAAAATTTCCCCCATGCACTTTTGAGTTACTTACAAAAGCATGCTCATTTCTTGTTGATGAAGAATAGCATGCAGAGATGGACTAGGCCTTGCACTCACCCTCATGACTCACTATGGCCATCTCCATGTAAGATCTTAACTGCTCACCAGCTCAATGTGAGCATTGTGGAGCCTAGTCTCCAGGACCTACCATGGTGCCTGGTGCCTAGTACAGAGTGCCTCATTCAGGTTGGTGAATGAACACACACTGGATACCTGCATTGTACTTCACCATCATCAAAAGGACCAGTGACTTCAGGAAATGAAGTCAAACAATTCTTTCTAAGTAAAATATAGTCATTCAGTGACAGGATATGGACTGATGCAAAGTTGTCATTGTGCCAACATCATAGTTACATAAACCCAGATGCAACCTGTTTGCTAGTGACCAGGTTTAGTGGCATATACTGCTATACATAAGTGTTATACAGGCATACAGTCTATGATTGACAGGAGTATCATGGGGCATATGTCTGTCACCCAAAGCAACAGCTTCCCTCCATCACTCTTACTCTAGAAAAGTCTTATGACTAAAACCCATTATTGTTATGTACTGACCCTGGGGCTCGATCAAACATGCCTCATGCTGTTTTTATCACATTTACCAATGCGTAAGGCACTTCTCTTGTAAGCAAACTGGTTGCTCAGAAAATCAAGTAAACAAACTCATAAAACATGGGTATGGATCAGTCAGGGGACTTTGCTAAACGAGAAGGAGATGACAAACATGGCTTATAGGTGTGTCAATGACTCTTCTTGGCTATGTTTTTCTCATAATACACAGTGAGATATAACTAGAAGGCAGTTGATAAATATTCAAGATACAGACTTCTAAAGGTGAATAAAAGCAAGGTTTGCACAGCTCTGAAGTGGTTTCTCATCCTTACCAGACAGAAGCTGTTTTATAGGCTTTGAGTTTGAATCACTGGGTGCCTTCACATAGTATGGGTAGATCTTCTCTATTGTCCTGCACAGTGAGAAAATAAAGACATCAACATAAGTCATCTTCATACCTAAAATTGATGTTTTTGCTGGTGTTTTGACCTAGTAACAAATAAGGATAAAGTCCTCCTACAATAGTATATTGTATGCCCATCTTAATTATTGAGACTTTATTATAACCACAGTTCACTAAAGCTGAGGTTCCATGCTTTCTTTCCAGACATACATGTAACTTCCAATAACTGCTGGTCTTTCTTACATGTGTGACCTGTTACTGAAAGAAGGACTTTTTTTTTCTGGCTAGGATATTTTAGCAGTTCTCTTCAGTGGTGAATTCTTTTCTGACTTTAAGTTTTTTGGTTTTGGTTTTGGTTTTTTTTTGTTTTTGTTTTCCAAAAGTATCTATGGTCAAGAATATTGCTTGGTTGATTGTCTGAAGACTGAGTATGAGGACAGACACTAAGTTTTGTTTGTCTCCTAGGAGTTGCTTCATTGCATGTTCTCATTTGGAAATAGTGGGGGATGGAGCATTGATGATCTTTAAGAGCTCCTGAACATCAGGGACTCATAGAGTCAAGGAGCTAAGTATCCAGATGGCTATCTTCTAGTAACCTTCATGGTCAATGCATCAGCAGGTGGCCATGATAACCTGGAGTACAAAGCTGGGGAAGTTGCCGATAGACATGTGGAATGGTCTGTCAGTTTTGGATCTATGTCATCTTCCCTCTGCTGATTCCTATTTAGCTCATGTTTTTCCCCACCACTTGTCTGTTACCCATTGACTTCCTGCCCCATTTAGCCAGTTTGACATTCAGTTACCCCTTGACAAGCATCATAGGAGGAAGGGGTCTGTCCTTGGCTTTTGGTGATTAGACTCAGATAGGACCTCAGAGATATAAGGTCAGTGCACGATAAGCTGGGAGACAGAGGCAGTGCAGGGCAGGCATCAATACTGGTGGCAATCTATGAAGCAATCTCCACTTGTTTTCTTCTTTTGAAAATCACTGGGTGTCTAGATCCGGTGGTAGGCATGGCAACAGAAAGCTTGGATCATTTAAGTCTTTGTCCCACCCTTCTAGACCTTTGGGCAGGAAACGCAGCAACACTGGCTCATGATGGGCAGTTAGATCTAGGAGAACCTGAGGAGTTTCTACACCTCTAGACGTATGGAGATCAGTATAGTGGTACCCAGTGGGTGGAGAACTGATGGAGAGAGCTGCCTTGCAGTGAGCATTGGTCACTGAGGGTGGAAGAACAGTGTGCCTTGTGCTAGAAGGAGGGCAGGACAGTATTTTACCATGGATGGAGTGTACCAGGAGTCAGCCCCACACTGTCATTAACAACATATGCATAGCAGAATTGCAGGGAGAGTGGAGAGAGGGTCCCGTGACTGAGGTTGACATCAACTGTCTTTATTCTCCAAAATAGAGCCTGTCAACTAAAGCTCACTTGCATTCTCAAAGAAGCTGGATTACTTTAGGAGTCTCTACAGAGACGGTTTGTGATGGGCTTCGTATTCCAGTGAAAGCTGTACCACAACTTACACTGGCGTGTTTGAACTTTCTGTGTCATTGCCAGCAATCATTTTAGCTATGCTAGTTCGTGTTGCATTCGCGAGAGGAAAAGAAAGCTTATCCGTTGCTATTTCCGCCTTTGCACCCAAAGTCATGTTTCTGTGAAGGAAGGAACGAGAAAAAAACAAAAAGAAGCTTAATGTTAGTGATGGCTCTGCAGTCTGGAGGAGATTGATAGACACTTGATTCACTTCTGCATCTCACCAACTTTACAGAGTTTTCCATCCCAACCTTCCCAGCTACCCCACTTCCATCTCCACCATCTTAACAGCCAAGGTAGTAAGACAGAGGGAAACCAGTCTGCTGGTCAAGCAGCAGGTGTCAGAAATTTCAGACACCAGTGATGTCAGTCTCTATGATGACCAGTAGAGGCAGTGTTTAAGAATCAGAAGTTATTTTTCTTCTTCTTGTTATGGATTGGTGGCTCTTCAGAGCAAAGGATAGAAGCCAGGTTTATGGCCACTGGTACAAATTGGAATTGAGGAATTGGAGACATTAAGGAGAAACTGAGATTACAGAAAGGTTTCTGAACAACCTCTTGGAAACAGTATTTTTCAGTTTCCTTTTGAGTTGATTTTAGATTCTAAGATTTCCTCTGAACTTGCCCCTTCTTTTTTGTTAATTTTTTATGCAGTGTTTCACATAATAGCTCAGGCCTCGTTGTGTTGCTCAGGCTGCCCTCCAAATCACCCAGATTCTCTTGCCTCTGCCTTCTGATTGCTAGAATCATAGGTTGAGCTATTATGATTTGTTAAAAGCCAGGACGTTCAAGTTGTGGCTTCCTGCAGGTGGACCTCCTGGGGTTCCGGTCCTTAAGACTGGCAAAGAAAACTAAGTAACCCAGTTGTGTTGTGCTGAGGTCCCCAAATGTGCATGACTAAAGCACTGGTGAAATGTCTGGATGTAAAAGCCTTTAAACAGTGCTGTCCTCTGGTACTCAGATTAAACTTTTGTGGAGCTCTCAGGACAGCGCACTGTTTATTTTCTAAACCCTTCTTTCCATTCCCTCTACTTGATGAATTGTCTTGTTAACAGAATTCACTCACTGCTGTCCCCTCCTAAAAAAAAAAAAAAAAAAAATCCCACAAACAAACAACCTCCTCCATCCCCATCCCCAAAACCCAACAATTAAAAGAAGAACTAAGACACTTTAGTCTGGCCATTGGTTCCTAGGAAAGCCATATTTCATAAACAAAATGTGAATTTTAGCATCAAAGGAAAGTGGCTGAGCATCAAGATCAGGTCAAATTGCGCTTCTATTTTCTCCCCCGACCCTGAGGTAAGGTTAGGAAGGATGCATGGAAACACAGTAACTACCTCTGGATACTCCATGAAAAAACAACAGAGAAGCAACTATTGGGGTCGGTGAGCTCCTGTATCATTTTCTGCTTACTGGGAGGGCTGATGGTCCACAAAGAATTCGAGTTCCCTTCCAGTTCTGCTACCGTTATGTCTTGCCTCTCATAATTCTCCAGAAATTGCATAGCACCCTGGATGTACACAAATACACAAGAATGTAAATGGAATCTATCCACCACGCTCATAAAGGAAGTAGCTGCTCTTTCTTTTAGCTGATTTTACAGAGGTCTCCCTAGGAATAAAGGGTGCCCAAGATGTTGGGTTCCCAAGGCAATTCCCCTCACATGCCCAACAGATATTCAACCATTCTTATCAATCAATAAAGGAGAACCTTATTATTCACATCATGTTTCCCCATTGCCAAGGAAACCATGAACTAAGGAAGCATCCCCTCTTCACAGAAGACAAGGTTTAATCCACCTAAGGGATGCTGATTGTCAAGATTAGTTTTGCTGGCATGGACTACTGATGGATATTTTAAACAGATCTGATTACTTGATCTGTTTCCATAAATCATTTGTGAAACTGTCTTTATGATGAAAACCATGTCATTATATTCTTGGAATGCAAACTACAGAGAAATGAAGACCATCAGGTAAAATCCTACCACCAGATACTGCCATTGTCCTAGGGGCTCAGGGACACATTTCTTTGGTTTAACATTTTAAGATATAATATTCAGATTCTTTTTTTTAATCTACATTTTACTTGAGAACTTGTCATATAACTCATAGGATACTTAAAGGCATTCTATTACAAGAGAAATTTCTTGGAAATCTTCATTTCAGATAGCAAAGTGTATAACATAAATATGGTCAGAAGTGCAGGCCTTTGTTTTCAGGATAGTTGCTGGGGAGCCAGTGCCAATCAGACCCATGCAATATATTGGGTATCATTTCCTTCATCAATCAGGGTTTTTTTTTTTTGTTTATTTGTTTTTTTAACAGTCAGATCACTTCAGTTTCTTCTATCAAAACCAACATGCTCTTAAGCAAGTACCCACCTAGTGCTTCCCCATAGTTTGAATTAATGTCTTAATTCAAGGTTCCCAGAACAGGTAGGCCAATCAAAGAATGATACCACTACATGCATTTGTTTAAATGAGTAAAACCATGCTGAACTTTTATTAAAATTAAATAAACTTGTGTTTGCTCTCATGTTTGCTTTCCAATATTATCAAAGTTGCTAGTGGCAAGCTAGGTGGCATGTGTTAGCTGATGATCTGCTCACCGCCAGGAGGCACAAGCAAAGCCATTCAGCTGCTTGACAACCAGCAAGAGAGCCTCCGTGGTGGTCTTCAGAGAGCTTGGCATACATTTACTTACACTGTTGGAAAGGAAAGGCCTTTGGAATTCAGTATACTTTGTGGCATTCATAACTTTCAGTTGGCTTTGCTGGGCACTCATTGTGAAGATAGGCTGGAAAACAAAAGGCACGGGGCACAGTCAGCATTATGTGACACTTACTTCGAATTAGGCTTAAAATAAACACATTTACATAGTTATGTACTACTGTTGCCCCAAAGACAGCTGGCCTTAGAGATCGACTTTTCCGCTGATTAGTTCTGTGCTCAAAACCAACAAACCACTGTTATTGCTGTGGTTGCTATTACCATTTGCCATGCCGGAGATCAAGCCCAGACCCTTGCATAGCCTCAGCAAATAGAACTACCCTGTGTCCAAGTTCCTGCACCTTCCTTCATATAACACGTGTCTGCTGATCAGTGAGCATTTACATAAAAACCCTGGCTTTGGGAACCATCACTATACATCCTAGTCAGAGCTCTCATGCATCGGTACTGCATTAGGGAAGATTCTAGAACATGGAGGAAGTTAGATTACCTGATAGCCTCCCAGGGTAATTGTGACCGACACATCCAGGGGTTGGTTAATAACCCCTGCGACAGATTTGATCAAAGACATGAAGAGCAGAGGAAACCAGACGATACAGATGAGCAGGACAATGATCATTCCGCCCATGCCGTACTTCACGGCTTTCTTCTTCTTCTGGCCCCTGGGCTGAGGGTATCTCTGCAACACAAGGATTTAGGAAGACTTGGCAGGTGTCTGAGAGAAGGTGAAGGAGGGAGGCTCAGGTAAGGATGAGTGGTTCCCACACAGCATTGGAGAAGTCAGACTTAGCCCTGATTCCTCTCTACTTGTTCTGACATGGAGGCAGAAACCTTATCCCAGTCAACTGGGTGTCAAGCAGCACCAAAGCTCAAGCTGGATCTTGAGCCTCCCTTCCTCCAGGTGAGTTCCAGGAGGTGCTCTCTGGCAAGCATCTATTTAAAGTGTGCAAAGGCATGTATTTTAAGTGTGCTTACCCGTGTGACAATCTTTCCACTGTACCGTATGACCGATGCTTTGGGGCTTTGGGTGCTTTAGCAGAGTTCTAATCACACAGATGGTGGCTTGATAAGAGTTTATGGCAGGTTGAAAACAAAGATCACACATTCTCAGTTCTCCATTTACAGCCCTTTGTTAACAGGTCGTTCCAGCCACATGACTTACCGTGGGCTGGAATCTAGGCTGCCCCAGAAGGAGCATGTGATGGGTATAACAGAGAGAGGACTCTCAGCCTCAGGTTCCCAGGCTTGGCAGTATGTCCCTGATGCCCATGGGATGTGAGGCCATCAAGAGGGAAAGCCTGAGCTTCTTTGAGGATGAGGGAAGGCCATCATCCTCTCTCCCTGTACACTCTACTACTACAGATCCAGCTAGTGTCAGATTACATCTGTTAGACAGGGAATTATGGGTAGGGACTATCTTTTTGTTGTAACTCACTCAAGAGAACGGCCTGACCTCTATTTGTAGAGCACTCACGTGCTGTTAGGTGTCAGGAGTGTCTACAGATGATTTAACAGTCTGGAAGGATGTGTAGGTTCAGTGAAAAATACTGTATCTCCAAAACACAAATAAACCTTTCTTCTTTTGAGTTCACTCGTATTAGGTGTTTGGTTATAGTATAAGGAATGTACCATATGAAAGTAGAGTTAGCATCTTTATGGAGTAAGTTTTCCTCTGAGATCTTGACTGTGAACTTGGACACTTCCTGACAGCCACCTTGTAAGGCAGCCAGCTCTGCCATGCAGTAGCATTGGTTGTTAGAAATGTCTTTATTTTCTGTTGACATTTATTGGAACATTTGGCCCCTTATCTTGTTTGTTGGTTTATGTCTTACAAATACGAACCTAGTTTTTACACAATTTTCTCACACTTTCACAATATTGAAAATAACTATAAATATGTTTTCTGCCTTGTATGTTTGGCTAATGAACCAAACAATTCCTGATTTTTTTTTAGTGGTCTCATTTGTAACCATTTGTTACACAATGTAACACTGTAACCATGGTTACCCTGTGTCCTCTGGTAAAATGGTATTTTTGTTTTTCCATAGGGTTGGGTGTACTGCAGCATTCTCTCTACAGTGTGGGGAAGTGGTGGGACCTTTACAGGGCATTTGGGCCACACAAGGAGTCCTCAGGAGTGAACTAAAAGTTTCTTGAGGAATGATCATGTCATCACAGGAGCCATCCCCTCCTCTTTCTCTCAAGTCAGGTTGTTTCTCTGGTTTTTCATCATGCAGTGTCGGGCCATGGGAGGGCCTAGATTGGCCATACCTCCCAAACCCAGGCCCCTGACTCGCAGTTCAACCTAAAACATAAGTCACAGTAAGACACAGGTAAGGGGCGTGCCTAAGAGCCCCCTGCCTTGAGATTTGCATATTAATGAGGCGGGGGACGTAGGTAATTAAGTCTCCTCCCTAGTCCCACCCCTTTCCAATATAACGAAACTCCGCCTGGCTTTTGGGGGTGGGGGGAGCGCACCAGATTCACCATTTTCGTCAATAAAACTACTTCATGGAAGCCCAGTCTGCGTGTCTTCTTGAGCCTACTTCTATGACTCTGCGACCTGTGGGAACCAACACGGCGGGAAGTGCTCTGACTCAGGCCGCCGCTTTGGCCCCTGGGACTCCGTCTCCGCCTCCGGGTCCTAATCCCAAACGCTAGACCCCGCCACAGTCGCAGCCTCTTCCACCGCCAAGATAGAGGCCTGGGGCCGCGTCCCCGCTCGCGTTTTATCCCACAATACAGAGAGAAACAAGAAGCAAAAATGATGCTGCCCTGTAGAGCCGGAAGTCAAAATAAATCTCTTTATAAATTTCCCAGTCTCGGGTGTTTATTGCTGCATCGTCATCATCAACAACATCATCAACAACAGACTAGGATGTTCTGTCATCATTCCAGTTTTTCTGCTCCTTAAAATATGGACAAGAGGCTATAGAGATGGACAAGTGGTCTGGCTGCTCTTCCAGATTCCCAGCACCCACATGGTAACTCACAAGTGTCCGGTAACTTCAGTCCAGGGTGCCTATCACTCCCTTCCCAGCCATAAACCTGCCTACAAATTCTGGTTCGGCCCAAGCTGAAGTCTCTAAAAGTTTACAGCAATTCTTTAGAGGCAGTGTGGAGTGTTATCTCTGTCTCCTCAGCACTGACAAGCTCCTTCAATTCCAGAAACTTCATAAACAAATGTGCCTCCTGACTAACTGTAGAGCTGTCTGGCCAGGGGAAGCTAGAAATGCACAGTAGATGTTAGGTACTTTATAGGAGCCTCTTCCAAAGAGACCTCTCTGAGGTAAGACAGGAAGACATTTCCCATCCTTTGGCTAATGCTGATTGTATGTTTCTGTCACCATATGTGTATGTGTATCTATTATAATGTATATACCATATACATTATATGTGTATATAATATACACACCAATATTCTGGTTCCATATAATGAACTTTTAGAATATCCAGTAAGGCTAATCTATACTCAAACTTAATAGTCACCTAGTAGAATAACATTTTCTCTTCCAGAGAGTTTAAAGTTCCCTGTTGCCAACAACAGCAGAAATGACTTTAAAACCTCCAACCCGAGTGGATCGGAAATCAATGTTTTATTTATGGCTCATGGCAGGTTTTGTCCCCTGCCTCCATCCATTTGGCCACAGACCATGCAGCATCCGCATTAATCTTGTAACAGACCTGTGCTTGAGAGCAGCAGGCAGGAAAGAGGTACTTTCATCTGCTCTTTACCTTTTCTGACTCTCGCCAGCACTTTAAGATGAAAATGTGCGCGTAAATGTCCTCCACACAAATCCAGCTGGAGAGGCTCAAGGTTGTATCTGTCCACACCCAGTCCATCACGGCCCGCAGCTCAGTCAGAAATGGGACCAGGCGGAACCTGCCAGGAACCACGTTTAGTCAGACAGACATTTGAAGGATGGCCCCGTTGTATACCTCACCTCAGGAGGTCACAATGTGTGTAAAGCACCACAAGTTAAGAAAAACTCTCAAGGTGATCCTCACAGTAAAATCCAACTGGGAATACAACTGTTTCACATTATGAATTGAGTAAATGGATTGATCGTTTTCATTCCTGCTTTCTCTGAGGGTGCAACTCACTGGGATTTCACAGTAAAAGATTATTGGAGTTGATTCTGTTTCTTTCGCATGTGTTTATACTGAAGAATCAGTCGGGCAGAGGTTATTTGAGTTACTATGGCTTTGTTGATGGATGAGTCAATAAAGAGTGTACACCTGATAAAGTGGAAAGCAAATGGGGGAAGGCAGAAGGACCAGGCTGTGTCACTGAGGAGAGAGAGAGAGAGAGAGAGAGAGAGAGAGAGAGAGAGAGAGAGAGAGACAGAGAGACAGAGAGAGAGAGAGGAAAGGGAGGGAGGACTCACAATCAGTGGCTTGTTAGGTTAGCAAGTCTAACTGCTTCTGCTCAAGCCTCTTGTCTTTGAGTTGTATTGAGGAATGGGCTAGCCTAAGCTCCAGAAGGCTCTGAGACTATACCAAGGTCTTTGAATGAAGAGGTTTTCTTCCAGGCTGGGAAACTGGATTCATTCTAGGATCCCCACAACAGTTCGTCATCACCCAGAACCCTACCCCTGGGCTATTTCAGCTCTACAGATTAAATAGTAAGCAAATACCCAGGGGAATCATCAGGCCCAGGTCTAGGGTAGAACATGGATTGATTTCAACATCTGATTGCACCCAACCTTTCTTCTGAACTATTACCAGGACTCAGGGCTAGTGCCATGGAGGTGGCAGCTCTGCCTACAGCTACCTTACCTCTTAAAACATGGTGTAACTTTTGGGGAATGCAAAGGTATGTTACTGTGGAAGGCATCATGTGGAAGAAGTAGTGGAGCTTGTTTGCTGAGCTAACCACCAGAGGCAGGCAGCCTGGTGCCACTTAGGGTTCTTCATGGATGAGCTCCTCGCACATAAAGAACTCCAGATGTATTCTGGAATAGTTCAGATCCCAGTCATTCTGTTTTACTATGTCCAGAAATATATTAATACTTAAGGATTATATATGTTTGCTTCACTCCCCATCTTACTGCTTGAGAAATTCACACTTGTATACGGTGTGATTTTATCTAATTCGCCTCTCATTTCCTCCCCTATAATTCCTCCTCTATTTGTCTCATCGTATTTTTCCCACCCAATTCCATGAGTTGTTTTATTTTTAAACGCATGGCATCTACTTGCTGCAGTCTCTATGAGTATGTGTTTAAGACCGTCTACTCGAGCATGGGTAGCATCCCAGGACCTACATTTTTGAAGAAAATTGAGTCTCAGTCTCCCAGCCGTCAATTGCCAATAGCAATTCAGCTAAGGGTGGCCCTTTGTGACCCATGCTTTTGGTTCAAGCTGGGACATTGTCCAGACTGATCTTATTCGGGTCTTGTGCATGCTGTTGTTACAACTGCTGTCAGATCACAGTTACAGCTGCCTTGCTGTGTCCAGAAAACACTGTTGTAGTTACCCATTGCTTCGGGCTTTTAGAATCTTTCTGCCATACTCTCCTTGGTGATCCCTGAGCTTTGGGAAGAGGGGAATTTGTACTTTTTATCCCCAAACATTATCATGTTAACTAGGCAAGTTATTAACGTGAAAAAATTATCCAAGTCTGGGTAATTCTAGAGTAAGTTCCTGGCAGGAACTCAGTGACTACATGTGGAAAGGTGATTAAAGCAAGCAACTGAGTGTTGCTGACACCATAAGAGCTTCCGGATGTTTTCACCCCTGCTTCCTTGTGGAGACACACACAGCCTTCCCATTGTGTCCCCTCCACCGGTGACAGGCGAGACAGTGCCCTCACCCTTGAAACAAGAAGAGGTTGACGTAATTGTAGCTCTTTGTGAGGAAGTTTCCGAGCACACGTGTTGGGTAGCCACAGCGGATTTGGTAGGCAGACAGCCCAAAGTACACACACTTCACAAAGTACCAAAGCTGAGCCACCAGGTTCTGGCTGAATTTCCTAAAAGGCAAAATTATAGAAGGCAAAGGAATGGGTACTTTTCTTGTACAGAAGGCAACAGTTTAAAACAAAAAACAAATAAATGTCCCCTCTACCCCTTAAGATAATTCTAAAGAATTCTCTACCTAGTGGATCACTCCCAAATTGAAAATATAACAATTAAAAAAGAAAAAAATCTTAATTCTGTGACTGGAGCATCCTCTGTGCCTTATTATCATTAAGTTGCTAAGATGTTGATTACATTAAATTATTGTTAACTGAATTCATCAATAAGCATTTTCATACAACATATGCAATACAGATGCTATAGTCTAAATTAAATCATACTCTTCAAGAAATTACAATTTAACTTCAAAGGACCCACAATTTAGGATATATTGCAGAAACCATTCTGAGATGCCTTTATATATTCAGGAAAAAATGGATAAATTCATCAGCTGCCTTGTACATCAAATTTGGCTTATTTCTTCGATATAAGGCATAGATATTATTAAATATACTATAAACTAACAAATATGATTCCCAACATTCTTGCAGTTGTAGTATATGTACAGAATAGCTGACTTACATGATAGTTTGATACGTGGTATGTTCTCTGACTATGCATGGCCGAATGTGGACTTTACTGGACTGTTACATACGGGGTGTCCTCAGGATAGCAGTCCCTTTTTTATTTTATCTATTTTAGAAATAGGAAAGTCTTCCCAATCGATTTTTCCTTTTAAAGCATTCCCGGTTCCACAGTGCATTGTTGTATAGTAGTAACTACTATAGGATTAAATGTCAAGGCCAGAGGCCGGGTCCTCTATTGAGTTATAGCCATTCACTGTTAGGAACACTGGATTTCCTCATTGTATGTTACATCTCAGTCAGTTGCCTTACATGGTGCAGAAATATTAACCATCCCAATCTATGAATTGTACATATGACTTGACTAAAGGATGACTACTGTTTGGACAAGATCAAACTTGCTATTGAACATGAAGATAGTTTTCAGGACACTTGAAGATGTTTAAAACATCTGGTCACAGTAAGAGGAAGCATTTCCAACCGGACTCTGAATGCAGTATCATTGACTGGGGAACATGACTATCCAAGCCAATGGCAGAGAGAACCACATCATACTATATACATATATTCTCTATTTAATAGAAAAGATCAGCCCTACTATATGACTTGGACACTTCCACTTTTATGGGCCACTTTTTGGATAACCTAACAGCGTGGGCATCTTTTCTTTACACTAATCTTCTCTATTGTTTATTCACACATTAAGCACCGACTGGTCACAAGACTGGTTTAAGTTTGCAAAGAGCATATAGGAGAGTATTAGCTGGTTTTGTGTGTCAACTTGACACAAGCTGGAATTATCACAGAGAAAGGAGCCTCCCTTGAGGAAATGTCAATATGAGATCCAGCTATAAGGCATTCTCTTAATTAGTGATCAAGGGTGGGAGGGCCCATTGTGGATGGTGCCATCCTTGAGCTGATAGTCCTGGGCTCTATACGAAAGAAAACTGAGCAAGCCAGGGGAAGAAATCCAACAAGCAGTACCCCTCCATGGCCTCTGCATCACCTTCTGCCTTCTGCTTCCTGTCCTGTCTGAGTTTCTGTCCTGACTTCCTTTGGTGATGAACAGCAATGTGGACCTGTAAGCTGAATAAACCCTTTCCACCTCAACTTGCTTCTTGGTCATGACGTTTTGTGCAGGAGTAGAAACCCTGACTAAGACATGAAGAAAAGGGAGAACTTTGGGTGTAGAAGGGAAAGAAATGGAAGAGATTTGAGGGTACTTTAGAACTCAGCTTACTGAGGAATTTTAGATCTATTCCATTCTAGGTGTTAGGGAAAACCCAGTAGCCACCTTCCAGCCCTGCCCCTAGTGAAGAACTTCAGGCTGTCTTATTCTTGAAATACAGTGCCGAGTGGAATACTGACCTCAAACTCATGATCCTTCTGCTTCAGCCTCCCGAATGCTGGGATTACCGTGAACCCCAACTTGCTTGGTAATATCTACCCTTTCTAAACTCACTCATCCCTACTGACAGCCCATTTTAACTGTTAGCAGTAGTTGTCTCAACAGAAACCCTTCATCTCATAACAGAGCTTCCTGGCCCTCTACCTGTGTTTTTAAGGCTCCTTTATCATCCCCATGGCAGATAGTATCATTTCTCCTTATCATTTCCCAGTATGCTTTTCAACCAGAAGAATAACCATTTCTCATGAGATTATTATATGACATTTTGTCATGTCTCTTCCCCACCAAAGGAAATACCTAAGACCATATTTAGTTCCTTTTGACATCAGCTAGATTGTAGAGAAAGACATGACTCAAGGATCTTTGGTCCTGGATGGTACCATAGCCATTGCTTCTCTTTTTCTGAACCTTTGCTTTTGCAAATGTGGATGAAGTACAAATAAAGTACCAAGGAAGGGAAATCAATTCCTACTCTAGATTTGAACTGAACCTCACTAAAATCCTTGCCTTTTATTGTGCTGCTGGCCTATCCTGTTGGATGTCTATGGGGGAGACCTTACCTCTCAGTCACACTGGGTAAAATGAAGAACATCCAGAAGTGAATCCCAAACACGAGAATGACCTGGAAAATGACCTTGCCAAGCACAGTCTTCCTGAGGTAGAGTGCACGGTCCACCACCATGGTCCCAAACTGAATGAGAACCATCACCAGGAATGGCCCAGGGACCTGGTCCTCTGACAGAGAAGAGGTGATATCTGCAGCTGCCGAGTGTTTCTGGGGATGACAGAACAGGCTAAGCAGGAGTGGCAATTCCCAAAGATGGAAATTTGTTCCTTTTAAAGCCAGTGGAGGAATGGAGACCCTTGACTCAACCTACCCCAAAAGCCCAGAAGCCAAAGACGATGATGATGAAGTCCACAGTGTCGGCCAAGAACATTAGCACATACACATCAGTCACAGCACTGTAATCTGGGTGGATGAGGTCATAGAAGAATTGCCGAATGGGTACATAGATCTGTAGAGTCCTGCAAGACAAGCCCACTTGTTTCAGAAGGGCCAGAGGGAAAAATGGCTGATAGGACTTTCAGTTCACTTCTCCTGCTCCTCTCTATCCTGGTCCCACCTTCCTCCAAAGCTAAGGCAGAATCCCCTGGAAATAGTCCTGCTCAAGGAGTACAAGATGAGTATATTGCTGAAGCAAGGATGACCTGTAGGATGCCATGACTCTTCCTTTGAAGTACCACAGAATGGCAAAAAGCACTAAAAGCCAGATTCTGAGTACATAGCTATCTGGGTTCAGCTATTCACTTACATGGGAACCCATGCTGCAGAACTCTGTGTATTACAATCTTGTCTTGCATAAAATTGGGGTGAGACTATGACTGAAGTATGGGGTCTGAGGAGGATAAAGTGATGGAGCCCTTGTGCATGCTGAGACCTGGAGGGCCAGATCTGAACATAGATAAATGTCAGATGTCTCCTGTGTCTCCTGGTTTGAGGTCTTATGCCCCTTATGGTATCTCCCTGCTGTTCTTGGCGTTTGTTTCCTTTCTTTGCCATTACCACTATGCCCTGGTGTCTCTGGCTTGTCTTTCAGGCCTCTGCCATGTCTTCATGGTTATTTGGGTTCTGCCTTCAAATCAAGGCCCCACTTAAGTGCTGCAGGATCTCCAAGTCTAAGCCTATCTATCTATCAGAGCTGGTCTTTTCTTTGTTTGGTTCACATTACTGTTCCTAACATGTGCCTTTCACCATGCTGGTGCTTGGGCATTGACCCTTTGCATCACCAACAAATGGAGGGACTGTGAAGTAGGCTAGGGACAAGTGTAGGACACTGAATAAGCAGCCTGGCCCCATGCCACACGTCCCCTCTCTGGAGGAAAGGAGATATCATGAAACTCATTCTTCTCCATGTCTGGCTGAACATTCACAAGCAATGCCCAAAACTTATTAAATGCCCAAAACTTATTAAATAAACCCTTGACGTATGCACTTACTAACAAATGGCTTCTAAAACAATACAACTGTGATGGTTTGTATATGCTCAGCCCAGGGAGTGGCACTATTAGAAAGTGTGGCCCTGTTGGAGTCGGTGTATCACTGTGGGTGTGGGATTTAAGACCCTTATCCTAGCTGCCTGGAAGCCAGTATTCTGCTAGCAGCCTTCAGATGAAGTTGTAGAACTCTCAGCTCCTTCTACACCATACCTGCCTGGATACCGCCATGTTCCTGCCTTGATGATAATGAACCGAACCTCTGAACCTGGGAGCCAGCCCAAATTAAATAACTTGTCTTGGTCATGGTGTCTGTTTACAGCAGTAAAACCCCAACTAAGATATAACCTCAGGTCATTTTATGTTGGTTCTTTACCTCTAGTTTACAGGAAGCCATTGGTACCAGTTCCCCAGCTCCAGACCAAGTGAACAGCCCAATCATGTTTCTACTCACTCACTTCTTTATGGTAAACGCCTTTGCTTTGATTAAATGCTCTTGAAGCTTTTCCATGTAAAGTTCTCTTTTGCTTTTCTGTTTAAGGCTCAAAACACTGCTTCCTTTCTGGCTACTGTTTCGGGTGCTTGTGCTGCCTAGAAAGAGCAGGAAAAGGAGAGAAATCACAGGCTGGAGGGCAAACAGTGGGTCTGCCAACAGAAATCAGGTTGGCTGTAGGGTTGGCTTTCACCTGCACCAGAGGACGCAAGGCACAGATGGTTTTAAGAGTGTCTACTGAGTGTTTAGAAGTCTGACGTCTCTATGCTGTTCATGAAGCTTGTATAAATCTGGGGGTTCACACCCAGTGGGTCTTTTCTGCATGCTACTGAAGCCTTTGTTCAGGAAGAAACCCATGGAAGAATACTTTTCTTCCTTCTCAGTAACGTCCTAGGACTCAGCTTTTCCAGAGTGTGCGTGACTCAGACTTATTTTCACATCCTAGTTTCTACAACTGTAAAGCCAATATGAGCTGGTCTTCCAATATCCAGATAGTTACTTAGATCAATAAGTAGGTCATGAAGACAAATGCATGAGTCCTGAGAAGCATCAGTCTTAAGCCCCATAACTACAATGGCCCAACTACTTCCTAATAGGAACTGCACGGATAGCTACTCTCTGATCTCATCAATGTTGAGTAAGAAGTTAATGACTAGTTTAAGAATTAATGACTACCCGATTTTGTTAAAAGTCTCCAAATGAAGGTGATCCTGGTGGCACAGGCTTGTAATCATAGCTATTTAGGAGGTTGAAGCTGGAGGATTTGAAAGTTCAAGGTCCACCTATTCTACATAGTGAGTTCAAATTCAGCCTGAGAAATGAAGGGAGATATACCTTAGAATGAAAACGAGTAAAATCCCAAAGGGCAGACGGAGCCCAGTGGTAGATAGAGCACTTGCCTAGTATATAATATGAGAAAGATCCTGGGTTCAGTCCTCACCGACCCCCCCAAAAATCTCCATTGGCAAAATCTAAATCCATTTTCAAACTGTTAGGATTTATAGCACACCCAGCAGAGGTTTTTATAGATGGATAAATTATCATGTGCCTTTATATTACTACACACTAGGTTATGCGCTGGCTGCTTTTCCCTATTACCTGATATCCTGCTCCCTGAATGGACTCACACATATTGAACAATGAAGCTACACACAGCTGAAACAGGATCTGAGCTTGGATCTGTCCTATGCCAGCGCATGTTTCTTCCATGTCACAATATCTTCTCTTGATAGCACTGAACCACTCCCCTCCGCAGATGCAGAGCCACCAGATAAATGAGACTGTGTGTGGCTCATTTCAGCCTAATGGCCATGCAACAGATACCTCTTTTGGACCTATTTGAAGAGAAGCTGGACCGTGGGGAGATCTGGGAGCTGCTGCAGGAGCGTTTTCTCCTGATGGCTGCTGGCTGCTCTGGGAAGGTCACGTGGACAGACTCTACAGAGGCAGCCAGGTTGATGGACTTCAGTGACTCTGAGGAGCCTCTTCTGCCCTGATCGAGGGACAGCTCATCATCAGATCCTTCCTTGTCTGTGTTACTGTCAACAATATCATCCTCGTCCCATAGGCCATGACACTGAGAAGAGAAGATGACAGCTGACTAGCATCTTGGGTGGGCCAACTGGCTGTCTTTCTTACAGTATTCATTCCAACATTCAATCCCTTGAAGTTGGAAAGCCAAGGGATATAAGTCTAAGGAAGATTGTACAGAACTGTGAGTGTCGTAGGAGAGTGGAGACTGTTGTGGGTAAAAGAGTTTGTATGATTAACTAAGCCAAGGCAGGAAAAGTTAGGCAGATAGAGTAAGGATGAAACAACAGCATCTCAATTTGTTAGAACTTTCTAGAAAACTTCTGAGTGCTCACTGCTAGCACTAGAACTAGCTTTGAACTCACTTATTATGCACAGGTGAACTCAACCTTAGCTCCTCACATTACAAGTGTCTCTACTTTGTAGGATGATTCTGTTCGTCTCCTAGCCCCCATAATAGGGCAAGTCTTGACTTATTCAAGACCCAGAACGAAACTGCAAATATTCTACTCAAAATTTGTTGATCAGATGTAAGGCAAAGATTCTGTCTACTGATTTATGCAGGAAGGAAATGGGATAAAGAGCTATTAAAGAGGGAAAGAATGTTCAGATCAGGAGGCTGAGAACCCCTTGGTCTTGCTAAAGTGAGACCCCATTTGGACCACACATGATCTGTGATATGGTTCTACTGGTGCGTGATTCCTACTGGTGTGTGATATACCCCAGTGAGCTCCTCTCCTGAGTCTTAGATGGTCTGTGATTTACATTTATTCCTCAAAGCCTGGCCTGTTCCTCCTTGTGAGTCATAGCTGAGCATAATACTAAATGCCTGTCACCCTACCATTGAGGAATCTGAGGCAGGAGGATCACAAGTTTGATAACAACATGAGCTACTCTTTGAGTCCTGGATGTAGAGCAAGACTGAGTATACATTAAAAACCAAAACTAAACAAATATATAAAAAAATCAAAGCTCCAAGTTTATTCTAAAAGGGATCCTTCTAAAGACTGATAAAGACATGATTTGATTAGATGAATTATATATTTGTAGTCTTTTGGAAAAGGAAGCAAGGAAAAGGAACTAGGAAAAAATAGGACTGTGACAATAGGCATAATGGCCTGGGAATGTAAGCTGTGTAGTGATTCATACATAGTTATAACAGACTGGCCAGCTTTTGTTTATAGGTTTTCTGTTTACAACTTGTACGTGAGAAGAAAAACATCCACATGGCTATTGAAACGGGCAGCAGGTGGGAACCGCAGTTAGACATTATGAATGAGAGAGATCTTGAAAGACAAACTCTTAGGAAGATGTCTCCATCAAATCCCCCCCCCCCCCAGAGCTCAGGAAACCCCACAGAAGAGGAAGCAGAAGGAGTGGGGAGACAGAGGGGATGGAAGACACCAGGAGAACAAGATCCTCTAGAAAACTGAGCAAAGCTCCTTTGAGCTCACAGAGACTGAAGCAGCAATTTCAGGCCTATACAGGTTGGCACCAGGTCCTCTGCAGATATACTGTAGCTTTCAGTTTAGGACTTTTATGGGATGCTTGAATGTATGAACAAGCGGGTCTCTGACTCTTGTGCTTTCTCTTGAGACTCTTGTTTTTCTGTTGGCTTGGCTTGTCAGACTTTAATACAACGGTTTTCATTTTATCTTACTATATTTGTTGTTATGTTTAAAAGCGTGTTCTTTTCTAATGTACAGAAAGGGGATAGATGCAGATGGGAGAGTAGGTAGGGAGGAACTGGAATGAGTAGAGGGGGAAAAACTGCATTCAGATGGCATTGTATAAGAAGAATCTATGTGTAGTAAAAGGGGACATATGTGCATATATGCATACATATGATATACACATATATACATTTATAATATATGTGTGTATGTGCATGTGTGTGCATCTGTATGTGTAAATGTGTACAAAATAAAAGGGTAAGAGTGACTGTGTCAGGGATGCATTGCCTTGTAGAGGTCTTCCTCTGACCTTGAGAGTAATAGCTTTCTCATTGGCAAGATTATATAGGCACAGTAGTCCAGGGCTTGACCTGAGATAGCCTTTTTCTAACAGCTATAGCTTCATGATAACAGACTGACTTGGTAAAGCCAATATTACTAGAAGATGGCTAGAGGTCATGATGGAGGAGAGAGACAAGGTGTTGTCTCTGAGTGTTCCTTTATGCTTTGACTTAAAGTAGTGCGGAGATGGTACCGCCTCTCCTTCAAGAAATGCTCTGTAATATCCAGGATCTTCAGCGCTGTTGCAGACTGAATTTATCAACATAGAGGTGATGAACTGTTAGTGCTAGGTACCTTCAGAATGGAGCGATGGAAGAACAGAGCTAGCAGCTGAATGAGGTCGTAAAGCACATAGCCCTCTTTCTTCTCCACCCCTATGATGTTTGGTGGAAAGTAGGGCCTGTCCTTGTATATTTCCAAGTCCTTATTCCAAGGAAAAAAGCCAAACTGGAAGAAATATTTCACTACAATCGCCACCTATATATGGATAATAGAAAGAAAAAGTCATTCCTTCTGGGAGTAGCAATGCACAAGAAACAGTGATATAAGACTTAAGAAAACATACCTGCCTCACAGTTTTGTGGTAGACATATTCACAGTTATGTGGAATAATGTACTGTTATTATATATGATGTACTGTTATTATATATTATGATCTCAAAGCTCCTGAGTTTAAAGTGTTGATTGGATAGTTCTCATCTCCAGAACAAGAGCAACACTGTATTATTAAAAGTGTCAACTATTGTGAAGCAAAGCCACCAGGGCCACTTATCAACTGCTCTGTTTTTGAAGAGTCGTTTATCATACATTTAACTATCTAGCTATGAAAATAAAGAAGGTAGAACTTGAATAGTGATATATTTTTATATTACATAATGCCTTGATTTGTAAAATTTTCTGAAATACTATGCACTTTTGGAGAGTTTTTAAGGTTTTGTTAGTTTGTTTTGGTATTGAGGGGGATGAAACCTGGAATGTTATTAAGTAGTTAGACAGTATTTTTCTTTCCTGTCTTTCTTTTTTTCTTTTTGAGACAGAGTTGTAGCCTCTAAACTCCAAAGAGACTCTGAATTTCTGTCTCTAGTGCCTCTATCTCTCAGAACATTCTGGTTACAGGCATGGAACACCACACCTGATTTATATGGTGCTGAGGGTTGAACCCGGAGCTTATGTGTGCTGGGTAAGCACTGCTCAGTCCCAGGAAAGTTTGAGGAATACAACACTCACTTCCTCCCATTGTATCTGCGTCCACATAAGTCTTTGAATCACTGAAAAATAGATTTTTTTTCCCACTTGTTTCCTCAGTGAGCAGTGCAGTTCTTATGCTTCTAGTCGCAGTTCAAAGAACTGTGGAATGTCAGCTGGATCGCCCACTTACTTTACTCTGAGAGAAAATTTAAAACCCCAACTTAAGCAAGAATATTTTTAAGATGAAAGTCATGCATCTCTTGCCTTTTTTTTTAACCTATTGGTATCTGTGGCTCACTTATATAAGAACTGGAATCTAAGAAACTCTCCCACATTGTGAAGTTTGGTGTGGTGAGGATAGTTTGGTTCTTGGTTGGGCACAGGCTTTGAACCCTGACCCCAATGGGGCAATGGCAGGTGTTCAGCCACGCCCCCAGAACCCAAGTCCTGACATGGGGTCTAAGATCACCATTGACCCATGATTTTCAGTCACGTAGAGCAATACAACCCCTCCCTAAGAGAGGTTTGTGTCACCCAGCGCTGGTAGAGGGCATGACTACAGGTTTCAGGCCCTTGAGAGATTTCCATATTAATGAGATACCTAAAGGCCAGAGGGCGTAGTTAATTAAGTATTCTTTCCCAGACCTTCCCTCCCTATTTAAGTCAGGTCCGCCCTGCTCTAAGTGGGGGTACATCCAGATTCAACTACCATCCGTCATGAAAATAAAGCCTGTAAACCCCACGGACTTCCAGGTATCTTTTGGGGCCTGCTGTGGAGTTTAGCCACAGAGGCCGGTTTCTTCAAGCAAGCTAGCCGGGCAGCAGCGCCTTTCAGCCAAGTGAGTAACCAAAGAATCCCTTTTCCGTGGGGCGTGGCCAGAGCTCTCTCCCCCCCTCCCTTTTCTCTTAGTTGTAGGTCAGCCCCGTAGCTCCTGTCTCTGTAGCTCGTCTCTGTTCTATGGCCTCCCAGAGGCTTCTAGGAGCCCCAGAATGGAGGCGGTGGCTCAGCTGCTTCTTTGCCTGGGCGCTTTGGGGCACTCGGTCAACGGCCTAAGCACCCCCCAGCACTCCCCCTAGGTCCCTGGAGCCAGCGTCCACAGAGCCCTGCCCCCCCCCCCCCCCCCGCCAGAACCTTCAGACTGAGTTCTCCCCAACACCTGGGCAGGGCACCGAAGCACCTGCCCAGCGCAGTGTAGAGGAACTCAGTCGAATTTCCCCCGCACAGGCTTCTGCCTCTCTGAGCCATGATAGATGCATGGGGACCACAACTCCGCCCAACAGGAACTCCCGCCCTCAAATGAGTGGCATGTCATTTCCCCCCCCCCCCCCCCGCAGTTTGGTACCGGTGAATGGCATCCTCTCCCTTAACAGAGTCTATGTCCTGGAGGCATGTAATGGAAGTGACCCTCAAGAATGATTATTTTGGCAAGAGTGTGAGGTCAATTAGAGTAATGGATATGCACTTCTCTCTCTCTCTCTCTCTCTCTCTCTCTCTCTCTCTCTCTCTCTCTCTTCTCTCTCTCTTCCCCTCTCCTTCCCTCTCCTCCCTCTCCTCTCCTCTCCCCTCCCTCTCTGTCTCCTTTTCTCTCTCAATCATGGATACAACATACATACTATCAATGCTTAATCCACGTATTTTTCCCGTCATTTACTATAAAATCTGTTTTCACCTGACTTGAATTACTTATAAATCTACAAAGTTTCCAGACGGAAACGGTGCATGTTTCATGAGCATTGGGCCATAAGCAGCCAGAACAATGCTATTCAAAGGAAGCTTTTCCTTCTGAGTCAGGGAAGAGACTTGGTCTTCATCACAAATGCCACAGCTGCAAACACTGCAGAAGCCTGGACACATCACATGTGAGCCTTAACCCCTGCCATGGGCTGGAGTCTTCATGGGACTTCTGTATGTCACAGGAACAATGGAAAACACTGGTCTATGTGTGTCCAAACAGGTGCTCCTGTTCCCCTACAGCTGAGAGCAACATGCTCTCCCGCTGTTTAGGTTTTCAAGCGTTTGTGCTGGGATGCATGGAAAGTGACTTTATGTTTAAAAATGGACAATATGTGTGCCATGGCATCAGCCTATATTCAAGGTGTTTAGCTATATATTTAATCTTGAGTCTATTGTGTTGGGTATTGACTGACACTGACACTTTGCTTGATTTGGCAAAAGACTGTTATAGTGGAGGTGGTTAAAATCAAACAGGCATCCAAAGCCCTGGTTCCAACATTTGTGGAACCTTTGGTCAGTTACTGAATCCCATTGAAGCTGTCTCTTCCTGTGTTCTAATTGAGAATGACACCAGAACTTGTGTAAGATATGAGGCCTGAAAAGGTATATGAAATTACAAGTACTAAGTCACTATTGCTGCTAATGATTGCCAGGCTAAGCAGGCCATGCAACAGACTGGCCTACCTCAGTGTAGACGATAGCCATCATCCAGAAGCGCCGGCTGGGCCTGGGGACAGACAGCATGGCCCAGAGGAAGATCAGGATGGGCAGCAGGAGGGTAATAATGGAGGCAGAGATCATGTGGTTCAGGATGATCACGAAATAGCACACCATTTCCGAGCGGGCTACCAGAGTGTTGTACATGGCATAGAACAACAGCAGGAATCGAGGCTGGTCCACATAGAATTTCTCAGATTCTTCAAGCTCATCATCCCGGAACATCCTGTTAAAGTAAGCACATTCAGACGCTTGTGTCCACCTCTTCCACATCACTGACTTGCATCTGTGTGATCTCTTGGGTTGTGTATCTGTATATGCCTCCTCTGTGTGTGTTTATCCACACATATATAAACAAGACCTCATACAGGTTGATTATTATTTGTCAAAAACACTTGGGAAGTGTCTGAAATGTTGAAGGCCTTCATGCTTTAGATTAGTTGTATATGTAATGAAATACCCTATGTATGGAATTCAAGTTTCAACATGAAATTAACTTATGCTTTATACATGGTATATTCATAAAGTCTAAAGATCACGTAATAGAATGTTTTCCAATGACATGAATTCATTTATCTCCTGTATTATGTGGCTATCATTAGAATTCTTTTGTACTTCAGAGCATCTTGAGTTTTCAAATTAAGGATGCTCAATCTGCCTGAGACCTTATTATAGAAAGAGGTATCAAGACAAGTGTCACCAGATAGTTTTTGCCGAGTAGTTACTCAGTTACAATGATGTTCCAGGACTGTATGTCTGCCTTCTATGTCTAGGACTTTGTGCATATGTGACCAGAACACACATGTTTGTGATGGTTCCTGGCTAAAGGTGGAGGCCTACTTTCTTCTCTTACTTGCTCATCAGCAGATCGCTGGCTGTCAGCTCGTGAGTCAGGGGTGGTAAGATACTTGACTCCAGCTTGTCTGTACGGCTGTCATCAGGACTGACCACCATGTGGTTCTTGGCCCCAGAGTCATCTTGTGATGCAAATGATAGATGCTCAAAGCTGACAGCCTTGCTATAGGAGGGTGGGGCCTCCACATCACCGTCATCTGTAGAGAACTGAGGCAACTCCTCGTCTGGAGTGAGGCTGACCTCCTCTACCCCCGCTTCATATTCAGCTGCATAATCCTTCTCTTCTGCACCATGGAGCTCAGGATCCAGACCCTCTACCACCTCCTCCTCAGCTTCGGCCTCTACTTCCTCAATCGTTTCTGTAGTTCCTTGGCGTGAATACAGCATGGTACACTGTGTAGGCTCACTGTTAGGAGAGAAGATGGGGCAGAACACTTGTCTTAGCATTTGTACCAGCTTGGAACCTGTCCCCGATTCTTAAGACACCACCTTAGAACTCCCAAGTCAGAAGCCTCAAGCATGTGGGAGAAGAAAAAAACCCCTCCTTCTCTGTGTATCCCATCTGTTTTGTTCCAGAAATTCACTCCCGGTCTGCAGAAACTGCAAGCAGTAGCCTTCCCAGATGCAAAAGTGGCCAGTGAGCATTGCATCCTTCCAAACCAGAGCAAGTGACTCGCCTCACAAGGAGCAATCCAGTCTATGCATGGAAGTGTTTAAAACAGGATCAATAGTCACAGCCATGAGCTCCTGGTTCATTTCCAAGTCAGCACACGTTGAGCACAGCATACCTACCACCATCACTCCTTAAATAAGAGAGCATATGGAAAGGAGAAGCCATGCTTGATAGTTCCAGAGGTTTTTGACCAAGATGTTTTCTACTCCCAGTCCTGCACAAGAGAGCTGCCCAGGACTGTTGAGGATGACAATCCAGTAGATACTGGCTGAACTTAACAAGCACATGCTTTAAAAGTGCCTCTTCTTTAATGTGGATCTCCTCCTCCTTTTTTCTACTGCTGTCTTGCTCCTATTGGTATTAGCATCTTTCCCACTGAATTCCCACCTTCTCTCCCATTCTTAGACATTTCTTGTGAGTTCTTGATCTTGCATATGGGACCACTAATTACTGTTTCTAAGCTGCTTGCTCTATCTCAGAGCTTTTTCCTATTTTCACACCCCAGCAACTAACGCTCTTTCTCTTTCTCTCTCTGTCTCTCTCTCTCCTCCCTTCCTTCCTTCCTTCCTTCCTTCCTTTCTTCCTTCTCTTTCCTTCTTCCTTTCCTTCTTCCTTCTTTCTTTCTTTCTTCATTGCCTTCTTTTTAAAATATACCTTTCCTACAGCCTCCTTTACATAACTTTCTGTACCTCTATCATCCGGGGCCCTATGTTGGTTTCCCTGCACCTTTTCTATAGCACTCTGTATTTTATTTCTAGCCTTTTCCTAGCTCTTCCGGTCAGGCCCATGCAAAAAAAAAAAAAAAAAAAAAAAAATTAGAACTGAAAACGAAGCAACCATATTAAAGTCATTGCGTGCTGAAACTCATAGCATGCCTTTTCTTAACTGTTTGGCCCTTGAAGAAGAGACAGGTATTTAAGATCTGGATGAAGAAGGGCAGTGTGCCAGCATCTGAAATACACACTGCCACACTGCTGTGTGAGTGGCATATGTGAGCACATAGCTTCCACAAACACAGAGATTCTCCAATGCTGGATACTAGTGTAGACATGTCAGCAAGTGATGGATGAATGGTTGGCACATCTTCTGTGACCTCTTGTAACTGAAGAGTGGGGGTTGGTCGTGCAGGCACTAAACAGGCACAGGGCTTCTGTCCTGAGTTTGTACCGTGCTACAGAAGCCTCTGAGAATGATAGCCCTCACCAAAAGTTTTGCTAAGACTTATCTCAGTTAACTTCCTGGGAAGCCACTGAATTGACCAACACCTCAGGGAATATTCCAGTCATGGGAGTCAGATCCATATTAGGTTTAACTTCCAATGTGACTGTAAGCGAACAGTGGAAGAATGTAAGGAGCTCGTACCTGAAAGAGGATGTCTCAGAAGGTGAAGCATCTCCCTTATGCCAGGCCCCAGTGGACAGTACCACAGGGTTAACATCCACAACTACCAGCCAAAGGGAGACTCTACCTCTGTTGTGAGAGACCCTAGTGGCTGGAATGGAGCTGGCTTTGGGTTGGGTTATTCTCATGTCAGGATGAACATATATGTTCATAGATGAACATGTATGGCTTCAGTCCATGGTAACAGCTCTTAGATTTGAGGTGGGGTTAAAGGGTTTTTAGGTATGTGGTTAATTTCATTTCTAACTGAATGTTACTTTCTGGTAGGATTTAATGAGGAAACTTAAGCCCAAAATAATTGTTTCCAAACAAGGCAAATAGTAGTCTATAAAGTTGGTATATGTTTCTACATTCTTTCAAAAAGCCAAATGGTAAAATATATTCAATTTTCCTGTTAGATAAATGCCAACTATAGCCATTTATTTTGCATTAACTGAAAATGGCTATATTTGACAGATGTTTTCCTAATATACTTGATATGTATATATTATATATATCAAATATATCTTAGAAATTGAAAAGAGAAAAATAATGTTTAAATGGAGGACAATATTTTCAATCAAAGCTTTTAAGCAATTGCTAACAGACAAAACCAAGATGCAGTTAGTTCATGAAGCATTGTCTTGGAAATAATTATGTCACAGAAAGGGCTATGGTTATGCATTTTTTCATTCATGCAAATTCTTAAAATAGAAAGCTAAAAAGAAAATGACATTCATCTCATGAACTTATATTTGCAATGGCATCCACAGGGAGGAGATAGAAGAGTACAGAACAAAGCATGCACAAGTTAAGCACCTTGATGCTACACTGCCACTGTCAGCTGATGAGGAGGACATGTCCATGCTGAACATTTTACGGAGCCTAGGCCGAGCACGCTCGCTTGTTTTAGGAACAGGGTCTTGTCCATCTAAATCATCAAGGGTGGACTGCCTTGAGATCAGCAGGGTTGCTTCAGTGTAGCAGCTAGCAGCGCAAACAGTTACAGAAACACAGAGTTAAAACCCAGTGGTGCACCAAGTCACACAGGGACAACTGACCAACACACCAACACACCGCCATGCGGCGACCACACACAACAGCGCCACCGACAGGATGACCACAGCAGCGGGGGCTCCAGGACAGGGAAGGACCTGTTTGGCAGGATAAATAAACAGAAGAAACTGGAGTTGGAAAAAAAAAAAAAAAACCTTACTGGCTAGGGATTAGCTTTCAAATGATACGCTCTGCGTGAGACAGGAAGCAAAATAAGGACAAAACTCAGGCGTCATCTTACAAAGCCGGTAACCTTGTAGCTTTGCAATGCCATTGTTTCTTTTGTGACTGAAGAAAATATGCTTTCTTTGGAATTGCAAGTCCAAGTCCACAGAAAGCATTTCTCAACTCAACTGCACAAGCAGAAATAACTGCCAGTAAAATTTGTAGAAAAGATTTTAGTTTTATAACACGGTGTTCAAAATGAGAGCCAGAAGCTCAGGAATGCACACTAAATCTTCCACCTCGTTTTCTGAGTCATAGGGACCAAGCCAAACCAGATTCCTTGCACGTAGAAGAGACACTGATGGGATATGTGGCAATCAACTTAAGAAATAAAAATAGTACAAAAAAAAAAAAACCCACACAAAGGAATTCTAGCAATGCTGGACACTCACTTTTATCTGTTAATGTTTCACTTTAATTAATTTTTTTTTACATATTGTGCTTCAAGTTTTGGTGGGTGTCCCAAGGGAGAGAACCCATTGACGAAATTCTTCATTTCTGGGTACCCAAAGGAGCAGCCACTGTAGTGCAGACATGAGAAGTCTCCACAACAGGAGCACAGTAAGTTCTCAGGTGGCAGATATCAAATGACAGCCCCCTGTCCACTGCTGTTATACCTGAGAATTATCCTTGGAATGTAGTTTTAACATTTGCAGCCAACATAAGCAATCCTTTGGTAAGCCACACACCTGATTTTATGAGGAACCGTTAGAAACTGGCTCAACATCTGGCCCTGAATTTAAAGGATTTTCATTAAGAAAAAAAAAAAATCTATTCATTTGCTAGGTTCCTATTCTGACTCCATCTACTGTTCTTAGGTGAAAATTTGTGCTGTGGATGTTGGGACAGAAACTTCAAAGGGAACAGGCCACACCACGGTCATTCTTGCTAAAGGAGGGTGGTCATATGTTCACCAGACCTGTCTGCCTCAAATAGACAGGTGTCTGAACAATCTTCTTGGTGACATGCTATCTCTCACCAGTGCATGGGTTCCTGGAGACCTTAAAGGAGGTGGCTTTTTATTTAAAGACACTGGGAGAGTCACTTAGCCAGCTATGAAGGGCAAATTTGTTGATTCATAAACTCACAATGTGAACTTAGTGTCCCCATTTACTTCATATTAAAAATGAAAATAAAAATGTATTGCAGACTATTTATAATGGTTTTGACTTCTCATGCATTTGTGGATTGATAGT
Organism: Mastomys natalensis; assembly: GCA_021653895.1. NCBI lineage: Eukaryota > Metazoa > Chordata > Mammalia > Rodentia > Muridae > Mastomys > Mastomys natalensis. The sequence continues at coordinate 2,914,499 of JAJTUV010000106.1, forward strand.
TTTATAAGTTTACAAACATTTTAACATTATTATTTTATTTTTTAAATCAATCTATAAGTGTGATATCAAGTGACTCCCAATTTTTCATTTAGGCCATGTTTTTTTATTTAGGTCATATTTAAAGGCAGTTGGTTGGCTTTGTTTGGCTGGTATTTTCCTCTGTAGCTTCCTAAGCCTTAGTTTGTAATTATTTAATTTCTTAAAGTTGAACATTCACTCATATAGGAATTGAGTCTGTCAGGATATTTATTTATACTTTGTAACGTAATCATCTCTTGATTCCTTTTTTTTTTTCTTCCAAGTTTGGTACTAAATCAACTATCCTAAAACAGGCCTGTATGTGATATTAAGGAAGTCTATGAAGAATCTTAAGTTTTATGGGAAAATGTATTTGTGTATATTCCCTTTGGGAGATAACACATGATTCATTCAAATATCACAAGACGTTAGCATCATTATCTGCTTCCTTTTTTCATTGTCAAACCTTAGAATCCAGGTAACAAAGCGCATCTCCTTATTGTGAAATAAACCAGGAAAGGAGGTAAAAGAAGGAGACACCAAGGAAACCTTACACGTCACATTAGGAGACACCATATCTTGGCAAAGAAAAAAAAATAAAGATATAATAATACGTTATATTCTGTAAATGTATACGATTGTATTCTTCACTATATGGGATATAATAATTGTAGTTGAATGTGAGTGTGACTTTTGCACAGGCAAAGCAGATTGGTCTATCATGGTTTTTGGAATTAAAAGCAACAAAATATAGTTTGTATTAGATACACACGTGCAGAACAGTGTGGTCTGAAGCTAAGGAAAATTTGCATCAAGTGTTATGGAGAAATGACTGAGTGGAGGATGGACTGAGATGGTGCTACACCTTCTGGGAATGTCTCTAGGGAAGCTCAATGTTCTCACCTCAGTGTTCTTCGCATTCCGTTGTTCCCATGATTTTCTTTAAATGGCTGTCTGACTATCATGTGGTTCTAAAGTGGGAGTATTTGGAAACCAAGAATCTTTTACTCACCTTCCTTCACCCCTGTGTAGGAAGCAGTGTTAGTCAACATTGAGAGTCTCCAGGGCATCCCGACATACCTATCTCCTCCACCCCACCCCTCCTATGCTGCACACATCTGCACACTTATACACATCTGCCCATCAGTGTTCACGTAGTAGTTTCATCATCACTGTTTCTATTATGGCAGCAGGGACTGAAGCCAGTGCCTCACACAACACGGACCTGCATCACATCTCTAAACCATGCCCTGTGCCCATCCTTCCCTGATGAGGAAGCAGTCACTGTGAGCTAGACTGATGTAGGTAGGCACTTAAGAAAAATGGGGGCAAAATGGTCTTTGATTCACAACATAGAACCAGAGAGAGACGGATTACATTCAAATGCTCTGATTTCTAGATATGGAGAAACTTGTTGGAATGAGATCAAAAAGGAGGACTTAGAGATTCCACACAAGGCTGAAATTATGGTTTACAAAACATCTAAATAAACTAAAAAATGGACAGTGGGTTTTTACTTCAGTGAAACCTGTAAGACAAGAGAAGTAACCCTTCCCTTTCACAGAGATCCTGGGATGTTCTCACACAGGTTGCTGGGAGTCAGTTGATGCTGTCATAGACATTTTGCTTTAGACTGTTGCTACTACTAGTAGATTCAGAAACTACTGTCTGAGCAAAGTGCAAATGTACAGGTAGAGCCGGACTGTGGTGGCGCACGCCTTTAATCCCAGCACTTGGGAGGCAGAGGCAGGCGGATTTCTGAGTTCGAGGCCAGCCTGATCTACAGAGTGAGTTCCAGGACAGCCAGGGCTACACAGAGCAACCCTGTCTTGAAAAACCAAAAAAAAAGTATAGGTAGAAAGAGGATAGAAAATACATTTTACCACTATGACGGTGTTTTTCTAACTATTTTATTCTAGAACTAAAAAGCATCTTAAACCTCGTTTCAGTTAGGAAATAGATGGTTCACCCTGAAGCTCTAAGAGGAATGTGGCTCCAAGTCTCCCTCCTTTGATGAAGAACATATTAGCTGAAATATTTTTTATTTCAGAGCTTAAAAAATAACCAGAGTATTCCCAAGTTATATGAAATATCAACCTGTTATTATTCCTGAAAAGACTCTAAAAGAGTATCTATTTGGGAAGAGAGGAAGGACTGTATCCATTAGGTTTTATCTACAAAGAATCAATATAGGCAAAGATATATATATGACTTTAAAATTTGAGTTTTTACATACTTACATATGCATATATATCTTATATGTATACGTGTGTGTGCATAAGTATGAGTAATATATATACGCACACACATATATACACACATCACACACATATATATTTATATGATTTTATTTCCATAACAACAGATTTGGATCTGTGTCAAAGGCAAATATGATCTACGGCTGTGTTTGAGTTTCTTAATTGGTCAACTTAAAGACAATAATTCAGTAACATATGAAACTATACTTCAAGGTAAGAAATTCTCTATTTAACCACTTTCTCCAATGGGTACTATTTTGATTTTCAGTTTTGTTTTTCACAGGTGACTACATCCCGGGCATTTTATAGTCTGGCTAAATAAATGGCCAATTGAGCAACAACCTCAGTTTCTTTGAGTTTTAACTTATATTTTTGAGTTTGGTAACAATAATGTGACATTTTTTTCCTACCTCCTTCCATCCAAAATAAAATATAGACAATATTTTTGAAGGAAAAATATGGTCGACAGCCATTGTGCCGACTGGATGTGTGAAGTATGAGTCTGGGCCACCAGGAGGTTCTTCTGTCCTTCTCACTACAGCAGGTGGAGGAGGTGACAGCCTTATGTCAGAGAGCCATCTCAGATCGGAATCATTTGGTGGATGCCCTTGTTTTTACTTGTTCTAGAATTGAGTTCAAAGCTTGATCTAGAACAGGGATTTTTTTTTATTATTATTATTTTAGATATTTGATAAAAAAAAATACATGGCTATCCTCAGAGATATAATTCTTGGCCTTCAAGATAGCTGCATGGTACAGTTCATCCAGTCACGTGGTCACCCTGGAACTGTCAATTTTCTTCCTAAAACAGTGAGATGGGCTTAGTGAGCTCTACACAATGGACTACAGTGACCTAGAATGCCACGGTGCAGAGGACCCTGGGGCTTTTCAAGGTGGACAGTGTACACTTGCCTGGGAAGAAGGGAGAGACATCAAGAGACAGTATACCCATCATCACCATTAAGTCACCTGCTGTCCTGCTGTGAACAATGCATGTGTGACCGTAAACCTAGAGAAGAAGGAGGCTAATATAATTACCTCTGACATTTTTACTCTAAAAGTTTGAAGTAACAATTCTGAAAGGAAAAGATCAGCGTCATCAACAGAAGGTAGAAAATGCTAGAAGGAAAGATACTTGGTGGAGCAACCATCTTGAAAGACGGTAAAGATGTAGCCCTACATAAATAGTAATGAGTTAAAGGCAAGTGGAATGGACCATCCTTATTTGCCTGAATCTCATAAATCTCTAGGCTGTGCCAGTTATGTATATGGATTCTGAAAGCTGTTCACTGCTGATGTCTGCTTTATCCAGTTCTGTCTATAACAGGACAATGTTCCTTCAGCACTGCTGCTTGGATCTGCAGGGCCCAGGATTCCACCCATGCTTCTGATTAACCTTCACTACTTGCATACATTTCTCACCTTCACCAACGTCTACCTCATTCGATTCATCACAAACAAACCCATTGTTTAGAAAGTAAAATACCTGGAGATACTGTCATGGGAATCTAAGCTATCCATCCTGTGTGCTGCCTGGGCCCTGGAACCAGCCCCAGAGTGCTCGTCGATGGTGTCCAGTCCGGATTCTCTGGAAAGCTTCATCATGTGGTTCTGATAGTACATGTGGATGCTTTCCCGTGTTGGAACATTGCCCTGTAGAGGAGGGGACATCACAACAGTTCTCACGAAAGCACGTGTTTGAACAGTACCAGCCGTTGTCAATAGTGACAGCTTGGAGCACTTGCACACATTTATGGTAAGGACGGATGAGATGCTAGCTAATTAGGAGGTTAATGTCAGGTCATTTATGGTCATCAGGGTTAGTCAATATTACGAGATACGATGGTTGATCTTCACTGTCAACCTGACTGGATTCAGAACTACTTAGGACACACTTCTCAGAATGCCTCCAGGGGCATTAATAGAAAGGTTTAATGGAAGAAGATGGATCAGTCGTGAATGTGGGTGACACCCATGGACTGGGATCCTGGACTGTATAAAAAGTGCAAATAGAGAAAACCAGTCATGCTGGAGAGTTTTATGTCAATTCGACGCAAGAGAAAATCATGTGAAAGGAGGGAACCTCAATTAAGAAAATGCTTCCATTAGATTGGAGTCTACATAAGCATTGTCTTAGTTACTGATTGGTAGGGGGAGGGCTCAGCCTATTGTGGGTGGTTCCATCTCTGGGCTGGTGTCCTGGGTTCTGTAATGAAGCATGCTGAGCAAGCTAGAGGGAACAAGCCAGTAAGTAGCACTCCTCCGTGGCCTCTGCATCAGCTCCTGCTTCCAGGTGCCTGCCCTGTTTGAATTCCTGTCTTGACTTCCTTTGATGATGAACAGCAATATGGAAGTGTAAGGCAAATAGTGATCACCCCCAAGTTGCTTTTGGTCATGGTGTTTCATCACGGCAATAGTGTCTAACTAAGACACCAGCCGAGTAGCAGCATTTATCTCTCTCTGTTTCCTGTCTGTGGATGCAAAGTGGCCTTGACTTCCTCTCTTACTACTGCACCTCCCTGCCATCACCATTGTAGACTGTATCCCTTCAAGCTGTAAGACAACTCTCATTCCATGTCTGCATTTGCAAGACATTTTATCACAGTGAAAACTAAGGTAAGTAATTTGCCAGGTGTAATTTTTACATGAGGACAATTTTGCTATATCACAGTCTCCTTTCCAGAAATTGGTTCAAGCTGAGTGGAGAATATCAAATCTCTGCTCAAATAGGTTCATTTCAGCTATGTCATTTATTTTCATTATTAATTTTTATTTTTGAAAAAATTTATATATTTTAAAAATGTTCTCAACTCCATTATAGTATAATTGACAAAATTATATGTATAAAAATAGACTTACCTTTAAACACAAACTACAAACCATATATAACTTTTGTATGTTTTGTTAGCTTCTCCTCTTATATTCTAATTATTTTTCTGGAGGTTTCAGATCAAAATTCCCAGATTAAAATCCTATATAGGGCACAGCATACCTATAAACTCTGATAGAAGAGAGAACATGAATAAACTGGGGATATTCCAAGGACCCGTGGTGTGTGTGTGTAAGGGGAGAGGTTATGAACATGAGATACACCACACACAAAGAACTAAATAGTTATGTAATGGCTCTCCAGGAAAATAGGATTTTATTTTAGAGTTTTAGATAAGGTTGTCTTCATCAGGTTTCTTTTCCTGTGGTAAATACCAAGTCCAAAAGCAATTTGATGGGAAAGAATTTGTTCAATTTTAGAGTTTATAATCCATCACTGAAGGAAGCCAGGGTGAGGGGTCAAGATGAGAACTGGGAGGCAAGAACTGGAGCAGAGTCCACAGAGGAGTGCTGCTTACTGGCTCGCTTGTTTCCCATGGCTTGCTTAGTCTCCTCTCTTACAGTACCTAGGATCATCTGCTGGGGATGTGATGTAACCCTCCCGGTATCAATGGCACACGAACTTGCCACCAGCCTTGTGATGGAGGCATTTTCTCATTTGAGATTCCTCTTCTCAAATGGCTCCAGCTTGCACAAATTTGGGGGAAACAAAACAAACAACAGCAACAACAACTAACCAAGACACAGGTTGACAATCCGAAATTCAAATATCCCCACATTTGAAACCCCTTGAATGCTGGCTGGCATGATGACAATAAGTGGAAAATTCTATACAAGCCTTCCTGGACAGTTGCAGTTAAAATGCAAGCACACTCAGAATAGTCTTAAGAAATAACTTTCAGGTCACGTGGATGATAAAAAGAAATAAAATTTCATGTTCGTATTTGGATTTCCTTCTCCCAAAGTACTTCATTATTTAGCTGAAAATATTTTGTAACCTGAAACCAAAATTGGAAAGTTGAAACTCCTCTGGCTCCATGCATTTTGGGCTGAGATGCACCAAGTCCACGTGGACTTGGCAGCTCTCTGAACTGCCAAGCAGGGAGTAAAGGAGAGGCTGTCACCAGCATTACCTTCTTTATCTCTCGGGTCAGCATGCATCTTTCAATGCGCAGAACTGTGGATATGTCGATATGTTCCCTTGAGATGGAGTTGAGCCAAGTGGTGAAACTGTCCACTGTGGCCAGGAACAGAACCCAGGTGAACTTCAGGATATTAAATATCCTCTTGATGATATTATCTAGGCAGAAGAAGCACGGCACAGTTTCAAGGGCATGGCACGCTAACGAGAGCTGTGTTGGTGAATACACTGTGAGGTATACCACATCCAGATCTGAATTTTGCAGGATTGTCCCTAATGGGGACTAGGCTCCTCGTCCTTAGAGACACAGAGGGGGACTGAGGTCCAAACACCTATGTAGTGCTCTACACAGAGAGTGACAGAATTAAGCCAGACTCAGGTAGAATTTGTCATGTGAGTCCTAACTGGTCTCAACATAGTCCCTCAGGGCTCCTATGGACTGACAGGACCCCTAAAGATACCAAGCTCTGTCGGGGGTCAAGTCCCTTTTATATGTGAAACTGTTAACTCTACTGTATGTATAGAATCTCTACATATCATCCTTCATAGTTTGAGCCACCTCTAGATTACTCTATTGAAGTGTTGGCTATACTGTGTTATTTAGAGGAAGACAGAAAAAAAAAAAAAGAACTGTATGCATTCAGTAGAGATGCATTTTTCCCCTAGAACATGTTGGTATGTGATTGGATGAACCTGTGGCAAGTGAAACCTATACGTATATAGACCTGACTGTAAGAAGTTTGGTTAATTAGAGATTGCAACCCAAAGTGTACCTAGTGTTGACCGAGAACAGGAACAATCTGTGCCTGCCTCATGGGGGCTCTTTAATGCTTTCCTACAGCTACATTAGAGATTATTGGTGGAAGCTCTTTATTCCCTTGCATTCGTACTTCTGGCAAACGTTCTTATCTTTCTGAGAGCTTGCTCCATGAGCTATATGCCGTACTCATCCATCTACTTCATACAGTTAGATGGGATTTTATGTCAACAGTGAAACTCTTCACACGGCATCTGTCATCACCTCCAGGCAGCAGAAGCCCTGGGATTGCTAATACGAGTTTTATTCTTGACTACAGCTGTGACTGGAAACACTGGAGAGCTGTCACACAGCAGCTCAGCTCAGAGTTCTATTGTGATCAAACAATAGGCACATCTCCCAGACACCCCAGAGCCTATCTCTAAGGCTTTTGAACACTCAGAAAGATTGGGGGTGGTTTAGTGACTGGTGACCTCATCCTTAGGAACATCGCTCAGCTTTAAAAACCAAGAAAGTTCTATCACTTGAAACAAGGTGGATGACCATAGAGGACATTGTAATGCACTAAATAAGCCAGCTGGGGAAAACCACATGCCAGATGCTATCACTTACATTTAGAATCTAGTCTAGTGATACAGAAACAGAGAGCAGAGCCATGGTACCAGGCCAGGGATGGGATAACTGGGAAGAAGTGGCTCAAGGCAAGCTTGCAGTTACATAGGACGGTTATAGCTAGTGATCTACAGATGGCAGCGCGTGGAAACTAGCAATTATGTATTATGTTGGGATTTGCCAACAAGTAGACTTAAGGAGCTCTATCTATAGCAGGGAGATAGGTGTATCTTCTACCAGGCTGCAGCAGTCACTTGGTTTTGTACAGGTATAATGAAACCATGTGTTGTATGCCCCTTACTATCAAAGCGAGGAGGACTCAGAATAGGACTAGACCATTCTATCTGTCGTCTGTCTGTCTATCCTGATCAGTATGTATGTATGTATGATCATGTATGTATAGTCTCTCAATCACATGCCAGCCCCACAGGCCCCTTGTCTAATGTGAGCAGATGTGATCGACTTGTCTGTCTTTTTGCCTTACTAGTTTCCTCTCTGATTTGAAAGTCACAGTTTGGCTTTATGATACAAAGAAAAGAGCTGAGTTTGAACTAAGTGGTCTAGAAGGGATGACAAGTTTACTTCTAGTAAAGTCTTGCTTTTATCCAAGGGTCATGTAAGGAAGGGAGCCTCCAAGTGAATGCCATACCTGAGGGGCTTAGGGGGGAATGGGGTGGCAGGTAACAAGATGATAAAACCAGGTGGGGCTAGAATCTTGATGTCTGATGTCCCCATGGGAACACTTCCTGCCTATGCAGCTGCTGCCCTGCTGCTCCTCAGGACATTCCTGGGCTGTTGCATCCCTATGTCTCCCATATCTCTTAAGAGGGGAAAAAGAACAGAAAATTCTTTGCTGAGCAAAGCAGCAAAGGTAGAGATGAAGGGCTCATGAAGTGGGATGAAGGAAGGGTCTGCTGATGCCACAGAGGAGTGACACCAAGTAAGAGACTCCACTGATGCCTCCCTTCCTCTCTGCACTCCCAGTTTCTTAGTTATCTGATTATTTGTTTATTTAGTGTATGCGTATGCCGGTGCTCATGTGTGAAGGCCAGAAGAGAGCATCCAGGTCCTCCACTGACATTTCTCTGTCATTCCCTTGAGGCAAGTTCTCTCCTTGAACCTAGGGCTGATATTTTCTTGACTAGGCTGGATGTCACCAAGCCTTCATAATCCTCCTGTCAACCCCAACCGTCACCATGGAGCTGAATTTCCAGGTCTGTGCAGGACTTCTGGCTTGTTCCCTGTGTGCTGAGAGCTGAACTCCAGTTCTTATGATTCTGCAATGAGTTTCTAACCTGTGAGCCATCTCTCCAGTTTCCCTTATCCATTTAAAGAACTCTAGACTATGCAATCTCCATACCTTGGAGTGGACACCAAGATACATTTACAGACATAAAAAGAAAATTTGAGCTTTGCAGGCTGGAACAACTTAGAGCAAAAGCCACTGATATACTGCAGCAGGTCTTGGGTCTTTGTCTACTTATTCTGATTTTTCTCCTATTCACAATTACCCACTTAGAAGTAATGGTTATTAGTTGTTTAACAGTTCATCACTTACCTACTTATTTCTACATTTGTATAATTTATGGCATATTTTAAAATAGCTAGCAAAGAGGATTCTGGGTATTCTTAACACAAAGAAATAACAAACTTTTGAGCTGATGGAAACATTCATTAGCCTGATGTCATGATCTCCCATTGTCCATGCTTACCAAAGTATGTATGTGTGGTACTATTATATCTCAGCTCAAAAAGTAAATTTTAAAAAGTCCTATTTAAAAACAAAAGAAGAAAAAAGGTCAATTTTTTTTAACACTCTTATTCTGGTAGCTTCTATACAGCACCATTGTTGATCTCATCCGAGGGCACAGGCATCAAGGATTTTACAGAGAGATAGGAACCTAACATTCCATCCCATGCTACAGAGGCTGGATCATCACTCGGGAGTCCTTTTCCATCTCAGAAGAGATGGGATGTCGAGGGGTAGGATTGAGATCCTTCAGCCTCAATCCATACACAAGGTCAGGATCCCTAACATTCCAGTACCCTTCTTCACCACACAGGGCAGTGCCATTTCTTTCCGTTTTCCATTGTAAATGAATTCTTCTCTCATACAATATATCCTGATCACAGTTTCCCTCCCTCTGCTCCTCCCAGTTCTCCTCCTCCCATACCTCCCACTCCCCTAGATCAATTGATCCTATGATTCCCTTTAGAAAAGAGCAGACCTCCCAGGGACACCAACTGAACACTACAAAAGAAGATACAATACGACCAGACAAAAGCTCTGCTCTGAGGCTGGCTTAGAACCCAACAGGAGGAAAAGAGTCACAAGAGCAGGCAAAAGAGTCCCCACAGATCATCTTTGTCCCTGTTTTGTTACCTGGTCCATCAGATTTCTTTTTGATTGGCTCATCCTCACGATCTTCCCATTCCACTGGACCTGCACATAAAGTATGTTTCATCAGATAGACTGTGTATTATAGAATCTTGAGCAATTTTCATGACCAAAGAATATTCAAAAAATTTTTATCCGAACATACACTTGTTGAATAAAACGATGGTGAGGTGAGTTTGCCTCATTAAATATTGAAACTAACTCCATGGCTACTAGACTGTAACAATGACTCATTAGCATGACGGTAGGAGAAGGAGTCAGAATACAGTCGCAGTTCATATATTAGTTGAGCGAGGAGCTGATGGCTTGACTACTGTTTATTTATAACTCAAAAGGAAGGCTTTTTAAATAAGTAGGGCTAGCATCATTGCCTATGTAACTAACTGTACAAAAACACACCTCTACTACACAGAGTAATAAAAAATATTCAAGACATAAGTAAAACCAGTAAGAAATACAGGAGAACATTTGCTTAATATTGGGTGGTAGAGGCTCTCTTTTTTATCAAGATAATGACTCAAAAATATCAGAAGTTTAGGCATGTTTCGAAATCAAAGCAATTCCATATTGTTTAGATAGTCACGTATCATAAACTAAATCAAAAGCATTGGACAGAGAAGCGTGATTATCATACACCACAGGAGGCAATATGACTGATGTACAAGTAGCCGCAATTAATAAGAAAAGAACACACACTCCCATAGAATAGCAGAGGACAGTGACAGCTGTGTCTGGACTGTCAACTATAAAGTATAAATTATGCAGATAATAGAAAGTAAAAATGCCAGTATCATTAGATAAGAATTAAACTAAATTCCAATGAAAACACAAGTCATCCATTGTCCTCACTCAGGAAGGAAATAATAAGAAGAACAGTGAGGGCCTTGGTATGGCATTATAAGAAATGTACTTCCTTTATCTGGCATATAAAAGTATAAATTACTAAAAACTTACATGGGGGGAGCTATTAAAGTGTATGAAGCATAACTTTTCATCTTTCATTCAGTTCCTACTTTTGAAAATCTATTGTGTACTCTTTACCTCTGTCAGATGTTCATATACATTCATGTATGACTACATGTGAATTTTTTTGCAAGGATACCTGTCATTGCATTGTTTGTTGTGATAAAATCAGGAAGCAATCTTTTTGTCCATTAATGATAAAATAATTGAGTAAATTATGCATATCTGTACTATGGAACCTTTGATTGCCATTAAAACACAAAAACCCAGCAGTTTCATGAATATTTAATTGGAGAAATGTTCATGATGCATTACTAATGAAAGTACAAGATGCCTTTGTGCACACAAACTCAAATCTGAAATGTTAATAAACAAACAACATGTATTTGCCAAAGGGAAGAAGACCAATGCCCCAATGCCCCATCTGGGTAGGATGCATTTTTCCGGGAGGCTGCTGTGTGTGTGTGTGTGTGTATGTGTGTGTGTGTGTATGTGTGTGTATCACGTGTGCACATGCAAGTGCATTCACCAGATTCTGGACATGCCTCTACTACCACTTGGCTTATTACATTGGGTGTAGATTAAATTTGTTTTTATAAAATGCAGTTATTGTTATCAGGAGATACTGAGAGAGGAAAGGTTAAAAAACAAACAAATTTTATAATTAATTACATGAGAAATTTTGAGTTTTTAAAAAATTTCTTAACTTCATAAGGAACCCACAATTACATTATCTTTGCACAGAATCAAACTATAGCATAAAAATCTAGGGTTCCCTTCAACCTCATCATTTAACTTCCAGTCTCCCAAGAAGCAGCAACTTTTAGTAATACAAAAAGGAGGGGTTTCCTTTGTTTGTTTTCCTTCTCTTACGTTTAGACACTATGATACATATCCATTCACACTGTAAAATACTGGGTTGAGGTACTCTGATTTTTTTTGTACCATTGGTGGTTTCAATAAGTGTCTGCTATTTTGTAAAATATTGTTTTTCATTTAAATGTCAGGAAACTACTAGATAGTATTTGTACTAGTTACCTTTGTGCCAATTTGACACTAGCTAGAGTCACTTTGGAAGAGAGGACATGAATTGAGAAAATGCCCCCACCTGGGTCAAGCCTGTGGTACATTTTCTCAAGTGACAATCGAAGAAGGATGGTTCAGCTCATTGTGGGACCTTGCTACCTGTTGGCAGGTGTCCTGTTGTAAGAAAACAGGCTTACCACGCTAATGAACAGCATTCCTGCACCCTTCCCAAGTTCCTGCCTTGGCTTCCCTCAGTGATGTACTACAAGCTGTAAGGTAAAATAAATCCTTTCCTCCACAAGTTGCTTTGGTTCATGGTCTTTATCACAGAATAGAATTAATTCAGGAGAATTCCATCATGCTTTGGTAATACAATCTCGTCAAAAAATTTCAATTCTATTGGATTGAAAACCCCATCTGGAGGCATCCTAGGTATCCCATGTCCCCTGCAACCCTCCTCTGTGGTGCATAGCCAATGGCTGCTTCCTACCCCGCACTCACCCTCCCCAGATCCTTTTCGTCTTCCCTTCTGCTCTTCTCTGGCCAACTTTTTCTTCTCTTTCCTCCTCTGTCGGAGTGCTGTTTTAGGATCAGTAATCCAGGCTTGGTAGACGAACTGAAAGGAGACAGTCCAGTTATTTTCTGACTTTCAAGAAGTAATTGAAAATGAAAATGGACCTAAGTCAAGCTTCTTCTGTGTAAGGATGTTTTTCTCTTTCAAATTTCTCTTATGTTGAGTTGACTTCTGCTGGTTTAGTTTTTTTTGTTTGTTTGTTTGTTTGCTTGTTTGTTTGTTTGAGACAGAATCTCATTATATAATCCTTGCTGACCTAGAACTTGCTTTGTAGATCTACCTGCTTCTGTCTCCCAAGCTTTGGGATGAAAGGCATGTACCACCACACCCTCCTTATCCTATTCTTTTGTTACCATAAGTTGTAACACATACACAGATGTGGGAATATACTTTCATTGGTGTCACAGATGATCTTGACATAAACTCTGGGTGAAAAACAAATCATCGTTTCACCAAAACACCACCCCGGTTTGTGATACTCAGTCGTGACAGTTTTGCTTTGTATTCAACAAGCTCAAGTCGAAGTCTCCATAAACTCCATTAGAGGAGTTTCTCCCACCACAGACTTTTTAGTCAACAGCAAAATGATATCTTTAATTGTCATAGCTACTTGGAAGAAGTAAGTTTTGCATCTTCAATACTCTTCTAATAGTGGTTACTGGTAACTTGAGAAGGACGCTCTGCGGGAGGGATGAGTATTTTAAACATAAACTTAATGTCAGTGTAAGAGTGAGCTACTCCAGAGAAGCAGGGAGGGATGCTGGTGCCTTGGGTTGCCCTTGGTCAGTTGCATTCAAGAGTTGAGGACTGTTGCATTAATATTTTATAACAAGTAACCAAGAAAGAGCAGTTTGGAAAGAGCCATCCACCACATCCCCCAAAGCATGCAAAAGCAATAAGACTAAGACCTGATACGTCAAATCAGCCCCCTAGAAACTGTGAAGCCAAGCAGGCATGCTGAACATGCAACACCCGGTCTCAGGGAAGCTGGGTTTTCCATTGTCATGGTTAAGACAAGCATACAGAAGGGACAGCTGTAAATGCATATAATGTCATTTTATCCTAGATTATTTTCATATTTCAGGGTTTTTGTGAAAATACTACCGAAACAGATTGGCATTCTGATGTCAATTCCTTTTTCCTCACTGGTAGAAATGTGAATTTTATGGTCAATTAACACAGATGTAAAATTGGTATTATTCCTAGATAACAAATCCAAGAGGTGAAATGCCCTATTTTATAGAATTCAAAGATGAACTGATGTTCAGTAAGATCAAAGCAGGGACTGCTGAATCTTCACTGAACACATTACTTTGAGAGTCTGGCTACTTGTCTCTCAGGTTTTGTTCATTAAAAGGCAAATTTGCACAATACAGTTTGTTTCCAAAGAAACTGAACTAATAATAAATCTTCAGGCTTAAGAACAATATAGAATGACATTTCATTCAACGGAAGTATTAAACTATTATTCTTTTATAAAATGAAAGAATCCCAAATAGGAGTTAAAAGAGTGATTGGTGAGTATAGCAGGTACACGGATTGTGGACATCCTTTTTCTGAAGAGAAAGCAAACAGCTGGGAGGGAGAGAGGAGGGCAGAGAAGAGCAGAATCAACAGACTTTATGAAAAGCAAGTAGGGGACCATCAGTGATCTGACATAGTGAGGAGAACTACTGACTCTGTTGGTCCCTAAGGGGTGAAACCCATCAGTGTCTTCTTGGTGAGAGGAACATTCTGGTCATGCAAGCCCAGGAAGCAAGAGGAAGCAGCCACACTGTGAGCCACTGACTTCTTGTTCTCAGGTAAAGCTATCTCAGGACTGCCATTGGAAACATAAACATTTTAAAGTTTCAAATATCCAACTGAGGACCAGTTTTGCCTTTTCCTATTTCAGAAAAGGGTTCTGGTCTTCACTGAGTCAAGACATGGAAGATTTTTGCTGACCTCCCAAGTTATGACATTGAAGCTCAGTCTAACTCATCTCAACATGGTGGCTTGTCTAGGGTGCTTTTCACCACATCAGCCGGAAGGAGAAAGTGTTTGGATGTATGCACATGAAGTCTGAAGGCTCAGTTAATAGTCACTGTCATGTGTGTTTGTATGACTTTATCTTAACATTTATCTTCATAATTAGAAGAAAATGATATTTGTTTTTATCAAAAGACCATTAAGCAAAAATGCATATATATATATATATATATATTTTTTTTTTTTTTGAACAGAGAGAGAGATTCTTAACTCGAGTTGGTAGCATTGTATAATTTGTCCTCTAATTGGACCATGACCCATTATTTAACCATCTGTAGCCTTAAGTAACAAAAGGGATTGATAAATTGCAACCTCTCTCTTTAATAATTATAAAATTATAAATTGAGAATTTTATATGTATTTCTAGAGAAGAAAAATAAAGTCCCCACAGAGACAGCAGCAGTGACTTAATTCAAGTGAGCCTTCAGAAATTTAAAATGAAAGGCAGTCAGAGGGTGGGCTCTGTAGCTCTAGGTAGACCAGCCATATGGCCTCACCTGAGAGCTTTACAGAGACTCAGGACTTCAGGTCCTGTATGACCAATGAAAACAGGGTAAGCATGGAAATGAGATCATGAGAAAAAGGCAAGAAACACTGGACTCTGTCACTATCCCAACTGTTTGCTTGAACGCAAGGACCATTGTATCACAATGACCCAAGTGTTTTCAAGCTCAGGCCTGGCCGAGTTTGGAAGGAAAAGTGTGATACTAAAAGATACAAGGATGATTTTTTTTTCTTTGTGAATATTAATGAGGTGACTGTGATATGGGCAGTTGACTGACTTCCATTGTGTATTAGATGGATGAAACAAATGTGTAGTTAAACTGTATTCAGTAGTACTGTTGTGCTCTAGGAGTGAGCATCGAGGAAAGGAGGGATGCTGGATACAGGAACTAGACAAGTGGGTCCAAATGAGGAGGCTGGAGGACTAACAAGAAGCTGGAAAGGGGATATCCAGGGGAGATTTTTTTGTAAGATTGTTCAGATTGTTTTTACCAGCTTTCTGAGAAAAAAATTATTGTTTTCCTCATTACAAACTGATGCATACAGATCTTTTGCCAGCTTTTGAGAAAACTATTAATGTTTTACTCATTATAAACTGATGCATGCAACCAGATGTAAAATGAGATGTAACTTACGTAAAAGTATGAAGAGAGAAAGTACACATATATCTGCATTTTCTCTTTCTATTTTTGATAATCTCTGGTAGTATCTACTTTAAAAAGTAGTAAAATGATAAAAAGTCTGGCTCCCAAGGACTCTTTTTGAAAGACTCAATGTTTTACATCAATATGATATTTTCATTGTACAATTCATAGAACAGAGAAAATGTAGATATAAGAATGTTTTACTACAGTTCTACGGAGCAGAGAGCCACACACTACACATCAGTAAAACAGGAAATACCTTTGCAGCTCTGATTAAATACTGAAGAATAGTTTTGGGAAGTTTAATGACAGACTTTGGCAAGGCTAAAATGGCTGAGGCAAACTTCCCAATAGCTCTCTACAAAGAAGGACAAAGCAAGAGTAATTAGTAAGGGGGGAAAACCACAACCAAACAAAAGTTAACAGTTTAATATATGATGTTGCATGGGTTTGTCTCTACAATTAATGTTGAGGTTAAAACATGCCAGTCACCGAAGCTAGAATAAAATGTACTGGGCTTGGAAGTTAAGAAAGAGCAGACTCAGTCAAAGCATGTCATCCATAAACACAGTGAGGATGGTCCATGTTCTCTTCTTGCTGTATGGTAAGTAGTGGTTAGCATAAAATTCATTAGATAAAAAATAAGGCTGTTAAGTCATTAGTATTTGGCAAGCACCTTCATTCATGCACACAAACATGGTCACCAAACACTCGGAGCAATGGAGCCAGGGAGCAAGCATCACACACCAAGGAACCTCCACAAACCACTTGACTTTTCGATGTCATCACAAAGACTAGCTGTTTCAACTTGCCCAGTTATGAAAGGCCTGTCTAGGCAACAATGCATAGCTTTACCATGGGTGATCAGGGGGTTTTGTGGATACTTTTCTATATGTCCTGTACTATGACAAATGGGATACAGCTGTTCCAGCCTGTGGTTCAGAGGTAAGAGAAACATGTACAAAGAGTTCACTCCCATGCACTGACAAGGCCTCATCTTCAAGGAGGATCGATGGTATCTACCCCCATTAACATTGTAGTAGAAGGTGGGTCAGAGTGGGCTTGAATCAGCAGGTTCTTGAACAGAGAGATCGCAGCTGAAAAAGATCAGAACTGGGCTGGCTGTTTATAGTTGTTATTTAGTATTCTGATACAATTAGTAATACAAAACCTAAAGATAGTTTTCAAGATCCAAATGCAATATTTAAGTGATTGTTTTAAAGCAGGGCATGTGTATTATTTACACAGTCAACTCTTTCACACAGAGAACTGTGAGCCCAATATTCAAGAAATCCGAAGCAATGCTGAGAAATCTGTCTACTTGCAACAGAAATTTTTTTTGTTTAGGTCATCAAAGTTGCTTTGGTTTCAGGGATGAAGAGATGACCCACACCCTGTTCATGTGAAGTGGTAGTTATGGCGTTACTGAAAGAGAGCATTGCTACAGTTTAATTAGAAATACACAGTTTTAGATATCCATCAGAAGACTCTGAGAGCTGCACCATAGGAGTACAGAGGAGGTCATCCAGGCCTGCAAGCAAGACTCGTCAATTAAAAAACAACTGCCTTGTTTCTACCTAGTGATGGGTACCATTTCTCCCATCCCTCTAATTACCTGGAATGCTGACTTCCGTGGTGGTTCCTCATCCTCCTTTTTAAGTTCCTCTTCTTCCTCCTCTTCACTATCCGTTTCAAACAAATAATAATCTCCACTCCTGACCACTAAGCAAAACAAAATATTTGCTTACTTCTTGAAAGAGACATAGAAACCTGGGGCTTATTAATGAAATGCATACACCCCACCAAAGATACACAGATGGCCCTCAAGAAGACCACAGCGAGAGATGTTAGCAAGAGAAAACAGATGAAAAGAACCCATTTTAGTCTAGGGCTGGCATGGCTGGGTCTACAGAGCATGAGGCCTTGTCAGTACCATGTAAGAGATCAGCAACTGTGGGGTTGACCTGGTAATTCTCTCCTCTGTTTTATAGGGCTGAATCCATTTGGAGATGCCAAGATACTTGAACACTCTTACTTTGCAATTCATCAATTTTGATCATCTAGACAAAGGCCAGAGTGAAGTGGAAGATTTGGCATGGTCTGTTACAGACAACCAACCAGGGTGACCCAGGATCAAGGCCAATGCCACCAGCCTCTACTTCACTTTAATACTATGCAGACCTGGCTTCTCTGCATGTAACACATGAGGCAACAGAAGACATTAGAAAGAGTAAAATAAAACCAAACAAAATAAAATGAACAACAACAACAATAAACATATTGCCACAAAGAGGAAAAGGGTAGGTAATATAAAAATACAAAACAAGATAACAACATCGTGTCTGACTGCTCTTACAAATAGCCATGGGACTGACTGAGGACAGCAGCCTTGGTCCATAGAGTTTGGCTCTGTCATACTTCTGGTCAACAAGCCATTCCCTGGGAACATAATGAAGTCCAAGGGGAACTATACTGACCATCAGGTACAAAGCACAAACAGTATGGCCTGCTTCTGCCGAATCTTGCCCTGCAAGAACATACTGTCTGTGTCAGGAATGGGAAAAAGGAAATCAGATAATCTAGAGACTTAAAGACAATTGGGAAATTCAATCTTTATATGTTTGAAAACGTTTGAATTTAATAGAGAAAAGAGACTCCCTTCTGATGCTACAAGACTTGTACCATCATTGTGGGAAAGCATACTCATGATTTCTAATTGTATATGGAATTGCAAACTATGAAGGCATCTCTGGGGTGAGACAATGTGATGTTTTAAGTTATAATTTGGACTTATACCTCATAAGGTAACAGGAAACCTTGGCTTGTTTAAAACTAGTTGCTTGAATGTCACTGGCTATGGTCAAAAGTTGAACCATTTCATCTACAGTATCAGATGACTCTGAGCCTTCATTCAAGAAGATGCAGAGTGAATGAATTGGGCCTTATATCCTTGAACAGAAGCACTGTGATTTGTTACTCATGTTTTGAAGGAGAAAAACCAGGCCTAGAGGATTGGGTCCAGGCCCGAGGGAATCGATGCAATACAACATAAGGTCATAATAAGCAAGAACAAACCAAAATTACAGCATTACATGTGACAGTGAGGGAGACCATTCAAGTAATGCCTTCAGTTAAGCTGAGAGATTTTGCAGGGAAGTTTTTGTGGACTCTACATCACATAGTCTATTGGGACAAACAGGGCATTATGAGACAGAACATTTTACCCTCATTATAGGCATGAAGATCAACTGTAGCTGGAGTTGTATTCAATCATACCTTCTATCACTTTTATTCATAGGGTTGAACCCAAATGACTTTCATCTCAAACATTGATATTATCATTGGTAATATCACCAATTCATTATAGAAACAAGTGGAACTGGTGCACTTGAAAAAATGAAATATTCTTTTCAAGTTTCTAAGTCCTTCAGAAAATATTGTTGAAACAAAGCTAGGGAAATCACTTTCTTTAGTGTGTGCTGCTAGTGATAACTTAAAAAGTACATTGTACAAAGTAAAAAGTCCATGTACATTAGTGCAGTTGAAGACAATGCCTCCAGGCTGTGTCCAGAGAGAAAACACAGATGTTGGTGTCACTGATAAATTACTTGGTAGGAAATTAACTTTTAGAATTCAACTACTCATGTCCACAGAAACTTGACCCTTTATACTAGACATGTGTCAACAAAACAAGGTCAGGTATTGAGTAAGGTCACATGGAACTGATACAGAAATACACTCTAGTGGGAAAGAAGGTACCATTGAACAGCAATAATGCAGTCCTGTGTGTGTGCATAGGTTTGGAACTAGCAAATTTGCCACCACAGTTTGTGCTGACATCTTTGCTGCTAACCATCTCAATGAGCATTGTTATTAGTAGACACTGCATCTCCGCTTAAACTCAGCATCTCTCAGAAATGATTCCAATGCCCAGCCCAGTCACTCAACAAATAAAAGCAAGGTCCTCTAATAACATTCTTCCAGATCTAAAGATAAGTGATGGAGCATCAAGGGTTAAAAACAGTTAAGGGCACAGTCTTCCCTTTTTATTCCTTTCAAACTTAGAAAGGAAAATATGTTATACAGAAGAAATTTAGTACCACAAGTAGACTACAATTCCAAACCATGTGTTACAGACAGCTCTCCATTATTGCACTGTAATATGTTGTAACAAAGCACACAGAGTTGATTATCAGAAGAGTTTGATATAATGAGGGTGAAATGAATCAGAAAAATCTAATGCCATTAACCATCACTGGGTTGTTACCAACATGGAAGGTGATTATCAAAGACCATATCCAATTCTTTTGAAATGCTTTAGATGCCAAAATGGAGAGACAATTGTAGTCACTGCAGTGGGAATTTACCCATTCAATATGTGATTTATGAAATGGATAGGTCACACTAAATTAGCAAAGGCCCTTTAAAAACAGAAAAGTAGGCACAGTTTACTTGTGACTTGATAGAATAGGCATTTAGTGCTGTTCATACATTGTTAACCTGACTAATATACCAATGATCCATTGACAGAGGAGCCACATTGGAGGTCAATGTGAACCTTTTGGGCAGAAAATTAAGTGGAATCCATTGTAACTCTCTCTTTTTAAATTTTAACCATACTGCTGAAATTAAATATTAAAGGTTTACATCTAATTAAATTCAAAGATAGTAAGCAAATTTCAAACTTCATGCTATTTAAATTGCCTTGCTGATTTTACAAGACAACTTCTGAGGTGAGAGACACCAATTGCAGGTGGCATTGAAACTCATGGTTTGGGATGGAAACAACTCTGATTTATGTAGTTTTCTAATGGCTTCCTTCTATCAGGGTTGATCTTGGCACTGTGTAAGTTTCTTTGTCTGATCAAACAAGTTGTAGTTGTGCATGTATAGCATAAGCCAAAAAAAGGGCAAAAGATAGTACACATTATTTTCAAAATAATAACTATACCTAAGGAATCCAGGAAGACTAGATTATAATGGGCCATCCCATTATAAAACCATTGTCCAGTATTGGCCTTTACAGAACACATATAGCCAATGGTGTCTGTAGCCACACACCCATTTTTTACCATTAGTAGGTAAACACATTGTAGTTTACGTGGCTAGAAGATGCTGCTTTCCTGATTTTTGCTATTGGTTGGTCAAGTCTGAGGCTGTGCTGCATTCTTGGCCTAGGTGTTTAGGGTATTTATTGTTGCAGAATCATTTTGAGATTTGGAGGAATTAAAGAACAACTGTAAACGCATTTAAGGCTATCTGTCATCTGTATATTAAACACACTTCTAAAAACTCTTGAATGCAAATGAAATCAAAGCTCTGGGAAGACAGGGAGGGAGGCTCATTGACAACCACGCCCAGTGCCTTACAAAGAGGGTCACAGACACTTTTAACAGACATCCTTTAGAATCCCAGCAGGAGCCAAACATATCCTTAAGGCTTTTAAACCACACATGGAAAGGGAGCAGAGCTCTTGACCACAGATTTAGTGCATTTTGTTCTTTGCTTTCTTACATAATACTCTCTACATCATATCTTTGGCTTGCTTTAGCCACCATGCAAATTTCTCAGAAAGAATGGGTCCTTGGGGCCCAGGGATCCATTAGCACAGCAGTGTTTTACACTCTGACCCCCTATCAAGTCACAAGGGTCAAACCATGCATGAGATACACAGGTCATGGGGAGCCTGAATTCTGGTCAAGGATATAAGGGTTAGAACTGATGAGATTGGAAGAGGATCAAGAGAACCTACTGGAAGCATGATCAACCCAAGGCCGCCACCACTGCTTTTTTTTGCCCTTGGCTTTCTGTTTGTCTGCTTCTCCTAAAATGAAATATGTCCAGACATTAATTCTTAGGAAGTGAGCACACACGTTTTGAAAACCACGCTTTAACAACTCAAATCGTCTAATCTAGGTAAGTTGCAAAAACACATCAGAGGCCAGGAAAAGGAAGTCTGCTAACTATAAAAGTACTCATGTGCTAACAGTCCCCTGAAAAGTAAATGCTGAACGTTCTTAACAGTACGCTGCATGTTCACCCTCTTTCTAGGATCTGAGGGCATGTAAAAAAATATTAAAAGGGAAGTATTCATCAAAAATGTGTCTTATGCTGAATTTTTTGATTAAATTAATATGAAAGAATCATTGCCCATTTTAAAGAAGTACTTAGTGGTAAATAATTCATTAACATGCACCAAGCACAGCAGTAGGACTTTTTCTCTTGATAATGTCAGTACATGATTGGAGGAGAGTTACTGCTAATGTAGACATTCTAGGAACTTGAAGGAAACCATGCGTTATTATTTTATTCCCTGAAGTTGAAAAGCATGCATGCGCCTATAGAAGACTGTTAAAGCTGTAATTGGATAAATCTATAATTAAATATCATAACAAGTTCTATGTTTCAGAGTGAATTCTTTGTAATGAGTAATAGCTGAATTTTGAACACTAAATATGCACAAGTGACATAAAGTGTGCATGTATATTTAATTTTCATGTTGAATTTGTATGCCTCAAAGGTAGCATATCCAAAGCCTCTTCCCTAAAGGAACAGATTAAGCAAAAACCATGCCAATTTCTTTAGAAATTGGTCTGTGAACTAAACCAGGCTCTGTTCATTAAAGGCATCATATTGAAGAATAGATGCTTGCAAAATTATGCATTCACTAAACATGTGCTAATGAAACAAGCATATCTAGTCACATTGGGAGGCTAACAGCGTGGAGATGAGTGGTATTTTTAGCCCTACCAATAGCATGCTGTTACCAGATGTCAAAGCACTCAGTAAGATGAAAATGTGACATACTTTCATCATCTTCTTCTGAGAGTTTCTGGATGTCCTGGCCTTCCCCTGACTCCTGGGTCAAGCTCAGCATCCTCTCCTTACCCTTTTTGTACTTTTGTTGCCGGGCTTTGATGCGATCCATCCTATAAATAAGGCAGTGTTAATAACAGTGAGAGCACAAGTGCAGTAGTCATGTCATGGCCAGCACTGCAGGTGCATAGTGTGTATCCAAATATCTGAATCCATGAGTAAAATGGTCAGCTTACTTTGAAGTACTCAAGAATTATGAGATCATTGCTTATTAGCAATAAATAACTCATACATACACACACATACACACACACATACACACACACATACACACACACACACATGGGGGGCAGGGAAGGGGAGAGAGAGGGAGAGGGAGAGACACCGTGATACTCTGTGTTTCATAGATACTGGGATTGGTAATATTATCAATAGTCATGATGCTAAGGTTAGCCCTTGTTATTTGTTCTCATTTTGTATCATAGCCAGTCTGATTACAGTATATTATAACCAAAAGTTTTACAATTTTTGTTGGTTTTTTGTTTATTTATGTGAAAAAGTATTTCACCTGCATACATGTGCATATGTGTACCATGTGCATGCCTGGTGGCTGCAGAGGCCAGAAAAGGACATTGGATCCCCTGGAGCTGGAGTTATAATAGATGAGTCCTGGGAATGGACCCAGGTCCTCTGGAAGATCATCCAGTACTCTTAATGGCTGAGCCATCTCTTCTGCCCAGCTTTGCATTCTTAACTAAATACAAAGAATCAGGTCTCACTTATGGGAAGTGAGAGAATATTCTAAATGCAGAAAAAATTCTAAATGTTTTGTTCACTCTGTCTGAGCTAGAGAGAACAGCAACAGTTGTACCACAGTGCAGAAACATTACAGTTTGCACATTCACCTTAGGTTTCTGTGTAAACCATGCCATGGAATAATCTAATTTATTTTAGGAATACCTTCCAAGGGAAGAAAATTGAGAACTGAGGTCAAGATGGGATGAAGCTACACTTACAAACTCAGGGGCTTTTCCTGGAAGGATGGGACAAAGTTTCCACTTTCTTGAAAAAAGTATCTAGGGTTCAAATTCTCTGGATATTAGCCTTTAAACATTAACATTCAAAATATAGATGATTACCAATTCTTAGAAGTACCACTCATTGCTAGAAAATTCTTTATAATTGAACTATCAAATTGTCTGAGTCCTGTCAGCCCACCCTGTCCCATGTCAGCCCACCCCTGCCATGTCAGCCCACCTGTCCCATGTCAGCCCACCCCTGCCCATGTCAGCCCACCCTGTCCCATGTCACCACCCTGTCCCATGTCAGCCCACCCCTGTCCCATGTCAGCCTACCCCTGTCCCATGTCAGCCCACCCTGTCCCATGTCAGCCAACCCTGTCCCATGTCAGCCCACCCCTGTCCCATGTCAGTCTACCATGTCCCATGTCAGCCACCCTGTCCATGTCAGCCACCCCTGTCCATGTCAGCCCACCCTGTCCATGTGCCACTGTCCCATGTCAGCCCACCCTCCATGTCATCCCACCCTGTCCCATGTCAGCCTACCTGTCCCTGTCAGCCACCCGTCCATGTCAGCCACCCCTGTCCATGTCAGCCACCTGTCCAGTCAGTTACCCTGTCATGTCAGCCATCCCTGTCCCAGTCCATGTCAGCCCCCCCGTGTCCCATCCAGATGGTGTGTGAAAGTGTTGAGTCAGATTGGGAAGAATCATACCAGTGCTGCTTCTAGTTGCTGTGGACCCTACATGTCAGACGGCATCGTTCTCCTGAACATGCATTGTACTATTTCAAAAGATGCTTCTGAAGCTGACTCCATATTTATTTCCTGGATCCAGAAATGCATGAGGGCATCCAAGTGCTTGGCTCAGAGCCCCACTTCTTTCATTAGTTTATCAGTCTTTACAAAAGCTCAAAAGGGACAACTGTGCGCTCTAATTGAACAACACCAAAAGGTCAGAGAACTTCAATGACCAGCTCAGGACTCTGGATTAAATAACCGAATTTGTGCTGTCTCCCTTCCCTCTTCCAAGATGGTGCCTTTCTCACACCCTGGAGCTACCATCCTGTTAAACTGCCTTCATCTTCAGCATAGCAGGGTTAGTGTCTCATCTGACAGAAGAATCAATATTCACTATATAGTATGGACCAGTCCTTAGACACCCCTTCATTGTTAGACATGGATACACTATTCAGGGGTCTGAAGTTCCCAAGAGCCAAGACACAGTTGAAGATAGTGATGCAAAAGGGGCAGAGAAGCAGAGGAAGAGTGTCCTTACTGTCTCTTCAGCTGGTCCATGGATTTTTTCTCCTCTTCAATTCTTGCCTTTACAGCTTTCACAATTGTAGCTTGGAAAAGTTCGGCCCCTCTGAAATAAAATTGGGAATTCAGAGCAAATCAATATTCTTGTGGATGTTCAACTCTTCCTGAAAATGATCAAAGGTCATGACATCCTTTGGCTGGGGCTGACAGAAGTTTCCTGGCTGAACTCACCCACTCCTTCTGGATGCTCTTTTTGAGTGACTAAACAAGGAAGAAAATAGCCCCTTGGGAGTAAGTAGGCTGTCTGCCACCCCAGAAGGCCAGTGGAGAGAAATGGTTTGTTTCTCAAACACTAAATGACTTTAATTGTGTGCCACAAACACTTATCAAGTGATGTTCACTTCTAGTAAAGAACATAGCTTCAAGCTTCTAGATTTAAAGAGTAGTGGTTCTCAACCTTCCGAATGCTGCAACCCGTTAGTACAGTTCCTCATGTTGGGATGATTCCCAACCATAAAATTATTTTTATTGCTACTTCATAACTGTAACTTTGTTGCAAATTGTAATGTAAATATCTGTGTTTTCTGATGGGCTTAGGAAACTCTTGTTAAAGGGGCATTTGACCCTCACAAAGGGGTTGGGACTCACAGGTCATGAATGACTGTCCTGAAGGGACTATTGGTCATATGACAAGAAGTTGCTCACCTAATCACACATATCCTTTCCATTGTCATCCTTTTTCTTGTATGACAGGGAAAGGAGCACAGTTCTCTTGCCAATGGCATGCTTGGGTTCCAAGTCCCTTCTTTGCTTTCTAACTTTGCTTGCTGTCTAAGAATTTATGCGTTTTTTACATTTCCATTCCTCCAATCTCTTCCTCTCCCTCTTCTCCCACTCTCTATCTCTTTCTCTCTCTCTCTCTTTCACCATGAGTGTGTTGCATGCATATATTTGTACAGATACCCTTGCCCATGTGGGCAAGTGTGCAGGCAAAAGGGCAATATTGATATTGGGATATCTTCCTTAATCCTTTTCCACATTATTTTAAATAAAATATTTATTTTGTATTTTATTATATGTTTGTGAGTAAGTCTGTGTGAAGGTCAGTACAAGTCTGTGGAGGTCAGAGGTGTCAGATCCCTCTGGAGTTATAGGCTGTTGTGACTTGAGTCAGTTGACATGGGTTCTCGGAATTGGACTTGGGTCCACCCTCGAACAAGAGCAGTGTTTGCTGTTAACTATTGAACCCTCATCTCTCCTGACCCTCCACACTATTTTTTTTTGAGGCAAGATCTCTCACTAATATGGAACTAGTCATTTTGGTTAGGTTAGATGGACAGCGATTGCTGGGGGTCTGTCTGTCTCCAACCTCCAGGGCAGGGGTTACAGGTGCACAATGCCATACCTGATTTCTCGATGGATGCTGGGGATCTGGTCCTCAAGCTTGTGCTGCAAGCACTTTACCCACTGAGCATCTCCCCCAGCCACAGGGGTTCTGACTGCAAACTGATAAACACCAAAGCTCTGCTAGTCTGAGAAACGAAAAGAGGAACCGGGCAACCTCATGTTTTCCTTTGTATATCTGGACATCTCCGCTAGTGCACAGGCAAATAAAAACCTTTGGGAATGATGTTATTGGGGCTGTGACCCTCCTCCTTTTTACTCTGCCCATTCTTTAGATGGCATCTTGGAATGGAAAGCAGCCTAACCCTTGACAGGCTCTCACGGACTCCCAAATGTTTCTTATGTCACATTCACTATTGTCTGAATGTTTGTGCTGTGTTGACATCCTAATGTCTGAGTGACAGCATCAGGAAGTAGGGCCTTGCAAAATGACTAACTTATGAATGGAAGGACTATAGTAGATAAAGTCCAGGGAGTCTCTGGTCCTTTGTGCCACGAGGGGACATAGTATAATGACTACAGAGTCTCACTGGACACCCAATCTGTTGGCAGTGCAACACTCACCTTCTGGCTTCCGAAATGCTAAGAGATGCATATATGCTATGAGCAGCCTGCCTGTCACATCATGCTTCTGTCGTGGCAATGCAAAGAGTCTAAGACAATTCTATTCTATTCTATTCTGGCATCTCTGAAAATGATGTACTTACTGGTCACTAAATATTATTATACTCATAAATTATAGCACTAATATTTTAAGTTAAGCAGAGCTATAGTTTGCCTATAAAATGAGATCAGAACATGCCACAAGGCTCCATGAATTTAAGGTAGGTCTTCACTTTGTTTTTTTCTCTCTGTGGCCCCAACGCAGGTGACAAAGACTGGAATTGTATTCATATAAATGAACTTCTGAAATGAATTCTTTTTTTTTTTTCTGGCAGGGGAAGGAAATGAATCCCAGGGAAACTGGTGTTGTAAGCACCTATACTTGTATGTGTGAACTTCAAGTTCAAAGGCAGGATTTGGACATTTTCATATGGGAAATTAACCTAATGCATGTTAGATATCAAGCACTTTGGACCCTCCGCTGTCTGAGTGATGCCAGCTTCTCCAGACAAGTGCATCCTAGCTTCTGTCCCCTGCGAGCAGTGGCATGCCTGTTGCTGGCATCTACTCTCCAGAGACTTTTTTTAAACCAAAGAGAAGTGACAGAAGTGTGGAGAAAGGGTGGAGTCTGAAGAGGGAAGCATGACAATGTGAAGTTGTTCAGAGAAGATAATCAGGTTGAGGTGTGGATGAGATTAAAGGGACTGAAAGAATAGGCAGGACAGGGCAGAGGGCTACAGAGGTGCTAGGTCCGGTGCCAGTGTCTGAGCTGTTTTGGTGTCTACTTTTCTCATGGTGGCTGTATTAATGGACATTCTCACTAATTTTATTTGTACTTAGCTGATGAGTTATGATCTTGAGTGTCAGTCCTTATACTTTTGGGACATTGGTGTATGTTCTTTCTTTTCGCCCCAGCCTCGCTCTTTTGTAATGCAGAGGACCAAATGTACTTTTCCACTGAGTTCCATCCAATCCTTACTCCTATGTTGTCTCTTGGGGTATGTCTATTCAGATCATTTGCCACTGTGTTACTCACAGGTTGCTATTATTTACAGTAAGCCTTAAGCAGCACTAGAGCTGGGCAGATACCTATCTTCTATGCTATTAGAATCTTTCCTGTCTATAACCCTGAGTAATTACTGACTATGTTTCACCTAGGCTGCTCTTAACTCCAACTGGCCAGCCCTCAGGGTCATGTTTTCTTGACTCTTAACCCACAGCAACTTTTTCTTACTCCTCACCTTTCTCCCCCACCCACATCCCAGTTCTTCTCTGACCCCTCAGGCTTGGGAGCCCTAATCTCCATCCCATGTCTCCTCTGCCCAGCTATTAGCTATCAGCATCTTTATTCGCCAATCAAAAATAACTTGGGGCAAGGTCACATAGTGTCACTTGGGTCTACATGAGGACTCTCTCCTCTCTGGGGCAAACAAGTCTTGGGGGCCGTACTTAGCCTTACAATATACAGCAAAAGACTAAACCTCAACATTCACAGAGTTTCTTGTTAAGACTATTTTAGAAGCATAAGGACTAGTGTCCAGTCCTTCCTTTAGGGAATGATATGTGTGTGTGTGTGTGTGTGAGAGGAGAGAGAGAGAGAGAGAGAGAGAGAGAGAGAGAGAGAGAGAGGAACTTCTGTAAGCAATGTCAGATATTGAAGATCAGATCAAGCTGTAGTACACTCAGGGCAAGTTGTTGGTGGAAGTAGACTGACCCACCTGGATGCCAGAATCTGGGATGCTTTAATGTCAGCCACAACATGCAGGAAATAGTAACTCATGAAGACTCTCCTCTGCAGCAGGAGAAATGCAAAGCAGATGCTGTCCCAGATGATCCCTGCCTCCCCACTGGGCAGCTTGCATTTGGAGTCGTCTTCAGCTGAGACACAAAGCAGGGAGAACCCAACTGTAAATGCACACACTTGTTTCTGTCCTCACTGTTGTATAAAGTCTACAGAGCCAGGCTTGGGAAAACCCACAGGCACAAGAGTGGAATTCTGATGTTCTTATTTATGATCTGAAACACATGGCAGAAATAGCATCTCCCATGGTCTCTTGGGGAAAAATCACCCCAGAAATTCTAGGGCTCTTCCCAGTTGTCTTTCTGAGCCCAAAGTTCCCTGTTCTTGAAGAGAGAAGGTCTACAAACCTGAGGTACCCTGAGGACTACCCATTCTAACTGGAGCAACTGCAACTTTGAGAAGGTGGCTCAACTTCTTTTGAATCTTATTGGGGAAAGTACATGGAGGCACCTTTACTACACCCATGTGGCATGGCTTTGGGGATACCCAGTGTTATAGCCAATGGTTTACATAGTGTAGCTCCATAGTTTCCATCTTAGGGCAGAGTTAACTCCACTGTCGTCTCATTTCTTTGTGTCTTCCTCTAGGCTTTAAGTCAGAACAACACAGCGGCTTTTTCTGTATTTCTTCTCTCAAAGGGTCCTCTCATACTCACGCATTTGATAGCCTTTCACTGTGCAGGCCAGGCTGAATGCTTGGATCAACCAGCAGCTGTTTCTCACTAGTGCACCGATATATCCACAAGCTCCTATCTGAAAACGAAAGGAGGGAGGCAAACCTCAGGCTCTGAATCTAGAAAACAAAGTTGATGTCTAACAAACCCAGTATGCAAGAATCAAATACAATAGCCAGCATTAGCTGTTCGGAGAGCAATGTAAACTCAGGAGAAACTCCTCTCAGTGGGAACGGAAAGGGTCTCCAGTGTGATGCTTCTGCACTTGGAAGCCACGGTCCTTACAAAGAAAGCTGGACTCCTGTAGGACAAGCTTTTATCTATGGGAATGCATTAAGACAAAGTCTTTGTTTGGGTAGAATTATTTTCTCATAGGTCACATGACTCAAACTTACACTGATCCCCAGACGATCACCCCAGGTCTAAGCTTAAGAGTAAAGTTCTTAGGGCTGGTACGTGGCCTTGGTGTGTGATACATTTCCCTCATATACATGGATCCAACATCCTAGAACTTAACCAACCTTGGACAGAAAATAGTTGCTGTGGGGGAGGACCTGTATTGAACCTACACATGTTTTTCCCTGTCATTGTCCCTTTTAGTGCATTCATTTGTTTATTCTGTGCTTGTAGTGTATATTTACATCATCTGGAGAAGTTGTAAAACATACAGGATGATATATATGGGCTCTATGAAAATGTTGCAATACAAGGTAGCTGAGCCCTGAAATATTTGGGAGTCAATGGCTGAAACCAATTCTTCAGAGAAACCAAGGAAAGTCTATGTGCATGAAGGGTTGTTTGACCAATCCTCTGAGTAAAGAAACCTTTCCTGTTGGTTTGTATGTGGTTCTTCCATAGTAATAAGTTTCTTATGCCAAGTTCCAATCCTGAATTTGGTAGTTTAAATAAACATTAACCACTGCAAGTCAACACATGAATGCTATGGGGTCAGCTGTGCACATGGCCCTTGGACACTCAAAAGCATATACTCCCCAAATAGCAGTGACTCAGTCAGAGTCTTCAGCCATGAAAATAAGCATGTAAACCTAGGCTCTAATCCATGTCATCAAGTTTGTTGTTTTCCTCCAGGAAGGGACTGACCTCCTCTTCGGTCTTTAGAGACTTTTCAATATGTTTTTGTTTGTTTGCCTCAGTGAAAGCTACAACCTGCGTTTTCTAGGAAAGATAGTAGAAAAGCATATTCTGCTCAGTCACCCAACATTGTCACCGTTGCTGTCAGTGATTGCACTGTAATGATTTATAACAAAGGCTATTTTTCCTTTCAAAATGTGAGCATCTCAAAGCGCCTGAGCCCGACTGCTATCTGGACCTTCAAAATGTAAAACTGCTTAGCAAAGAGCTAGCCTATAATGTACATTTGTAGAACGAATAAATGGATGGATGGATAGATGGAGGGGTGGATGGATAAATAAATTGGTAGATAGATGAATGGATGAAAGGATGGACATGGCTGAATAGATGGGTGTGGGTGGATGGAAACTGGTATGGATGGATGGATAAAGGCGTGGGAGGATAAACAGATGGATGGATGGATGGATACAAGTATGGATGGGTAGATGGATGAGGAGACACTGTATCCATGCATTTTCCAGGATCAGTCTATTGGAGCTCTTCCCATGAGATCATCTTCAGAAGGAGCCAGCAAGCTGCCGTCCTGTCTCATACCCTGAAACTACCCAACTTCACCCCCTGTGAAAACTTGTGTTAGTGAGCTAAAATTCTTAAATAAAGCCAGTATGTTTTCAATTAGAAAACTAATCCTTCAATAGACTGTACACAAAAATAAATATTCAACTCTTCATGGCTATACACACTTGCCTAGATCCCTAAATACACAACAGGCCATTCCAGAAAATATCTTAATTTGTCCTACATTCTACAATTCCTTCTAGGTGAGACAGTTCTTTTTGGTGAACATGATAAAACTTGGAGGGTTCAGTAACCCTGCTTCATCGCAACACGATGAGAGACACAAGCTTGTTCCTCAGAAAGGATAGGGTTTAAGTAATCAATCATTTTAGATTTTATTTGTTGAATGCATCATCTCCTATCGTGTGACTGCCAAATGGGGGAGAGGAGCAGAAAACATTCCCTTAACTTTGTAAAACTAAGAGTGGCAAACAGTCATTGAAGCCTGAACTTGCAGTGCCTTGGGTGGAGCTTGTAGGAGTCACATGAGAAGCTGGGCTTTTAAGGACCACCAAGTGGACTGTTTATTCTTGCGCTGAAACCACAAGTATGTTATGTAGTGGGAACCACTTACTGACAGTATATTTTTCATGGTAATCACGAACACGTTGTATGCAATCAGCCAGTCCCAGTAGCGTAGGATGCTCTTGATGGGTTTCAGTAGCAGATCACCTCCGAAGAGCAGGAAATAGAAACAGGCCACCAAGTAACCCATGCAAAAGATGCTGATCCTGGTCGTTCCCGTAATGAAGATGATGGTGAGGACGAACCAAAAGAGGTAGCTGAAGATGATCACTTTGGACATGTCCAAGTAAGATCTGCAAAACAGACACCGGGGCAATACAAAGACGATGGCAACACAAGGAAAACCAAGAGCTCTTCCTCAAGGAGAGGAACCTCTTCTTAAACATTGAGCTATCCGCGTTATGCAAAACATATGCTGAGCTCTGTGCATCCCACTGCCTGCTGCATAGGAAGCCCCTACAAAATCAGTCCAGACAAATAGGTAAGTGAAGAAAAACCATGGGTAAGTATGCCTATCGTCATCTCAGTTGAGACTAATTTCGCACAAAACAACATTTTCTGCCTACCACTTGAATATTCAGAATTCTCTTGGTCCTTCTATGAGAGGCATAGATGATGTGGTGGTTTGAATATGCTTGGCTCAGGCAGTATTTGGAGATGTGGCCTTGTTGGAGTAGATGTAGCCGTGTTAGAGGAAGTGTGTCACTGTGGGCGTGAGATGTAAGACCCCTGTTCTAGCTGCCTGTAAGCCAGTCTCCTCCATTTGCCTTTGGAACAAGATGTTGAGCTCTCAGCTCCTCCTGTACCATGCCTGCCTGGATGCTGCCATGCTCCTGCCTTGATGATAATGAACTAAACCTTTGAACCTGTAAGCCAGGTTCATGTTGTCCTTATAAGAGTTGCCTTGGTCATGGTGTCTGTTCACAGCAGTAAAACCCTAACTAAGACAGATAATTATATAGTGAAAACCATTCCAAGATATAGGTGCTTCCCCTGGCAGGAAAATGAGCAATGGGTTACATTCAAGGAACTAGAAATTTATATTATTACATTACAAAGGTTTCATACTACATACAAAAATTTTACTAGGGGTAAAAAAAAAAATTCTCCTCATAGATGGAAGAAACTCTGATGTTCTGTGTCTGGATGTCATTGGGCCCATGCAGGGTTCTTTGAGGGGCTGTCCCTCCCAAATGGCTTTACTGATGAAAAGTGAGACTGGAGTATAAGACTTGAGCTTTTCTACAGTAATTAGCAGCTGTGGATGATTCCAGAGCCTGAGCTTCAGGTGGCAGGTACTATGGCTTCTGGCCAGCACTCTCCTCAGCTTGACCATCCCTTCACTGAGGGCTTGCTCGGAAGCTTTTCCTCTTGGGTTTAAGCAAAAGGATCAGAGAATAAATTCTGAATTCACTGTTTGATTAATGGGCTACAATTCTATAGACAGTTAATAAATAATCTCCATAATGTATGCCCTGGCTTTGTGAGCAGTATTAGAAAACAAGGTGTGTCTTGGTTCATTTTTCAGATAAATGAGCTTTTGACATGACTAGTTTTAAGAACAAAATAAAAAATATTCCTTTCAGAATAACTGTAATCCTTCTTTAGCTTTAAAAAAAAAAAAAAAAAAAAAAAAAAAAAACAAATGCAGGAGGGCCATGGTTGTGATAGCAAACCTGCTAGCTTCTTGCACAGTAAAGTGGAAGGTGACAGTATATTCCCTGCCAGAGGTGGCTGCAGGGGTATACCTCTGGCTCAATGGAAGTACTTGGAATGGAATCTGATGCCTAAAGCAACCAGGCAATGGAGGCTAGTTAAGGAATGCATGCAGGATATCCCTCAGTACAATGCCAATGGGGAATGGGGACAAGAGCAGAATCAGTTAGAAGGGCTTTGCCCCCATACTACACTTTACAAGAGCAGATAAGACAGGTTCTTAAAAGTGAACGTGCTGGGGAGCAGGTGATGCATGCTATACATGTCTGGAGCCAGAAGTTGGGGTGCTCCACACAGATGCCATGATATACTCTTAGTGCTATCTGTCTGCCTCTGCCATATCTTCCCAGCAGGAGTTGAGGACAAACACTAACCCAGGAGCCTAAGAGCCTGGAGGTCAGGCCTAAGTCACAAAGCCAGATTCCACAGTGCTGTTAGGCTGAAGTGAGTCTAAAAAGCTTTCCCGGCTGAGGAGAGCTGGGGAGCCTGACTCCAGGTAGGCCTCTGGATGAAACTATGTCTGGAAAACCCCAAAATACAGAAAGAATGCACCAGGAGAGAAATCGGGCTGAGTTTACATCAAATCTCCCACAGAGAAGCCCAAGAAGGTAAGGCTGGGTGTCACCTGACTGGGAAGAGGGAAGAGCAGATCGCGTTGTAAAGGGATCCAACACAGGGATCAGGGAGACAGGATATATGGACAGAATCACTCAGGGAAGCTCTGGCAGCTTCACTCTTTAGGCGGTTGAACACACAGGTGAGGAAGAGGAAAGATGGGAAGGATAGAAGTGATGAGGAGGGATAGGGATGAGGGATGATGGAGAAAGAAATGAGGAGGGGTTGTGATGAGGAGGGACAGGGATGGGGGTATTAGGTAAGAGTGATTAGGGTGAGGACTACAGGAGGGAGAGATAATGACAAGACAAGGGGAGAGGATGAGGAGGGATGAGAATGAGGAAGCACAGTGGGATGAGAGATTCAGGATGAGGAGAGTAGTAAGTAAGAGATGTGGGTTAGAGAGTGGGTAGATGAAGGGTAAAGAAAATAGAAAGGAGAATCAAAGGGGGAGGGGGATAAGAACTTGGATGAGGAGAAGGAGAGGGAAGGGAGATGAGGATCAGAAAGGATTCTCCCTGGAGGGATGCCTACTGGTATTATTGGCCCAATGCAGTTTCTCTTGGAAGAAGAGACCGAGGCCTTAATAACCTTCTGTGGGGACAAGAGGGACACAGGGGTGTAACTCAGAGGCTCATCTACTTCCCCTGTGGTCCGCAGAGAGAACTGCAGTAAAGGAGCAGCTCAGGTGACATGGCACACAAAGACTGCCCATAAAGAGATGGAGCTGCCGTTACCTGCAGTGAATGAAATCTGGTACAGGGTTATGCTGGCTGAATGAGGCTGCGTCAAGGTTCATGCAAATCTCGACATTGTCCCCGGCCATGATGCGTACAGCTGCCTTGTTTTCGTCCTCAAAAATCTGTCGTTGTAAGGAAGCACACAGGAGCAGCATGAAGTCATCTGGCAAGACAAAAGCAGCCACTCTTCAGGTCCTAAAATGCCACTCATAGTCACCATGTAGCTTGTCAGAGCTGAGCCCCTATGTCAGCTGTGTCCCCAAAGAGCATTCCAGTTTCTAAGGTTGGAACCAAGTCCCCATTTCCTGATCTCAGCATGAGGGCAACAGAGTGAGTGTAAGGTACACAGGGCTGGCATTGGTGACATCTGGTGCCATCATGTCCAAATGCTAGATGCCTGTCTCCATGGATCTTGGGGTGGGGAATGTTTTCACCTACCAGTGCTGAGAAAGACACTGGAACGGTAGCTTCTCCCATCACATGAGCTAGATACAGAGATTCCTGTACTTTCTGCTCACTAGCTCCTTTGCATTTGTAACCAGACTTTTGCTCAGTGCTTGCACTGAGGTTCTTCAAGAGCAGGTGGCAAAGACACTCATGTTGGGAAAGGTCACGAACTGGGCTTTGAGGTGCTCAGAGCAGAGATTTCCTGGCCAGGTCTCTGGGCCACTCCCAAGGCACAGGTAGCTTCCTCGATTTTAAAACCAGCCGAACCTTCTGAGGCAAAGAGTCACTCTGAAATTTTCCATGGCACTTCCACCCCATACTGTTCCAGAAGCACTGCTCCAACCATCCATTAGCTGTCCTAGAAGGCTTTGCATGCAGCTCTCCTGTGACTGACATCTAAGGCTCCCAATTGGTGCTGCAGCCCTGTCTTTCTTTTCTGTCTACCTGCCTTGGTGGCTGGAAATGTAGTCAACTGGCAAAGTTTCCTCTCTAGTCTATCTATAAAGAGGCAGGCATGTGTGAATAAAGTGTTGAAGTAAGTTACTTCAGTGTTGATTTATGCCTTTTGCAAATGGAACTGAACAAGTAGAAGCTATTGGTTTGGCTCAGAATATGAATACATAAGACAAGCTTCAGTGGGGAAACTAAGAGCACTAATGCCTACATTTGAAAAATAATGAGCAAATATAAACCAAATACCTACATCCCATGATCCCACAGCGGAAACACTTACAGACAAGAAACACAGGGTTGGGCCGCACAATGAAATCCGGTAGGTACAGCCACTTGATGATGTTATCATTGAAGTAGGCTCCCTTGAATCTCCAAGGATAATCTGCAAGGGGCAGGGATGACCAGACAATCAGTTCCCTGGTGCATCTTGGCGCTTCTCAGTGGTCCACTGGCTATGGTTGTTGCTAAGTGGAGATGCTCTAGGCAGAATGCTCACCTCGGCAGGGGGCAGGGGGGATGCCAATGCAGACAAAGTACTGGAAGGTGATAATGCAAGCCAGGAAGCAGCAGTACTTGGGCCAGATCTCGGCAATGGCTTTTCTTCTGCGTCGATACAAGACACCGATCAACCAACAGGCATGAATCATGGCATAGAAGTCCATTCGCTGTCCAATTACATTCACTGACATTAGGAAACAGGTCTGTATAAGGATTGTTAAGAGACAAGAAAGATTGTATTTATCAGAAAAGGAAGTGACAACAGAGACCAGTGCTTCTTAATCTGTCTGCATGGGTACCTGAGGAGCCTCACTGTAAAAGTAGGGCCTTTCTTGGCACCCTTTGCTCAGAAAGAATGACATGGAGATCTTTATATTTATTAATGTGCTTCAAGGCACTATGCTGGGCAGGTTCTGAGCTATTCTAACCCAACACTCTATTCTGTTCTAACCTGGCCTACTTCCTACCACATGGTCCTTTACCTCTCATCTGGGTCTTGCCTTGGCACTTCCTTCTTCATTTGTGTCCTGATGGTGACTCCTCTTGGGGCATGAGATTCCTGCTTTATCCTCTCCTGCCCAGCTGTAGGCTAATCAGCTCTTGATTTAACCAATCAGGGGGTGATGGAGAACAATGCTTTCCAAAATACCGAGTCATACCAAAGTCTGGGCTGCAACCAGATCTCTGGGTACAGAAATCATTGTTTGAACGCACAGGGCACAAAAGCATCCCCCAAGGCCTCACTATTGGTTTTCACCATGAAGATAGAAATGCTGTGTAATTCCTTCTGCTAAAACTGACTGTGCTTTCATAGTAAGCTGACTGTGCCTTTCATAGTAACTACTTCAACAGTGCAGATGATGACAGCTATGAGGTCTTTGGGAAACATCATTGTAAATTTGTTCCCTTAATTCTGTTATAGGTTATCATTATTGAACTCCATTCTTCCACTAATTTTGTTACTATCGCTCAGCACCATTTCAGGGCACAAGAGTTCACCTCTCAGTTTACACACTCAAAATGAATGTAAGACAGAAAATCTATTCTTAATAAGAAATGGGGATGATCATGGATATATGTTTAGAGACCGAGGCACCAAGCGCACTGTTGTGAAATGGGGTACGGTCACCTGGCTTTTGAGAACTTGAGCTAAACTGACCCATCACCCTCAATGGTTTGTGAATCACAAACTGGAGTTGTGTAATGAACCTTTAGCGACCAACTAGGAAAGATTTAAATGTTCATGAAAAGAAATCAAAGACATGGGCAAGAAAACTCACCTCTAGGCCAAACTTGTAGAAGAAGTAGTTTACAAAATATTTGGCACAATTGATAAGCCCATCATCTAGATGTAACCTTGTGATGTCATGAAAGATAGTTTTAGACACTGGAGCAGTCAGGTTGTTTCGGCCTCGATAGTACTCCTGATGGCGGTAAACGGTGACTTCGAAGGCCAAAATTGCCAACATCAGGAGGTTGTTCTACAAACAGCAAGCAAGAAAAACATCTGTGTACACTAAATGCTCTGTGATTTGGTACTTCTGAGCAACTGTAGTAAATCATTGTTTTGAATTCCAGATGTCTCAAATTCAATGTTATATTAGATGCCATTCATACTCAATATAGTACTTAGCCTATTTGTCTTATTTACTGCAGTCATACCTTCATTATGGAAATGGGCTAACTGTTATGGTAACAGGGTCTAATCTTCTGGGCACAAGATTGTGGCTACTGTTTCTTTTGCTTGCTAAGTACATGCCTCTCACCAAGAGAGCAGCACCGAGAACCCAGAGGAAGGCAGTCTCACCTTGTTTGCAACCCTTAAATAGCTCAGGGACATCTGGGAAAGCCACTGATCTTGGGGACCAGATGACAGTTGGAGAGAGAATCTAATACATCTGTAAGCTGAGAAGCAAGTTCAAGATGGCCAAATCCTGGTCATAATACTCATGACAAGAGCATTGACCAGTGACAACGGGTACAGAGGCCATCTGTCAGGATTTCCAAATATCAGTTTATTTTATCCTGACATTTATTTGGACAGTGACTTTATAGAAGCTCTAGAAATTACAGAATGGGATGCTTTATACATTTAAAACTCTCAGGTGCCCAGTAGACAGACCTATCTTTGTCTTGTCAGAGATTGGGACAATGATTAAGGTTGCTTGAGTTATTCATCAAAATAAAATGTACAAGAATGTACAAGATTCTAAATGGATTGTTTTCATTAAGTTTCTATGACTTTTTGACTTAAATATGCTGTATTATTCTGTAATATACAGAATAATATGTATATGTACTACTTATTAAGCATTCAAAAAGAAGAAATTGGCAGCAAGTATTTCCTGCAGTGCATTTATGTTTCCTTCTCACAAATTAATTATTATTGATGATTTGATAGATTTTATTTAGTGCTTTTCTTTGTGTCTAGAAAAGATAAGATGATGTACAGTATTATAAATTTTTATTTTTCAAAAACTTAACAATGTATTTTGGTCTTGCTTCAGTTCTGATGTGACCACCAACTTTATACTTTAATGGTGACTTGAGCAGCTAGTGAAGGTTTTGGTTGTATTTCACTGAACTAAGTCAGATTGCTTGGTCACTTTCTCTTCAGCACAATATAATACCTATTTTACTATTTAGTCATTTTAATATGAACTATGAAGACAAAGATACTATCAAAGAGGTTATTAAGAGTTTTGGGAGGGGGCAAGAATCACAAACTAGAACTGTGCAGAGGTCCACATGAGGCACAACAAAGTCTTACCCTTAGGTAGACAAGCAAAGGGGAGGACTTCCTCAGGCCGACCCACTCAGTGGGATCAACAGGGGCACTGTAGAGAAGAGACTTGTTCAACTCATGAAGGGGTATGTTGGTTTGATTTTCATTGGGCTGAAAAAAGGACAAAACAGGGTAAAAATTGCTTGTTAAATTTTAGAGCGCAGGCTTCCCCCTTCAGCTTTGCTCAAAGGGAGTTTGGAGGGGAAGGAAGGTAAGGACCCATTCCAATGGGGAGGATTCTAGGGGTATGAGCAGATTTAGGTCCATCACAGGCCACAATAGAGTTATTGTGGATGAGATGACTTATAAACTAGACAGAATGTTCTTGGTGTGGTGATTCCCCAAATATCTCCCTTGATCTTCTTAAGGTCAGTGAAGAAGGCCCTCAACTTTGAGGCTCACCAAGGAGCAGTTGACAGAAAAGTTCTCAGGCTTAATGGTTTGCAGCTGGTACAACATTTTGCAGACGATGATCACACATGTCCAGACAGTGCAGACACTGGAAGCCACACGGCGGAGTTTGGCATATGGCAGAGCAAATGCCCAGGAAATCAAAAATACATAGTTGAACAGAGACACCTGAAAACACAAAATCAGAAATGGGGACAAAAATACATGATGTGGCAAGGACATTTACAAGACAAGACAATGTGGCTGCAGTTCAGCAAAAGTTGTCTGAGTTCTTATGTGTAGGGCACTGTCTTAGGTGCTGAGTGCTGCAAGGATAGAGAGGTGCTGTGCTCTTAAAGACAGTGTATCTCATAAATCAGACACAGAAAAACCAGGCAGAACCCATATAATGTAACAGTAGCTAACTTATAAGTGTGCCTGAGCTCCTGTAATAGCATCCGAAGAGTCCTCAGTCCAAAGAGAGGATTGACAAAAAGCTAAAACAAGCTATGAAAGATGCAAAGCATCAAGGTGAAGGATGCAGAAGCAAAGGATAAAGGCAAGGGGTAGTGTGATGAGGATAGGCCACTGGACATCAGGAAGTTTAAGGGCTACTCATAGATGAAGATGGAGCTGCAGCTTCAAGCTTTGACTGGTCTCTTTGAACCATGAAATGGTACATGAACTCATTCTGCAGGCAATAGAGATCCGGGTAAAGGCCCTACATCAGAGAGTTTGAAGGTAAGATTTACATTATATTTAAATATGTGCAACCGAATTAAGTAGGGAGAAATGTAAGGGCTAGGTTAGAGGCCAGAGCCCAACTCTACAGTTAGCTGTGGAGGTGTGGAGTTAGGGATTCTATAATTACATGGAATCATGTGGTTCTGTGTTTGCATTAAAAAAAAGGGCGCATACTGGACTGCCGGGGAAATAAAATTAGCTTGATTTGATAGCCAACTGGTTTGACCATGTGTCTTAGTTAGCAGTTTACTGCTGTGAACAGACACCATGACCATGGCAACTCTTATAAGGATAACATTTAATTGGGGCTGGCTTACAGGTTTAGAGGTGCAGTCCATTATCATCAATATGGGAGCATGGCAGCATTCAGGTAGGCATGTGTAGGAGGAGCTGAGAGTTCTACATCTTCATCTGAAGGCTGCTAGCAGAATACTGACTTCCAGGCAGCTAGGATGAAGGTCTTAAAGCCCACACTCACAGTGACACACCTACTCCAACAAGGCTACACCTACTCCTACAGGGCCACTTCCTCTAATAATGCCACTTCCTGGGCCGAGTACATACAAACCATCACACCATGGCAGGTTGTTAAGTGGAGAAAGTGTGAGACATGACAGTTAGTTTTTTGGGACGTCTGAGTAGGTGAATTATCACTGCTGCGATATGAATTACCAAGAATACACTAACTTAAGGAGAAGGACAATGAATTCATCTTGACTGTTGGCTCTGGGATGTGCATATATTTATCAAGCAGACAGATCTAGTCAGTCCCCAGGTCTAGTCAGTCTCCACAGCTTACAGTTCCTTGATGAATACAGAAACATCATTGTCTTATTGAGCCATAAACTATGTTAATATATTTTGATACTGTCTCAGGGCTATTGCTACTCTCAGGTGAAAATTATAGCATGTGCTCACTATAAAATTTGCTATGTACCAGGTACAGAGCTCTATGAGCTTTGGAGAATAGGTTCCAAAACTGGCTTAAAATGTATGAAATAGGAAAACATGAACAGCAACGAACAACATTTGTGCATTTTCTGCTCCCCAACTTACCTGCCTGTCCCTATGGAAGGCAAACATTCTCTCTGAGAATTCTCTCAGAGAATTCTCTCTGAAATAGTAAGGTAGAAAGAGCCGTCTCACTGAATTAACTGGGGAGAAAGAGATGCTGCGTCTGATCTTGGACACAAACTGAATGCTGTGTTTTATCAAAATACTTTGGTGACTGAGTTGACTTTTTTCCCTAGGGTCAATTTGGATGTTAAAAAGCAAATTATATTAAAGGTATTTATTATGAAGTATGCCCCTTGTTTCTTTTATCATATTTTTAAAGCTCTCAGTATAAAAGCAGTTCAGGCAATTTGCACAGAAGTCTTTATTTTCTAAGTGTTATGTAAAGACAGTAAGTCTTCACTCCCAACAAGGCTCCAGGTGACAAATGTCTTGAGGATGACTTGCCCTGAGGTTGCAAGTAGAATACACTAAATCCATGAATGTCCCAGACAAAGCCACAGGACAAGCATGCTGCCTGGGCGAGCCATGGTGTGACCAGAGATCCCAGCTTAGTCTAACTCAGGAAAAGAAAGATGGTTCAGCTGCCAGCAATTAGAGCTGAGAACAGGAGTCTCGAAACAGGAGTGAGTGACCCCAGGCCCAAAGCCTTATTGACAAGGAGAAACTCCAATTATTTCTAGGAGAAGCACATTATCCAATAAAAGGGACATGGGATTTGAACTCCACATCTTGCAGAGGATCCAGGTATTATACTCCTGAAGTGGTCTGGACTGTAAGAACTCCATGTGTGTATAATAAGAGATATCCATGACAACGTTTTAGATAGAGGTCTAATGTGATCCCATTTACACCCTGTCTAGTTGCAACATGGTGGGTATACTGGACGGAGAAAAGATGAGTGAAACACTGAGAATCTCTTAGTTATTGAAGGGGAGAGATTATGTGGGCAATGGGTTCAGTTTTAGGGATCACTGGCAGGGATGCCTTGGATCACACAAGAAGTGAGATCACATATCACCCATTAATCAAAGCAGTGAGTTTTAAGGAGTTCAATATCCCATCACTTGTGGATATGGATAGGCAGTAATGGGACTTCAGGAGCATAGGCGCCCACCTCTAGATGGGGTATAGTCAGAGTAGGCTGTGCACAGGGCCTGGAGCTAAAGAGGTACACAGGAATCAGATAGAAGGAGTAGAGCCAGGATATGTTTCACAGGATGATCACCAGTGTCCAATAAAGGAGAACAGGGGTGAGGAATTTCTCCAGGGAAGATATTTTATTGTTACAATCACATGAATAGGAAAATGGATGCAGCATCGAGAGCTTCTTCATTCAACAGTAAGTCGGTGTGAATGTCATGCACATTGCTCCAAACTCCTGCTCTCCTGCAGCATCAGGACCCAAGGGGGCCATGTTGTCATCTCCGTGACAACAAGAGTCTAATGGAATGTCTACCCAAAATGAATCCACGTTGTATATGTGTGTTTACATGCAAGTGAGTATGGATAAAGCCCAGTAAATTAGAAAAGGAACAAGGAGATGGAGAGGAGACCAGAGCATGACATGAAATAGAAGGGATAATACAGGAGGAGAATGGTACAATGGGAATGGATGCCAGGGAGAGTGGGGTAGA
Source organism: Mastomys natalensis (assembly GCA_021653895.1). NCBI lineage: Eukaryota > Metazoa > Chordata > Mammalia > Rodentia > Muridae > Mastomys > Mastomys natalensis. Next base: position 2,957,102 of record JAJTUV010000106.1, read on the forward strand.
AATGTGAGAAGAGAGAGCAGGCAAACAAAATATGTACAAAAATCCCATAAGTAAACTTGTTATTTTGTATCCTATTAAGAATACTGAATAATAACAAATTAAAAATTTGGTCTGAAAACAATCCAGATAAATCAAAATTTCCAGGAAAATGGCTGTTCATCCCCTTATGTAACAAGATTCTGATTGTCCAGGGACTCAAGATAGAATTTGATACCGTAATATTGTCTGGACAAAGTGTATCTTCCATTTGTTTTATGTGCCAAGCAGCTTGGCTGGTGTGTTGTGGCTGAACTTCTAAAACATTGTAGGCAGTAAGCTCTGGACCTAAATCTCAGGGTGAAGATTCTAAATTGTTACCAGCTGAAAAGCCATCCAGGAAAGTTAGAGGTCTGTGAAAACGATGGGTCCTTGGCTGACTTGGTCAAGTGTAGATGTCTGCAAAAACTATTTGATGAATAAATTGAAAGTTTGTTTCTCCACAGTAAACATGGAGGAACTCTTGATAGAATGATGACACATTTTTTTTTTTAAATCAAGACATAAGACAGAAGTATAAAGCAAGTGTACCACCAACTTCATATCTTATTAAGATAGCAAGCAAGACAAACTCTAGCAAATATTTAATTGTGTTTTGGAACCAGAGTATACTCCTCGGCAACACAAACTGGAATTTTACTCTTTTCCTCAAAGGGAGCTTTGGGAGATAGATTCCCATGTAGTGGAGAAAGAGAGGCCACTCCACAGAGTCCAGAAAGCATCCTATGCTATATGACCAAGCCAATTGGAAACTAAGCCATGGGGCTTTCTCTTCTGCTGATGTTCTCTTTCTCAGTTCCACCAAACCTTGGGTCTTCTGTACAGTAAAGCTTATGCATTCATATATGTCTTGATCTCTGAATGTAAGGGGCATTTTACTATGAATGGACACATAAACAAAGTTAATGAGGACTTGCCATGTTCTGTTCAGCCTGATAGTACAGCAAAAGCACACTTGCCTCTTTCACAGTCACCCAGATAATGTATGATGAGACAATTTTGATGATGTGCAGCTCTAAGATCCACCACATAAACACCTGCAACTTGTGGAAATACTCTAGGAATTTTAGAAAGAGCACAGCGAGCCGGTCAATCACCAGGTGCCACTTGTTTCTGAGGTCTGCAAAGCAGTAAATACAATGAGAAGCATTACCATTTTTGGTGTTATTAATGGGAGCATTTTTGTACCTTTCAGGAGGGAATGAGAAGATATCCAAGAGTCAGGGCATGAGTTCTATAAACCTGGAGAGGAAGTACACAAGATCCCCATGCCATGCTGCTGATTGTGGATCTAAGTTCAAACACAAGGGACAATATCACTCTATGTGCCTTTTAATTAAATCAGTGCAAAGAGTTCTGTCTTAACTTCCTTTTTTTATTTTTTGTATTTTCCCAATCTGCTTTTATACCATTTTAATTACATGCAAGTATTAAGGTCAGTTTTAGGTTGAGGAACTAGTAATAACTAGATGCAAATAGTCAAGGAACAAGCAAGACAATGAACACAAATAATCATGAACAAGCAAGGCAATAAACAAAGTCCTGTGATCACTCTGGTGATCACTGTTTCTAAGGGCTTATCAAGATGACCAAAATATCTGCACCCACTTCCCTATCCTAGCCCAAAGTCATTTTCATGCCTGAAGCCTACTTCTTTGTTCTAGCCTAAGATTTAGATTCCTGCCTGAAATTACTTCTTTGTTCTAGACTGATGTCAGATTCCTGCCTGAAGCCCATTTCCTTGTCCTTGGCCAATGTCAGATTCCTATCAAGCAGCCCCCAAAGCTCTCCATATCTCCTCTTTTTTATTTAATAAACAAGACTGAGCCTGTTTTAGGTTGTTCTGACAAGAATGCCTTCCTTACCCTATCTCAGTTCAGATGTGAAAAATGCATCTAGTTCTTGCCTTGGGTCTTCTGAGAGGAGTTAGAGAAGGAAACAAGGCTTTGCAGCAGGACTTTAAGAATAATTTTTCTCCACAGCATTTTTGGTTTTTTGCTTTTGAAGAGCAGAGACCCAGCTAAGACATGTACAGCATTTCCCACCATTACCCAGAGGCTACACTCTTGCCCTTTCTGAGTGTTACAGCATCCTTTAGCATCCTCTGTCAGATAACATCAATAACCATGGCTGCCCCATTCCCTTCATTCCTGGTCATTACAGGTCTAGATAGAAAGCTGAAACAAAAGCCCTAAATACAACCGGGAACATGACCATTTTTTGTGTTATTAATAGAGAATATATTGTAATTTTCAGGATGGAATGATGAAAGGAGAGATCTTAAGTTAGTGCTATCCAAAACCCTGCAGAACACTAGCCTAAAAGGACCAGCATGCAATTGCACAGCGCCTCCTCTAGGTTTCATAATCTAAAGCATTGGACTAGAACTAGCAGACTATTCTTAATTATTACTCTCCTTGACAAGTCGCAGAATGCTTTTCACAAGTACAAGTCTCTGAAGGTGACATGAGGAATTGTCAGTGCTCTGTGCAGCATCCTGTTTTTGTTTATAGTAGAACAGGTCCTGTGAGAGGTTCCCACACAGCAGAGGATAGAACACACTCTCTGGGTCTCCTCCTGGGCACTCTGCCTATCATTGGGGATTGTTAGCCAACCATCTGCTCTCTTCCCTTTCAGCTAGATGAAAAGGAACTAATTGGAATAATTGGAATAGAAATATTATCACTATAGCAACCAAAACCACTCTGCACCTTTTATTAGAGTCACAGATAGGTCCTTTGGAGCAAGTCACTCTGTCATTTGTGCCAATAGGGCAGCTGATGAGAGACTCTGATTACCTGAGGTGTCTTCCTCCTCGGATTCCTCTTCCTCATCTTCCTCCTCCTCAGACTCATCACTGTCTTCCCCCGCCTCACCCTTCTCTGCTTTCTTGGCACATTCTTCTGGCCTCTCCTCCCCAGGCTCTGCCAACTTCTGCACCTCAGGCTTATCGAGGCTGGTGGTCATATTCATGATGGCTAGGTCTGGGAGGCTTCCTTCAGGGTGGGCTAACCTGTGAGTAGAGAGAAGCTGGGTGAGAAGAGGAAGGGTGCCAGAGGGTGCAATCGAGGGACAAGTAATGGAGGCCAAACTGAAGCAAATCAGTACGTGTACAAGGACCTCGAGCCATGGGTGTTAGCATCTCACCGCGTTTTGTCAGTTTGTTTCTTTAAAGCTTTTCTAAAAACATACTGTCAACTCAACTTTGTTAGCTTTTCTTATTCAGGTTCTAGTGATTGGTCAGGAATGAGAGCTATTGACACCTAAACTTGACATTTTTTCCTGGAGGAGAAAATGGTCAAGAGTTTAGGATGTAGAAGCATGGAATGGCGTCATGTAGAGCGAGCATTTCATGGCTTCACATGGGGGACTTACTCATTCTGGTGGATTGGTAATTTTTTCTTGATGCTGCTCAAAGTAATTGAAATAGAAAGGGAAAAAAAGGAGATGAGAACAGAGGCATTATAAGGATGTCAGAGATCACAAGTCATGCTCTATATAATCCACTATCCCATCAGGGTTATGCCGGGTGCATTGACGACCTAATGCCAAGTGCATTCCAGGATGGCACCAGTAGTGTGCTTTCACTGCAAGCCTAGGCTCAGCAACTGGTCTGAGTGGACGTGATGATTGGTTTGTAAAGGACAGGATATAGAGTCAAACTGCACCATGCTCTTTAAGTGAGGCTTCAAACCGTCTTGCAAGGACCACCACGTCATTCAAGGGTAACCTGAGTCTTTTCAAATCCTTAAATAACATAAGCTGTCAGTAAGCCTTGGCATTGGCTAATTTCATGCTACCAGCTTCTAAAGCATACGCAAGGAGAGGCACATACTTTCAGGTTTAGGCATTTTTATCACATCCTGTCTGTGGACCACTGATGTGAACTGTGGACTGGAAGCTTCGGGAGATCTGGTAGGAGCCAGAGCCAGAGCCAGAGCCAGAATGCAGGGCTTAGGGTGGGGCATTTACTCTCCTCACAGCAGCTGGGGTTCCACAGTTTATTTCACAGCAGGCAGCACAAGTGAGGGCTTTTCCAACACTCTATTCTTGAGACAGGGTATTATGTTGCTCAGGACACCCTCAAAACTCTCAGGCCTAGCAACCATCCTTTAGCCTCTTAGTGACTGGGACTGTGGGCAAGTGCCATATGCCTAACTTCATAATTGTTCTCAACCAATGAAGAGATCTTTATTCCTATTCAAGTTAATGTTAGAAGAGATACTTTAGATAATACAGTATATTTTATGAACATGTATTCTGGAAATGCTAATCATCTTTTCCATTTGTAATAATTATTCCACACATTTCCACCTGGTTATGACAGAATAGATAATTACATCCTACAAGCAGGATTGTGGAATCTCAGGAAATTATTTAGTTTTCTTAAACTTAGTTAAGTTTCTATCAAATAAGTAGGTTTCTTTGGACAAAGTCTGAGCCATTGTCATTAATATGATACTTGAAGACACATCTGTGGTTTGAAGATGCTATATTGAGTCCACATTGCCCTTGGGCTTTTAGATAGTATCATTTTTAAAAAAGATATTCTCTTAAATAGGGGCCAATCAGGTAGATTGCAATATGCCAGGAGCAAACTGCTAATTTAATACAGAAGGAGTATCTAAGCAGAGTTCAGCCTAGTGATGTAATTGTGGACAGATTACACTGAAATCATACTTTCTTGCCTTAAACAAGCTAACCTGCCTCCTCTATTTCTGGGAGTTGAGTAATTTTAAAAATGAAACAAACACTTTTTTTTCCTACAGCAATGCTGTGTGTTCACATCATGGATAACACCTACCTACCCAGATTTGTCAGGGTATGACACATACATGACATCTGTATGAGATGTGTTTAGGTGAAGTAGCAGGCTGGTGTCACAGTCACTAGTATCCACTTACTCTGGAACTGCTGCAGGCCTGCACTTTATCAGCAGGAGGACATTTGCCATCAGGACAAAGATTCTGGCCATTTAGGCTATACAATTGTGATCTTGGATTACATTTTAAAGACAGTATAAACTTTGAACTGGAAAGACAACTTTCTAATACTCCCTGCTAATTGTAGAATGAAATTCCCAGTCACAAGGTTATTTCTAAAGTCACTACTAGGCCAACAATGCAAAATGTCCTCAGCAAAGATGCCCCAAACTGCTGAACCATAGCTGGAGCAGGCTGAGGACAGTAGTTTAAATCAGCGGTGTGGAAGAAGATACCGGAATGAAGCTTTTGGAAGTAGTTCTACACTGACTTCTAGACGATTCTCTACAAAATCTCTAGGCCAGATAAATCTGATAGCGGAAGATACCTGGGCTCTGCCACATGTTTACTGCACTCTGATTTAATCCATAAAAAAGGATAGAGTGGGCGTGGGGCATCCTGGTATCCCCCAGGACAGTGTAACCTCAGGCATATGATGGCTGACACAAAAGGAAAAAGGGAGCTTGATAACCCTCTGAGAATTTCATCGGTTGTTATCTTTTATTACACATTCAGGAAAATGTGTGCACACAAAATATGCACAATGAAAATATTTTAAATGTCTGATTGGTTGGAGCATGTCATTTAAAAAAGGTGTGTAATCTTTTCACCTCTCTCATTTTTTTGTCTTTATCATCCCAGATTTTGAGAATAAAATCAATAAGAATGCCAAAAGCCAAGGACATAAGAAGCAGAAAGCCTGGAGCAGAATCCTCACGGGAAGAGTTTCTACCCGTGTGGCTCGGCAAACACTGGGTCTGCCACCTTACCCTCAGTCTGCTGTTCTGTAGGGTGGGAACACTGGGCCTACTCCAAAGGATATTTTGAAAATCAGGGAAGTTTCTGTGAATGATTCACATGAGGAATAGTTACCCAGAAAAATTTTAAGGCAAAGAACCACCGTCTAAGGAGAGATTTTCATGCTTGGGTGTGGTCAACTGTATCCTAAGTTCATTTTAGTGAAAAAGCAGGGGTCCAAATGTGCTCTTGCAGGGAGTCCACTCAGTGACAGACACGGGATCTATGCTAAAGTTGATGATTCTGCTGCCTGACCATTTATAATTTAAGAAAATTGCTCTCAAGGTAAACAGCCGGTGTCTCTTCAGGAAATCTGTCCTTTACGCTTGCTCACTATTCTGTGTGTGTAGCTCTTGCACTGCAAATACAGGGCTCAGGGCTGAACGGACTGCCATCTGCTACACACAGCAGCTGGACTGGTCTGCAGAAAAGCTGATGTCAGCAAAGTTCTCTCCAGGGAGAGAGTCCCTGAAACCTCAGGGTGCAAAGCTCATGTTTCTTGTTCTTTATTGATCACGTAGAGTATATAATGTCCAGAAAGAGGACTTTTATCTGGATCACCAGATAGATGTGGGATGAGTTAAGAGAGTCTTCCTTCTGTTTCCTGAATCAAACTATTTCATACATCTGTTTCTGCGAAAGTTCATTTTCACCTCTCTACATTTTTTTCAGCTCTTTGTGTCCTTGCTGTCCATTTATCCACCTGTGTGCGTGTGTGTGTGCATGCACGCATGCATGCGCGTAAGTGTGTATGTGTGTGGGTGTGGGGGATGGGTGAGATTCACACTCTAAGCTCTGGGCTTCTCACTATTGATTTTAGAATTAAAAAAAAGGTGATAACCTTCACTAATGAAGCAGAGGGCAATGTCTCTTTGTTTAGTCACCTAATTCTTCCCTTTATAGGCCCAGTGCATACCCTGTTTGACATGCGCGTCACTTCATCCTAAGTGTGTGCTCTGGGGAATGCTCTGGAAGGCAGCCATCTTGTCTACTCCTCAGCCTTGTGCATGTTCACACCAAAATTCAGTGGATGTTAGCGAGGGCAATCTGTGCACCAGAAACACTTCCTTCAATGAAACAAATGATGCCACTTGAGAGCCAAGGAGGTTTAATTTAGGGCTAGGACCTGACTTTAAGAAGCTGCGCCGTATTAAGCTAACTTCCATTAAGGAAAAATTGGAAATCTGCCATTGTAAAATCCCTTAGTGGAAATTCTATGAATTAGAATTATCCTAATTGGTAATGTGTGAAATACTTGTTGGTTGCATTTGTCCCTTTCACTGGGATAAGGAATGTCGGAAGTTAGGAAAGGAGATGTGCTGCGGATGGGTAGTGTCCGAGGTATAGAATCCAAGCGAGGCTGCACGTGACTCTGCTTATACAACATGGAAAGAATGAGCTCACTGCTGAGAAAAATAGCCAACTTTATAACTGGAAAATTTCCCACAACTTAATCATATTATTCAACTTTTTCCCAAGTAACCCAGCCTATGCTACCTTCTTTTACCACATACTTTGTAAAAGGTAATGTCTACCAGCCCTTATGTATATGTATCTCTTTTTGCAAATTCAGAAACTCGCTTTCCTAAGTACATTTTTTTCCTTATAAAACAACATTGGACTTAAATAAATTACGCAATAAGGTGCTTACTCTGCTATTCTAAGTGAGCAGGTGGTCCTATTAAAATTTGGACCCACTTTAAAGGTAACATTCTGAAGCTCATGTTTTGAAGTAAGAGTCAGGCACGTTTGATTAATGTTTCCTTGGGGTGGGGTATGGTAGCCTTTCTCTGAGCTCTCTCCATGAGTGAGAGATTTCACTGGGAAAAAAAGGTAATGGTAAATCTAAGATATTTGGGTGTTTAGTTATTTGGGGTGAGTCTGAATCTTTGTAGAGCATCTCCTAATAAAATGAATGGTACAGTAAAAATGCTTTATGAGGAACAGCAAGCAAACAGATCTTTTGTTTGGACATAGGGGAATATAACTAGCTGGTGAAGATCCCCAACTAGAGACTTTCCTACTTCTCTACTCAGCAGCTAAAAACCTGAGCTAGGCTTTTCACTCACTCTGGCCTCCAGCAGATTATACGCAGCTCCAGGACAATGATTATGATCATTGTTTTTCTTTGCTCCCCAGTAAGGTGACAGCTAGCTAGCTAGTGACCATATTTGTATTTCCTGTTGTGTGAGGACACATTGTGAAATCTAGGAATGTAAAAGATCCGTCTTTAATATTATGATCTTTCTAGTAGAATTCTATTGGAAATTGATGTTTTGGGTTCTTATTGGGGGGAGGAGGTTGTTTCTTGTTTTGTGTTGTTTTGTTTCTAAACCACACACTGTGGCCATTCTCCTTTCATTCAGGAAGCATCTCCCAAACATGAACTAGTGAGTAAGGCTGAGAGGTCAGTGACAGGAAGTCTCCTGTGTATGGCACAGGGCATCCAGACCCAAGGAGCTATGCCTTTAGCAAGGTAAGACAAGCAAGGTTCTGGAAGGAAAGTGTCAGGAAAGCAGCCTGAGAAAATGCAGCAGGAATTCAGAGGGAGGGCAGACCAGTGTCAGCAGGATGTCGCATTGATGGACCTATATGGAGGAGGCAGTTCTTGAGCTGAGCTCTCTATTATATGATCAGTGAGGTGTCAAATGCTCAGGCAACCTTGAACAAATGCTACCCAAGAACAAAATCATAGAGACTTACAAGTTGACACCAAATCCAAATGCTGAGCGCCAGCTGAAGACCCTGGAGCACCTCCACAGCCAGCACACAGCACCATTTGGAATCACCACCAAATGGCTTGGTTTGCAATATACATCCATGAGCATACCTGAAGCCACCGTCCACTATCTGAGGACACCGCTTCTCATTTATAAAGCGGCAAAGGGTTTAGCATACAAAGAAACATTTTTAAATGAAAGGGAGAGACAAAAACGTCAGCATACCCACCTATTTATTATTAGGTACACACGACCATTGACTTTGGCATGGCTGCGCAGAGGGATGGAAGCCCAAGGATGCAGTGGGAGACAGGTGGGAGAGAAAGAGGAGACTGTTAGACAGAGGTAATGAAGGAATAGACTGTCTCTTAAGCTTTAGACAGGTGTATCATGCACACAGACTGTGTCTTGAGGAAGAGTCTGGACAGCAAGATTCAGGAGCAACATGAAGTTAGACATACACAGGAAAACACCCAAAGATCCCTTGCCCTTTCAGCCTCCGCCCTCCCATCCCATACTTTATTAAAAAGTAAGGATACTTGATTTTGAAGCTACACATTATCAAAGGAAATTAGAATCTGAAGATTAACTACTGCTCCTTTTTCAGATTTAAAGGAATTCTAAATAAACCATAATCAATATATTTTCTTTAGTCTTTAAAACTTAAGCTTAAAAAGTATTTTCTAACATGAATCACGGATAACTTGTAATGATATCAAAGTAATTAAAAATCATAGAAAATTATTATTATGTAACTTGTATTATTGTTCTTTTATACATTATCAGTAAGTAAAGTGATATTTCTTGAGATTGTCTACTGAGAAATTATAATCTTTTTTCTTATGTATGACATAATTTCTTTCTATAATTCTAAGTAGCTAATAATAAATTCTCCTTCAAATACAAGTGATATTTGTTCACACTGAGTATGTGCTGCTTAGACACACAGACCAGGTTGTACAAGACAGGAAGAGGACAATGGGATGTACCAATAAAAGCCATAGTTCTGAAATCAACTGAATAACTACAGTGAGTCCTTCAATCTCAGTTTTCATAAAGCACCCAAAAGCTAAGAGGTAAGAGAAGTCAAGCGAGCAGGGAAGTCAGTCCCATCTGTGAAAATATCTATCTTCCTTCATCATTTGGATTTTAATGTGGTCATTGATTAGGACTCAGGGCAAAATAATGGGACAGGGAGATGAAAATTCTCAGTAAGAAAAATATATTAGAGAATTTTAGAAAGATGTTGTATATGCCAAATACTCAAATTCAAATTTTGTAACTTCTATATAGAGCTCTCTCACAGAAAACCAGAGTTATTTAATTTCTCCAAGGTTCTGGAAAACAGTTTTTCAGACCTGAAGGTGACATCTTACGTAACTCTTCCCCTTTCTTGCAAGTCAATACTAAGGGAATGCTTGGGGCTGAGCCACAAGCGGATATAAAGGGAGCAGTGATCTCAAAGGGGCCGTCTAGGCTGCTGTTTCTTAGCAAATTGACAAGCAAATGTGTTGCTATAGCTGTGGAAAGAAGGCAGCAGATACTTGTCCTGAGCAGTAACCCTTCCCAGAACCTGCATAATAGGCGTGGCAGTGCATGTGTGCTTTGAGGGAATGCTGGGCTAAGCTCAAGGTTCCCATACATACTCGGTCTGAATCATTTGATACCTTAGGGTTTCTATTGCTGTGATGAAACACCTTGACCAAAAGCAACTTGGGGAGGAAAGGACTTATTTCACTCACAATTTTGTATTAGACTTCATCATAAAAAGCAGTGTGGTCAGGAAATGAAGCAGGGCAGAAACCCCAGAGGCAGGAACTGATGCAGAAGCCATGGAGGGGTGCTGCTTACTGGATTGCTCCTCATGGCTTGCTCAGTCTGCTTTTTATGGAACCCAGGACCACCAGCCAGAGGTAGCCCCACCCACAATGGGCTGGGCCATTCCCCTTCAATCACTGACTGAGAAAATGCTCTCTAAGCTTGCCTGCAGCCTGATCTTAGGGAGGCATTTTCTCAGTTGCAGCTCCCTCTTTTCAGATGACTCTAACTTGTGTGCTAAACCTTTGTTGAGCTTTTGTCCTATTTGATTATATATTAGAAAACCCAGATACATGACAACAAGAATAATAGTGACAGAAAGTTTACACAAATAGGAAGAAATTTTAAAGAGAAGAAAATACACATTTAAGGGATGAGAGGGCTTTGGGAACAAAATAAAATAAAATAAAATAAAATAAAACAAAACAAAATAAAATTTTAGTCATCTAGCAATGATCAACAGTTAATTCTTACAAATGAAAAGATTTCTCTATTCTCTTCTTCCTCCCTGTCTCTGTTTCTCTGTCTTTCTGTCTACCTGTTTGTCTCTGTCTGTCTCTGTTTCTCTGTCTCTCTGTCTCTCTCTCTCTCTCTGTCTCTGTCTCTCTGTCTCTCTCTCTCTCTCTCTCTGTGTGTGTGTGTGTGTGTGTGTGTCTGTGTATGTGTTATGTTTGTTTTGCTTCTAATTCACTTTGTAGTCTAGGTTGGCCTTGAACTTGTGGCTCCATATCCTTCTTTGTAAGCCTCCCAAGTGATGGGATTATAAGCATGTGTCACCATGCCAAGCTTAAAATATGTTTCTAAATTCTTTGAATATAACTTTTGAAAAGTCGTTGAGTATTTATAGTTAAATTCAGCATGCATATTTTCAGAATTCAATAATAAATAGTTTTAGCAATAGGTATCGAGTAGTATCAAAAATGATCAAGTCGTGATAATTTCAATAATTACCAAGCGTCACTGAGGGTAATTTTCCCTTCTAGAGTTTGTCTATGGAATTCCTTCAGTTCTAACACCCACTCATCTTGAAGCACTGATTATCAGTAAAGGAAGTAGGAGTAACATAGGAGATTTAGGTTGCCCGCCCTATCTGTACGGGGGCAAGTTTACATGGCAACCAGTAAGCATGCTGGGAAGTCTCAGGGCTCTGCTGCATGGACACACACACACACACACACACACACCATCAGTGAGGTCATGGTCAAGGTTAAAAGTCCAAGTTATAGTGCTGGATTTGGCTTCCAGCTGGAGCAGCATTCCAAGGCTCACTTCCTGGATACAGAAGAGGCTTCTCCTGCTTGCTCACCTGTAGATGGTGTTGTCTTCTTTGCTGGGGATGGACTTGAGGTCTGTAAGTTCCAGGAAGCGATCATGGAAGTAGTGGAGGTGCAGGATGCAGACCAGCAGAAAGGAGGTGGGGATGAATATGCGTGTGAACAGTTCAGCCACAGTAAACTTCTTCAGGCCGAGATCCTCAAGCCTGTGGAAGAAGACAGAACAAAAGCAAGAAGCTTTCTGGGCACTAGTCTGTCCTCTCCCTCACAGGCCACAGCACTCATCCTCTTAGCTCTTAACGCCCCTCTCCCACTATGCACCAACCCAACCAGCCTGTTGGTACCAACTCACTGCAGCAGAAACCAGCAGCTACACCCTTATTTTGTTCCAGTACTAATCCTCTTCTAATAGTGTTGTGGTCAGTGTCTCAAACATGGCTGGCTTTCTTTTTAGTCCCCACCTCCTGTTTTGTACTGTACATAGCAGTGGAAATGCCACTAGATTCAGTCCGAGATCCTTTTTCTTGTCCTCTTGGTCAATTTCATCATTTTCCCTGAACTTATCTGCCTTTTTGTTGTCCACACTGACATAACTACTAACAACGCTGTGATTTCCTGCGCAGCTAGACCCACGTTTCTACTGGAAAGCTACTCCACTGTGACTTCAGACTCAGCAGTGGCCTTGACTTCTCTTTTTTTCTTGGCAAAACCATTTTCCACTCTGGCCTCTCCCGAACCATTAAATGGTGCAGACATCTGCCTTGTGCAAAGTTTAGACATCAGGAAGTCCCCCGGTTGTTCCTATCATAGGCATACACGTTTGTTTCGCCTTCTAAGGAAGGTCACCTGTGGACAACTCACACCGCCCAACACACACATAGCCTTTATCTGTCTCTACCCTTTACTCAGTCTGAAGAAGATCTTTCCATTTTCTCCCAGGAAAGTTGTTCATCGCATGTGATGTGATTTCGTTTCTGTTTCTTTTTTTTCCCCATGAATCATATTTCCTTAGTTGCTCAAGGATCTCACAAGATTTGAAGAAAATTCCAACAGCAGACACCGTGCAGGAGGAGGTGCAGTGGGCAAGTGAGCTTCCTGGAGATGGCCCACTGTATGCATAGCTGAGATGGGTGTACCTTGAAGAGGCACAGCCCCAAGGGCTTGATCCCAGGATTGCTTTTGGGTACTGATGTGCCTTCTCATATTTGTCATTGATATATTCCTCATATATCTCTAGCATATATATCCTCATATATCTTGGGCACGGGGAGACTCTCACTGCCTATAGCCTGGTGTGATTACCTCCTGGGTGATAGCCCACTCTATTTTGCACTTTTCCTGCAGATAATCATGAAGATGAACTTTCATAAAATAATATTGCTTACATAACTTAATGATTTTACAGAATTCTTAATTTGATTTAAATAGTTTTAGGAAGTATTATGATAGATAGATAGATAGATAGATAGATAGATGATAGATAGATAGATGGATAGATTGATAGAAAGTGTAAGGGGATTGGTTTAAGTTGTTTTGCCAGAAAGATATGATAACGTTAGAATTAAGAGCAGAATGTGCCCCCTCCCTTGTAAAATAGTATATAAGGGCTTAGTAGGTTAGAAGAGAATCCATGAGCTTCCTAAGGGCTGGAAAACCGCTGAGCTGGGAGTTAGAAGGCTACATTTGCAATTATACAGTGAAGCATGTGTTGTAGTCCACAGGGATAGACCACTTCTTTCTCACTCGACTGTCCTGATCAGTTATTGCCATTATTGAAAATGGTGGTATCCATGATAACCTTCCTGGATATCTCCATACTACACTCGGCAGCCTGAAGCAGGATTTCAGACTACTAGCTTAGGATACTATTTGAGAAGAATGGGGTCTGCTCTTAACTCGCACTTTAAGGACCTCACATGACACTCATATGCATCTACATTTTACTAAAATTGTCCATCAAACTTTTCAGATACAACATGCAACTGAGGCTTTTAATGCGTTTGTCTTCTTCCCATCCTATCCCAGGAACAAATTGCTTACTTTTCTTTCTTTAATCCGGTCATGTTTTGCCACAGGCCTGGGAAGTTTTCAAACTGGTAAGTGTATATAAAGATGAGCACCAGCATGGTATAAATGACCACTGACATCCAGAAGTATTTCAGAATTTTCCTCCACCACTCGTAGTGTACCTGTGAGTCAGATGTTGAAGAACAAAGGAAACGAAATTGGAAAAATGGTTGGGAAAAGAAAAAAATATGACTGGCTTAATTAAGCAAGGAACTGAATACACACTCACACCACAACACACACACACACTACACACACGCAAATCTTTGAAGAAAAGCCTATTTTAGTTTTAGGCTTCTAAGGTTCTTTGTGCAGTTTAGTTGTGGCAATGCACCATCATGGTTTGTTTTTGTTTGTTTGTTTTGCTTACAGAAAGCTGCCATTTTCAATTTTCAAAATTGTAAAATTCAATATTGTATTCAATAAACAAAACTGTAAAATGTTTATTAGAGGACACCTTTCATGCTTTAGAGATATTCGAGAGCTTATCAGTTTCCGCCAAGAACATTTTCAAACTCCCATTTTCATAAATAATGGGCTCTTACTATTGTCATTGTTTTAGGTAGTCTATTGGATGCTCAAAAGAATATTCTACTGTCACTCTATTCTGTGTTGTTAGACTGACTTCTAACATCAGTTCAAACTGAGTTTGTGGAGAGCCTAACTCATTTTAATATGGTTAGTTTATGGTACCACATCGCCTTACTATACTACACACACATGCATGCACGCATGCAGCATGCTCACTCACACTCACAAATGGACAGCTTTCTGATCCAAAGCCTTCAATATGAGCAAACTGGAGAGTCCTCAAGTACTTAAGATTACACACATTGCTCTTAAATGAAGTATTAAAAATATGATCTAATATCAAAGATTATTTTTTAAATCAAGGCACTTTAGAAAACTTATGAAGTGCATAAGATATACTTGAGAGTTAATGAGTAACATAGAACGTGAAGCTCCATAGCCTCAAAGGTGTTTTAACTGAAGAGAAGTTTGCTGAAATGTATAGAAGATGATTTTAAATATACTGCTATTGGACAAAGGCTATAAACATTGTCCAAATAGAAATTTTAAAATATCTGTATATGTGTATATGTATGTGTATATGTAGAGAGAGAACACATTGATTCTAGTCATTCTTGACTTCGGATTCTGAGTGTTATTAATCACTTTCTAGATATTAGATATGCCATCTCTGTGGAGAGAACTCGTCTTTACTCCCGAGTCAGGTGTGAGAACTAGAACTTGGGCCCCATGTCTACTGACCTGGTACAAGGCCACGCAGAACAGAAACAGCACCATGTAGATGATTTTGTACATGACGATTTTCCCCTCAAAGCTGACAAAAAAGAACATGCCCCCGCAGACGTAGATCCAATACTTAATGAAGAGGGCCACCACCAGATTGCCTAGCACCTTCATGATGTCCTGGTCATCATCTTCTTCCCCTTCCTCTTCCTCTTCCTTCTTGACCTCATGCCTTTCTTCCTTTATTTCTTCTTCCTCTTCTTCTTCCTTCTCTGTGGGCTCTCCTTCCACATGTACATCTTGGAGCTCCTCATCTTCAAAACAGAAGGCCATGTTATTATTCCTGGCTACAGCCATCTTTGGCTGCAGGCGACTTATGTGGACATGGAAGGATATATTTTCTGAGTTATTACATGCTTTTTACATGGTTCTAAAAAATAAGGCAACACTGACAACTAAGAGATGGTTTTTATAACTTTCATAAAATGGAGTATATACAGGAATATTTTATGTTAATCTCTCTGCAGCACTTTTTACATGCTTAAGATTGAGGGTCACACAGTATAAAGGGAAATGTGTAACAATAGTCAAAACCAATCTGTGATGTCATTTCTGCTTCTAATTGTTTCATGGTCTAGACAGCACAAACAGTATAATAATGAGATCAAGGCTAGCAGTCTTAGCCCGAAGCACCATGTGCTTTAAAATATGATAATATTCAGGATATTACATTGCTAAAGTTACCTGCACTGTCTTTCCGAAGCTATCTAAGTTTGAATCATTTCTCCAAGAAACTAGTGGATTCCCAGAGAGAGGTGAGTAAACCTGAAGTTCGGTTTTGACTATTTATGCTAAATAAACCATTCTTTGCTAAGACTGAATAGTAAATCATTGTGCTGAATAGACAAGACATTCAAGCTCATGTAGCCAAGATTCAAATCTTATAGACTATTGCTGCTGAAACAAGAATCAATGGGTAGGCTTAATAGGAACTAAACAATAGTAGCTGAGGTATGCTGGGCTTCTCATCATTTACTGCATTAGGGTGGCCTCCCCAGCTTCCCTGCACTGGCACTCCCCTTTCCACAGGGGGCTACTTAACTTCTTTTAAAAAATGGTTAGTATTTTTTTAAAAAACTATTTGTGCCTGTGCCAGAGATGGGAGGGCATGTGTGCATGAATGCAGATCCTGGCAGAGGCCAAAAGAGGCCAGCAGATCCTGTGGACCTGGAGAGACAGACAGTTCTGAGCTGCCTACCATGGGAGCTGGGAACTGAACTCAGGTCCTCCCCATAAGCACTAGCCATCATTCAGGTCCCCAAACTTAACTTCTTTTTTTTTTTCCAAGATAGAGTGTTTCTCAGCCATGGCTGTCTTGGAACTCACTCTGTAGACCAGGCTGGCCTCAAACTCAGAAATCTGCCTGCCTCTGCCTCCCAAGTGCTGGGATTAAAGGCATGTGCCACCACTGCCCGTCCAAACTTAATACCATCTAATCCATCCTATGAACAACAAACACATTTATTCATCTGCTTAGGGAGTTTGAGAGCTAGTTTTCATTTATCTACACAGAAAGACAAAGGCTAAAGACATGTTCATAAGTCACTGCCCCTTCCTTATTCCTTCTGTCCTTCTTCCCTTCTCCCCTCTCCTCCGTCTTCTTTTTTACCCCCTGATTTTTTAAAAAGTCAAGAATTTAAATTTAAGGGACTTGAGTTAATTCATTGGCTCCAATTCTCACTAGCAGTCATGTCTTCAGAGAAATTTTTTGTTATTTAGTGCTGTTTTCCATTGGGAACGACCTTTCTGAAAGTTAAAAACAACACATTAAAAAAAAAAAAAGTTCCCCATGGGCTCACATGACTACTTTAAAGGTTACCTTCTGTCTGCAGAGGCCAGATAGGCATCAGATCTCCTGGAGCTGGAGTTGCAGACAGTTGTGAGCCAACACGTGGTACTGGGAATCAAACCTGTAGCCTCTGGAAGAGCAGCCAGTGCTCTGAACTATGAAGCCATCACTCCAACCCCCACTTACCCTTTTCTTCAAGTTCTTGACTTTCAGTTTTGACTTCAGACAGAAGTGCTTCCTTTTCCTGAAGGGCCTTCTGCTCTGTGAGATGCTGCCTGAGGAGCAGCCAGAACGTGATGGTGAAGAGAATCTGAAGGGAGAGTGAGGTGGGACTCAGCGACCGTTTGAAACTCTTTCCCCCCATAGTTGTGGGAGCACAGAGCATAAGCCTATCTATTTAGCAACCCACTTTGAGCTTGACCACCATCCATATGCTATGATCATGTGTAGCACTGCCAAAACCCTCAGGACGATGGATACTCTCCATTTAACAGAAAACCAACTTAGCCTCTGGTCTCCTTCCAGGTCAGTGTCAGAGACTGATTTCCTCTTGATAGTCAGGCCCTAATAGAGGTTGTCTTGTGTAACAGCCCTCTGACTCTGCCATATTCCTTATTTTGAAGAATTCCACAGATATGAAAAAAGAATTTTCCATCCCAGAAAATATATCAATTAGTTATTCCTGTTCATTTTGCAATGGCTAAGAAAGAATTCTAAGCTTCCACATGTCTATGTTGACCTTTTCTTGGAGCTGGGGAAAAAACTCCTGATAGAAGGAACCCATTTCTCTAGGGAATATGCTGTCTTGCACATAGTAGGGCCATTTTTCTTTTTGGCAATAGTTTTATTAAAATACAACTCACTTACCACACAACTTACTCATTTCAAGAGTTTGCATGACATTTCAAAGGTTGCATATAGATCAGTGGTAGACTGTATGCTTAGCATTCATGAGGCTCTGGATTAGAGTCCAAAAATCTCTTGGGAAATGTCTACTGGGTCGGTTTCAGTCTATTTCCAGAGCTACACATCATTATTTTTGCTCCCTCCAAAGCAGCATGACTTCTATCACCCCTTTCTTTCATGTATTAGTTCTTGCCAATGATTGATTTACTTTTTGTCCATACTTATCTACATAATGTGGACACTTTAAGTAGAGAGAGTTACATGTTACCTGCCTTTTTGTAAGTGACATTTACTTAGCATGACATTTTTAAGGCTTAGTCACCTTATAATATGTATACAGCACCTCATCCCTTTTTGCTTTCTTACTAGGGAACAGTATCTTATAAAGATGCAAGAATGTGCTTATGCACTGCAGTTGCGAGCATCTGAGTTTCCAACCTGTCTACAATGGACAATATTACTATGAATAGTCATCTAAGTGTTTCCGTGTCGCTGTGTTTCCATCTGTCTTGGATTGTTATCTAAACTTAACATGGGTCAGTGCTCATCTTGTGCTTAGTATTTAACTGTTGGAGGAGCTGACAAATATTCATTTTCTAAGAGTGCTGCACCAGTTTCTACCCCCATGAGCAGTGTGTGACAGTCTCAGTGTCTACATATCTCAGTAACACTTTTTTCTGTCTTGGGTGATTCTGGACTTCTTAGTGGATGCAATACGATACTTTCTGGTTCAGAAAAGGTTTTCACTAAGTATTTGCCAAAGAAATGAAAGCCAATTTACAAGTTAAGAGTGGCTTGGTTTCTCCTTGCATTTTCCCTTGTCACACGGTCATCTGTGTCATCTATCATTTTGTCTTCAACCAAAATCAGTACTAATGAATCTTGGTTAACACACAGAGATGAACAAGGTCAAGAACTGGAGAACTGGTACATCGAAAATTGGGCATTAAAATTTTGCAAGTCTCTACTAAATGAACCGTAGTTGAAAACTGAGAAAAAGACCTATTTCATTAACATGCAGTGAGAGGTTAAGAATAATTAGGAGCATATGGAGTCTTTCCTGAAGGAAAGAATTTGGGAGTGGCTGGGAGCAAGAGCCAGACTTGGACAATACTGCAAAAGGCTTTAGTCCTGCTGCTCTGAGGCAGTACAACTCTTTGAGGTCAAAGGTCACCTTTTCATTAGTATTGGTTAGTAGCATTTAATTATCTATCTGTCTGTCTAACCATCCATCCATCCATCCATCCATCCATCCATCCATCCATTCATCCATCCATCCACTTGCTTAGTTATTTAGCAGACCTGGTGATTGACCCAAGGCTGGGTGTACCCTACCACTGAGCTAAACTCAACCCTGTCATCACTTATGATTTGTCGACAAGGTCTCACCAAGGAGCTTATACTGACTTTGAAGTCATTCTATAGCCCCAACTTTGAATTTGAGATCCTTGTGCCTCAGTCTCCTGAACTGGTGGGATTCCAGACCTGTGTCACCTGACTTGGTAACGGTGTGTTCTCATGAATATCACTACACTGGAGATTGTGTGAGCCCATAGTTATCTAAGTGGAGGCCCTTGTCTCCAATTACGTTTTTCAAAACAGTCAAAAGTTTATTTCTAAAGTAACATATTTTTTTCCAAGAACTAATCATTTTAGACTAGACAGAATTTAATCCTACAAATTAGCTGACTTTTTTTTTCAGTATCTCTCTGGTGCTCTGGGTCAAGCTACAATTGACTAACTCAGCTGAAGGCAGAGTTTGAAAAGACTGGAGAGTCCTATGGTCTGATAGAGGTAACCTGTGAGTGACAGTACCCTGAGGAGTTTTCATCAGGATGCACATCTGGGCAGATGAGCAGGGGTGGGGCAGGCCTTCCAGCTGTTCTGATGAATGAGATTTTTCACAGTCCATCAAATAGAGGATCATTGACATTCACCTTTTAACACTGATTCAACAAGTCTGCTCTGTGTACTCATCTTCTGCTTAGCCTACTCAAAGAGTAAATGTCCCAGGTACACCAGTCATCAGAACTGGAGATGCCTGGACACATGTAAATAGTGGCTTCCAGAAACAGACTGTTTCACATTATATGGTTGTGTTTCTCTGGTGATATTTAGTTTCCTGCATGTCTAGTGAAGAAAAAAATTGAAGGTTCATTCAATATACATGTTGATTTTTTTAAATTATCTTAATGTCATCAATATGTAGGGAACACATGCTTGGACTTTGAGCATAATAATAGATAGAATGTTGTAATGTTTAACCTTCTGAAATCAAAACCATTCAAATGGCTCAAGGAGATAAATAGACAATGAAATGGCTGCCAATTCTTGACAACAGAAGGAATAAAAAGCACGTGTCACAATTTCTGCTGCTAAACAAATGCTTTGAACATAAAGTATTATCCACAGTAAATTAGTCTCCTTGATGGCACGTGCAAAGAAGCTGATTTTTGCAAATGCTTAACCTTTCCAAAAACTCTCCAATTCCTCTGTGTGAATACACATTTTCTTTTTTACATTGCATAATCCCATTGCTACATCTAAGTACTGATTCAGGAGTAGTACTGATTGAAGTAGTACAATTGATGGTGTAAAGGACTTACTAATAAACCTACTTAGAAACTCTCGTAGCACAGACTATATCTAACTACTACTACTACTACATTTAACTTACAAATATAATTTGTTTTACAATTTTATTTAATAGAAAGACTGTCGTTTCTATGTCAAAACTAAAAGAAGGGTGGCATACATGTTGTCTCCACCAAGCTTGGTGGGCTGTTGATCCCAGCTACCTGGGAGGCTGAAGGAGGATTGCAAACTCTGGTCCTGCTTGGGCTCCAGAGTGAATTCAGCCCTAACTCAGCAATGGTAGGACTCGGTCACAAAATAAAAAGCAAAACAAGAGCCAGAGATGTAACACAACAGTCAGTTCCTTGGGGTCATTCCCCAGCTCAGAATAAGAAGAGAGGCATCTGAACAATGTAATCTATTTCCAGGTCTCAGATATTTTCATTCTAAAATCATTTAGCGGTTACTTTCATGAAAATTCGCTTGCTATGATATGACCATTATTGCTTCCCTTTCTTTCCTCTTTCCTCATTCATTTACCTTTGAAGCAAGTTCTTCTGGTTTTTTCTTTTCTAGAAATCCAGGGACCTTCTTAATCTCTGGGAGTTCAAAGCTCCATATGTACTGCAGCACCAGCAGCAGATTGGCATAGACAACCATGAAAGGAGAGCTGATCATGGCATACTTCCTCCTGTTGCGTATCATCCAGAGAGTGCACGACCAAATCAACAGCACGAATGTCAGCCAGCTGTGGTAGGTGATGCTCCACGCCTGCAGAGCCACGGGGACAAAGAACAGCAGCGGTCACACTGCTGATCCTCAACCCTCACTGTCACACAAGAACACACTCGGGAGTTCAATGTTATCTGCACAGAAAAGGCCTTTAGACAAGAAGACTTGTAGGTGGATAATGGAGAGATTCCCAGCCTGTGGTGAGGGGAGGAAGAACGGGAGCTGAGACGGCTGAGCATGACATTGGCTTTGTGCTTCCTTTAGGGAAGAGTCAAAGGCCTTTTATTCCTAATACTATTTTGCAGTATTAAAGCAGATTTATTTTCCCCAGTATTTGGAGTCAGTGGTTAGTTATGGTCATGATGAATGTGGACGATAGCTGGGTGAGAAACAGGAATTTCGAGGATCAGAGGTTGAGGTTAAACATTCACATCAGGCAGACATATATGATAGAAATTAGAAATTTTACAAGAAGAAACTGCATGTGAGGCGTCTAAACAATGAGCACAAGTTAACAAAGGCTATTCTGAACTTCAATAGGGACAAAATAGCGGTTAAACCTTTTAGACAAATGAAGCATTTGCCTTGCTGCCACTAAGTTCTTAGAGACTAAGAAGTGTTTTGTCAACAACAGCTGGCAGAGCAACTTGCCAATCAGGCTCATGGATAACATCAACTCCAGGAAACTTGCTACCTGATCCTCAACTCTCATCCTGCAGTCCTTTGTGACAAGGTTCTTTGAACTCTTGTTTCGGATATGGCTGAGGCTAGCTGAAGTCAACCCCATTCCCAAACTGCTCTGGCTGAGAAGCTTGGAGTCTGGACCTCCGGTGCTCCGGAGGCTGCTGCGAATACTAACCATCATGGCAATGAGGGCGCAGATGTAACTTTGCTTCATGATGAACTGGAACACAGTGACCATGGCGTGAATTCTCACACTCCTCTTTTCCTCCTGGCTCCCTTCCCCTTCTGAGTCTTCTCTCTTGTCCTCTTCATCCTCTTTCTTTTCTAGAGAGACAAACACTTTATATGACTAAGTATGGGAGTAGTTGACATCTGTCACAATGGTAACTTCCACACTGTATCACATGTGTGGTTTTGACAGAGCCTTCTGGTATAGGAGGTGTTTCCAACTAGCACAGCCTCTGGCCCGCAGACAGAAGCAATGAGTTCTGACTGGTGGGAATAAGGGCCCAGGCATGCTGAGAGGAAAATCTCCAATGAAGAGAGTGGTCCTCTCTGGTATGCCCATCCTCTGGTACTCATGACTTTGTTTTGTCCCTTGAATAGAACACTCTTTAATAGATGGACTGTCGGCAGATTGAGGGTTTGGGGTGTTTTGTGTTTGTTTCTGTCTGGTTTTGGTTTTGTTTTGTTTTATGGTGCTGGGGAATGGGACCCAGGGCTCAGTGTATGCTAGGCAAATGCCTAGCACTGAGCTATACAGCCCCAGCTCAACCAGATTCATTTTGAAAGGAATGTGGCTTTCACAGACATCTTCTCTCAGCCAAGCACCGTCTTTCTTTTAGAGAGGAGTCAACTATCATGCTGTAACTTCCCAACGGAGAGACTGAGGCAGTCCAGAGCTGATGTGTCAGGTTGGCCATCAGTGGCAGGAGTCTCTGGTCAGCTAATAGCTGCACAGTGGGATTAAAAGAAGATTCTGGCCCAGGCAAGTCTCCAGAGCAGACGATAGGCTCAGCCTTAATAATGACCAGAACCTGACTGGATCTCGAGTCAGAGAAGCCATCCTTATCATTGTTGTACCAAATATAAATCTATGTCAGTAAGATGTGTTCCCTTTGATTTTTTTCTTAAATTAACTGTAATTCATATAAATAAGGAATAATAAGAGTTAGTACCATGTGAGGAAGAACAGCTCACTCATTGAACAGTGATTACATAATTTCTTTTGCAAGGCGTGCTGTCAGGCTTTTTGGGCAGAAAGTCCAGTGTCTTTAATTTCTCCAACATTCCAGTTGGATGAGCCTAGGGTTTGTGGTAAAATTCAGAAATCATGCCCAGCAATGAAAAGAATAAATCAAATGAACCTGAGAATTACCATTATGGTAAGCTTTTGGTATGGTGCGTGTCTGTGTTATGGTGTGTGTGTGTGTGTGTGTGTGTGTGTGTGTGTTATGGTGTGTGTATGTCATAGTGTGCATGTGTGTCTTGTGTTCTGATGAGCATTTGGGTTATAGTCTGTGTGGTGTATTTGTTATGGTACGTGTATGTGTGTGTATATGTATGTGTTATGGTGTGTGTGTGTGTGTTATAGTGTATGCATGTTCTTGTGTGTGTATATTTATGGTGTGTGTGTTATGGTATGTGTGGTGTATTTGTTATGGATGTGTATGAAACAGGAGGAGCACATGCCTCAGCGAATCTGCTCACTTCACTGTGGGGCATTACCTGAGGACTCCTCTGATGGCTCCCATCGGTACTGAGGAGTAGTGTACAGGTCCGTCTTGGCAGGGCCATTCTCTATGGGCAGACTTGGGTGGATGGTGTGGTAGTCCACGGGGTTGCCATTCACGGTCACCAGCAGGCCCTGCCAGGGGAGCAGGAAAGGGACAGCAGTGATTGCAGTCTGGTCTCTCTGTAAGTACACCTCTTTGCTTCCCAAATTCCATACATAACCCAGGATGAAAAGCTGATTAGAGGCTGAACCATTTAATAAATCTCCAGATATTTTTATCAAGATGGGTCGTATATGCTCTCTCCAAATTTGGTCTCCACAGACTAGTGACAGTAAAATGCAACAACCTTTCTGAACTCCTGCTACAAACCCTGCTACAGACTCTGTCCTCACTACAAATACAAACTCCAGAGAGCCCTTCCTGATTGAGGTATACTCTCTCTACTGCAGACCTTACAGCTATGTAGTCCTCCATACCTTCCTTGGGCATCCAACTTGCTCTTGTGCCAGACCCCACTCACTTTGCACAGGGCTAAGCAAATGCTCTCCAGGTCTTAGGTGAGACATTCCAACTGCAGAGTTGCAGTACATTAAATGTAAATACCCGGGTCTTCTTTTCCTCCCACCTCTCTGACAGTATGGATTCGAGATAAACATAAACATACATACAATTTCCCATTTACATAATTATTAGCACAACTACAGATGAACATGTCTTAAAGACAGGCCAATAGAGTCAGTGATGACAACTTGGTCAGTAAGGTATTTGCTTTTCAAGAACCAAGAACGGGGACCTGAATTTGATTCCTGCAATGTATGCAAAGAAAGACAGCCATGGTGGCATCACACCCTTGTATTCTCAGATCTCAGGTGACACAGACAGGCTCATTGGTGAGCTAGCATAGACTAAAGAAAGTTCCAGGCTAGTAAGAGACAATGTTTAAAAATAAAAACAGTGGGGACAGTTCCTGAGGAATGGCATCCAGGGTTGTTTTCTTGCCTCTATACACACACACACACCACACACACACATACACACACACACCACATACACACCACACACACACACACACACACACATACACACACACACCACATACACACCACACACACACACACACACACACACACACACACACACACACACACAGAGAGAGAGAGAGAGAGAGAGAGAGAGAGAGAAAGAGAGAGAGAGAGAGAGAGAGAGAGAGAGAGGAACAATGCTCCAAACAGGGCTTTTTCAAAGTATAAATGTGTTTTGTATGTTATCTTCCATCTCATACTTTAGACAGATTTTTAGAGTAGCAAAGCAAATAAAATTTCTGCAAAAAGAATTGGAAATTTTACAGGGAATTTACAGATAACTCAAATATACTCAAAGGATCTAACTCCATGTGTTACTTTGAAGTCACTTACATAAGCATAAATGACAATTCTAAGGGTATACTAACATCGGATGGTTTGTAGTCATCTTGGGTCATGGATAAAAGCTGCAAAAAGCAAGGCGGGACAGCATGTTAATTGATAAGCTAGAAGCAATTTGAAGTACATCTGCATCTGCACACTTTTCTATATGTAAACCCAGCCTCTAACTAGCTGCATGCTAGTATGTTAGAAGTGCCATGCAAATCACAGCAGATGACTGAAATGAACGCCACCATTCCTCCGTTCATCATAACCATTTCCTAACTCAGATGTGCAAGTATACAAACAAATAAGCCAGTCACAAGCCATGAGATTATAATCACTTTGGTGGACACAGTGAGCTGTGCCTTACAGTGACTTTAGGACACTCTGTGCTTCTCAGCAGGACCTTGGCAGACTTTGTATATGACATGCCATTCAGATGTCCCATTCTTGTCATGCAGAATGTTAAAGGGGAACACAATTCAAGGTACATATTTAAGAAAACTAACATAGTGTTGTTTGATGACTAGGCACATTCTGAGGACTGCTTCATTAGGCAACCTCACTTTGGTGCGATCCTATAAATATACTAAGCTCAAAGGCACAGTCTGGTCCACTCTCAGGCTATAGGGCATAGATTACCACTCCTAAGCTACAAACTTCACAGCATGCTACCACACTGAACACTACCCCACCCCCCAGTGGAAACACAAAGATCATTCACACACCTAAAAACAGCAAAGGTGCTGCAAAAATATGGTATAAGGGACGCTTGCTATGAATAGAGCTTAGAGGATCAGAGATGGTTCTGAGGGAGTCAGCAAGGAGCTCCACTGGATGTGATGGCCGTGTAGTCCACCTTGAAGCTATCCTCCCTCAGAGAGGTGCCAACAGTTTACTTACTAATTCTTGTCTTAAATATTTTAGCTTTTTCAAAAGACTTCAGAATTTGGTTTTGTTTTTTGTTTTAATATTAAAATTGTTCTCTTCTGGAGTCTTGTGGGAGCAGGTACTTCCTTTAAAAGCCCCAGGGTTGGCTGTGACAGAGGGTTCTGGAAGTAGCCACCTAAAGTGAATTACTTCTATACGTCAGAAGCAATGTGACCTGACGACTGGTATTAAACCCCACACTCAACAACACAATTCAGACATGAAAAACTAAATGGGGAAGTGAGCATTCTTTTTCTGTGCCTTACTTTTCTCTCATCTGTTGGGTACTGGGTTGCATACCACAGGCTCCGCCTCCTCTCTGCTGTGTTCTGATTGGAGCTGCAATCCAGGGCGCCCTCATCTTCCTTCGCCATCTCCTCCTGCACCTGAAACACAGAATCATGGGAGCAGCTGTGCTCCCCAAAGAAGATCCACAAACCATTGCACTTGGTTCCATCTGTTCAAACTTAGGGTATGACATAGATGGGATTTGGTCAATACTCTCCTAAAACAACTCAATATTCTATGTACTTCATATGAACACCGCTTTGTTGCCTGATTCTGTTACAGCTTCCCATGTTACAGATGTTAAGCATCCATGACTACTCCATGTATAAACTGTACCAGAAAATAGCAATGTAACTGGTTCTCACAGCAAGCACTTCTAAAAGAGTACACAGTTAATTGAATAGTATAAGTCTCTCACTAGCGAATCTTTCATTAAAACTTCTTTTCTTTATGCCAGGATTTTGCTACAAAGCCCAGGCTGGCCTAAAATTCACAATACTCCTGACTCAGCCTCTGGAGTGCCAAAGTGCAGGATCAAAGACATGTGTCACTATACACAGCAAGGTGATATTTAGTAAAAAGCAATTTATCTGGAGCTCGCAGACAGTAATGAGGCACAGAATCCATGGAGTGGACTCATATGTCTTTCCAACAAAGGTGTTCCTGTAAAAAGGGAATTAGAGTAGAAAGTGTGGGTTTGGGCTCACTGCCCAATCTTGGCTCCAGTGTGCAGCAGAGCACCCAAGGGAAACACCCTACCTCTTAGAGGCCAGGTAACAGCCACGTACACATAGTCCCAGCGTATGATGAGTAAGCACAGCCATTCTTCACTTCTCAATGACTGGAAGTGATAGGCATTCAGTAGAAACGTACTTTAACTCATGATAACCTGCTGTTAAAGGTGACCACTCATGAAATGTTCTGTTTTTAACATTCAATATACTATAAGTGGCACATGATATTCAACACTATTATAAAGTAGCCTTTGCTATATATGACTTTGGCAACTGTAGGCTGAGTATGTTTAAAGTAGGTTATGATCCATTATGATCGTCAGCAGGTCAGGAGCATTATAAATGCATTCTTGACTAAAGAGTATTTTCAAGTGATGCTGGATTCACTGGGGAGTAACCGTGTTGTGTGATGAGGTATTTAACCAATTTATCTAGAGCGCTCACACAGTAATGAGGCTCAGAATACACGGAGATGTCTTTCCAACATCCTCTGGTATTTAATTCTTAATACAATCTCCTCTTCTTTTTCGTGACCCCTCCCCCTGCCTTCGTACATATTTGATAGACTTTCATCTCCACACTCACATAGCCTCTTGTCTTTTCACATTCATTGCCTCAGTAATAAACTTTTCTGCTTCCGCCTATTTAAATTGCTGATTATGAAGTGCTTCACAACTAAGTGCTATGTTCCACATGTTCTACAGGAACTGGCTTGAATCCTCTTGTTGCCTGCAGAGCCTATAGTTCAGATTGCCTTCCCAGCTGTCTCTACCTCCCCAGCTCCAGAGACAGTCCATGATGCTAACACTGGAGCATTACACAAGGCTGAAGAAACTACAAAGCAGCCACCAAGCTACTGGATTACCTGGATGGCTACATGGGATGTCATGTGGAAAGCTAAGCACACTAGAAATTCTTAATAACTTCGAGGTCTTAATTTCTGTAATGTACATGACATCATTCAGCAGTAATTCCCTTCATACATTTTAAGTTGTATGTAAAACTTTTATTGAATCTATATCTATATCCATATTCATATCCATATCTATATCTATCTCCATGTGTTTGTGGAGGAAGCTAAATTAATACAAATCTTAAAGTATTTTATTAATGTGGCCAATTTTTAAAAGGAGTTGGAGAAAGATGTAACACAAGATTTGTTCCTTTTGACCTCATGGATACAATTTGTTACTTTGTATCCATCAATTGGGTCCCAACAGGAAGACACCCACACAAAAGGGAACTCACAAGAATGAGATCTGACACTCTAGTCTTAGTTACTGGTGACCTCTATGGGAACAGAGTGCCAGGCAAGAAGGAGATAGATTCCTCTTTCTTTGTGCAGGTGGCAGTTCTGCCAGGGATGAAGGAGGCATGTGCCTTATCCAGTTTCATTGACATTGTTTCATTTGGATTGCATTTACTTTTCCTTGTAGAATCCATAGCTTTAATGAGTACGGGCCTCGTCTAGTCTTACTTCATATTGGCCTCCAAGTTAGAACATTAAACTCTTGGCCTTCAAGATGTGTCTCCTGAAACTGGTAACATGTGGTTCTAGCATATTCAGTTGAGAATGAAAGCAGAAAAGAGAAAACTGATCCCAAGCCCAAAGCTAGCAGCATTTCCAACGAGGTTGCATCTTGGCCTGGGTTCAGCGGGCATGAACAGTGCCCCCTGCAGATGGAAACGAGAAAGGCACCTCTTACATGCATCAACCCCCTCCCTTGCAACACTGCCCATCCATCTAGTAGACAGAGTGGACAGAAGATACAGGACAGGAAAACGCACAAGCATTGGTCTTCCTGTTCAAAGTGCCATGGCCTTACTGGTATTCCTATAGGGAACAAGCTAGTGTCCCATGTGCTTGAGTGGAATGTCTCAGTCTCTGTGCTTCACAGTGGGAGCCATGGACACCAGTGAGAGTTGAACTTTCATGATGGTGTCTATCCTCAGACGCCGGGGTGTCAGAGGACACTGGGACACAGGGTTGTACGGTCTCTAAGACTAACATTGCTATCAAAGATGGGCTTGAATCCAATCTGAGCCATTCAGAAAGTGTGTGGTGTCAGCACACATATCTTGCATGCTTCATTTCCCTCACCTATGAGACAAGCACAATCTTCATTTTTAAATTATTTAATGGGTGGAAAAAAGGATACAACACACACACACACACAAATAGCCAGTACACTGCCTGTTGGCTTAGTGAGTGCCAAATAAAACCTAATCTCCCATTGTTATTACCAACTGCCACTTGTAGCAGCTCACACAGAGGCCAGTGAGGAGCTGGCTAGCACCTGTGCAGATAGAATTTGCACTCACTCAGTTCTTGTAGAACTATACCACTGTGTGTAAAACACTACCATTTTGCAGAAACCATGTCTCCCAGAGATTCTAGGTACTTTGAAGATAAGCTCAGGAAACATTTCCAGGTCCTTACAAGAGGCTCTTGTAGCCAGATGCGGATCAGCGTGGCCAGCGTGTAGTACATCACCAGCAGGAGAATGGGGTTGGCGTGGTGATACCAGGACAGGTCTGGGTTTACTATGATCTTCCAGGTGCTGGAGCAGTCTGTCTGGATAACGGACTTGATCCCAAACAACCTGTTAAAAAACAAATGTAGATAGCTGCAGTCAACTGTGACAGGTTAACACATCCGAGAGTAGATACATAGCTACACAATTGCATATAATATACATGCAAGACATATAATATACATGTACAGGACTCTATACAGGACTGAAAAACTCTTAGGAGTTTGCCAGGTTGAGCAGCTGGGCTGGGAATAGGCTCAGATATGATAAAGAGACATCAAAATCTCCATTTTACTACTTGATATCACCAAGTCTCTATGTCTCATTCTATCTCCTTGGTACCCTGAGGTCTTCTTATGTCTCCAAAGTATTTTCCTTCTGCCCCACAACAATTTTATGTGTATCACAATTTGAGTTTTCGTTGCTGTTACTTCACTGGCTTGTTTCCCTGCCAGTTAAATTTTAAGTTTCTCTGAACAGGAGTGCATCTACTCATCCCACCTTCTGGACATATCTAGCATAGGAAAGGGTTTATGTGCAAGCATATTTGATTGGATCAAGTACACCATGAATTAGTTATTCACAGTTAGGGAGAAGTAGAGAGTAAAGGATGGTAACATTCCTGCTAATAAAGAAAGAAAGGAGGCTGGAGAGATGGCTCAGTGGTTAACAGCACTGGCTGCTCTTCCAGAGGACCTGGGTTCAAATCCTAACACCCACATGGCAGCTCACAACTGTCTGTAACTCCAGCTCCAGGGATTTGAACGCCCTCTTTTGGCATCCATGGGCATTGCATGCATGTGGTATTAAAAACATCCATACAAACAAAACTTCAAAGGGGATGAGGGAAGAACTGAGAGAGGGAGAGAAGGAAATTGTTTCAAGGACTGAAAATACAGTTCTCAAGAAATGTTTCTGTGGCTTAGAGCCTTAGCCACAGAATCTCCATGTTGATACAAAATGTAGATTGCACTAAATCCTCACACACCTTTTAGAAATTTATATTTTAGATTGAAAATCAGCCCTATCAAAATCATTGAATTATTGAGATGCCAAATATGTGACAATATACAAGTGAGGTCAACTAAGTGGGCAAATATTTCATTTAAGGTCAGCCTTGGCATGAATTCCAATATTATGGGAGCAAATATTGAACTTGGTCAGAGTTCTAGAGCTCAGGCATAAAAGCTAAATATTATATAGTAGAATTTCTGTGAAATTTATCTCTGTCAAATTTCATTTATGGGTAATTGAAGTTTTTCAAAGCTTGGTAATTAATGACTTACTTTGAAAGAGGACTTTACAATGCTTGTTAAAATTAGAAATGGTTTATTTTAAAAGCTAATTTCTACCATGTATCCTGAATGTTCCTGATTACATAATGGAAAGTGTGCAAAATACAATTTGTTCAGAAATGTTGAAAATGTGACATATTAAGGAATCCATTTGCTATGCAGTTTTCTTTTAAAAAGATGCTAATAAATGCTTAAGATTTGCCATGTGAGTGAGTTCACCCCTTTCTATTGTCTGTGCTGATTCTTTTCAAACATTTGTTTATTTTATGTGTAAGGTGTTTCACCTGCACGTATGTTTGTGCATCTTTATATGCATGTCTGATACCAAGGGAGGGCAAAACAGGGTTTTGGATACTCTGGGATTGAAGTTACAGAAGTTGCAAAGCATATGAGAGCTAGAAATCAAAATGGGGTCCTCTGCAATAGCAGCCAGTGCTCATAACCACTGAGCCATCTCCCCAGCTCCCTAATTTATTGTCTCTAAAAAAAATTACTATTCAGCTTTCTTCTTTTCTTCCCCCTCCCCCTCCTCCTCGTCTTCCTCTTCTTCCTCCTCTTCTCTTCCTTTTTTACTCTCTCTTTCCTCCTTTTCTTTTTCTCTTCCTCCTCTTTCTCCTTCTCATCCCTCTCCTCTCCCTTTTCTTTCTTTCTATTTTTTTCAATAGGTTTCACTATATAGCCTTGGATGGTCGAATCTCCCTACACAGACTGGCCTTGAAGATGTAGAAATCCACCTGCCTTGGCTTCCCACATGCAACACGTTCCAGGATATGTCCTTTCATGTGAATTAGCACATTCCATTCAGATGTAAGGTCATCAAATGTTATGCTGTTCTTCTCTTATAAAAACCACCCAGTGCTGTGTTTTCTATAACAATGAGGGGCAGTTTAAGTGCATTGCTGAACTTAGATTAAAAAAAAAAAAAAAAAAAAAAAAACAAACCAAACCGAACCAAAAACAAAAACCAAAAAAACAATCAGCCTTCTTCAGCTTCACAGATGCAAAATGAATTAGCAGTTCCTATATAATAAAGTTGTTTTTTTTATAGGTCTTTTTTTGTTAAGCTCAGTAAGAAATTTGTATTGAAATTAGGTTTTAAATAAAAAACATATTGAAAGATCATTCTGCATTATACTGTTATGTACAACTTATACATACTAATTAAGAGAAAAATAATAAACTAAAAAGAAATATTTGAATACATTAACCTGTACTAGTTAACATATGTCAACTAAAGGCAAAATCAAATGTATAAAGATCAAAAGAGGGTAAAGTATTTTACTCCATTTAGAACCCTAAAACTTACTGAAAACGTTTTTGCAGCCCTAGATGACAATGTCAATTTCTGTACGGAGTACACGAGATGAAAATCTCTTCGAATAACCTGGATGGATACCTTGGGGTTATTTTGAACAGTTATTTCTGGGGCCCCACCCTTCAACTAGAAGAGGCCTCATCATCCTTAGCTTAGACCTAGTTTGGCTCCATCAGAAATTCTACAGGAACTCCCCACAGGTGATCACAAAAAGAAACTACTTTGTATCATAGTCAGTAGTCTTCCTTTCCAAACAATACTGTGACTTACTGCAGACTGAATTTGCACATTTCCACACCAATGCTGAAGACTCAGACTAGAAGTTTGATCTGCAGCACATGGGCTTCACCAAATGGGCAGAAGAGGTTAAAGGTTTGGTCTATTGATATCTATTGTAATGCTAAATTCTATACCTGAAGGACTAGTCCTACCAGTGACTTCTCATGTTTAAAAGCTTTTGTTGTGCAAACCTTGTTCCTTGATTTAAAACTATTGGTTAAATACAATCAGTTATAGCCAATTACAGGAGGGATTAGAGGTAGGTGTGTTTGGCATGACCAGGTTGGAGGACAGAGAGAGGGAGGAAGCCCCCATAAGGGGAGAGGAACCAGGAGCCATAGCCAGGACAAATAGCAAGTATCTGGGACACACCACTGGGGAGGTAGCCAGGCCTGCAGTTAGAAGCCAAATAAAGTAACCATAGTCTAAGTCTCATTTATTTGTTAGCTAGTCGGGGATAAGCTTAAATTGTTCATACTACAAGAAGCTACCAAATGGTTTCTGTTACTGTTCTCCTCACTAAAACCTTACAGAAGCAACTCATGGGAGGAAGGGTTTATTGTGGGTTATGTTTCAGAGTACGTACACTTTCATGTAGGGAATACATGCTGAAGGAGGGCACCAGTGGCCACCCTGGTCACCCCTTCATGTCACAGTGGATAAGAACAATGAGCCTCAGCCAGAAGTGGGCCCGGGACAGAACTCTTACCTCTAGTGGTCACATGTCCTAATGGTTCTATAACTTCTTAAAATATTGCCACCAGCTGGAGACCAAATCTTTAAAATATGAGCCTTTAGGACCATATCAAACTCAAACTACAAATATGGCTACAGACTATCCATTAATTGTCCATTACTAGAATATCTTTTTAATAGAGTTAATAGTATAAGACCTATTCTCTTCTCTCTCTCCTCTCTCTCTCTCTCTCCATCTCTCTCTTCTCTCATCTCACACACACACACACACACACACACAACTGTATACTATAGTCAATGTTTGCATTAGATGGGACATTTATAGTCGAAATTTCACATCCTTTCCAGTGTTGGAATTCTAGAAGTCTGTGCAGTATCCTGCCATTAGATAATCTGCTCAGCCTTTCCTTTTCCAGGGTTCATCTAGATACTGACAATCAAAAGTGTCTGCACAGAGCATGCATTGAGACTCAGTCCAGTGCTCCAATGAAAGATGCTCTGAAGTCCTTCTGTGTTCATCGGTCAAGAGGAAAAGGCTATGAGAGAAGGAATGCATGATGAGGCAGTTAGTCCATGAGAGACGAGATGGGTAGGTTAGAGAAGAAGATCCTGAGGCATTTGTACAATTCTGACAGGTTTTGAGGTTGGGATGGGAAGATGGAGACGGCAGCATGAGACGGAAGACTCCATCTCACTACTGATACATCACTGGGTGTTGCTGGGCTTGATCTCATCCCAACAGTACTCCAGGACTGACCATGTCTCTGATCAAGTTCCACCATACCACAAAACAATTTCATTTGTAGCCAGAATCTGAATTTCTGTTTTTAGTTTGTGGGCTCTGTTTTGCTTTGAAGTCAAATTCTAATTTCTTGTCAACTTGTCTTCAGGACATGCCTTGTGTAAAGTAGGTTCTGTGTGCCAACATGTTTAACTGAATTAAGACAGAGAATAAGTCACAGCATGGAAGTAATAATGTTTGTTGGAGGAGGAGAGACTTAGGGATGGTAATGTCTTTTCTTTTGAAAAGAAAGGAAGAGAGGAAGGAAGGAAGGAAGAAGGAAGGAAGGAGTAAGAAGATTCCCCACAGCACTACTCAGAGAAGTATCATGGTATTTAGGGCCCTACATCCATGATTTTCATGTTTTGGTTTGGAAAATAAAAAAATGTCAAATATAACACAGCTATCAACGAGCCTCTTGTCATTTACCTACATGTATCTTGGGTCACACAGAGTAGGTACCTACTGCTTTTCTGCAAACAAGAATCTTATACTCCACTGTCTGAATGAATCATGAGTAAATGTGTGTTTTAAGGGTTAGCACTGCTGATATAATCTCTTCCATTAAAAAAGAAAAGATGTTAGAATGAAAACAGCAATGGCTGACACCACTAGACATCAGACAGTTCAAAATGTGGTGTCCTGTTCACAGGTTCAGCTAAACAGTGCTAAACCGCTGCTTGAGTCTGGTCTCTGTCTTGCTGCCTTAGTGCAGTGCTAATGTCTCTCCAGTTTCCTTCTAATTTCAACCAAAAGATGGGAAGATGAACTGAGACTACCAATAAACACGTTTTCTTTGTAGAGTTATTTGTCCCCAAAATTAAACATTTCATGCTAGTTGCGGGGAGTGTTCTTACTGGCTTCACTAATGGATTTAACACTTGCCTTAGATTTTTATCCACCCATTACACACTTGCTCATTCTAGTGAGATAATGCTACTTAATTAAAGAATATGACTTCCCATGAGAGACCAGGTCATAAAGAGCTCTGGACACTTGAGAAGGAAAAGGTTAAATTGAAAGTGTAGTATCTTACCTTCATACCATCAGCATAGCTACTTTCAAGACAACACACACACACACACACACACACACACACACACACACACACAGTTGTACATACTTTGAAGCCCTTTGTGTTGCTGGTGGGAAGGAAAATGGTACGGCCATTTTGGAAAACTGTACTATATGTCCTCAAAGGGGCACAAACCATGTGTTCCAGTGGTTCCACTTCAAGTTTGAAACTTACCAGAACTGAAAGCAAATTATCTCAATCTTGGCAGAATCTAGCTACATAGACCAAAATGTAGAAGGGTGTCTTCCAGGAACTTGGGAAGAGACAACAGATTGTTGAGTGGCTAGTTTCAGATTTGCATGATGAAAATATTCTGGGTATTAATTGCACATATATTAATGCATTTGTGCTTCTAGACAGTGTCTATAAACACAGTTAACATGGGGGTGTGTGTTAGCAATTTTCACAGTTACAGTTACTTCTGTAACATGGGTGTGGACACAGAGCTACATGTTCCTTGCCTGTGCCTTGGCCCCCGAGAAGACTGAGCAGATGTCTGAATGAACCTGAAAACAGGTGGTAGCCCATATATAAACCCACCAACATGTGCAAGTGACGTGAAAGCCGGCATCTTGTTAGGTCAGCATCAGAGTGTTATCGGATGCTGGAGTGCTTCAGGGGAGGGGAGGAAAGTAACTGCTCTGTGGGATAAGGAGCCATCTGGAATGAGGCATTGCAGAGCATGAGGACCAACTGCAAGGATGCTGGGGCCTCAGGAGGAAGGCTGATCCAAACGATGTGATTGCTCCTGTGATTCCTCCGACATCACAGAGAGTGAACGAGATTTGCACACAGTGATCTGAGCTGTTGCGAGATTTGAAAGGATCGACCAGGTAGCCTTACAATTTCTTATCGGTGGATATTTGAATCTGTCACTCTTCCTTTATCATAAACTATGTTAATTAGTTTTTCATTACTATAACAGAATGTCCAAAACATGCTAATTTTTTTTTTTTTTGAAGACAAGGGGAATGTGTTGGTTACAGTTCCAGAGATTAAAGGAGATGGTGTCAGCAATGGTTTAGATAAAATTTGGTCATCCATCAGATCCTCTGTCCACAGACTTTCCTATTTGATAGTTGTTGAACTTGTAAAATAGGAAGCATAGCCTAAACTAAGCGTGCTCTATAGGTGGTGACCAGTCATAAGGTATGAGTTTCCTCTCCCTTTGTTTGCCTAAGAGACTCAGCTCTGGGACTGTCTCCAGCCTTCTCCTTGTTGCTCTAAGTTATAAACCCTCTTCAGTCCTCTGAGTCCTGTGTGATTGGCTGTGCACTCACCCAGTGCATTCACACTCAGGTGTACAGCCTTTGTATTGATGTGATTATGTAAAGCCAGTGTGAATGACAGCTGCTACTGATAACCTTGTGGATTCAATTATTCATACCCAGGGAACAAGAAGGATGTAGAACAAATTATGTGGAAGAACCACCACCCACTTAAGAAGAAATACATGTTCATTTTCTCCATTCCCTGCCTGTGATGGTTTGAATATGTTTGTCCCATGGAGTGGCACTATATGGAGGTGTGGCCTTGTTGGAGTCACTGTGGGTGTGGGCTTTAAGACCCTCATTCTAGCTGTCTGGAATCCAGTCTTCCACTAGCAGCCTTCAGATGAAGATGTAGAACTCTCAGCTACTCATCAGCCTGCCTGGATGCTGCCATGTTCCTGCCTTAATGACAATGGACTGAACCTCTCAACATGTAAGCCAGCCCCAATTAAATGTTGTCCTTATGAGAGTTGCCTTGGTCATGGTATCTGTTCACAGCAGTAAAAGCCTGATTAAGACACTGCCCATGTTCCCCTCACCTAATCTCAAAGTGCAAAAGCAACAAAAGACAGCTTTTATTCTTAAAGGATAAAGAAGATTCAAGGGACACCTAGTTTACTTAACCATTTGACTTAAAAGCACACCTCAGATCCAATTGCTTTAGCATGAACTCACAATAAACTCTCAACCATCTGATCAGGAATATAGCCTTTAGTCCTTTGAGGCTTCAACTTTCTCATCTAGTGAATGAAACTAGCAACCAATACTGAAGAGCAACCGTGAGGATCACACATGATGGGTGTATGCTTCTGAAAGTCTCATGTAAAATTCTTTATCATCATCATTGTCATCGTCATCATCATCATTTATTAACTTATTTATTTATTTTATATCATTACTGCCATTTCCTCTCCCTCCTTCCTCCCAGTCCTTTCCCCTATCTCCCCTCCCCCCTCACTCCTCCTTTGTTTCTCATCAGAAAAGGGGAGGCCTCCCATGAATATCAACCAGCTTTGGCATATCAAGTTGCAATAAGACTAGGCATATCTTCTCCTATTCAGGGTAGATAAGGCAACCCAGAAGGAGGAAAGGGTCCCAAAGACAGGCAACAGTGGTAGAGACAGCCCCTGCTCTGGCTGTTAGGAGTCTCACAAGAAGACCAAGCTACACAACTGTTACATATGTGCAGAGAGCCTAGGTCAGTCCCAGGCAGGCTCCCTGGTTGGCAGTTCGGTCTCTCTGAGCCCCTATGTGCCAGGTTAACTGATTCTGTACATGTTCATATGGTGTCATTGACCCCTTTAGTTCTTACAATCCTTCCTTTCCCTCTTCAGCAGGATTGCACAAGGTCTACCTAATGTTTGGCTGTGGGTCTCTGTATCTGTTTCCATCAGTTGCTGGGTGAAGCCTCTCTGTTGATAATTACATTATGTTCCTGTCTGCAAATATAGCAGAATATCATTAGCAGTTTCAGGAGTGGGCTCCCTCTTGTGGCATCATGGGTCTTAAGCTGCACCAGTCCTTGGTTGACGTCTCCTTCCATTTCTGCTTCATCTTTCCATGGAGAATTCTTAACAAGGGTTTTGGGGATGGTATTGTGGGAAATTATTTTGTGTCACAAACAAGATGGTCAGTGAGTTTTCAACATGATAGACATTAATGTCTCTCTTGAATCAAACTCTCTCACTCATAAAAGCATAGACACAAGCGTTTAAAGCTAGCATGGCATATCTTTTGCAGAGGCAGTAAGGATTTCAGATAGCATTTGAGATGCCGTTCATTAGTGTACTGGCTGGTTTTGTGTGTCAACTTGACACAAGCTGGTGTTATCACAGAGAAAGGAGCTTCCATTGAGGAAATGCCTCCATGAGATCCAGCTGTAAGGTAATTTCTCTATTAGTGATCAAGGAGGGGAGGGCCCCTTGTGGGTGGTACCATTCCTGGGCTGGTAGTCTTGGGTTCTATATGAAAGCAAGTTGAACAAGCCAGGGGAAGCAAGCCAGTAAGTAACATCCCTCCATGGTCTCTGCATCAGCTCCTGCTTCCTTACCTGCTTGAGTTCCAGTCCTGATTTGGTGATGAACAGCAATGTGGAAGTTTAAGCTGAATAAACCCTTTCCTCCCCAACTTGCTTCTTTGTCATGATGTTTGTGCAGGAATAGAAACCATGACTAAGACAATGAGTAAAGAATAGAGGACACTTTCTTAATGGCACATTCACATATAAGTAAAATATTTATATGTGTTGTCTCTCATAAGCAGAATATTATTTTTTCCCTCTCTATGAAAAAACAATTGTGATATTCTACCCATGTGAACAGCTTTCTGGCAGGATTCTCAGCTGGCTTGGTCCTTTTTCACGTTATATCGCACAAGTCACCATCTGGTGAGCTTAATATTGACATCCCTATCTAACCATGTCTTGTAACATCTGTCTTCTCTCATATGTGCATCCTGCTGGTGGAAAACAGTTACCAATGCTGATAACCAATGATATTCCTCGGGCGCTTCCACAGTTGTCTTGGGTGCTGCTGTCAGTGCTCAGCTCACTGCTGTGCCCTCAGGGCAGTTTCCCAATGTCTTGTAATCAAGTTGCAATTTATAGAATGCACATTGGCATCTAGGCTAGGCCTTCAGGCTCTATTAGTAAATTAAAGTGGGGGGTTAAATAGGGGAGATAGATACGGATCCACTCACCTCTTGGATCAGATTTAACACTGTTTTACTTATGCTTAATACCCAGGAAACAAAACATAAAGTGTAGTGTGCTAGGCGACTCACCCTCCCTCAGTGTGGTCTTTCCTGCTGTTCTGGATGCGGCTTAATGCTTTTCCCATCGCACTCACAACCAAACATTAGACCCTTGGCAACCTCACGAAGGCAGAAGCGGGCGATCCGACAAGAGCTTTCACTACATCCAAGTTTTTCATAACCACTTTCTTTTTTTCTTTTAAAATACTTAATTTGCTCATGTGATTGCTACAGTGCCACTCAGTCTTTGCTGTTAAGAACACTTTTTCGACCTCCTAACTCATCACAATGTGCAGATTCTGGCTACATGTTCACAATTGTATCTTGTAAGTGGCTACAATGAGCTGCACTTTGCTTTTCACTAGAAAGAAGACTGAAACCTGCCATCAACCCCCTGTACATAACACCATCTTTGGATGCTTGAAATCTAGCACTTTTCCACCATTGGTTAAAGTTTTATTGTGTTGTGATTTGTTATATCTTCCTTCATGTTTGTTTGCATTGGTGATTGCAAATTTCTTGGGTTTTACTTTGAAGTAGATTTGGGAAGTTGCACCATGTCAGACATCTTGAAGTTGTCATACAGGGACTTCCCTTCCCTTCCCTTCCCTTCCCTTCCCTTCCCTTCCCTTCCCTTCCCTTCCCTTCCCTTCCCTTCCCTTCCCTTCCCTTCCCTTCCCTTCCCTCCCCTCCCTCCCCTCCCCTCCCCTCCCCTCCCCTCCCCTCCCCTCCCCTCCCTCCCCTTCCCTTCCCTTCCCTTCCCCCCTTCCCTCCCTCCCTTCCTTCCTATCTGTCTTTTTTCTTTCTCTCTTTTTCTCTTTCTGTCTTTTTGCTTGTTTAGACCCTTTATTTCTTCTCTTGTCAGTATCTCTTCTAATATCCTGACTTCATGGCCGTCTATCTATTTTGCTATTGAGCTGAATATGCGTCTCTGCTCATTCAGTGCATGCTTCATTCCAACTCTGATATTTTAAAAGATGCATTTTTATTATTCTTTAAATTACATGTGTATATGGAGGTAATGTGTATTTGTGTGCAGGTGCTCATAGCGTCTAGAAAAAAAGCATCAGTTCACAGGAGCTGGAGTTACAGGCAGTGGCCTCACCTTGGTGTTGGGGACCTGGTTGTCAGGTCCTCTGCAAAAGCAGCAAGTGCTCTTAACCGCTGAGCTGTCTCTGAAGTCCCTGAGATATGCTATTTTTAATTTTCTGAGTTCCATTTGTTCTACCTACCAATTCATTTTTATTGATTTCACTTCTGCACCCATTAGTGTTGAGCTTTTTAGTCTCGGTAATCTTTACATTTGCCACCTTAAGGAGGTTGTCATGGTTGGGCACCTTCATACATGGTTTTCTGTTTAAGATTTTAAATATTTTTAAATTATGTCTATGTGCATTTGGTAGTTCTAGAAGCTTTCACTTAGAGACTCTGGCCCATCACAGCAATCAAGATTTTTAGTACTTGTGGTGGTTTGAATGAGAATGGCCCCCATAGGATAGTAAGTTTGTATCCTGGTCCTCAGTCTGTCAGGAAGAATTAGGAGATGTGGTACCATTTGGAGGAGGTGTGTCACTGGTGGCAGGCTTGAGCCGAGCTATTCCCAGTGCTTTCTCTGCCTGGTGATTGGGTCTCAAGAGCTCTGAGCTACTGTCCACACTGTGCCTGCCTGCTCACCACCATGTTCCCCAACATGATGGTCATGGACTCACCCTCTGAAATTGTAAGCTGCAAATAAATTATTTCTTCTATTATTTGCTTTAGTCATTCATAGTGATAGAATAATAACTAAGACATTTCTTACCCTGAGACCACTAGAAACATGGTAAGACCAAGGGTTGATGAACTAACAAAATCAGCTCTTGCAGAAAAGATCAAGAGACTCTAAGCAATTTCAGGCATCTTCTCCCTATTTCCTGTAGGTACACTTGGCATCATCAGCTAGGCTGGCTAAGCTGCTAGTGCTTGTCTACCTTCTGATTTCTAGAAGGCAAGTATTATATAAGTTAATAGACAGCCAACAACTATAAGTCTAATATGTTTGGATTGACTAATTTTTACAAATTGATCTCAGGAACTAATATTTACATTTAAATCTAAATAAATTGGTGGTTTAAAAATCTTTTAAAATTTAGTTAGCTTGAAAATCTGTGAATGCTTTTAGATGCGAAAGGAGACATTTTAAAAACAATGGGATTGTATCTTAATATTTGAACAATTTAATGATAATATAACATGTTAGGATCCCAAAAGCAATTAAGGTATTTTATGATGTCACAATCATCAGGAACAGAGTTCCCCACACAAGAACAGGTTTTGTAAAAAAAAATCTCACCAGCCCTATAAACCTTTTGTTTCTTTTTCTAAAAATATTTATTACTTATATAAATTGTGTGTGTGTGTGTGTGTGTGTGTGTGTGTGTGTGTGTGTGTGTGTAAGTATTCACACATCAGTGCAATGTCTCTTGAGGCCAGTAGAGGGC
The DNA here is from genome assembly GCA_021653895.1 of Mastomys natalensis. NCBI lineage: Eukaryota > Metazoa > Chordata > Mammalia > Rodentia > Muridae > Mastomys > Mastomys natalensis. The sequence goes on from JAJTUV010000106.1 coordinate 2,998,367, forward strand.
ATTGGTTCTCTTATGTCTGGAGTTAGAGGTGGATGTGAGCCTCTGGATGTTAAACAGTAAACTATGTGAGAGCAGTACATGCTCTTAGTCACTGAACCACCTGCAGTCCCTTAAACATTGTTTTTAAGAAGAAAAGTTCTTGATAACTTATGTTTTAGCATCTTTGTAGTGTGTTTTTGTTTTGATCTTCCAATTACTTACCTGTGAAAAGGAAGGAATATTTGGCCATATAAATAGGTTTTAATTATTACACATTTTGGAGACTTCTAACAAAACTACTGCAAAAGCTTTTTTTTTGTTGTTGTTGTTTTTTTTAAACTCTTTCACAACACCAACAAGTCTTAAACTGTTTACTCAAAGGAGAGATTTGAAAGTATTATAACCTATGCCTCTGATTTCCATCTCACATGCTGTGGATGGAAATGCAACCTGTTACCCAGGATTGTGGAACATAGAAAGCACGAAATGGAATGTTATTCTTACATGCCTCGAGAAATAACGGGATGGGATCATTTTCCCCTTGAGCTAGTTTTAGTCCTTTTGTTTGGCTCTCTGGAGTAACCTAACATCAAAAGCAGAGTGTGAAGGAGAGAGGGAGGAAAGGGAGATGCATTTAAGTGCCTCCAAGTGTTGGAGGGAAAAAAATCTTCCGAGTAAATGAAGACCCAAAGAGCCTTGCCAACCATGTCAGTGGCTTAATGGATACAAGTAAAAGGATTTAAACTTTAAGGTAGATATGACAGTAGGTACAATGAGTGTCATCAGATGGACACAGACTGTCTGCCTATTGTACATTGCTGACAGACTAAACCTATATTAGCTCCTGTCACGTTTGATTCTGCAGGTAACATTAAGAGAGAGAAAGAAGCCAGGGACATAACTGCCTCTTTCCTTATTCTTCCCCTTTCCTTCTTCCTTGACTTCACCCTGAGTTTGGGAGGTTGGCATGTCATCCTCATTGACATTTATTTTTGTTACATGAAAATTTTTAAGTAATGATTATGTCTCAGTTTGGGTTTTATAGATGTGAAGAGGCATCATACCAAGGCAACCTCTATGAAGGAAAACATTTAATTCAAGTTGGCTTACAGTTTTAGAAGTTTAGTTCAATATCACCATGACGAGAAGCATGGCAGCATGCAGGCAGACTTGGTGCTGGAGCAGCCAAGGATTCTATATCTTGAAGAAGGCAGCAGAAAAATACTGTCCCATAGTGGCCTGAGCTTCAGTGTAGAGACCACAAAGCCCACAGTGACACACTTCCTACAAAAAGGCCACGACCCACTTCAACGGCTGCACCTCCTAATAGTGCCACACACTATGGGTCAAGCATTCAAACACATGACTCTATGGGGACCAAACCTATTCAAGTCACCACAGATTGCATGTGCAATTATTGTGTATTCATAAATAACATATAGGATTATTGCATGCATTTCAATATGTATATGTAAGAGATCATATTTGAATATATCCTTTTTGCCACTAATATGCTTACAAAGATGTCTTAGTTAGGTTTGTATTGCTGATGTAAACACATTACCAAAAGCAACTTGGGAAAGAAAAGGCTTATTTCTTTATAGTTCCAGGTAATTGTCATCACTGAAAGTCTTTCACTAAAACTAGGTTCATCAATTCTGCTAAGCTAGCTGGCCCAGACCTCCAGGGATATGCCTCTTTACCCTCTCTCCCTCCATTGCTAGGTTTATAGACATGTGCACCACACATGGCTTTTAAATGGGTGCTGGGAACCTGAACCTGGTCTTCATGTTTGCGCAGGAGGCATTTAACTGACTGAGCCATTTCCCCAGCCTCTATAATTTAGGTTTTAATTCAATACTGCATTTTGGTTTTTACTTTGTTGCTCAAAAATTTCCAAAGTCCATCATCAGTGCCCCTTTCCATTTGCTAGTGTATTCCTTTGATAAATTTCATTATTCTGATATTTTCTAAAGAAGAAGGAGCTATCTTCTTCTAGATCAGTGTTCTCAACCTTCCTAATACTTTGACCCTTTTAAATAGTTCCTCATGTTGTGGTAACCCCAACCATATTATTTTGTTGGTATTTCATAACTGTAATTTTGCTACTATTATGTAATGCAATGTAAATATTTTTGGAGGTAGAGATTGGCCAAAAGAGTCTTGACCTACCTGTGGGGAACAACTTTTCTAGACAGTAAGGAAAATGGTGAAAATACAAGTTACAAGTTGTATTAACAGTAAGTTCGAAGGAAGATTAAGGGTTAATACATGACCAAGTCTGAAGCACCGAGGGGATGGATGGGGGATGACATGACATGAGATAGCCAAGTTAAAGAGAGATGAGGGGCAGGGCTCTTGGCTGCTGCCCCACAAAGGCCTGGAGGTACCCATGGAAGTCTGTATTGTTATTCCTCATACTTGGCTTCCAATGTAACTAATCATGACAACTTTCAAGTGAAGGCGGCTTCTGCAAAAGCCTCCAGCTATTCCAGGAATGTGTCTGCAGACCATCCTGTAGACAAGGAATAGGTAAGAACACCTTTGAATGCTTCTTTGTAGTCTAGAGGAAAAAGAGCTTAGGTGATTAACTGTACAGGGGTACTTCAGGGTCAGAGGCAGGGATGTGGTGACTAAAGGTTAGCAGACAGTTTAGGTCAATGAGTAACAAAGCCAGAGCCAGAGATGGACAAAAGGGAACTGAACACATTGACTGGATGGACAACATGAAAATGGAACATTTAATGCAGGAGATGATGCATTAAGTGGGGGGGGGGGTTCTAATGGGCTAGCTAATGACATTATGATAGTCTTTGGCCATAGACTAATAAAATGTCCCTGGATAAGTGGGCCTTGGCAACTCCCTTGGTCCCCCTCTCACTGGTGCTGAGAACTTTATTTTCCTACTTTATTAAACTTTAATGTCCTTGGTCTTCCCTCTTTTACCTACTCACGTTTCTGCAAAGCTCTTAATAAGGTTTTGCCTTCAGCTCATCTATGCTTACAAATGGCCTTAGTGGCCTTGTAAAAGAGGCCCTGTGCTATGACAAGAAATCAGTCACCTATGAACTCAGACACGCACCTCATCCTATGCCAAGCCTGAGGTCCCTTCAACTTGAACTCCTCAGTCTCAGGACCTGAGAGACAAGCTTGTGTGTAAGCATCTAGCACCGTGTTTGTGTAGTATCTCAGATGGACTAAAAAGCTTCCCTGGGTCCAAAGCTACTGGAATGACCCCTGTGCTTTGGCGAGGAGGTAGAAGAGAGGATGAGAAACAGACACTCCAGATTTAGAATATTGAGCAAGAAGCCACTGAGCTGTTTGTCATCAAATACAAAATAGATGTAGCTCTAAGGCCAGAGAAACCTCCCAGATATCTGCTTTCTGTATTTCTCACATTCTTTACGCCTTTGTTTCATTAAAATATGAGCTTAATGTCCTGCTGGCAATAGGCCTGTGGCTGAATTTAGCTACATGCTGCAACTCCTAACCTAGTTATTCCACACATCATTTATGTTCTAGTAATTTTCAAGGAAGCACTATTCTGACCAACAGTATGTTTAAAAAAATGCTCCCTTCAGAGAGCCAGCTGGGTCTTTGTATTAATTTTCATTGTAAACATCATTTGCTTACCTGATATTGCAGGTAATATTACAACACCAATATTGTAAACTAATACAAATGGACCCAATATTTCAGGGTCATTTCCATTTCTCTCAGCTGGAATTGAAAGGGAATTTCTGGTTTCACCAATGGTCTGGGAACCCTCACAATGCAGAAGAGTCCTTCAGCCACTCTGTGCTCTCTGGACTCACTCTACCCAGTGTCCTGGTTATGATCCATCTCTTTTGGTTATTGCTGGGATGTATAATGTGAATCTCAACAGGGAATAGGAAGCCATTCCCCGGTAGGCAAATAATATCTTGGCATGCTTACTGGACAGCTGACATTAAGGCTTATCAATCTAATTCCAATCATGTTTATGAGCTGCAAAGAACACAAACTGTCACCTATCCCTACCTTACCTCTTTAACCTCTACCTGACACCCTTCCCTAGTTTTCTTGCCAAGACATGGCTTACTCAAAGTCTCATGCTACTTTGAGGAAAACATCAAGAACTAGAAAGCAGCTCATTTGAAAACTATGGTTCATCTGTTGTTAATCTCTGTCCTTGATTGGTCATTTCTAGATTACATGATGTCATATACAGAGAGTGAAATCACAGGATCTGGCATATGATATGTGTTCTAAAAATCCTTTCTACTGCTGCTCTGTTACTGCTGTGGGGTATGACATCAGCTTGGCTTATGCTGGCACAGGCGAATGAGAGGCTTTATTGTTCCCATTTAAGATGAATTTGCACTACACTCCCTCATAGAGGGATATACGTGTCTTCATATATGTCTCTTCATAATGTCTCTTCAGAGGTAATGAGAAGCGGTGCTCACTGGGAAGTCTGGGTTGATGTGTAGAATTATGAGCGCTGGAATTATGTCTTACTGTAAATATTTGGCTGTTCACCAAAATACATTTCTTTCAACTTGCAAATACAATCGAGGAAAGGTCAAAGAGCCACTGAGAGTACTTGCAGCTGTGGACAGATTTCACCCAAACATATACTCTTCTGCTGCTGTCAGTGCTGGAAGCACTGTCATTCTTTCAGACTATGTGTGTTTGTTTCTTACATTAAGCGAGTAAATGTTCTGTATAGGAATGGCTTGCAGCTTTCCGTGCCTTCTCATGGGCAGATGGAACTGAGGACTGGTGCTGTGGTAAAGTTTGACTTCGACAACCTTCAGTAACAGTTATCCAAGTCTAGAGCTAGAATGGCTTGGCACATGGGATTCCTCTCAGTGCAAAGCAGAAGCCCCAGGAATTCCCTCAGCTGCACCCACTTTTTTGATCTAGTCTGCAGAGACCTCCACTACCTTTGAAATGGTAGAATAAGTGGCAAGAAAGTAAGTGGCAAGGACAACCCCTTGTTATCAGTGGGCACAAGGTCTCCTCTTAAGAGTATCAGAACCATCTAGGGTTCAGAATCAGTGGTGGCTGGGGCATGTGTGGGGGGACAGTCAAAGCCTCCTCTATCTAAAATTCTGTTGTACAAACAAAAGGCCAGATATTGAATTGCTGATGAGCATTACAGAATTGATTTGTATTTAAAATGAAAATCAAGGATTCTGTGTTAGAAACCCAGTGACTACTGAGACATACACAGAAAGCAGCAACGTGTACTTCCAACCATCTATGAAGTTTTCTCCATGGTAGGCAAATAGCCCAGTGGAACCAGAGTGGAAACACTTTTAAGGAATCTTACCAGAAAAATCCCCTTAAGTTTCCATGGCATCCCACGATCTGAGCACAGTTCTGCCTTTCACACTTGAGTTTCTGGTACTTTGGCCTCCCAGTCCACCCCTCCCTGTTACACTATATTGCATCATCCAGAAAACACAGCCAAGACTTGGCCATCCTGTTTCATTAGTCTCTTACTTCAACTTTAGACATGTTTCCATGTGTGTGAGAGAGAAAATGCTAATCTGACAGATTTCACACTACAGCTGTTTTTTTAAACTTGGAAAAACTTTACACGGAGTCCCCTGGGCTCTGCATTATTCCTTTGAAGTTTTGAAAGGTACATGCATGTCTTCATTTGTTGTAACTGGGGTTTATTTTGCTATATTCATGGAACACACTGCTTCATAATAGCATTCTGTCCAAGGGACAATTTTGTACTTGGCATAAATGTCTTATATTCAGGATGGTGATTACTATGAACATATTGAGTCCATTTGAAAATGTCTTCTGGGTAAAAACTCTAGGTATTATTTCTCTGATGTCACATCTAGGACTCACAAGAAGTTTTGCATATGGTATTTTAAATCTATGGCTGCTATCCCTTGCCTGGATGGATGTCACCATGGGGAAGACATGAGAAAGGACTGAGAAGCAAGATACTGGGGACCACGTGATCTTCCTTGCTCTTGGGCTATTTCTTGTGATAGTAACTCTTGTATCTTGTAGGAAGCACCAGATCAAGAGTGGGATTCAAGGCATTTCTGTTACAGATAACATTTTTCTTAACTGGATATAACGTCAATAGGAGTTTAAGTAACTTGTTTCCAAGTCCTGTGAGCTGATAAACAGTAACATGCAAACCAGAAGAGAAGATCACCTGCAAGCATGTGGTGTGCTTCTCTATTTGAATCTGTGAGTGTCTCATAACAACCCATGGGGCATCTGCATTATTGCTAGAACACATGTAAGCTTGAGGTTCAGTGACGGAAGGTCGCAAGTAGTGAGTCAATCTGCTGGCTTCAAGTCAGGACCCCACACTAAGTATTGCCAGCAACCCATACCAACACATTTGAAATATACACAAAGGCAAATTCCTTGAAAGACAGAACTACTAAAACTCAAGTCTTACAGCATAACAGGAATTGATTTTTTTTTTTTTGCTTAAAAAAATAAAGCAACAAAGAAAACTTCAAATCCAAATACAATGCTAATCATCAAAGAAGAGAAAATAATTCTCAAGTCACTTCAAGTGGTTAGCACAATTCACTTTGTGACTTACCATTATCTGATACCCAAACAGAAAGAGACAAGCCAATAATACAAAATGGTAGAACAATGCCTTATATGAGTACCATAAAAAATTTCATATCTGTGCCTTAAATTCACAACCATCCTGCCTCAGTATCCTGCATTCTTGGTTTCTAAGAATGCCATACCATGTCTATCTTAAAGCATTTAAAAAGGAAAAAAAAAACTATGTATTCACCAATACTACACTTAGAGAATATCACTGTTTTTATCCCAATGTTGCTTAGTTATTTTTATCTGTCCATAGTATTTAGAAACTATCAGACATGGACCAAAAGTGTAAGGGGTGTCAGTAGGTATTTAAAAATTGACAATGACCTTTCTTAGAAAATAATTTCCTCATATATTGCCTTATCCCATTATGGCTACCTCTGGGGTAAAGAGTTCAGGAAATCTATGCTTTGAATTCTGTTGACATATAAAGAGCCAAAATACAAGGGTTTGGAGTGGGACACTGAGAGAAAAAAAGGCAGAACCAAGAAGGTTGCCCAGTGTGCAACCTCCAGAATCCAGGACCTTTTCAAAGCCCCAGAGAATCCGGCTCCATGGTCAAGCTGAGTTGCAATGGCCCACTGCAGCAAATGCCAGGAAACAAGTTTCAGAGACAAACTGTGCAGAAGGCAGAGATTTTTCCTCAAAAAAGAAAGATGTAAGATTCCAGAAGGAAATATCCAAGCCAGGCTTCTGGGAAAGAGAAAGAGTCAGTGCTGTAAGCATGGAGAGGCATCTTTTCAGGGATGATGCAGTCAAACTTTATGGAATCAGGACCTCAAAACTGCAATGGTTTGTGCGGCTCACACTGTGAGTTTGACTTTAGCAGCAAACATTAAAGCTATTTTTTTTAAACTTAGTATCCTCACATCACCATGCCTTTGAAATGTATTTTCCTATTAATGCACTACCCCCACTCAGTCAAGGCTACATTTTCATGCCTAGTTTATAAAAAAGAAAAGGGCTCAGAATATGTGCTCAGGTTCTGACAGGTGCTTTGCCCAGGAAATAGGCCAGGATTCTAGATCCCTAGGCTGTGATCCATTAGCACTGTATTCTTACTGTCATGTTCCTGAGACTGTGGGTTCATTTGATTCTTGATGGCAGAGATGAGAACTGATGGAAGAAGAAGGTCATGACCTGTGGTCAAGTGTCTGTTGCTGGTTGCTGTAATAACTGGGTTGAATAAGTTATGTAGTCTGACCAACTGAAAGATGTTCTAGTTGTCACTGCAGAGCATGAGATAGCTTCTCCACAAAATCCTAAAGAGAAACCCTTTCTGAGAGATGCTCCCACAGGCAAAAGCTGAATAGTGTCTTGTCCAGAGCACTTAATTCAAGCCTAAGGCCTGGACGATGTGAAGGGAGCACAGAGGCCCCTGGACAGCCCAGACAAGGTCCAGCAACCTGGTTAGAAGCTGCATTTGCAGGTGTCATCACTTGTAGGATACCACACTGCCCTAGGATTAGAGCCTGCGACATGCCATGTGTTCACAAGTTGTGACATATTGTCCAGACAGACTCCGGTGTCCTCGTGCTTAGATCTCATTGGTGTGTAAGTTTATACGTTTCCATTTCTCTTTGGAGAACCTAATTCATTTTCTTTTGGCTCCAACTGTTTATCTTTGAGATGAACACACACAAACATTGCCTGGAACCTATAGACCAAGTCATGTAACCATTAAGATCCTTCCTAAAATGATACCAGTGTTTACTTACAATTGAGCCCCTTGCCAAATTGCCAGGGGAACAATGCTATAGATTAGCTCCTGGACATGCTGAGTCTTGTCACAAAGGGACAAAGAACTATTAACTGCTCTGGGTTTAAGTGGACATTTTCCTAATATTGTATATTTAAATGAAATACTTCACATTGTTCCCCCCTCACTGGGCTCTTTCCACATATTTTTTTTTTTAATCAAAAATAAAAAATGAGGTGTAACAAGCATTTATTTGCTGATTCAGTTTATGGCCCCTGAATGCAAGCCAGACATACTCAGTGATGCCAGCTGAAGCTGAAAAACCCATGATCTTCTAAGCAAAGCAAACGCCCAGGCTCCTAGTAGAGGAGGCCATAGAATTTTTTCACTTCTGAGTGCATTGCTGCCTTCCTTCCAGCAAGAGAGAAAGATGCGTACCACAGGGTTTTTATTTCTCCTTTCAAATAAAGCTATTTTACAATCACCTCACAAGAGGATAAATAGGACAAATGACACTGAACTTTTCAATGTTTGTCCTTTAATTTCTTCTTGTTGGTCACAGAGTAAGCTTGCCATGTTGGCGTTCCAGAACTTGTCTCTATGTTTACATGGCTTTAGTGCTGAAATAAACAAGGCCTTTCCGTTCATTAAACACGATTCATTTCTAATAATATCTTATGGAGCTAGCAGAAAGGGAACAGCATAAGTCATCGGGGTTCATTTGATAGACTGTGCTATTTTCCTGAGGATGGCTGGGAATCTTTGCCGCCACTTTTTCATTTTCCAATTGTAGCTGTGTGTGGGGGGGCAGGGGAGTAACAAAAATGAAAACAAAATCTGAGCAAAGGAGCCCAACCTTTCTAGAGAGTTTGTGAACAAGCTAGAGAAAGTTTAGAGGTTGTAATAAAAGCTAGACAAAAAAGGGAAGGAAAAGGAGGGTAGCCCCATGCTTTGCATGAGTAGAAATAGGATCTAAAGAGGATGGAGAAATGAAGACATGGGTTCTGATCATCCAGCTGGAAAGATGGAGGAATAGACATACATACAGACAGACAGACAATAGATATCATCTTGCATGGGCATTGTCACCATTCTTTATAATCACTGGGACTCACACCCTTGCACTCAACTTCCAGATAACCTGGTTCTTCAATCAGAAAGCGGTTTTTAAAATCTTCTTTTAAGCTTTCAAATGGGCACTCTGGTAGTAATCATCTTTATTTTTAGAAAAAAAAATGTAATCAAAATTTTTGTCATTGGTATGACACACAACTTTGTCATTTATTATTTGAAAGGTGAAATAAATAGTAAAGAAAGAACTGTTTTGAAAATGGAATTCTGTGTATCATTGTTTGATTTCTTCTACTTAATATTATTTTAGGGTAAATCATGTATTGACATGATCCTTAGGGAAAGGCTAATGTCTGAAAGGCATTAAATTTCAATATCCAAAGAATACAATGTAATGTGTCATGATTATCAAGGTAGGAACAAACATTCCTTCACAGGAGTTGACTGTTGCCTTGGTTTGTCTTCTTCATATGCTGATAAACAACCTAACTTGCTGCTAGTTGCTAGAAGAGTTGAGAGTAACCAACTTAAGTACAAAGTATCTTCTGTAATAAAGTATAATTTATAAAGTATCATTTTAATTCCATGACAGCTTAAAAAAACCCAATTATGGTACCTTGTGACAGTACTGTTATATTAGCCACAGGATAGCAAAACATGGATCAACTATAGTTTATGACCTCTTCTGCTTCATGTGTGGTTTAATATGGTTTATACTTTGTAAATTTATAGACAAAATAAAAGAAAAGTAATATTTTACAAAATACTAAAATAATACAAAATTGAAATTTCAGTGTCCTGACACAAAGTTTTGCTAGAACATGATCCTGTTGGTTCTTTATATCTAGGTTTGGCTGTTTTACCAGGGACAACTTCTTCACATAACTCTGACAGAATTTATGGCCCATAAAACATGAATTGTCCCCTGATGGTTATACATAATCGTTACTTCCCACCGTCAGCCTCTAGGGGGCAGAAAAGAACCTAAACTTGGAAGAAGGAAAGCTACTACCCGGCAGAGGATGTTTACATTTCCAATTAAGTCATTGCCCAAAAAGCCAGCACTTTCAACAGGACAGAGTGTTTTTATATATGTTCAATAAACCAAAAAATTAAATGCCTAAAAGAAACTGAAGGATTCATTTAGCTCAGTGCTAATGTCTGCACTAAAGTTGAGCATTTATTCACTACCACCCAAAACAAATATTATGCAATATGCACCATTAAAGAAACTCCTGAGTTTTAATATGTCTATATCGCATGCTTCTCTTATTAAACTGAATCACAGTTCTTAAGTTTACAGGTTAATGCTATCCGCTGAGCCATTTGGATTTGTCATTATTGGAGTGCCAGCATGCATGCTTGTGTGTGTGCCTGTGTGTACGTATGCATGTGTGTACGTGTGCGAGTGCATGTGCGTGTGTATGTGTATGTGCACACCTGTGTGTTACCAACTGTTTTAACGGAATGTAAATGGTATCGGCATTAGTATATATTAGTGCTGTAGGTTCACAGACTCAAACCAGCATTTTCTTTATACATGAACCCACACATTCTGCTTCATAATTACCACCATGCTGCAAACCCACAGAGTAGCAAATCTCTGATGCTGAGATGCTCATATCATCTGTGGGCTTTTCAAGTACAGGCTCCACATCTCAATGAGACAATACTGAGCCACATCCCAAGGGCAGAGCAGAGACAGGAATTTTGGTTCTTCCCACTCATGCCCTCAAGTAATTTTTGTGTGTCCTTTTCTTTTCTGTAACTTAATTGTGAACTTTCTGATAGACAAAGAAAGTACAAACCAGATGATTGATAACTCCATACTGACCATGCAAATAATATGATCTTCTCCCTGTATCCTTTTATTTTCTTCATAATCTATCATACTTGTTGCTAAATTATCACAACAGAGTGTCTGTGATGTTTAAATTTCATCACAACACTGCATCCTTAAATGTAGCTCCTAGAATTCTGGCATCCCCCTGTGTGCTCACAAATAAAAAATTAGCAGCAAATCTGAGAAATCACTCACAATTACATAATGTCCAGTAATCCCAGTATCCCTTATTTAGCTCCAGTGTCTTTGGGGGACTTGCTGTCGGCTCAGCATAGAGATGTCCTGCACTGGTGTGCAGTTCTCTAAATCAGCACGGTTCTTGCCAGTGTGGAAATATGCTCATATTTTTAGCAAACATTAAGCTGATTTTTGAAGAGAGAATGTATGGAACCACATTCTGTGTTTTTCTGCCTGTTTTCATTTGGGAAAATTAGAATTATTCCTGAGCTTTACAGAGCTTGTAGTTTGGAGGTCAGGTCTAATCACTGGACACCATGACTCTGTGTACCTCCAACACTTCGTGGCACCGAGGTGTAAAACAGCAAGGTCTCCTGATGCTGGGAATCTCAACACTGGTCTCTTGATAAAGGTGCTCTGTAAATTTTATTTCCCTTTGCAATTGGAAACATCAGTGAGGTGATGTCATGGGTGTCTTCATCTCCACAACACTTAAGGAATGATTTCAGACTGTGGCTAGAATCACGTGCTTCATTTGATAAATAATGACTTTCTAACTCCTGTATTCCTTTTCTTTTCATGGGTTGCCACTGCCCTGTCAGGAGGAATTTCCCTTTTGAACTGAGAATGGCCTAGAATTCCCCCCCCCCCACCCAAGTCAAAGTCATTTCTAAGTTCTTTAATTCCCATTTTCATAGAAATAAGTTGGTGTAACAGTCATGTTCAATTCAGGCAAGTAGTTCTATATTCCATTTGCTTTAAAATCCTGGATTCTAGTATTTTTATTCTACATGTGTTCTATAGTCAAGTTGTTACTGTTTTTATACTCAGTTGATCATTAAATGCTTGGCTTGTGAGAGCTCTGTCTAGCTAAGATGCTGGGAAATGATTTTGTGTCCTCTTTTCGGACTCCATGTCTCTCCTATCGGCTCCAGACAGCAGCCCCTCCTGTCTCCAACGCTAGCGGCACCTTTATCGCAGAACACACTCCCTTTTCTTCGAGACTGTGCTGTCAATAAAACCACACTGCTAGACTGCTTCCTTGCTGTGCCAAACCTCTGCTTAATGGACCAACTGGCAAACTAACAAGGTCCTACAAAGGCTGCGAGGTTAGCAAAGGGAAGAGAGCTTCTTCTGACACGTTGGTGGTTTCTCCTACCTTGCATAGTAGTCATTGGGTGGGACTGCTTCTTGGAAGAACTGAAACTGGTACAGATAAAGTCCAATCAGGTGCCCGGCAGTGAAGATTGCCAGCAGGACACAGAGGCAGCCGAACAGCAATGGGTCAAAAGTTCGGCACCAGGACCACCAGGTGCACAGGCCCAGAAATACAAAGAAGTACACGGCTGAGGTCAAAGATGGCAGCATCATGCCTAAGGAGAAAAATGGAACCATGACAAGGGGACAGGACGATGCTTGCCACTCAGTGAATTTCCTTTATGTGCTTTAACTGTTGACCAAGATTTAAATGTTATTAAATCTTGCATAGATGGGATTTTATTTTAACAAAATCCATCAATATCATCAAAATCATAAATGCTTTACTGATGGTAGGGGAAAATCACACATGAAATGAATACTGTTATGAGCACGCTTTAAGACATATTAAAGAAATCCTACCCTCAGCATTTGAGCTCAGGGAGAAAAAAATATCTCCTTTTCTCACCGGTAGAATTGAATGCACACTTCACTGTTTTCCCTTCCTAACTTGTTCCCCTGACCCCAGAGCTACAGGAATATAGGTGCACTCATTTCAACTTTTCTTTATATCAACTTGTTTTTTTTCCAAATTTTTATATTAATTATTTTTTAATTGACAATTTAACACTTGTGCATAATACATACTGATCATTCTCGTGGCCAACTCTCTACTGCTCTTCTCTTCCCTATAAATTTCTTTGTCACAGTCATATATATTACTTTTTAAGAATTTATTTTTAGGTTTTGCGTGTGCATGTGTGTGTGTGTGTGTGTGTGTGCACTTGCACATGTGCACATGTGCACATGTGCATCATCCTCACTCATATTTCTGTAGGTGTCTACAGAGGTCAAAAGAGGTCATTGAATAACAGGCTTTGGGAATTCTAGGAGGTTATGAGCCACCCCCCACCTGATGTGGGTACTAGGATTCTATCTCAGATCCTCTCAAATGTAAGAGCTTTTAACCACTGAGGCCATCCCTCCAGCCACTTAACTTTGTTTTATAATCCACTAAGATTAACAAGGGCTGTCTGGATGACCATGGTGTTGGACTTTTTTCCAGCTAAGATTTATAAAAATGTTACATATTGTGGACACTGTAGTCACATTGCAAGTTTGTTCTACCTGCTGATGTAATTCATTTATACATGGCTTAAAGCAACTTGGTCACAGAGTTTGAACAGAGTTCTCATACTGGGTTTTATTTGCTGAAAAATTCTACTTTCCAAATTTTCTTTTTTTTCCCTACTAAAAAGAAGTTATTTCACCTTTGTGACTTTGGTCTGAGTGAGTTCACTTTAAGAATCTCTCAGTATGGTAGACAGTGGGAAGGGAGGAGGGGAACAGCATTAGATGACATTATTATGGAATAAGAAGAATGTGGCCAACATTTAAAGGAAATTACTGTCTGTGGAGGGAGATTGCAATCTAACTTGGGAAGGAAAACTGTATATCTTGGAGAGTTAAATTAAGATTTTAAATACGCTATGATGTAAAAGATAGTCTTGGCCTTCTAGATACTCAAATAACTAATTGCCCACAGAGCAGAGTTCAAAGGTTCTGGGGAAAAGAAACAGCTCTTATTCTAATCTAAACATATAAAATGAGCTCACTTAGATATGGGAAAGATGATTTGACAGAGATGAACGGTCTTTTTGAAAGTCTCAAGACCAGAGCTTGACTGATGCAGTGAGGCTCGGGAGGTTTCTCATGGGGCTGGCTTCACAGGGGTCAGTGTTATACTGTGACCATAGAATCCATTGTTTCCTCTTTCCCCCTTTGAATCCCATCTTTCACTGGGATTCACATACGAGGCCTGTGACTCGGGCCTGTGACTTCCACCCGGGTGAAGCCAGGTGGGACTCACTCACCTGAGGAGCCCAGCAGGATGGTCACCACGACCTTGCCCGCTGTGGTTATCATATTGCCAATGAACTCCTTAAGCTTAGAGGCGACAGAGGCAAGCCTGCGAAGTATTTTTAATTTTGTGCTTTCTTCCAGCTCGCCTTCCATGCCTTCTTCTCCATCTAAGTCCTCTTCATAAATCAGCGCCTCCTCTGAATCCATCTTTTCTCCTCCAGCCTAAAGAAATGAAAACAGAGAATGCAGTAGTGCACACTTCTGTAAAGCATGGCCCCGAGCTGCGGGTCAGTCACAGGGGACACTTTCACATCAGTAAAATCATCAGCCCCAGGTCTTTTGGTAGCAAGTCCAGGCCACTGTGGCTCACATAGCTCATAGCCTCTACCTCAGGGTACCAGAGGTATGCTGTGCTCCCTACCTGTACCTCATCTTTTGCAGGTAGAAGAAAACTGTCACAGCCATTAACAATCTTGGCTATGGTCTGTCTGGATTGTTTTTGTTGTTGTTGTTATTTTTGTTTGTTTAGTTGTCTTTTGGTTTGTTCATTTGTATGTTTTCTTATTGTTTTGTTTTTAACTTTGTCTGCTCTGCTGCTGGCTAGGGTCTGGGGAGACTCTCAGCCCAGCCTACTCTACATGTAGGAAGACTCATGGAAAGCTGGCTTTTCTTTTCTTCACACCACAGGTTCTTTCTCAAGATCCACTGCTCGGTTACTCACAGCACGCATCCCTGGGTGCTGGTTCTTACTTGGCTGAGTTCACTGAGGAAAATGGGCCCAGAAGGGCTGGCACCTATTTAAGGACATTCTGAGTAATTAGAAGATTCCAAGACACTGCTAGAAAGGTAGGAGAAGACCACAAGCGATTTGAATTAGCCACTCAGTAAAAACAGGCTAGAGGATACCCCTGCCTAACCTGATCCAACAGCATACATATATATCCATGAATATACATGTATATATCCACATACAGACACACACACCTCCCAAACAACCCATGCATATGCCTATGCATACACACATATGCACTCGTACATACAGGTCAATATCCATGCACAGAACATACACATATGTACTTATACACATATGCACATACCGTATATACTGATAGATACATGTGCACACACAAGTATATCGATGCATACAAACATGTGCACCCCTCTCCCCAACAGGATTTAATACTGGGCAAACTAAATCCCATATATGTGAATGGAGCTCTTTTCAGTTCCTCTATACCTATGGGTTCTGCAGCTGCAGATTCAACAACCAGATTAAGAACAACAACGTGAGAAAATTGAATCTGTGTTGAACTTATCGTTTTTCCTCTTGTAGTTATCCTTTGAATAACAATCTGTGACACACTGGCATTTGGTTGAGAAGATGTCCATAGGTCCTGGGCACACACTATGCAGCTTTTATAAAAGGGACTTGAACAAGTGTCAATCTGGGTAGCTTCAGGGCTCCTGGCTTTCATGGAAGCCAGTCTATGAGTGTATTTATATCTTTCCTGGGGCAGACGTAGGAGCTTGCACTTATGCATTAACATGCTTTATCCACACAGGACCTAGTATGTCTGAGAGTTCTTGTGAGAGACTCTGTAACACATGCAAGCTATCAGCATCCAATCAGCAAGCTAAGCATCCCATAATAAGGGTTCTTCAGAGAGGTCAAGTGGGATGCTGCAGTGACTGATGGGGTGGTTACGGTAGAGTCTGCGGTCAGGGAGACCCTCTCCGAAGAGGTGTCATTTAGACTAAGATCTAAATGTCAGAGTCACCAGCTCTGTGAATATCCCAGGAAAGAGCATCCTGGCAGGGGGAGGAGAGAGGGACAGGAAGTGAGTGTCCTGGGCCTTGGCCTCTTTCCTTCCCTCCTCCTTCTCAGCTGAGGACCCTGCATTCTAGTTTGTAGAGAGTGTGGAATTGGGATGCTCAGACAACCTCTGCAGTCCACCCGTGATGTGCTCATTCTTTTCTCCTGTGCTCCAGTCACCGCCGCAACCCATCTGCGCAGCCCTGTCATTCTCTTTTGGATGGTGCATCACAACGTGTTTCATGTCTGTCAGGTCACCATCAAGAAACTGAATCACCCTGCCCCCTAACATTAGAAAGATGTGTGCCTCCTACCTGTATTTGCCTCCCAAAGTGAAAGTCTTGGTAAGAGTCAGCCAGACTCCATTTTACCTCCATTCATAATTCCTCTTTAATCTGCCCTGACTGCACTTTCTCCTCTAACCAGTCTCTCTAACCAAGTTGCTCACCACAGTCTGTTTTACAGAGTAATTCCAGAGGCTTTCTTGGAATAAATGAATGGACGTTGGAAGGTATAATGGGTAGAGTTGACTTTGAGTTTGTCTTGTTGCATGTGTGGATGCTTATGGCCCAGAAAACAGAACTCACTGGTAAATATGAGGAGAGAGGGGAGGGGCAGAGGGGACTGAGTGGCAGCCAGTGTGTTTATCTTTAATGAGGAGCAGAGACAGCTAAGGAGAAAGCAAGTATCACTTTGGACACCCTCCCTCATTTCAAGTTCAGCTCCAAGGTCCCGAGCAGGCAACTAGCACAGGGTGGAAGGGGAAGTGGAAACTGGGAAGGTCAGACTAGGGTCAGTGGCACCCAGCTGAAGGGTTGCCTAGGGACAATTCAGACACTCATATCTGTATGGTTTGCCTAGGAGCATGCTACACAGGGAACAGTTGGAGAAGTGGACTCCACAGTAGAATTTCTTTGTCTCTTTTCCTTGGAGAACACAATCTCTAGGTATGGGAAGTCTTCCCTATGAGAGCAGATGTAGCTCTCATTCTAGCCTTTCTTCTTTTATTTCCATTAATTAATTTATTAATTCACTTTACATCCTGATTGCAGCTCCTCCTCTCCTCCTAGTCCCACCCTCACACTCCCTTCCCTCATTCCCTCCATCTCTTCTCCTTGGAGAAGGAGAGGACACCCCATGGGTAACAACCTAACCTGAATCACATCTTAGCAGGAACTAGGTACATCCTCTCCCATTGAGGGCCCACACAAGGCAGCCCAGCAAGGGGAAGGGGATGAAAAACTAGCCTTTCTTCTACAAGCAGAATCCATGTGCACAGCTACATAAAGATCAGGGAAAAGCAGCTTCCCCCGCTGACACCAGGTGAATAGGTCCCTCATTACTCGCTCCCTCCTCCACCAGACGGAAGTCTGGCAAAAGTCTTAGTACACTTGAAAAAGTAAAAACATGGTGGGGGCCTCCTGAGTCATGGGAGGAAAGACACTCATCACTCTTAGGGCAGATGACTCATTATTCCGTTATAGAATGGCTACGGATGTTGATTAAATCACAGCACTCTGCTCACCAGCCTTGGTGAGGCTACACAAATGCCTTCTCTTGATCTCTCTGAGACAGGAAGGGGTTACGGGAGATTTAAAAGCATACCATTGCACTTTATGGCTCTGGATGTTCTAGATGTTTTTGCATCAGCTTCCCTGAGATTCCCCCAGACACAAACGTGTTTCAAGCATGCTACGCTGATAAGAGGTGTCTCTGCATCTGTGAGTCTCATTCAGACAGGGCCAGATCTGCCACTAGTCACCTTGGGTGGCATACTAACAGGCAGGCCTTTTTTTTCCCATCAAAGATTCCTCCATTGACCTCTATAAACACTGGGGTTTGGCAGGAACAGGGAATCATATTTACTAATAAGCAGCCTTGCTTGCTGTAAAAATTGGCACCTTGTAGCAACATGACTCGAACTTAGTCTTGAAGCAAAGCAAGGAGCCACTGGAATCAAAGATTTAACACTTTTTGTTCGTAGGCTACATCCAGAATTTAAACACCAGGTGAAACTTTAACAGTCCAAATGCCCAAGAAAATCTGTCATAGAATTATTACTTTTTCAAAATATAAACTCATCTATATTTTTAAATCCTTGACTTTGTCTCTTCAAAAGATGCTGATTTTGACAGAAAGTCCTGTGACTCCTGTGACAACAGGGATGGACTTTCAGAGAATTGTGCTCAATGGAACACGTCAGCTCAGAAAGACCAACATGACACTTGTTTATGGATCCTGAAAGATGAACTTTAGAACGGTAAGTAAGGATAGTGGTTGCCAGGGGCTGGGCAGGTAGGCAGGTGCAGGGAAGTCCCTAGCCAGAGGTTGTAAGGTTTCACTTAGCAAAAATATGATGTGGTGGTCTTCACCACATCATAGTATCTTCAGTATTAACTAATAATTATTTAAAATAGGGGAAATTGATGTGTCCTCAAAACAAAGAAGTAAATAGCCATAGAAATAGATATATTGTATAATTTGATCACGCTACAATTTATCCATATATGGACCCACCATTTAGTACCCTATAAATAACTGCAAATATTATAGGTAAGTTACAAATAAAATATAAATGTACGACTGATAAGAAAAGGTCTCCAATTTCAGATGTAGATGCAATGTCTTAGGGTCGACCTTTCAGTGTTATGGACAGTTTCCTACCTGGCCATTTGGTCCCTACACCTGCAAGGTACCCACAGCTGCCTCCTGCAGGTGGCCTGTTGAATGGGCTGTCCTTTCCCATTGCTTTTGACAAAGACAGAATTATTTCTGATAGGACCTGAGCATCTATGGTCCTTACCCTCGGCACCATATAATTCCATGTAAGGGCACAAAACCCAAGACTATCTGAGGAACATCAAGCCAAGAGCTTGCCAGGCTGCACCTCAGACTCACTAAGCTAGAATCTCTGGAAGTTCCTGGCAGGAATGATCAAAGGCTCCCTCATAGCCATTTTAGACAGCCATCTTGGCTCCATATCCTGACTGCTTAAAGACCACTAGCAAAGGTGTTCTACAGTGCAAATTTTTTTTGTTTTTGTCTTTTTGTTTTTTGTTTGTTTTTTAAGATCCCATTCTCTTCAAAAACACATTGAAGAACTGTGTCTTGGGTACCTCTGATTCCCTGAAGACTTAGACCCCAAAAACTGAGTTTTGGCTACAGTTCAACCCCCTTCCTCTTCTCTCTGGTGGAAAGTGAGCTTTCAAAGGCATTTCTATGGACATCTATCAAAGTCACATGGAATGAGCCAAAAGGTCTGTGAGGCATTGGGTTCATTTTCCAAAGTGTCACCCTTGTTTATGTATTATTTACTTTTAAAAGTTAACAATTTATCTTAACAAAATAGGTCCATCCCACAGAAGAGCACACAGATGGGAGGCGAAAGCACTGTGACTCACAGCAGAGGGAAATGGTCTTCCTAGTTCTCCCTGCTATGGGAGAGGAGAGGCAAGGGCCATCTGTGTACCATCACGTCAGGCGTGCCGTTGCAGATGCTAGGCCGGTCTAATGTGGCAGCACTTTTAGTCTGTTGCTGGTCTTGCTTTGGCACAAGTCTCCTTTAGAAGATGTGAAAAGAGTCTCCTGCAGTACCATTAGGAGTAGCAGAACTGCATATCTGAGACACAGTCAGAAATAGGACTTTTTTTTCCTCTCATTACAAGTTACCTGATGTAAGACTTGCCCAGGCAATGGCCCAACTTCTAGCCACTCCGAACAGTTCCATGTGGCAAACGTCTGCAAGAAAACCCAAGGCCTAGGAAATTGAAAGCCAGTGACTTTGTATTAAATCTCAGGTTAGAAATGAGCAAGCACCACACGTCTAATCAGAAGGTGCCAGGGAATGATTGATCTCCCCATTCTTTGTTTCTTGCTCTGAAAACAAAAAGTAGCATGAAGGAAACTCCATGGCATTTCTTGTGGAGGCAGAGATCAGGCAAGCATTCTGTCTGCCCAAACTGTAGTGCCATGGTAGCCTGAGAAATGCCAGGGGCTAGAAAGCACAGTGCAAGTTTTGAGCTTATGGATAAATTTATAAAACATTAGCAGAGACTAATACATATCCTCAACTTTCAGCTGCTTTTATTGGAATAAAATGTCTTCCTTCTGTCTGTCTTTCCTTCCCTCCCTATTTCTTTCCTTCTTTTCTTCCTTCTTTCCTTCATTTGTTCCTTCCTTCCTTTCTGTTAGTTTTCCTTTCTTTTTGAGACAAGGTTTCATACAACTGAAGCTAGCCTTGAACCTCCTCCTCATCTTCTATCTACACCTTCCAAATGCTGGTGTTACAGGCACACACCACCATACATGCCTGACTGGAATATTCATCTAGATTTTATATTATTATTATTATTATTATTATTATTATTATTTAATATGCCTCCTGACACAGGCTAAGTTATGATTGCCATTCCTATTTGAAAAAGCTTTGGTCAGAGTATTATTTGAAAATATTATTTGCTTAAAAATTAAGGTCTCAAACCTTATGAAACAAGGAGAAACAGTCAGGAGAGCAGATCTAAGCAGATGGGCCCATGTTAGTGTTGTCAGATACTGTAGCATCACATAGATAAGCTTTCCTATACAATTGGCTGTTCATAACGAAACTCTTAGTTTGTTTTTTAAGGTTCCAAATTAAGAATCTTTCTCCCAGTGATGATTGGCAGATCTGCTTCTGAACTGAAATGAATACCAACACACACCCCACCCAGGGACCCTTTCCTATGTGTGAGGAGTAGGGTCTCTGAGACCTGCCCAGCTGACAAACCGCAGTGAGGCCAGGGAACCAGTGTGGCACTGCAGACTCCAGCAGTGTCTCTGGGGAACCCCTGGATGGGTGAATGCTTCCAAACAGCAAATGTTGTCTTCACCAGTGGACCAAGAAAGGCCTAGATTAATCTTTCCATCTCTCCACTGAGATAAGTAACGAAGAAATAATTGCAGCAAACACTGTTCTCTTACATCTTCTGAACTAAACACATTCTAGAGCACAATAACCAAGATTTAGAAGGAGCAGGAAGTGTGCAGTGCCCTTCAGAAAAGAAATCCATTCCTTTGCTTACGTTGGCTGTGTATTCCGATCTTTCTCACACTGACTCCAGATTGTCATGTGAGAAATATTTCCCTCATAGCGAATCCCCTGCTTACTGCCCTTTCTCTGGCCTACCCACTTGGCTGGAAAGTGCTAAGAAAATAGGTGCTAATATCTGAATTATTCCCAATCAAATTCAACTGCAATAAGAAAGAAGCCCTAATCATTGATATATGCTCAGAGTAAGTGCTGTTTGAAAAAAATCAATCTACAATAACACAATATCATGTGTTATCTTTGAGTAAAGGGATTAATAATATATGTGTCTTGCATATCTATTAAATCAACTTCAAACAGAACAGTGCTGTCACAGCTCTAAGTATAAAATAAAAACAGGGTGTGACGAGGATGTAAGTATGATTTTAAAACCAATACATGTGTTTGTGATAATCTCTCTTCTGCAGCAGAGGTACACTACCCTTAACTACAACCCTTCTCTGTATTGGTTGTTGCCTGTGTTGCTTATTCTACAGAGATAACATCTGTTCATGATCTTTAAAATCATCCATGTTGTTATTCCTGGTACAGAGGGATTTTTTTCACTGAGTTGGGTTGATTTAGGACCTTGAATAATAAATTTCTCTACTTCTCAAATCAGAGAACACAAGAAAAGGAAGTCGGAGCTTATTACGCATCCCCAATAAGTACACAGTGTGCTATGAGCTACTTACTTAACGTTCCAGTTCATAGTTGGAACGAATACATGATGCATTACTAATATTTGGGGATCAAACCCAGGGACTCAGACATGGTAAGCACATGCTCTTCTACTGACCTCATTTTATAGAATAAGAAAGACAATAATTGTCTTAAATATCACACAGCCATTGTGCCTTAGCCTCCATGTCTGCCCTCAAAGACCAGTCAGTTTCCAATAATTATCCCTTAGGTCTCATGTAAAATGGGCAAGCACCAGAACATAGCCTTGTCTTTATAGATAACC
The DNA here is from genome assembly GCA_021653895.1 of Mastomys natalensis. Lineage (NCBI taxonomy): Eukaryota > Metazoa > Chordata > Mammalia > Rodentia > Muridae > Mastomys > Mastomys natalensis. The sequence continues at coordinate 3,020,635 of JAJTUV010000106.1, forward strand.
ATAAGGAAAAATCCTAAATGTGCAGAACTTAAGTTAATATGTTTACTGCCACAAATTAGGACACTTTTTATTCATTATTATTTAATCAAACATTTTTAAGACTGTAAACATTCTAAAATAATAATGCAATATAAAAACATACTCTATTAAAATTTTCTATCTTAAAATTACACCATCAACAGAAAAAAAATATTTCCAAGTTATATCTGATTTTAGGTCTGTAAATATGAATGAAAGATTTGCTTAGCAGTCACTCTGCTGTAATTACTTTTTACACTTTGTATCTTCTCTTGTCCTCAAATATCAGAATATGGATACACAGCATGGTTGCCTATCTTTAATTCATAAGACTTTAGGAAGTAATATAAATTCTAATTTTCATATTATACAATTATACTTCCTCTGTATTATTTGTTACAGCTACACTTGTGGTAATTTGCTGTTTATTTGTGAAGTATGGAAACCCTTTACCATAACTGAGGATTCTCCTTCTTTGATGTATGCATGGTTAATGTTCCCAATGTATGCAATTTCTGATGCTTGCACAGATAGCATTCCTAATGTATGCACTTTCTGATACAGGCATGGTTAATGTTCCTAATGTACAAAATTAAAGTTAATTTCTGTTCTCAGGATTTAACTTCTTGCTGGAGTTTATGACTAAATCATCTGGTAGATACCATGTGTTAAATGTCTAAACCAACTATTTCTGGGTAGCTTTTTTAAAGCTTTATCTTTATATCTAAAATATGGCAACTATTTTTTTTTTTATATCGGAGCCATCTAAACTTGGAAAACAATGTGCAGTCCTTAGGACAAGGCCATGCTTGGTGTGGATCAAAAGGGAGTGTGGTGGGACACGTAGCATGTCGCCACCCCTAGACACAACTTCAAACATGCTCTTCACCCAATGAATGCTCCTGAAACTTCTGTAGTCATTATATATTTTAAAACACTCCCCCACTTTTCTAAATGAAAATATTTAATGTGCTTCCCTTTCTGAAGCATATTCAAATGACCTGCTCCAAGTATTCCTGAGCTAACACACTAACTAGGCAAAGTGCACCGTTACACAGTCACAGGATGAAACTGCACAGGTTGGAAAGTTCAGGGGGTAATTAAGACTATTTTTCTTCAAACTTTTGAAGTATTACTGGGTAATACTTCTCAAAATATCTTGCAATAGCTCAGACCTGGAGCATCTTTCCAGACTTGGAACCTGACATAACACTAGGACACAGTGAGGCCAGCTGATCATTGAGCTGACGAAAGCACAGACAGGCTGTTCCTAACTCCCCTGTGAGATCCTCATGAAAGATGGGAATCACATGTCAATCACCTGTGTCCTCACCAACAAGGTGCAGACATGAGTGTCTGCCCCGAAGCGTCACCCAGACTTCTCTGCATAGCAACAATGTCCACTTGTGCCTCATACACAATGCACAGAGATCCACTCAGTGCTCTGCAGACTGACCGCACTCAGCCTCACAAGGAAGGCCCTGGGGATCAAGGAAGAAAGATGCAGGTGTTCACACTTACCAATTCTTCATTTTCACACTCAGAATTAAATTGGGCTACTTCTTCTGTGTCTGGTTTCTTAACAATGGTTCTGCAGACCAGCCAGATGGTCAGACTTGCAATGAACATCCCGATATCAGGCACAAACACCCTGATGCCATTGCCAGCATCAGCTCCCTTCAAGCTATGGAGGGAAGAAGACGGGAGAAAGTTATCTCACATCTATATGGTCAAACATCTTAATGCATACTTCAATCTTCCTTAGTGATTTAAAATCAAGGATGTTTGAGTCTGCCTAGCAGTAACCAGACAGCTCTGCACCGATTTCTGAGTCTTCTCAGATCTACTGAGATATAGGTAGATCCGGTGCTTCCTGGGGATTTCAGAGCAACAAAGAATGGTGGAGTTTGGTGGTGCAATCAGGGTACTTAGACAGAAACCATAAAGAAACCAAATGGACCACTCCAAGCACCCTAATAAGTCACATTGATGTTACATAGTACGATGCCTTTGTGCATCATCTGGATGAAGCCATTTAAAAACCAATATGTAGTAACTGCTAGAAGACAGTATAATGCAAATATGAGTCAAAGCCAGATGGAAGATAGAAAAGGTACTCCAAGAATCTTTCAATCCAAAATCTTGTCCTTATTTTTGTGCTTAGCTGGTTTTGGCCTTCCGTATTGCACTAAGACAAGTCAGTCTAGTGTGTTTGTTTTTTTTTTTTTTTTTTTTTAATCTTAGAGAAGTGATGTTCAAGTGAGGAGAAGCTTTGGGTTCAAGCCCAAGCCTGACAGCGTACAGCTGCTTTGCACATTCCCACAGTCCCTATTCTTGTTCTTTGCCAAAGACATTACACCACTTGCCGTCCTTATCACATTTCAGTGAAATGAGATATTAGGTCATAACTTCAGAAAAATAAAGATGGATATGTATGTATTAAATAATGTGGATTTTTCTTTTGTAAAATATAAAACTCCTTCTCCCCAAAGCCTGGTATTTTGAGACAGCAGTATTAACTGGTTTTTAATACCAGTTAATGCTCTTCATGTTTACACGGCATATGTGGTTATAACTGAGATCCCAAGACAGGGTGTAGGAATGAGGAAAGAGGTTTCACTCAGAAGAGGAGGAAGAGTGTGACCTTGGGGCAGAAGCTGTGACTTTGGGGCACATGCGAGGGCAGTGAATACAGTATAAGAAGATGGCATACTGAGTTATTAGCTCAGCTGGTCAGCACATACTTCAGCTAAAATTTGTCTAGCAAAGCCCATACTGTTGTGTAAAACAACTAAGGTGGACAACAGATGGACGCCACCAGGGCAGACCTTCCAGTGGAAGAGATGATAAGAGACACATACTTCCATCGTTATGCAGGCATGTCAGAGGCTAGGAGAACATCCTACTGTGCTCTGCTCACCAACATATTGAAGAATAAATCGTGTCAGGAGAACTAATGAAATGCCTAGGGATTCCAGGGGAGAGTCAGTGAGTTACAGGCAGAGAAGCTGAGATGCTGTGCCAATGGAGCAACTGAGAAGTTCAGTGGAGTTGCTAAAGTGGAATTTCAAAGGCAGATTAGGTCTTTGAAGCCATGTTTGCCAGAGATAAAACACAGTCAGAAACCTAGAAGCAAAAGGTAGGTTGATGGATTGCACATTGCATAATTGTATATGTAATCCAAACAGTCAGACATCCCTTGATATGTAAAGGAGAATGCTCCATGTTCCATTCGATGCTTGTGCACACCCAAAAAGGATGTTTTGTGAGTATCTACAAACACCAAGAGGGTGTTCGGTCTCATATGTAAAACTATGTGGCATTTGCATATAACCCCCATGCATTCTCTCTTAGAGTTTATTGTCTCTAAGTAATTTACATCACCAAATACAATGTTGAACATGTAGAAACAGTTCCATTGTTTTATTAGGGAATAAAGACAAAAGGTTGGTAAATAGAACATTATCATCGATCGTCTATGATTTATTGAGTAATTCTTTCCTGCTAAGGGCTTTGCATATTTTATCCGTTATAATCAACTACACATTGAGCTATCGTCCTATATGAAAAACTGAAGCTCAAGATGACTCTCAAGAGTCACACAGATATGAAGTAGGTTGTACTTCACTTCCTTAAAGTTCCTGTAAGTGACTTCAAAGACTGGCCTTCCTCCTATAGGTCCTGGGACTTCTCTTCTGCTCTTTCTTCTGTGTGTATACACTCAAAGAAAGTCAGAGCTGTTTGTCAGGCTCTGTCTATACTGTATAGGTGATTCAATTACTTAGCCACCCACTTTTAGGTTATGGAATCTTTAGGCTGAGGAAGTAGAGTGACTTCCTTTTCATTCTCTTCTAGCTGCATAATTTCTAAGAGAGACTCTTTGAGTTTTTTTTCTGAGTGACATGATATCCTCACTTGACCTACCTTCTGATAATGGCAACAGGCCTCCTTTTCCATCAGAAGATATACTGACCACAGTGCAGGGCCAAATGACCTATTAGCAACCAGGGAAGATCCCAGCCCATCATTCTCTCTTAAAGATACTGGTGGGGACTCTGTCTTAAGATATGTCTCTTGCTTACTCTCTACTTTATCCTTATAGCCCAGCTCAGCTCTCTGGACGACTACAACAGCATTCTGGTTAGTTTTGTTCCAGATGGGTCCTCTGTCTATCAGGTCAGTTATCAGAGGTTAGCTATTGGAAGTATAAGGCTGGCCATGCTGGCCATATATCACTAGAAACATCTATTTTCCTGAGCATGGCAGAAGGTCCTGCCTTCTTTCTCTCCTGCTGTTGTTTCTTTGCACTCCACACCGAATGTAGACACCAGGAACAAGAAGTGTTTTTCTTCTGAAGTAGTATATAGTCTTCTTCCTCATCCGAGAGGCCTTTACATTCTCATCTGAACTGGCTATCAGGATCCTAACACTTGAGAGACTAAGCTACACAGTAATACATGTATCAGATTTTTTTAAAAAAAGAAACAAAATGTTTTCATCTACTAAAATTCACTGATGGCAGACATCCTTTGTAAAACTGTATGATTCTAACTTACTCTAGCATTCATTTATAAATGAATCAAATACTTCCTATTGACGCCCACTGATCCAGACCACACTAGGTGACTAAGTCTCTCCTTCTTTCTCTCATTTTATAATCTTTCTGAGAATGGCTGGCTGCCTGGCTCACTCCTGGGCACTCTCACTACATATGGGTAGGATGTACTTTAGACACACTGCTGACCTTCCAAATAGTCAGCCACTCTTCCCTAGTCTGAGACCTATGTAAAGCATTACTAAGGAGTTCGACCGAATGACAGTACACTGTCACTTAGATTGGTAAAGAGAAATTGCAAGCACATATGGGAAGGAAAAAAAAATCTGGAAATGGTGGAAAGACCAGAGAGTCTGAAGTTATTTTACCATGCAGATTTAATTATCAAATTTAAAACATTTTAAAATAAAAATTTATTTGTTAATATATTTATTTTTATATTTGAGTGTGTGTGTGTGTGAGTGTGTGCACACGTTTGAGTGAATGTCTGTGCACCTCACATATATAGAAGTCCACAGAGGTCAGAAGAGGGTGGTGGATTCTCTGGAACTGAAGTTATAGGTAGATGTGAACGGTCATGTGGGTGCTGGGAATTGAACCTAGGTCCCCTGCAAAAGCAGCAGGTGCTTTTGACCTCTCAGCCATTTTTTCAGTTTCTAAAATTAAACTTTAAATTATTAATATATTTCTGGTTTTATTAAGTTAGAATATAGGGGAAAACATTTATAAAGCAAGAGATGTATCTAATGACTATGGTGCAACTTAGAGCATTTTATTATAAAACTAGTGTTTATTCTGTGCCTGGAATATTGTCTGTGAAGCATGGATTGCTGGAAGAGGGTGTATAAAGGAATTAAAGTCAGAAAGACAGCATGTCAACTTGGATAGGGGAAATTTCACAGGGCGGTCTAAAGAGCTTTCTAAAGATGAAGTCAACCATTGGCTGCTGCAAGAGGAGAAATCAGTATTTTCCATGGACAACCTCCCTCATAGGTTATCCAATCCAAAGTGATCAGCCCTAAACCCATGAACATACTAAATGTGCTCAGTAGGTTGTATGTGTGTATGCATGCATCTGTATAACAATAATAATTTTAAAAGAAGAGGTCATGAACTTTTGAGGGAGTAGATGGCAAGAGATAGAGTTGGAGCAGAAGAGAGAAGAGTCGAACTAGTGTATGTGTGTGTGTGTGTGTGTGTGTGTATGTGTGTTTATATATATATATATATATATATATATTATATATATATATATATTATAATTTATATTATTAGGATATGGACTTCTCAAAAATAAAAAATAAATATTTCATAAGAAGCCAGGTGAAATGTTATGTCTGGGCTATTCCAGCCAAGGTCAGATTTTTGTAGGAAATTCATAAAATCAGAATGTTAAAGGATGTGGAGTTAACAGGGGATGTGATCATCAAGGCAACAGAAGGGATAGCAGCAAAGGCTCCTGGGAGGGGAGGTGCTTTCTCCATGGTGTGAGAGAACTGGGCTTAGGCCCTGTAGGGGAAGAGGTCACAGTTCAAGTTGGAAGTCCTATAGGACTCATGCCTGGAAGGAAAATCATGGTGGAAAGGATGGATTTGAGAATGATTTCTGCATATGTGTTGATTAAAATCAACAGAATTAATTAGATTAACCAGAACCAGAGAGTAACATAAGTAAACATGTGCATAAGGCTCTCCAATGTAATTATAAGCACGCATTACTGGACATTTAACAACATGTTAACCTTTATTTCAAGTAAATTGCCCATTTGGGAACAGTTAACCATGTTCACAGACATTCCGATTATATAAGCCAGTAGGATTAATGTATATTTCTCAAGAAAATGCTAACCTGAATCATGCTTTTCCCCAGGGAACATGCCGATGACACATTTCACATATAAAAATGACTATTTAGTTCATCATGTTAGATATTATCTCAAATAGCAAAACATTTCCTTTCCAATCTTGTTACAATCTCTATGATCTTATTTCTTCACAGAGTGATTATACCTCTGAAAAGCGAATTTAAGGAAGCCACCAATTAAGACTAATTCTTGTGAACAAATAGGGCAGATTAAATTATGGCATGTTCAGAAACTGTACTAGAAAACCACCAGTGAAGGCAAATGTATACTAGGCCAAGGTCTATATCTATGAATCTGGATATGTCCCACAAATAAAATGGCGGTCAAGAGAAGTACAGCAAGTGTACAAAATACATAATGTTTAGAGATTCATGCCAAATGGGCTAGACTGACAAACATATATTTTAAAGTCTTAAGCCTGCTATAAAGTGCAGTTGATATAAAAGCACATCTTCAGACTGTGTATGGTGGCATATACCTATAATCGAAATACTCTGGAGACAGAGACAAAGGAACCTCTGTTAATTTGTGGCCAGCTTGGTCTATATAATGATATGCTGGGATGTTGAGGCTGTATAGTGAGACCCTGTCTAAGCATTTTTAAGGGCATGTCTTTTATGTACTATGTCATTTTTATGGCTGAGAACTCCTTGTATAGAGCAAATCTGGAAGACATTATGTTGGTTACTTTGATTTGGAAGGCTAATGACCAACTTGTAGTCTAACGCCCATGATGGCATTTGGTTTGACTGACTCTAATTGGATTCCATATTCCTGTCCACACCCAGAGAAAAGGAAAGGCAGGTAGTGCTTTTACCAATAATCTCTTGTGTACAGTGTAGAAGTATCACTTGTTTCCATGTCAATAAAAGGCTGATGGCCTATTAGCAAAAGGCAATAAGAAGAAGGTGGGAGTTCTGGCAGAGAGACTGGAACTCTGGGAGATAGTCAGAGGCAGGAGATTCACCACCCAGAGTCTGAGGAAGTCGGACATATGAAACTAAGGAGGGGTAACCAGCCATGCGGCAGACATATAATAGTTTAAAGGGGTTAAATAAGTTACACGCTAGTCAGAGAACAAACCTAGCAAAGGGCCATAAGCATTGTTAATAAATAATAAGTCTGCAAGTCTTTATTTGGGAACTGGGTTGTGGGTGGAAAAGTCTGTTCATAGGCTATGTTTTCTTAACGTATAAAATAACTTCTTAAGGTCTTCCCAACTCTAAGAAGTCCTTTTGACTATGAAAACCCAAACTTATGAAGAAAGGAAATGTAGACAGGCACAGGACAGATAACAAGAAGAGTGGCATCTGGGGTGCTGAGGAGAAACATTGGGAAAAATCACCCTATAGAGACAGGCTGGGGTGTCCAGGGAGGGGCTGTAGCTCTCTGTAGAGGACTTATTGAACACTGTGCCAGGCTCTGGGTTCCATCCCAACACACACACACACACACACACACACACACACACACACACAAGCACAAAAGTCAATGCCATTCCATGCCACGCTCCTCTCCTCGGGAGAGCAAACCCTCTGGGATAGAGCTAGCAGAAAGGTCAACTACAAGTGAATTGTGGTAACACAATTAAATCACCACATGGCCATCCATTAAACAAATTAGAGCTATCAAAACGCCTTCACATATTTTTCTGGTAGTTTCTGATGCTCACACAGTATGAACTGTTAGTGCCCTGCTGTTTACCTTGAATAGGACTCTGGATGTGCCCCTGAGTGGCCTTCAGTGACATTAAGAGCAGTGGAATGAATGCATATCTAGTTACAAAAATTTACAAACCTAATTCCTGTTTGCATGCTCTCTCTCTCTCTCTCTCTCTCTCTCTCTCTCTCTCTTCTCTCTACACACACACACACACACACACACACACACATACACACGGTATTTTAATTTAATATTCATCTCCCCACAGATAGCCAGTCACGTGAATCAGAGTAATGTATTTGATGTGAATGGAGCAAATCTTAAATTAGATTTACAATTTCTTTCAGTATTCAAGTCAAGGGCTTCTATAATTAATGACTCACAATGACTCAGTCTTAAAAATCGAGGATTGTTTTGTTTCTGTGAAATTGAAACTAAGCCCTTTTCTTCTACTGAGATAAGATTTAAGCTTGGGGCCATAATTATCACAGGGTATAGTTTGTGCTCCCTATTAGTTCCTGGATTTTTTTCTCTAGAACTACATTGCTACTTAAACATTTCAATCCTCTTAGCTCACTGCCACAATCCCACCATGAACAACCCTCATGCCAGTGTGCTGCTGGAAGTCAACTTGTGTCATTTAGGAAGGGTCTGTTCAAAGGACTGGTGCCTTTGCGTGGCTCGAGAGATTCACAGCAGTGAAGGGGCAGATGCAGGGCTCAGGGCATTGCCTTTGTGAGTGCTGCTCTCCAGGAGTGTGCTGCAGGTACCTGGCACCTGCACTTTCCCACTCTATGGCCCCTGAGACCATTGTTCTCAAGCTTTGCTAGCCTCACATGACCCCTGTGAGAGCAGCACATCATGGGGACTGGCAATCACTGCAAAGCAAGTCTGTCTATGTGTGACCACTGGCATGCTACTGCCACACACTACTGCTGCTTACAAACATAAACAGAGGGAAGAATGAAAACAGAATCCGGAAGCAGGAGCACTAGCACTCATCCCTTTCACTCCATGTCACTCTCAGTAAATGTCCTGGGTTCAGTATCTCCAACCCAGACTCCTCTCTAGTACCTTGGTCCCATCCCAGGACTCCCTCCTTATCTGCAGCCGCTGGCTAATCCTGTGGTCTCTCTGAACTATTTCCTCCCCAGAGACTCTTTGACATCTTTTGTTAGTGATGACATTGTCTAACTGGGGAAGAGGCTGGTCCCATTGGATTTAGGCTTATAAGGGCAATGTTAATGACAACCAAACATATTAGTCTTGGAACTGAGAGAAATGGTGCCATGATTATGAACATTAACTGCTCTTCCAGAGGACCTGGCTTTGATTCCCAGCACCTACATGGTGGCTCACAAGCACCTGCAGCTCCAGTTTCAGGGGATCTGCTTTTCTCTTTGGCTCCTGCAGGCACCGGGCATACATAAGGTGCACAGACATACATGAAGGCCAAACATCCATATGCATGAAACAAAATAGTAAAAAAAAAAAAAAAAAAGAAATAATAAAAAACCTCAGTTGTTCAACCAATTGATTGTTGCATTGACCGTCTTGAGAAAGATGCAATTAATTTTGTTGAGATAGACAGTAGATGACAACAGCAGAGGAATATATTTCTGTCCTCATAAACACTGGACCAGAAAAACTAAGAATCTTTGTGTGTCATGACTCAAATATAGCAAAGAATATTGAAATCACCATGAACTCTGTACTGCACAAGACCTCAAAGTGAACCCCATTCCTGCTGAATTAACTCAACAAATGTGTGTGAATATCTTGGCAGACATATCACATATATTGTAATTCATATCACAAGAATTTTGGCAGGCCTTGCATTCACAGTGTTGAGGAAGACGCTGGCTTTTCCAGGGCAGAAAAGGCTGAAAGAGAAAGTCCTTAAAAGACACAGAAAGGTGTAGTGTGTGTGTGTGTGTGTGTGTGTGTGTGTGTTGTGTGTGCGCGCACGGTGTGTAATGTGCAGTGTATGTGTAGAAGTCTGAAGGCAACACCTTGTTTTGTGAGACCAGTCTCACCCTAGACATTGCCGCTTAGTCTAGACTCTGTGGTTACCAAATTCCCAGGATCCACCTGTCTCAGCCCCCCACATCACCAGCACTGGGGTGACAGACATGTACTGCTACACCCAGCTATCGTGCATGATGTTACTGGAGATCCAAATTCAGATTTTTATAATTACTTATTTTTGAAAACATTGAAACTAAATGTGCATTGTAATGGATCATGAAACAAATGTACTTCTTGCAGTAGTCACAGTAAAAAACAAAACAAACAAACAAAAAACAGTTGAAAACTGTTCTCTAGGAAAACTCTTTCCGATTGGCTGGGAGTCTATGGAGAAGGGAGATGAAGATAATCTAATTTCTATGTTCAGATTTCTAAGAATTAGATGTGCTTCATAAGTCATACTTCTTAAATCTCCAAAGGCATGTGTTAAGGGTATGATGCAGCATCAGAGGCAGACAGCAGTCCACAACCAGCTCTCTCAAGCACATTTAGAGAACATCCACATTGAAATGGTTTTCCCTAAGCCAGTACAAGTCTGTCACCCAGGGCTAGTGGTGTGATGGGCTGAGACAGGTGAATCCTGAGACTTGGTGGACCAGAGAGTGTAGTCGAAAAGGCAAGTTCTAGGTTAAATGAGAGACACTGTCTCGAAAAAATAAGGTGTTGCCCTTGACCTCCACGCATGAACACCATACACACATACATACACACACACACACACACACACACACACACACCCTCTCTAAGTTTGGGTCAGGCAATGTTTTGCCATCAAAATTAAGGCAAAAACTTTTAGTTCTCATTTGAATTTTGAAGTTGCAAGTGAGGAATATCAAAATTTTTACCTTTTTTTTTTTTTTTTGGTTTTTTGAGACAGGGTTTCTCTGTGTAGCCCAGGCTGTCCTGGAACTCACTCTGTAGACCAGGCTGGCAGTGAACTCAGAAATCGCCCTGCTTCTGACTCCCAAGTGCTGAGATTAAAGGCGTGCGCCACCACCGCCCAATACCCAAGTTAATTATAATTAATAAATAATTGTCTGTAAAATATAATTGATAACAGCTAAAGGAATAAAACATTAGCCTATAACTGAAAACCTCAATGACATTCTAATTGTCAAAGGTAAGAAAAGGGACACCAGAGACAAGAGAAATCATTGTGCCACTAAATAAAATGAGGGTTGATTATTTGTTCCTCACTGATAATAATTGGCAGTAGCACTAGCATTTTACAGGATCTATAGATAACCATTGTCCTTAAGATTCCCTTTAAAGGGGATTAATCCTTGAGAGTTGAAATCTAGTGGTATCTGACAAACAGATATTTCTCATAGCAACAAATTTGGACATTGAAAATATACACATGTAACAGTTGATACCTTTTCTAATATGACTGTTGCTTCTGCTCATTGAGATGAAACCACTTCAGATGCCAAGAATCACTTATTCTACATCTTCTCCTTTCTATGCTCCCATTACAACTAGAAACTGATAAAGATCCTGCTTATATACTAGGAAAGACTTTAAGGAAGTTTGCAATTTATGGAATATTATCACATTACTGAAATCCCTGACAACCAATAGGGTCAAGCTATTGTGAAATGACATGATCACATACTTAAATAACAAATTTTGAAAATAAAAAGGGCCATATACACCTACCTAAATGCTACATTGAGCCATGATTATTTCAAACTTTTTCACTTTAAAGGAAGATAATACTTCTGTTGCTGACCCAAAGCATTTTGGCCTAAAAGAGACACAACCTAAATATACATCAAATGGAAAGACCTAGAAACTAATCAATGAAAGAGCCAGATGTTCTTCTGAGTGATGTTTTGCTTATCTCTTTCTATGAAATGAATGAAATCTCAAATGGCTCCTGCTCCAGTACATCTGACCAGGACAGCACTCCAGAGATCACTGTACAAATGAAGTGTCTAAAGATTGAAAACAAACCCATCAAGAGGAGACATTCCAAGAGGAAGAAAAAGCTAATGACTTGGCAAGACACCAAGATTTTAACTTGTCAAGACAAGACCATGGAAAGACAACAAGGACACTATACTATTGACCCCAAAATGATGTTATATTTGCTGATATATTACATGCTAATTCTCAGCTTGTCCATGCAGAATATATGAGGTAGGGATAAATGACATCTAATGCATGTCAGATTTTTTTCAAGATCTTGTCAGGTGGACAAGAATATGTTGTATGGATGGAGGATATTTGTTTGACTATTCTAACTGACCAATCTAAATGCTATGATACAGATTTTAACATATTTAAGTACTCTGAGAGTGGAAATGTAAGTTGTATGAAGATGAAGGAAGGAATATCTGATTATTGCTTACTGAAGTTAATATTATTGTACCAGAATAGCACTTTCTGTTGCTGACTGTAAATATATTTCTGGCTTCATTTGGTGCTGTTCTTTTGTATCAGAGGACACCTGTGTTATTCTGAGCTCTTAAAAAGAAATCTGTATGGCATAAGAGTTACTTATATGTATTATACACAAGTAAACAGAGACACAGTAGAATCCACCTGTACCCATATCCTAGGACTTCCCTCAATATTTCTGTCAATGATGTGTTCTAGTCATGTTGGTTTTTGTATAAATGTACTTATTTCATCTTTATTATAATTCTACTTCTAATCATACCCTTCCCTGTGGTAAACAACTGCCTTTGGGATGGGTCTTCAGGGGGGAAGGTTGCTACTTATACTGCCTTTCCTGTGGGTTATAAAGGTTTATGTGTGGGAGGCCATATTACACCCATTTTGCTCAATAGATCTTTGCAAATTGATCAATAGAAGAGAGCTCTCCCTGAAAATTATACTTCTTTGCATCTCTTGGATCATGGTTGCTGCCACAATGGTTTCTTTTATAAGCAGTCCCAGGAATGATTACTGGAATAGAAAGAGATATTTTGAGAAAAAGTGACTGCGTGATTAGTAAAACAAGTCATATTACAGCAAAAATGATGTTAGCAGAAGTAAATCAAGAGACAAGTGAATTGAGAGCCATAGTTTTACACAATAGAGCTACCAGAGAATATCTGTTGCTCAAGCATAACCTTGGTTGTCAACAATTGCCTGGCATGTATTCTTTAATGTGTCAGAATCAATGGCCAAATTGGTAAGGTGGATAAGAAGATAAACAAAATGTCTCAAGTGAACTTTGAACTGCCATCGTGGTTAAGATGGTTTTCCCCTTTCTTTGTCCTCTGCCAGATATTGTTATAATTCTGCTATGCTTGTTTGCTTATAATAGATTAGCCATGCAGGCAATGCACTCAGTCTTGGCCTATGTTAGAGTCAAAATTTTCTCTATAAGAAAAATGAGATGCTGAGAAGAAGGTATATTCTTTTGTGTTTGGGTGAAATATTCTATAGATGCTTGTTAGGTCCATTTGATTAAAAATGTCTGTTAGTTTCATTATTTCTCTGTTTAGTTTTTGCTGGATGACCTGTTAATTGGTTAGAACTTTAGCAATGTTTTTTTTTCCTTCCTTCCTTCCTTTCTTCCTTCCTTCCTTTCTTTCCTTCCTTCCTTCTTTTTTTTTTTTTTTTAACAAATGTGGGTGCACTTGTGTTTGAGGCATAGGTGTTCAGAACTGAGATATCATCTTAGTAGATTTTTCCTTTGATGACTATGAAGTGTCCTTTCCTGTCTCTTGTGATTACTTTTGGTTGAAAATCTATTTTATTAGCTATAGAATGACCACTTCAGCTTGCTTCTTAGGTCCATTTGGAGCCTTTTACTCTCAGGTAATGTCTATCTTTATCACTGAGGTGTGTTTCTTGTATGCAGCAGAATGATGGATCCTGTTTTCACATACCAAAGAGCATACCCGGGTTGGACCTAGGCCTCTCCACACATATGTAACAGATGTGCAGCTTGGTCTTCATGTAGGTCCCAAACAACTAAAGTGGAGGCTATTCCAAAAGCTGTTGCCTGTCTGTGGAATATGTTCTTCTACCTGGGTTGCCTGTCTAGCCTCAGTGGGACAGGATATGCCTAGCCACAGAGAGTTTATGTGCCAGGGTGAGGGGATACCCAGGGAGTCCCTACCCTCTCAGAGGAGGATTGTGGGAGGTGGTGACCTGGAAGCAGGGCAGTTTTCCAGCATTAAATGTTAAGTACAAATGCTTGCTCCTTCAAGAGAAGGAATGCAAACCTCTTCTCCACCTAGAAAGCTGAAGTGGACATGCTTCCTAGCTTGGAGACCTTTGAGTCTATGCAGCTAGAGATTCTCTTCTGGCACTGGACCCTCTCTAGACCCTTCTTATAAACTTGCTTTTCTCAGTCAATCTATAAAATCTATCTTTATGGAAGGTGTTGTTTATACTTTACAAAGAGTTTCCATGTAGTGATATGTAATCTGTATTTAGCTTACCTTGTTCCTCAAGGAAATTTAGCTATGTGCTTTGTTGTCCATGTGAGAGAATGAGTTATCTTCACCACAAGAATATTTTTCATCATTTATGTTTAAATACATGTTTTTTTTTTTTTAAATCAGTTGGTGTTAGACACTCGAAGTTTGAACCAACACTGGATGGACAGTCATGTTGGGTGGGTGAGACCCTCCCCCTCCCCTGACACACCTTCAGGAAATGTTGTCATTTCCAGAGAATCTGTACAGATCTTCCTGAACTCCCAGGGAAGTCTCAAAGCACTAGTATGTGAAGGAACACAAAAGCCAAAGCCCATTATTCATTCTCCTTTCAAAAGAACAGACCCAAACAGCAAAGCCACCAAACAAAACCCTGATCAGTGGCTTTGGAGAGATGGAGAAGGTCACACAGAAGGAATAAGAAGGAGGAAGAAAAACCAAACTTGAGGCAAGGTGAAAATGAATAGTGAATGCTCAGTACAAAAGGAAGATCTTGGACAGGCCACAGCTGTGACTGTGTACCTGTTGAAAATGACATTGACATTGTAGAAAACATAGGAACAATTCATGGCCACAGTCAAGAAGTCACTTGTCAAAAAGAAGTACAGTCCAGAGGTCCTCGAGGCTTCCTGAGCATCCCACCAGAAGCTGCTGCTGGCCCTCTCCCTGGGGATTTCCCTACTAACAGAACTTTAGGCCAAGGATAAAATTAACAATGTTGGATGCAGTGGGAACTGCTGCTTTTGTGAATTATTTTACTTAAAATTCTGGGAAAATATGTTTTAACAGTTCAAGGTCAATGGCAAAAGGACTGAATTTTGGGTTTGCAGCTAAGGTATTGGGATACTTTCTTCTAAACAAAGATTTGTTATTTTCATAAATTAATACAAATAAGCACTCCTAGAACGAGCCATGACTCTTATAATTCATATGCTTTTATCCTTGAACCCAGCCTGTCTCCAAGAGGGAAGCATCTGCTCCAGCTGGACCACATTTCGCAGCTATGATCATTTGTACTCAAACAGGTCAAGTCACGCCCATCCTGTATATTACTCTTGTAGCCCCCGTATACATATCTTTCCTAGTGACAATAGAAACCTTCTCAGTTCACCAAGATGCAAACTCCTTTCTGAGTTCTGTTTCATGACTCCAGCCCAACTCTGCTTTTGTCTGCATGGCCCTTGGCAATGCAGTCCAATGCTGGGCATCCTGCCCTGTGCTCTTACATGCCTCTCATAGCTCAGTGGCTTTCTCTAGATTCTCTAAGAGAGACAGTTTGACCTACTGCTTCTGCATGGCTACTTCTCCCCTCAGATACCTCAGATGGCTTTTGTTGGCTCAGAAACATGTGCCTCTGAAGTGCTTATGGACCATGGGCTGTAGGCTCCTTCTGGCTTGATGGCAGGGCAAGTCAGTGATCTTGTGACCTTATTCAGTGACTATATCAGAGATTCTAACTAGAACCAGGTGCTGGAAAACTCGACTGCTTGGTGTCATACAGGAGCAGGCTAAACAGCGTGTCCAGAGGTAGAACTGACTGGGACAATGTCTACCTCAAACAGTAAGAACAGATATCGCTCTGCAGTGGGAGTGAGGCTACTTCATTGCCCTGTAGTCTCCTACGATAACTTCTAGACAACAAATAGAATTAGTTTTGTTATTTGTATTGCCTGCCTTTCCCCCTAATATATTAATAACTGTGAAAACATACCAGCATCCCCCCTAGTCCATAGACAATAGCCGCTCTGACGGTGTGTCCCAGTAACAGTGGATGAGTCTAGCAGAAGCATCAACACTACCTATTATCACTTTTCTTCAAGAAATTAAACGCCCATTCTGTGAAAGTGCTGGTGACCATCCAGCAGCCTGGGGCAAAGTCTAAGCTCTCAATTTCACATCTCTGAGGACCAAGGTTTCCTCCTCCTCGAACTGTGTGGTCTGTGTCCATTAGTGTTCCGATGCGAAAGCATTAGTGCATTCACTGCAATTACATTCCACCCCATACAGAATTCAATTATCTTTGTTGAGTTTTAAGTAAATAAATGCAATTGGTTGGAACAGCATGCAGAGGATTTCAAACCCAAACATTTCTCATGATGGCCAAGTGAAAACAATCTTTTCATCCTTTATGGCAAGCGGATCAATACATTGCATTTGATATAAGCCCTTTGTGACCATGTGAGGCTTGGCTATGTCTGACTCAATGCTTGAGCTTCCCTGTCCCACCAGTGTGTGCATCTGTTAGTGTTTTCCCTTTTGCTCTGTGTATACTGCCCTCTCAGGACTCTCACTACTCACACAGCAGAAGGGAGGATGCTTGCATCCAGCTTAGGGCTCTACTCTGCTATGCGCATGTCCGGAGGGGAGCAGGCTATGGTAGCATTTTGTTCTGTGGCTATCCACTTCAGCTAAGCATCATCGGTCTGAAATCCAAAATGTTCAAGTTACTGCAACTGTTTGAGTCAACAGAGATCTAAGTGGAAAGGTGAAGATTTACTTCATCTGTGAAATTATAAAACATATCCTACAAATTTTACCTGCAGGCTATGTGTGTATAGCACATGAATGGATTTTGAGTTAAGCCTGGGTCCAGTCTTCAAACAATTATATGTATATTATATGCTTACATGTATATTAAAATATTTCAAATTTTAAAAATGTTGACATGTAAAACTCATGTGGTCTCAAGCATTTTGACTCCTATGGAAAATTTTAAAATACTAAATATCACTGCCTCTTCCTTCAACCATGGCTGCCAAAGTCTTCACTGCTAGAATAAGATTTATGGCTCACTAGTTTCAAGTAACTTCAGTCACATTTTTTAAAGAAAACTGGATAGCTTCTAGAATTATACTAATAGGCTAAAAGGGAAATATAATCTGTAACTAACAGATCATAGTTCTTTTATATGATGCCCCTAAAATGAGAACAACTCTTTATGTGATAAAAGAATCTGAATATTCATTTCTATTCATAAAATGGAATTACTTAGCCTTAAAATCCTCCCTGGGCTGTGGCTGCAGCTTGATGGTAGGGCAGTTGGTCAGCATGTGTAAAACCTGACTCATGTCCCATGACCAACTAATCTGATCAATGAATAAATCAAGAAATTTACAGGTACATGGATGGAACTAGAAAACATTATACTGTGTGAGGTAACCCACACCCAGGAAGACAAATGCTGTGTGTTCTCTTACATCTGTAGATTCTATCTCCAAATCCTTAGATGTGAGTATAAAACATGGGCTAACCACAGAAACCAGCCAAGTACGAAGGACCAAGGAGGAATATTGGGTAGGGATAGTAGAATACAGGTGATGTGAAGTGGGAGATGGAATCATGGGGAGGGACTTCCACCTGGGCTGGAGACACACACACACACACAGAGGGAGAGAGAGAGACAGAGACAGAGAGAGACAGAGACAGAGATATCTCAATACTACAGGAGGTAGGACAAACCACCAAGGTTTTTTGATAAAGCCTTAAGAAATATTAGTTTATATTTATCTAAAATTATACTCATTGCATATATGTATGTTGATATCATCTATCTCTATCTCTACAGGTAGATAGATAGATAGATAGATAGATAGATAGATAGATAGATAGATAGATAGATGCATTCACACTCACATGCACACACACACACACACACACACATACACACACCTTGAAGGAAGTAAAGACAATGTTTCCCACAAGAAGCACAAACCACCACCAACAATAACAACCAGAACAAGGACCAAGGCACAAGAAATGTCCTTTCAAATGACTGGTCAGGGTAGTTCACATAACTGCCAAAACAATATGGATTATAGATATAGCATTTGGTTTCTTCTCAAGAGTTGAGGGTTGGTCTTTATTGCTGAAGATATCTCACACATAGGTTACAGGACTTGAATGATTTGATCTGGATCTTATATGAAAACTTTTTCCTGTGATCTAGATTTTATGGTTCCAGAAAATACTATGCAAGGTGCCTAGGGAGAAGAGCAGTTAAACAGTCCTTCTTAGCTGTGACATCTATAAACCATGGCAATGACAAGCATGGCAACAAATGCATGAAGGTGCAAAAGTGGCACTCACACCATGGTGGCAACCAACAGCTGTTAACATGATTAAGCCCAGTGCATAGGAGGGAAATCATGCCTGCACTGGAGTACTACACAATTTCCCAGGACAAGTGAAGTCATGAACCTGAGAAAAGAATCTACTACCCATTCTTTGCCAGACCAGGATTATTCCTTAATCAATCAATCAATCAATCAATCAATCAGTCACTAAAGTTTTTCTCTGGTATAGATAATGCTCCCTAAAATTGATCCAAACTCTACGCATTCTTCTAACACTTAAAGAATGTCATGAAGGTTTATAGACACTTATGCAATGAATAGTTACATTATACATTATTTGCATCATGACATTGTACAAAGCATTTATGGAAGAGGTAAACACTTTACTTAAAAGAAATAAGTATACAGTAAAATCTAGTAAAAATCACGCACACACACACACACACACACACACACACAGAGAGAGAGAGAGAGAGAGAGAGAGAGAGAGAGAGAGAGAGAGAGAGAGAGAGACAGAGGTTTTCTGAAAAGCTTCAAGGATGAGCCATTACAAGGAAGATGCTACAATATTTCACCAAGCCTGGGTACTCTAGGTAGGAGTGGACTAGAAGAGAGAAAACAGACAGTGCTAAGGAAAGGAGAAGTTATTGAGGAAGTGATACTTTGAATACCAGGCTGGGTGTAGAGAGAAGAGGATGCCCTAAATAAGGGAAGTTCCAAGTGAATGTGTATGTTGACACAAGCCAGTCATATCACTGACACCGAGCTGCAGAAGGACGGAAGCCTTCTCTTCCGAGGTAAAGCTCAGGGGAAATGGTGAAGCCTTCCTTCTAATCCATATGTGGATGTAGACAATATACACCGAAAATGTCTACCATACTTTCTTCCTCATGGGTGTGCAGCCGAAAGATTGCTCCTCTACAGAGACTGCTCCTACTGAGATTAGCTAAATCTGTTCCCATGTCCAGTTGTACACTATAAACTCTGCCTCTGTGTTATTCTGAAAGGAACAACCCCACCCATGTGATTAAGTTGTAGACAACAACCCTGCTCTGTTTAATTCTTTATAATAAGGGGCTGAGCTGGGGGGTGGGGAGTAGACACTACAGTTTCCCCAGTGCCAAAACAAGAGCCCAGACCACCTAATGCCCGCTTTCTGTCTGTCTTTTCTTCATTGCCTCTCTACCCACATCAGATCTGCGCCTGGAGCCATGCTTGACTCTGCAAATGGGGACTTGGAATTAACTCTACAGGTAAGTAAATGACCCTCTTACATTTGCATTTTTTTCTCTAGAAGAATGGAATGAGAAAAAAAAAAATCCTTCTTTGGGCAAGAAAGGGCCGGATCCTCTGTAATAATAAGAGGTGTCTACAAGGGAGAGCCCAGGTGCTGGAGTCCTTCAGACATTGGAGACTGTTCGTCTCCCAAGGATGATCAGCAGCATGGGTGAGAAGTGATGCTAAATGACAGACAGGAAGCATGACAACCCCGAATGTTGAGAGTCCTGCCTGGTGAAAGCTTCTGTGAGTTTTTTAACTACTGATAGAGCAGAGGCTGAGGTGGACAGCAGAGGAGACAGGAAGGAAACACAGTAATTAGCACTCATGGGAGATCTTTCTATCTCCTCTCCCCACTACCTATGGCAGGAAGCCACAAGGCTATAGGTCTGATGATATAATTGTGTGCTAGAGAGTTTGTACTCATTTAGGAAGGTTTGTATGAAAGCATGTGTATGTGTCTGGGGGGTGGGACGATCATTTCCCATGATTTTAAGGAAAAGCTGACAGTTCTTATTAAATCTAATTTCATAGAAAGTGCCATTTTATCTGAGTGCAGTATCTTTGTCCTTAGCTAAGGTGAGTCACTGATTGAGGCAAAGAAAATGTAGTTTATTTTAACAAAAGCTCTGAAACATCTGATTTTAGCCCATACATAGAATGCAGATCAATACAAATACAAACTCTGAGCTTGCAGGGAAGCAGCTATTAACACAGCACTCCCAGACACTGTGGTTCATAGGTTCACTGGTCTCACGCCTCAGTTCTACCCTGCATCAAATGGTACAGCTTGCCGTCTCATGTTTTCCACCCAGCATGCTCCTAACACCCAGACTTGAACTCCCTAAGGGATGTGTTCTATGGCTTGTCTGTTCACAGCACTAGTGAAACCCAAACTATCATGAGGATACCTCCAACACAGAACAAGGTGCCAATGTCAACACCCGGGAATCCTGCTTTAGTTCTGACAACTGCCATCTATTGCCTCTGGGACTCTATGAGCCACGATGACCCAATCCAACCAAGAAAGAGCTTACAAACAAGGAGACACTTTCTTTCAGTCATATTTTGAAAGAAAATAAGTTTTAATTAAGGATAACAATTTTTTTCAAAAAAAAAAAAAAAAGACAGATCATTTTCCCAAATGCCTATTAAGTGAGACCGCTGCTGGGATGAAAGAAGGCCAAGCTTGTCATTTCAGGAGCTGGAAGCCAAAGGTCTAGGTAAAACTCAACAGTTCAAAATGTAAATCACCTGCATTCATCACACAGATACACACATCATACACAAACACACCACACACATTCACACACACACACTCGTACACACATACCATACACATTCACTCACACCAACATACATACTCATACCACACATAAGCACACAGAATGTAGAGCAGAATATCCTCCCTCCTTCCCTTTCCCCTCCCTTCCTCTCTCTTATTTCCTGAACAGAGTATCTCACTAAACCCAAAGCTCACTGCTTCAACTAGGATGTTGGGTAGTTGAGGTCTCATGATTCACTTGCCCCACTCCCACCCCACCTCTACCCATCCACCATGCCTGCTCTGGCCTCTTATAGGTCCCTATGCTTTTACAGAAGTCTTCTTAGACCATGAACCATCTGCCTAGCCTTCTACTCTGGCCGCTGCCCTAGTGCCTTCCTTTGACAACTTTTATAATTTTAAAATAGCTTGCTAAAATTTTCAGGAGGGTTTATATACCCACACTATGAAAAAATGTACAGGCCCTACTTCTAGAAGGTCAACTCTTATTCTCATGAACCCACAAATAAAATCTATGGAGTTTTGTTAAGATAGTGACCCCAACAGGTGCTTTCATTAGAGCAGAATGATTTCCATTCTTTTTTTTTTTTAAGAAATCTAACTTAAGTACAGCAGAGTGAATCATTTCATCCAAAGGGCTGAGCTTTGTTACCGCTGTGTGAGTTACTGTGGGCTTAGAAACCACACTGCTGAGCTCCAGTTGAAGCCACCCCTCCTTATTTTGTAGACATGATTAAAGCAATGAGGTGATTTGGGGATCATGGCTTTCTTTTCTGGAGGTTCCTCAAGAAGCAAGACAAAGAAATACACATCTTGATATAAATGATTACCTTTCATATTATACATTAGAGTTCATAGATTTATGTTCAGCTTGAATGTTCAGAATAGAAGGCACTCTGAAAATGAAAACCTGTATTTTCCTTAATCATTTTCTCTAGATTCTTGGGTCTAAGCTTCTGTATGGAACAGCATACTGTGACACTGTCCTTAGGGTTTGCATCTTGATTATTTTTAAACAACATGCATACTGTCAGCTGCAGAAATGTTAAGTTTCATCATCTCATCAGCATGTGTAAAGTTGGAGGATAAAAACTTTAAATTTGGCATTAAATTCTCAAAGGACTTACTCATTCTCCTAAGGCAAAGCTGAGAGCAATGAAAATGTATGGAGAAGGAAAAATACATGAAAGCAGGGTCTGTGTGAAGGATCCTAATTTGTTGATCAAACAACTTTTTGATGCTCCTTATTTCCCTATTCTGTGGCTAGAACCAAAGGCTGCAAGGTGACAGGGGGACTTTTTCCCAGGAAACTCAGGATAATTTAAGAACCAAGAGGCAAGGCAGGATTATATGATACACAAATCACTATAAATACGGTCATTGCTTGATCTTAGAGGGAGCCAGCCAGTGTTGGTAAAACAGGAGAGAAGCATCTAAGGGGTGCTTTCAGGGTGTGGGAGAGTTCAGAGAGGAAGCAGATGGGAGTGTCCTAGAGGGAATCACAAGACGGGACTGGGAAAATGACAGAGTGGAGCATCAGCCAGCTTTGTACGACTATAAGAAGATATAGGAGACAGACTGCCACATATGGGGAGAAAATTTGTTTGGTTTTAGAGCTTTGAAGTGCAAAACAGAGTGGCCTGATAGCTTGCCCTCTGCCAAGTGCCTAGTAATGGAAGGTAACATCATGGCAGACGGCAATGGCAAGGATATGTGTAGACTGAAAGGCTATGGGGAAAAGACTGTCCAGAAGCCAGAGATGCACCTAGGGTTAGACTCTGACTATTATGATTTGCTTTCTCCAGAACTGCCTCAGCCCCTCCTGAAGGCAGCACTCTTACCACCTACTAATTTACCCACCCTGAAGACAAGACCTCCAACACGCACCCTTTTGGAGAGCCTCAAACTATACCTGAACCCCACTGCAAGCAGAAGCACTGGTGTTGGTGTGACCTTCCTTGACTGTGCTACAGCAGGATGAGAACCTTCCTCATTTCCTGCGATATCTCATCAGTAATTTGGTTCACCAGTTGGATTCAACAACAAAGCAGACAGGGATGCCCACTTATGTTGACAATTGAGTCAACTCGGTAGCTAGAGGAAAGAGACATGGAAACAGAGCTGTGTGGATAGAAAGGTCAGAGCAATGAAGTGATTTTGCACATAGACAAAAAGAATGAAGCCATGTCACATTCCATGCACAGCAGGAATGGCCTACCCTGGCCACAGATAGCCTCCTCATCCAGCAAGCTGGTATGAGGTAATGGAGAGAAAATACTAGAACCTGTCTCTTTGGTCCTGTCGAAGCCAGTTCTCAAAACACTGGCCAAATGTCCTGAGTAGCCCTGTCAGGAAGTCCTTCATTTACTCTACAATCTTCTGAATAACTAGCCCTTTTGGGTACTGGAGAATGAAGATTAGTTTACCTTAATTCTTAAAGGACTTACCTTGCAAAGGAGGAGGCATATAGAAGTGGGTTTCCAGATAGTGTATTGCATTTCATAGTAAGAGGACTTGAGAGTTGTCATGGGAAAGTCTGGGCATAGTCTCAGCAAAGGCCTTACCAAGCAGTCAATGATGACTAAGAAGTATCTAACGCGAGGATGTTTCTCTGTAGTGGGTACAACAAGTCTGACAGCAGACAGAAGGCTCAGTCTCCCGAAAGACAAACCAAGTCTTTGAATCCTGTCTGCCTACACTGTGGATAATTGTAGGAGCACATGTGTTCATTGTAACAGGCTATGTCTAGTGTTTTATTTTACATTTTAAAATGTACTTTGGAGTGACAAGGTGTTTCCACAATCAAAAGAAAGCATTGAATAAAACACACACACACAATAATGTTAACAATGATGTCATGATGCCATCTGAGTCTCGGAGCGATAACACACATTTACTGAGAATAAAGTCTTGGCTTTTTGAGTGAAAATGGGCAAGAGATCAGTAAAAGCCGTTATTTTTAAACAGGCAGCAGCCAGCTTGCCCTGAGCCAGGAACCTGTCGTTCTGTGGGCAGGCTGCTGGATCCAGGCTAATTACCTGATGATTTTTTTTTTCCTCAGATGAAACCCACAGCTTACTTTAGATGGAGAAAATATGTCTAGACCCTGGGTTCTGATCTTAGTGTGGTGCCTTTGGCTAACATTTTACTACCTTTCTGCTTTTCTCCTAAATGTTTCCTCTAGAGTGTGAGATGCAGTGACAAATGCCTGTGGCATTTCAAACCCAGTGCACAGTTCTCTGAACTCATGCTATCTTGACTCTGAAGCATGAGGACCACCACTGATATTTGACATGGATGCTCAGTGCCCCGCAGAGT
This sequence comes from Mastomys natalensis, assembly GCA_021653895.1. Lineage (NCBI taxonomy): Eukaryota > Metazoa > Chordata > Mammalia > Rodentia > Muridae > Mastomys > Mastomys natalensis. The sequence continues at coordinate 3,045,116 of JAJTUV010000106.1, forward strand.
TCGAGGGGCTTCATCACATGTGTCCAAAGAAGAACCAAACCTTTGCTGGGTTAAGCCACCGAGAATTTGGGCCATCCCAGTTCATAACTCTTACTTAAAACAAGCAGAATGTCAATGAGTTAACACCGCCACCCTGCCTAGCATAACTGTGACTAGGTTGGTGGATGGCTATGAATTATAAATATTTATAATCATATACTGGAAAATCTGCACAGAAAAAAGTGGGGCTTTTGATTAAATATGTTAAACATGTTTTTTCTATAATGACAAATAGATTTATTTGTGTTGTGTGGATATTAATATTGTACTATTATGCCGGAGGGGATAAAACAACACGAACCCACATTCTGGAACTCCTTCATTGCACACCTCTGTAATGAAGTCCTAATGTTCCCAAGGAAAACGCAGTTGTTTGAAGGCTGAACATGGATTCAGTCACACCAACAGTGACCATGTACATTTATTCTGCTAGTGATGTGTACAGTCACAGGGTATCCAGAGAGGAAACATCTGGATATACCTCACAGGGGTTTCCCCTAAGCACTGCATGTGGAAGGCAGGTAGAGCAGACCCTACTGAAGTGGAAACTTCTAGTTTCTTTGGAAAGTTGGTTATGTTAAATGATGTTTTGCTGGGGCACATAGGTGAAAGAACATCTTGCTAAAGTAAACAAGTGAAAGACTGTTTTCCTGAAGCAGGCACAGGTGAAAGATGTTTGGATATAGCAAACACGTGAAAGGACCCTTGATGAAGGAATATGAACATGACCAACAGACAGTGGGGGGTGGGCACTGATCATTGTTTGGTTTGCTCTGCCTCACTATTCTTCACTAAAGACACACATGTATTGGTTTGCCTTACATAATATTGTTGAGCTCAACTTGTAGTAACACTGCCATTGAGAGAAACTCACCCAAGAACTCCTCGTGAGTTTCCTGTAGCCTCACCTTAAGCCAATTGGCGAGCCTGGAGGTTTCTTCAAGCTTGAATTACAGCTGCTTGCTGAAAGGATTAGACTGTAGCTGCTGGTTCAAGTCTGGGGTCTGCCTTCCTAAAGGACTGGTCTGTAGCTGCTGAGTTCTATTTGGGTTTGCTACAGGACTGAACTGCTGTCAATGAATATGGAGCTTGCCACCAAAGAATTATTGCTGAACAGGTCCACATCCCCATATCCTAGTAACGTCTCTCTTACACTACCTCTGCTCGGCGGTGGGTAGAGGAAGGTTGAGCCCTTATTAAAAGTAGGTTGCAGAAAATTTATGTCTACATCCTATAGGTTTTCCTTTCACCTACACACCAAGTCTGTGCCTTTCTTTTCTTGGAGAAGCATTGAGGGTTCATTTGACAACATGACTTCTTCCCTAAAGAGAAAATCATTTAAAAATAATATGTTGCCCTACAGGTAGATGAACTACTTCATAGCAGGACTTTGCCATGAAAAGGTATCACCTCTTACAACTAAACAAAATGATCTGAGACTTTATTTAAGGTGAATTTTTGAATTTTCATTAAAACAATGATCAGGTTAGCCTTGAGGAAAGAAAAGAACAAAGCCATATGTAATGGCTCTGCTGGCCATCTTCACACCTACTCAGGCACAATAGCTCCAGAGACTTATATATGTTCCATTTTAAGATATGATGTAATATACAAATACTCCTTTCCCTTGAGTGAGAAAACACAGCAGCATTTTATGACATTTGAAGACTTGAATAATTACCAAAAATACTCTCTCAGTGGATCTGCTAATATCCAGTAAAAAACAATGGTTGAGATTACAATTTAAAAATAAACATGCCACTTGCTAGGTGTCCTAATGGTAATTTTTATTTGGAAGCATGTGAATTTAAGGAGGCATTGGTGTGTACAGGTATTATACCATCTGGTTTTATTCAACATGGTAATAAAATGAGACCTGCAGCATGAGGCTAGATCTCCAGAGGCACAGGAATAAAAATATATATTATATAGAACAGAAAACTAAAAGACTTATAACCCAAAAATTCTATGTGATAGAGCATTTGAAAGCCTAGGGTTGGGAGCCAGGAACTTCTGTGACTAACACAGGTTAACATGAAGACTGTGACTGAATGGAGGAACCTGCAGAGTTTCTTTAAATCTTTGTTATCTGTGAGACCATAGCCCATAGTGGGAGTCAATAAATGATGGTTATGATCCAATCCTGCCAGCTGCTGTTTTTGTAAATAAGGTTTTCTTGGAAGGTAGCCAAACCTACTGTCTCTAGCTGCAACCTGGTCCAACCGCAACATTAAGAAGCAGCAACAGGAGTTTTTGTCTTGGATTGCAAAACCCTAAGAGATGTGTTTTATGTCCCTTTAGTGTAAAACTTTGCCAAGTCCTCATCTATGAACTAGAAATACTTGGTAAGCTGTTGTCATGGAATCAGTCATTACTCAAGTAAGGGGGAGGTGTGCTGTAAGCCAGGAATTAAGCTATTTTCAATCATGAAATCAGGTGGGAATATCTCAGGAGAAGCTCTCCCACAAAAGGTTTCACTTGGGAGACACTGAAGAATCTCAACTGGTTCTTTATAGAAAATTGGCCCAAGGTAAGGAGTATTAAAGGAAACTGAGATACCATTTCTTACCAAATGGAGGGGAAAAAAAATCTCAAGATTGAAGACATACTCAGACACCAGGGAAACTAACGTAAATGTCTGATGGGAACAATGATGATGACTTATGGGGGGGGGGAATATGGGATTTGGTAAGCTTACCAGTATTCTGTATGGATTACCTCCCTCTTGTACCAGTGAGTCTATCCTCAAGATAATTGGCAAAATATAGATGTGTGTAATGCTATTCATGGTAGTCTTTTGGTTGTATGTGTGTGACAGAGAAGAGAGAGAAAGAGAGAGAGAGAGAGAGAGAGAGAGAGAGAGAGGAGAGAGAGAGAGAGAAAGTGTCTTACTTGTCAACTTGACAGAATCCATGCTCATCTAGGAGAATAGTCTCTGGCTATGGCTGTGAGTAATTATCTTAATTGCGTTAACTAAGGAGGGAAGACCCAGGCTAAAATTGGGCAATACTATCCTTTGGGCCTCCAGTCATGGCCTGAATAAAACAGAGAAAGCAAGTGACTGTACTCATTCCTTCTCCTCTTTAATGACTGTAGATTGATGAGGCCAGAAGGCTCAAGCACCTGCCCTTTGACTTCTCCATAAGGGACTATAGCTTGAACCAGGAGATAGAATAAATATTTTTTTTGTCTTAAATTGCTTATGTTGAAGAATTTTATTACAGGAAAAGAAGCTAAGACAATCTCTAAGAGTAAACCTGGAAATATTAGATATTCAAAGATTAGTTTAGCCACTGGAGTTATACCAACCCATAAACACAATTTTGCATATTACTATTTAAAGAGAAGAAAACAATTTCAAACAGCAGTAGTTTACAGTCTCCCAATCACATATAATCAGTGGAACATTAAATTAAGATATGCAAGTCTGGAAAGTACATCTTACAGTCTGATTATTACTATCTTGTTAGTATTATCTTGAAAATAAAATATGTATTTTTGAAATGAAACAAACAAGTTTAATTGTCAATATCTTCAGAAAAAAAGGTGAGAGCCAATAATCAGGAATGTTAAAACCTTCCAAAGGCTACCCTTGAGTTAGAAATATTCTAAATTTAGTATTTATTTTTCATAGAAAGTATATTTCCTAGCTCCAGCTACTGGCAGGCCCTAGAATCGATGATACTGCAGAACTGTGGAGCATCTCTAGATCTCAGATGTTGTTTCAAAGAACGATTCCTCAGGAGAGACACAAGGCTTTTAGAGGAACAGATGGACATGATCTGGGCCAACGTGGGACAGCTCACTGTGACAGGAACCATGAAGCTCAACAGATCTGTCAGGACAGAAAGATGATGTGGAACTGTTCCCAAATGCTAAAAGTGAAATTGATTCAGTTTGCAGGACATAGTAGGTAGAATGAGAACTTATGACACTTGCAGAAAGATCCATGATACTTAGTGTTCCATACTAAGACAATTGACAGGTCCAGTTTCTCGAAAGATCTGTAGTGAAGAAAAGAAGCCAGAAAGGGTTGTGGGACACTGATCTAAATAAAGAAGCTACCAAATCAAGAAAGTCCATTTTTCATGAGATCAGGAAATTTAAATACTGAGTGGGCCTTCAGTGATCCTAAGACTCACTAATGTTTTCAGCCTTAGGAATGGCAACAACATTAGAATTCTGAAAGAAAAGGTCCCTTTGCTTCTTCAGAGATGAATGTTGCCACACAGGAGAAATGACACAGTGCTAGAGAGTTTCTTTAATGTATTTGAGGAGGGAGGGGAGAGAGAAGGAGGAGAGGAAGAGGGAGAGGACGGAGGGAAGGAGGAGTAAAAGAGAGAGGAAGAAGGAGAGACAGAGACAGACAGAAGACAAGAAAAGATAGCTAGTCTTACTGAAGTGGAGTGGTGGAGTTGGCATGTCTACTTTGCTATTTTCCCTGCTTTGGATGTGCCTAAATTTTTTCATAACTTGAAAGAAGGATCAAAAGGAAGATGTTGTGGCAGACTCCACATTGCATCCTTCCCCACTCTGTGGAGTTGTCCGTCCCTCCCTAATATCCTTCTACTCACCTCTCGATATCCTTAGGAACTAACTATAAGAAGTTACAGGAGATTAAACTGTGAATGTGCAGGGAGAGGAGATGTGTGTATCGGGAAATAGACAGATCTTCTGAATCTGCTTAGGAAAATGGCAAGCTGACACTGTCATTCACAGTGGGCAGGCAGAGGACTCGTTTCTATGACTACTGAAAAAATGAAATATTTAAGCACTTCATTATTTCCTCTGTATGTTTTAAGCACTCTGTTGATTTGATCCATCGAATTTTAAATAAAATGACCTAGTTAAAAAGACTTGAAACAATATAAAATTATTTCTCTCTGACTTAATGGCTGTATCCATATTAAATATTTTATATTGGATGTTGCATTTGCTCAGCCCCTTTCAGTTACAAGGTCAAGTGGCTCAAAGGAGTATCCCTGAGTAGATACTGTAGCCACCTTCTGGAAGCTACTGGGCGTCATCTCCTTGTGTTTTGGGGAGACACAGGGTCAGAAATGCTTAGGAGAAGGTGACAGGATCTCAGCCTTATCTTAGAGCTGGAAAGATGCAGCTGCTTTAACAGTTGTGAATAATCAATATAAATACAGATGTCTTTGTATTAAAATAAGGGGTGAAGGCAGCAGTGGATCAACTTTAGCTGCTATAACTCTTCAATTACAGAGCTAACCTTTCAGAGTGTTCTGTAGCTTAAGAAGCGTTCACACACCAATGCTCAGTTTCTTCATTTCTCTCTTTTTCTTTATAGACGTGGGGGTTTTATTTGTATTTTATTGTTTTTTTTGGAAACAACTTTCCATGTGATCCATAATAGCCCCACACTTAGCATGTAGCCGAGGCAGGCCTTTAACTGATGATCTTTCTGTCCATCTCTGAAGTATTAACACTACTAGCAAGGATTTTATAAAATAAAGCAGTAGCTTCACAAAGACCGTGAGGCTCAGAGACATAAGGTAACATCATTTCCAATGTTACCAAGTCACGGCAGCCAGGGCAAGACTATTGATTCACAACGTAAAAGCCACAAAGAGTAAGACAGGACAGTAGTGGCTAAACGTGCCAACCCCTGCTTACCTTTCAAAGCCAATCTGCCGGAAGGTCTTTTCCCATGTTGAGCCTGCAAGGTAAGGAGAACAGAGTCAGCACAGTCATGGACTCATTGTCACTCTGCTGCTTCACCCTTCGGTGAACCTACTACTTCCTTCAATGTCATCTCTGCCACATCCAGTCTGCAGATGGCCTTTGTGCATAGTAATTAAATTCATCATATCAAATATTCATCATTTGAAGTCTTCACTCATGGTTTTAGTCCAGTAAAATTAAATATTGTGCAATACAGCATTGGTGTTTATCTCTCCCATTGAATCGTAATTTTGTACTTGGCCACTCTCCCCCCTACCCTCCAACAGACTCTTCAGATTCTAGTAAGCACTGTTTTGTCTTCTTCCATGAGAAGAGTTATTCTGGATTCCTCAAATGTTACAAAAGCAAAATCAGACAAATGGGATTGCATCAGACTGGAGTTTGCAAGCAACCATAGTCCAGATATCTCAGTTGAGAAAAATGTGAATCCCACTCTCATTAAAAATAATGAAATGGGGGCTGGGAAGATGGCTGAGTCCTTAAAGCATTTGCCGTGCAAACAGGAGGTCCAGAGATGGAATCCACATAACCCCACAAAACTCTTATTAAGTACTATTCTAGTAGATATTGTGCACGTGCTGAAGTTAAGGTGTGTGATAATTCACAGTATTTTTATATTTTTATTTTAGTCACTATGGCAAATAGTCCCCCCAACTGACCCTCAGTTTGTAAGTTGTGTGGGTACCAGCTAATGACCGAAAATGATTGCTTCAGGTTGTTTACTAATTGTTTATTCTGAAAGTCACAAGTGGAGAGTTCAGCCTTGATTCTCCAGAGGATGCTAAGAAGATGTTCACAAATCCAAGGAGACTCGGCTGGAGCTGACTTTCTCGAGAACTCTGCCTCAAATATTTTACCTCCAAATCACCACACAGATGTCCAGGGGCCAGCTAGGCTTCTGGAGGACAGGAGATTACACAGGACTAAGGAACCCTAAGGGTTGCCTGGACTAATCTCAAGAGAGGCTTAATTAGTCTTAAGAGACCATTAAGACAGTGCTTCACCAGGATGCCAGGTCTATGTTAACTGGTCACAATGGAGTGTTTTAGATAATTTGAAAAATACACAATGGAAGGCTAAGTTTCAGGGATGAATGACATACTGGTTTAAGTGAAATACAGATGTATTTTCTGGAATGACATCACTGGGACACTGCTGAATTCCAATTTGCTTTGTGAGTGGGACTTCAATCTAACCAGGCAGGGATTTCTCTTGGCCTCCAGTCCAGAGAAATGGCCTACATATAAATATCTTCCATTCTGTGAATGCCATTCAAGACAATGGAGGATCCTTTTCTCAGGAACTCTTTGAAGCAGGTTGACCTACTCCAGAAGTCCAGCCAGTCAGACAGTGGTGAAGAATACATGCCCGTTAGTAGAAGTCAAGTGTTCCACCTGGCTGCTGCCTGGACCACATTATAGGAATGGTGATTCCTGTCTGAGGGTGACACTGATAGTCAGGAGTGGATTGGGTTGGTAATAGCAAGGTGATGGCAAGAGGGCTTGATGCTATTCTTCCTGACTTCTGCTTCCAATGAAGACCTAAATACTGTAATTTCCTTCAATTTCCACTGTTTTTCCATATCTTCTCAATTGACTCTCAGGCTTTTTTTCTTCTTTTAGTTCTACAAAAATCCTTCTTCCTAATTGATTTAATTTATTGTCAGGGTAAAATTAAAATGCAATTGATGTTGAACATATAGCTTTCAGTAGGAAATAGGTAAAATTAAGATGCAAATGATGTTGAACATGTAGCTTTCAGTAAGAAATAGGCTCTAAGTGATTTCCAGAAAGTATAAATTTAATCAAACAGGCAAGATAAGGTCATGGTCTTTGGCTCAAGCCATCTGGTACAGTTTGGAATAAACATGGTTAAGTCACTGGTCCATGTATCATGGACACAGTAGAAGGCCTTCTGTCAGTTCTGAGTATCTCAATGTCCTTCATATCACAGGCTCATCCACTTTCGCTATTGGTACTTGCTCACCATCTGCACGTGTTAGAAATGGGTCTGGATACATTAAAATATGGTTTCTGCCCTTAAGCCCCAACTACATTAGAGGTTTAGGTTTTATGTCCTTGGTGAGCACTTAGTCATGATAAAACAAGAATTTCTCAATAAATGAAACAGACATACCTAGATCCTTTGGCACAGAGAATATTTTTGGCAGCTCATTATGCAGTTGCTCAAGAATTCTTTTAAAGCCATTAGCCATGGTCTACAGCAGTAAACTGATATTATTCGCCTTTGCCAAAGTAGCCCCACATGTCAAAAACAGCAGAGAAAACAAAACACATGGCCAACATCCTTGACTGAACACTTTTCAAATGAGATTTACAGGGGTCTCTTACCTGTGGTTTTCCATGGTATGGTACCAGGAACTCACAGTCATCTGTGGTCTAATATATTAAATGGAAAATTCAAGAAATAAATGGCTCACAAGTTTTAAATGACTTTCATTATAGTAGATTGACATAATTATTCTATTTTATGAGCTGTTATTGTCCTTAACCTTATTGAGTCTCATGTAGAAGTCACACGTTATCATAAGTATGTATGTAAGAGAAAACACAGAAATCATAGGGCTTTTTGTGATTCTTGTCTTAGCATCTACTGGGAGTCTTAGAACAAGTCTCTATGGGTAAGGAGCGTCACTGTGTCCTAGAGAAGTCTAAAATAGGCCCTATTTTCTGGAAGAAGGAAAACTACAGAAAGAAATTCTTAACATAGAGGAAGAGATGAATTTGCATCAGAGTGTGTTCTTTTTCTTTCCAATCTTGGATGGTGTAATTAGAAATAATGAATTATGATTCTTCATGTCTTAAGAGTGATCATTAGTGCACCAACATCCTAGTCAACAGAATTGTAATCTAGAGCCGAAGATGGTAGAGTATGGATGGAGTCAAGCTACAGTCTATTGCCATTCACTTGAGAAGGAAGGCCCCGTATCCAGCCTGAGCATTCCCTAAGTGATGAGACTCCATAACACCTCTAAGGCCTCTTAGCATTGGCTCTTGGGAGGCAGTTCCTAGAGAAAACAGCCATGCTGTCTCCCCAAAGAGCACGTTAGCAACTGTTCCTCTCATGCCAAGAACGTTCTACCTCTTGATTCTCATCCTATGGCTCTGTCTGCTTAGTAGCTTTCTAAAAATTAAATTGACTTATTTCTGTGTTTGTAGGGAGCAGCTGTGCACACCACAGTGCAAGTGTGTAGGTAGGTGGACAACTTGTGGAGTTGGCTACCTCCTTCTAACATGAAGATGCTGGGGATCAAACTCCTGTCAGCAGGCTTAGTGCAATAGCTTTTCCCTGCTTATCCTTTTGACCAGCCCCTTATTAGTAAGAATTTACTGTTTTCAAAATGGATTATTTTCATGCAGTATATTCTGATTAAGATTTCCATCTCCCCTCCTTCCAGATCCTCTCCACCCACCCAAATCCACAGCTTCTCTGTCCTTCCTTCCTTCCTTCCTTTCTTCCTTCCTTCCTTCCTTCTTCCTTCTTCCTTTCTTCTCTTCTTTTTTCTTTCTTTCTTTCTTTTCTTCTTTCTTTTTCTTTCTCTCTCTCTTTATGTCCTTCCTTCCTTCCTTCCTTCCTTCCTTCCTTCCTTCCTTCTTCCTTCTCCCTTCCTTCCTGCTTCCTTCTTTCTTTTTTCTTTCTTTCTTTCTCTCTCTTTTATGTCCTTCCTTCCTTCCTTTCTTCCTTTCTTTTTTTTAAATACAAACAAGCATCTAAAACAACAAGCATAACACTAGAATTAGACAAAATAACAAATGGGGGAGGCAAAGAAGAAGCACAAGAAACAAACACTGTGGCACACACAATTGCACACAAAGAAATACCATAAAAATAACAGGTACCTGTAAAGGTTTAAAAGAAAACAAACTAAAATGCCTAGACAAAGTCTTATGAGGAATAAAAAAAAAAAAGAAAGAAAAGAAAAACCTTCCCAGTTTTGTGTTGGCCACCTACTGCTGGGACTGGGGCTTCCCCTTGTCTCTCCAGTGAGACACTATTGGAAAATTAATCTTTCCTTGCAAGTAGTTATCAATTGGAGATAGCTTCCAGGTTAGGGATGAGAACTTGTGTTCTCTTCTCGTCTCAGCACTGGGATCCCATCTGGCATAGACCAGTACAGCCCTTGTACATGCTGTCACAGTCTCTGTGAGTCCATGACCTATATTCTGTCAGTCTTGCTGTGTTTAGAAGGCCTTGTTTTCTTAGTGTCCTCCATCTCTGCTAACTCTTACAGTCTGTCCACCCTCTCTTCCACAGAGGTCCCTGACCCTAAGGGGAGGGTTTGATAACATCCTTAGGACTGAGTATTGTGAGGTCTTCTACTCTTAGCATATTATCTGGCAGTGGGTCCCTGTATTTGTTCCCATCTGCTGCAGGAGAAAGCTTCTCTGATGACGGGTGTGCAAAGCCCTGATCTATGACTACAGCATGATGTTATTAGAAGTCATTTTATTGAGACTTCAATTGATCGTTAACTTCTGATTTGAAAATACTTTTAAATGGCTAGAAAATCTTAAGAGTGTCTTCATAATTAGTTGTATGGTTTTTTGTTTGTTTGTTTGCCCTTAAGTTAACAATAGAATTGCTTACATCATTAAACCCACACAAAATACTTGTCTTATATGTATTAGCTAAGTAAATTCTCTTGGAAAGCCAATGAAATCAGTACTATTATTCTATTCTACCTTTATGTGAGAAAACAGAGGCTCAGGTTAATGTCAACTTCACCCTACCTTGTCAAGTGTCATGCACTGTATTCAGATTTTGCCTTACTTGACAGCTCAGGTGCTTATTACAGAATCCACTTGATGGAGTCCCCTTAATGGCCTTAGTAGCTATCTTAAAAGAGAGTCTTCAGCTGGTCCCTCATTCTACTTCACAATGTGAGGGGCTCCATCATTGCTATGATGCAGCCAAAGGCTCTCAGCAGAGGCTGCACCATGCCATGCCATTGGACTTCCCAGGATGCAGAGGCAGGAGTTTTTTACACTTCTATTCTTTATTTCCTAGTTGGTGGCATTCAATTGTAAAAATGGCTTCGTCTTCACTTCCCTTTTCTATCACTGTCTCCATGGGATCTGACTTTAGCATGGGATTCAATCTTTTATCCTACTTTGCTCTCTGGATTGGAACATTAATCTTAGAAGCACAGAAGTGGCTAAGTTGCAGCTGTTTCTCATCATCATACCTGTGAGTTTCCTTGATTTGGTTAAATACTAAAAGTTTCATCCATATAAATACATGTCAGCAAAAGGTCAAATATGGACATGTGATCTGTACAAGCGGGAGCCAGAGTGAGCATTTTTCTCTTCTCTCTCTCTCTCTCTCTCTCTCTCTCTCTCTCTCTCCTCTCTCTCTCTCTCTTTCTGTTTCTTTGTTTTTGGTTTTTCTGTGGTATCAGTTTGAAGCTATGGAACTGTATTTGAAGAAAGGCATGATCAATCTGCTGACCACTCTGTTTCTGATTGTCTCTGTTTCCCCAGACAAATCACTCACAGATTTTGCTCTTTGATACAATGATCAGAGGATTTCCACACAATATATTTTTTTTTTAGATTTTACTGTCAGAAAATTAAGATTCTCCATCTTTGTGTCACTGGGAGCTCCCTTCACCACCATGTCTCCTCACAGATTCTTCTCATCTGCAATTCTCACAACCAATTTTTTTACTCAAACTATAGAAAAAAAATTCAATTTTCCTTATAGTTTCAGGATGTAACAACACCATCAAAAATGGTCCAGCAAAGCATTACTTCTTCTATTTGAATGGTTTTATACCAAGTGTGTTTCAGACACTGAAGTGATTTGAACTTAAGCCTGTCTCTTCTCTTTTGAAATAACTAGTAGAAAAGGAGCAATAATCCACAAAGTGATGGGTTTTGCCAGCATATTCCTATAAAACAGGAGTATTTTCATAAACCATAGGAGCTTGCAGGCAGGCAGACATGCCACCTGGCATAGCATTTAGTCAGAAAGCTCTCAAGTACCAGGAAATTATTCACAGACAGTCTCTGCCAGAGGCTTCATTTACATCATTTTTTTTTAACTCTTGAAAGGAAAATACTTTCAAACCTAGTTTAAAAGAAAGCCATGATTAACCATGAATAGAAAATGAAATTGTAAGAGAGAAGTATATTTTTCTTTCTTTTGACCAATAGTGACATTCAAAGTATTCTACAATGAGATACAAATCCCTTCATTAAATAATGGATTAAAAGCAATCTTTGACTTCTGGTTTAACATAGAAATTGAACTGGCAGTTTCCCATTGTAGTAGTTATAGACATATGGAAAACTCTCTCTCTCTCTCTCTCTCTCTCTCTCTCTCTCTCTCCCTCTCTCTCTCCCTCTCCCTCTGCCCCCTCTGTGTGTGTGTGTGTCTCCCTTTCTCTCTCTCTCTCTTTCTCTCTCCCTCTCCCTCTCCCTCTGCCCCCCTCTCTCTGTGTGTGTGTCTCCTTTCTTTCTCTCTCTCTTTCTCTCTCTCTCTCTGTCTCCCTTTCTCTCTCTCTCTCTTCTCTCTCTCTCTCTCTGTTTCTCTCTCTCTCTCTCTCTCTCTCTCTCTCTCTCTCTCTCCTCTGTGTGTGTGTGTGTGTGTGTGTAGAGGGCGTGTACATCCATTTTTCAAAAATCAGAACATTTATCAGTACACCGATCTTACTGACCTATCCTGCTCATATTCTAATAGTCTCTGTATGTCTCCCATAGAAACCAAGCAAACCCTCTCCCTTTAAAACAATGTTCAATTTATTTCTTCCTTTTTTCACTGTCTTCTTAATTTAGAAACACTGACTTTATTATTAGGAGCTGATCCAACTACCCTATGTACATAGAGCTTTGTTTTGAGGAAGCCACATGTGTTTCACATCATTATCATCATCATCACCCCCTTTCTTCCCCTGACCTCCTCTCTTCCCTGCCTTTCCACATCCAATCACATGCCTGTACTTAATTAGCCAAGATGGGGAGAGAATGTTTGGGAATTGATGGGCAGGGAGGACCTCCCACCCCCATGGGATTGCATCTTTTGAATATTAACAGACTGGCCAAATAAAGAAGTTATAGGAATGATTATGAGCTGATAATTCTTGGAAACTACCCAACATGAACAATGGAGACAATCTAAAAAAAAAAGAGCAAATACAAGAGTTTAAAGACACAATTTAAATGCAGTGGCCAGTAGGTAACTTCCATCTTTATGTGGACACAGGTCACTGAGAAACTGAGACACACAGTCCTTATGTGATTAGGAAAATTGCAGTTGACATTTGTCACAATCTATTCAAGCCCATGACATTCCCATGACTTTCTACTCTTTATGCATTACTTCAGCGAGAATGTTTACATTTCTTTTATCACAAAATGGTCAAAAATAGAATATGGAGAAAATCCACATTTAGAAAGCAAGTCCAGAGGAGAAAACACAGATTTTTAAAAGACTGTGAAGGGAGAAGGTTGTCAGAAATGAGTGGTCAAGTTTAGGGAGAGCTGCTGATGTTTCTGTGGCCTCTGGGGGGAAACCAGTGACTCAAAGTGGAGGTGGTTAAGCAGAGACCAGGAACTGATCCTCTAGTAGAGTATCTGCTCGTAGAATGCCTGGCTTCCTGAGGTACATCCCCTATGGCCCAAAATGAAACAATGGAATGATGGGGAACACAATGGGAAAGAGAGTTTTGAGAGTGGGGCAAAGTTGAGAGGAGAAAAGAGAAATTTCTACTTTTAAGGTCAGGTTCAACAGAGGTGTTGAGAGATGATGGACCAAGCGGGTGTTGGTTGTACCACTGACGTATGAGCAGGGATGATGGGTAATGTGATCCTTCAGATGTGATGTGTGAGTACCGTCACTGATCAAAAGGAATGTAGAAGGCTGAGCATAGGGTTGATAATCCAGAGAGGAAGGGAAATCTCAACTTCTCAGCAGTAGAGAGGTCAGACTCAATATGGGCAGAGGGGTATGCCTTAGATAGAGGAAACTGGAAAGCTGGTTGTAGTAACGTATACTCCACTATAATACTGTGAATGCAAGGGATGAGCTGGGAGCTGAGACTGTCCGTGCAGAACAATGAGCTGTGATATATGAAAATGACTCCTGGTGGATTACATATATGAATAAATATTGTTATGCATAATCTACATGCTGGGTTACTCTTTGCAGAGAACCATGAGTATGTAGAGATACAGCAACATTAGGCAAAAGTAAGTCATATTTTAGATGATATAGAAACGTCCTAAGCATTTCTTAGGGCTGGAATGCTTCAGCAAGGCCTCCATGGTACACTCTAAAATCTACCTTAAAAAAAAAAAAACCTTCTGATATCCATTTGTAGATTTGTCTTCTGCCTGTTTCTCATCAAAGTTAACTTCAGAAGACATTTCCAGTAACTGTAATTCCACTTATTTCTAAGCCAGGTGCATGGGAGTTTGATAAGTCTCCCAAGTATTACACATGCTCAGAAAACTGACCTCAGCCTTTTACCACACTTACCATATGGTGTCTGAGTTCTACACGAAGACGTGAGATTCTAAGGTTCCTGCAGAAACTCTAATGTGCTTGTGTGAACACCATAAGATGATGTGTGATAAAACTGAGATGAAATAAAAAACAAATGGGCAATGAACTTAGTGGATGAAAATCACCAGAAAGTGCAAATTATAACCTTTCTATGACCATTCTTCTTTGCTGATGTATTTTTCTGTCAGGAATGCTAGGCAGGCAACTCATGAGCTACCTTGACTTTGTCCACCTATCAGAGGAACGACCCCTTGTGGAGAAGCTTTATGACAAACATCAGGAGCCTTGAAGTATTGATCTTGTATGACACAACATCTGAAGAGTTAATATTTAATTCACATGTGCTTTTTTTCCAGGCCTCAATATGAAACTTTTCGGAGGGTGTTAGTGACTTAGCTTTCATTGCCCGCTTTGCTAGTTTGTGGCTACATATGTCTTGAGTCAATTACAAACATGAAGTTGATAGCTTGTGTGTTGGTTCCAAAAATCACTGAAAGTCATTAATCAAATAAGTACCTGGAATTCTGGCAGGGCAGATGACAATGATTTAGCTCTTGTGGAAAAAATGATTTTGGCTTTGTATCTGTATACCACACCTTGCTATGAGTCAGCTATCATATTGGGACACACACTACGGGTCCATGGGTTGCTCCAGCATCTCCAGAAGGAAATCAATACAACCATAATGTCTTTTGCACAACTGCAATAAAACATCTATGTCATCTCTCACGCAATGTAGGCTATAGTTAAAAAGCTACAGATACAAGATTCTTGGCTAGGATTTATTTTAAACTTTATTTTTATTTATGTGTATGTGTGTGACTTGTGTGAGTGAATGCCATGTGTGTTCTGAAACCCACAAAAGCCAGAGACTGAAGTGACATTTGATTGTGAGCTGCTCAGTGTGGGTCCTAGGAACCAAACATAAGCCCTGTGCAAAACCAGCAGGCACTTTTAATAGCTGAGCAATTCTCCAGCCCCCTCAGCTAGTATTTTTTAAAGACTTGTTAATTTTTATTTTATATGAATGTTTTGCCTGCATGAATGTAAGTGCACTGTATATGCTCCTGGTGCCTACGGGAATAGAAGAAGGAGCCAGATCTCCTGGAACTGGAGTTACAGACAGTTGCACGCTGTCATGTGGGTGTGGAAACTGAACCCTGTGCTTCTGGAAGAGCATCAAGCGCTCTTAATCACCGAGCCATCTCTCTAGCTCTCAGCTAGAATTTTAAGTGAGTAACACTACAATCAATCAGTGATCCACAACCTTAGGACAGTAATTGTTCAAGATAACTATAATCCAATTTCCACTCTTACCCCTGCATTCTAACACAACACACACACACACACACACACACACACACACACACACACACCCCTCCTCTCTCTTAAGTAAAGTCATTTATCGAGGCTCATATTTAAAGTCAAGAAAAAAAGCTGTGCCATCATTTCTTTGTATTTTAGCATATCACTATCCTTTGTGCTTCAGTTAATCCACATTGGATCATAAACTTTTCCTTTCAGTGTATGTTTGTCAACTCTCCTAAGATATCTTACAGGAAATGCATAGAAAGTCTCAGAAGGTCAAAGGAACAAATAGCACTCACTTAAATGTGAGTTCTTCATCAAGAGCTCACCAAGCTCACCACAGTATTCAGCCTGGTGTTTATAAAGCTGTCCTTCATGTGAAACATGAATCAAATCTTGGAGATCCTATCATTTCTGCAGAAACCGGAAGCAGTTCTGCTCTGCCAGCTTTCTGTGTGTGCCAATGGAGGAAACGCTGGGGTGATGAGCAGAGGTAAGGTTTGCCAATGTGCCTTAGAGAACAATCATATCTGCACAATCCAAGCACGCTTCCATCCTCTTTGAGAGGAGAAGAAAATGAAATATAACTATTTCCACTTTCTCTTGTGGAACTCTGAACTTGAGTGGAGGGTTCTTAGTTTTGATCAGGTGACAATGCCCTCCTTAAACTCCCTTCTGGCAGCTTTCATAGTATAACAGCTGTCTCATATGACTTTCTTTATATGAAGCAAAAATCACAAATACAAATCAAAAAATCACAAATTCCCAATCACAGGCAGCACGTGTCACGTATGTTCCTTGCAAAAAGAAGTGGAGCAACACAGAAGACACTGATACCCTCAATGTCACGAAAACAAAAAAAGTCACAAGCACAATTTTAACTTGCAAATAGTGACTTTAATTTTTACTTTTCCCACATATGAGTCAAATGCAGACAGAACACCTCGGTGCTGACTTATCAAATGGAGGCACCAGGTGCTTTACCCTTCTTCAATTTTAATGTAATTGATAATAGTCAATCAATGTATTAATTAATTGCATGTGAAAAACTCATCTTGTTGTATATCACACTTTTAAACAATATGATTTCAAGATTGTTTTAGTACTGGGAGCACTGCCTATTTCTCTCTGCTTAATTCTAAATTACTTTAATTACCTTTGCTCTTAGGAGTTGGAGATAATCACTGAATGATAATCACATGACAATTGTCAAGGACTATTGTGAACAGTGATGCTGTGCTGAATCAACAGAGATGTCCAAGGATCTATAAGGAAAACGAGGTATGTTTGTGCAATGGAACGCTAAGGAGCCACAAAAAAGAATGCAGTGTCATTTGCTGTGAGTAAACATGGTGATCATTCTGAAGTGAAACAGATCAAGGCACAGGAAGACAAACTCCTATGATGTTACTCTTATGTAGAATCTCAACAAGTGGAGGTCATAGAAACAGAGGGCAGGAGCATGGTACCAAGTCAGGGGAAAGAGGAGAGAGAAGCCGGGTGGTGAGAGACTGGTTAAGAGGATGGTCACAGTTAACAATATTGTATTGTATAATTCATGGGAACACAGTTTACTAAGGAAGAGGTCATTGCAATAATCAGGCTCCATGTGTACACACATACTATATACATACATACATACATACATACATACATACATACATAGGTGTATACATACAAGAGATGAACAATAGGAATATGAAGATAAAAGTCAAAATGCAATAGTGTATACAAAAAGGAAGCTCTGGTATGTTGGTAAATATCCCCTCACTCTCACCTCCAGACTTAGGATGAGAGTGGACTACATTCTGAATTGAATTTACCTTTTTGACATCATTCATTCTCAGCCATACCCACAGTCCAAGTTGGCTTGGTGGCTTCTCTGAGGAAGGGTTTCTGTCTTTCAACCATCAAGATTCCTTTCCTAGCCAGCTTCCCTCTGTGTATCAGTATACTTGTCCATCCAAGTCAGGGGACAGGACCATCCACCTTTCTAGGCTGGGAGCACCTCACTTGCTTGCTGGCTTCCCTGAAACTGGATGTGCTAGAGTCTGGCAGGTACTTGAGGTCTTCACAGATCGGTTCTGGGAATCCATACTCATAGCTTAGACTCACCTACCATCAGAGTTCTTACCGCACAGATATCCCTAAATCCTAAACACCAGTCCTTTCCCCTTGGGTTTCTGTTTGGTATTCATTTGTGGTGCACTAATAAGGGTTTAATGATTGCTTTTGATTGCGAACTTGACTAGAGAGTCTTAGTGGGGAATTGTCTACATTAGGTTGGCCTGGGGACATGTCTGTGGAGAATCATCTTGGTTATATTAGTTGAAGTGAGACAACCCCACCCCCCCGATGTAGATAACATCATTGCTGGTATTTGGGATCTGGAGTGTATAAGAGCAAAGACAGTAAGCTGAGCAGTAAGCATGTGCATACTCATCCTTTCTTTCTCTCTCTCTCCACTGTGACTGTGGCTAGCTGTTTGAAAGCTCCTATCACCTTGAATTTGTTGCCACAGTGAACCCAGAACTGTGAGCTAAAACACAGTCTTTCCCCCTTAAGTTGTTATTTTTCACAGTGTTCTGTCACAGCAACTGGAAACACATCAGTATGTGAGACTTATTTCTGATGACTGTAACTGCAGGAGATTTGCTCAGTCAACCTATTTCTTGGGGCAGAAATAGCCTCAGGTAGGAGGCTAGAAACCTTCATTCAGCATATAGACAAAATATGAGCAAAATAAATATGTAGCCATCTGTAAGCCTCAGAAACCAGACTCCACTGTGTGCTAAGTTGTACATCAATTCCTTCTGGTCCTCCACTGTGATGAACAGGAACAATTCAAATAAGACAAACTGAAAGCAGAAGTTGTTGAAAGAGGACTCTTGGGTCATTTTCTTCATGTTCAGTAATCCACCTCCATCCCTACCCCCTCTCTCCGGGACCGTCTTGAAGACCTGCCCATCCAGCAGGAAGACAATCATCATCAGTCAACAGCTGATGATGATGTGTATCTGAAAAGTTGGCCCTCAACTGCTCAGAAGCGTGGTGAAAGGAACACTGCTGAATGGGTCCTTCCTTTAGGGCAGTGGCTCTCAACCTTGTTAATGCTACAGCCCTTTAATACAATTCCTCGTATTGTTGTGGCCCCCAACTATCAAGTTATTTTCATTGTTACTTCATAACTGTAATTTTGCTACAGTTGTGAATCATAATGTAAACATTTTGGGGCATAGAGGTTTGCCAGGGGGGTTGTGACCCAAAGGTTGCGAACTGCTATCCTGGAGGCTTTGTGGCACACAACTTGGAAACTACACAGAACAATGGGTAAGCCTATCTATTCCCCATGGCTGTGGTAGTGTACTTACTTAGGTCACTGGAGAAGCAGAGGCAGGAGGAACAACTGAGCCCAGGAATTCAAAGACTTGACCTCCTGTCTCAATTAAAACAGAAGGAGGAGAAAGAAAAAGAAAGCAGGCGGGGAGAAGAGACTTCACTCCTCGCCGTACAACCTTCTCGTAACCTGTTAGTGTGAAAGGGACACCAGCATGTATATTTTGAAGTCAGAAGGAAGTGGAAGCTTTGCACTGGTCATGGGGGTCACATACACAGGCAAAGGAGACAGGCTCCACACTTCCTGGATGCCTTTCCTTTGTTTCCTTACATTGTTGGCCCCAAAAACATCCATGGGGGACTCTGATTCAGGCACAGGAACTTGAAATGGGCTAGAGAGGCCAACAACTGGAGAGTAGTACCCAGGCCTCTTTTAGGGAACTGGCTATCTGTGGAGTAGTCAAAGATGTGGAGGCTGCCCCTGATCACTGGAACAGTGCTGATGTAACATAGCTTGCAACAGAGAAGCCATTTCTCCAGGATCATGCTTTTTACTGATAAATATTGAGAAGGTTACATTCACACACAAGAATGTCTGAGTCATCTCTTGGCACACAGCAGGAGCCCTGAGATTTACATCTGAAGCAGCTGAGAAGCAATCAATACTCACTGAAAGACTGAAGCATGCTTCCAAATGACTTTTAAGAAGCCTACCCATACATAGCGAATATTTTTAAACATTAGGTATTAAGTAGATGCAAGATGGAAGGTAAATGTTCCTCTTCCTCTAGATTTGCAACAGACACAAACCACCAACAACTCACAGGCATTTGGATAGTGAACAACGGGGCTCTCTTTACTTCATTTTTTCCCCCTCTGTATGCTTCAAGTCCCATCGAAGATACAAAACTGCATCTTTGGGGGCATAAAATGCATACAAAGAGAGAGCTTTCCCAGAACCTCCAAAACATAAATGGGGATTAATGCATTAATCGATGGAAGTAACACCTACATGAACATGTAACTCAGTAATAGGAATGGTACTCGCTCTACCTTTCCAATCTGACATTACATGGAAGCAGTCCACGGCCACTCGAGCTAAGGAGAGTAGAAGACAAATTTTTGGTTTTAAAAACCAGTATCCGTGTTTTCCAGTCATAGAAAGGGAGAGGGGAAAATTGGATTGAGAAGAAAAACTCAGAGGCCTTCAAATCGAAGATCACTGGTGAATTCAAACTGAGGGGTCTAGTGGAGCACCAAACAGAACAAGCACACCCCACCCCCACCCTCTGCCTGCCAGATAGCAACTTAAAAAGAGAAACTGAGGCACAGCACTCCGTTCTGAACAGAGCAGTCTGATGATGTCCATGTTTGGGGGAGTGACTGTGCATACCCACACTGGATCCCTCTCTTCTCCTCTAAAAGGAGGGGGCAAAGTTTCACTTCCTGCCTTTAGTCCCCAATACTCACAGGCCCTAAATAAAGCCAATGAAAAGGTTTGCTGTTCATTAATAAATGTCCTAAGAACAGAACACATGATTTAGTCACGTATGTCCTGGGCCTTCATCCCCTCTCTGCGTATTCTTTAAATCCATTTTAAGCCCAACAGCTTTTCCTGGATCCAGCACTGAATTAGCCAAAAGTCCCTCTTATTTATTGGTGACCTAAGGAGATTTGTGACTCCCTCCTTTGAAGCAGTTATTTCTCCCCATTTTCCTGGCCAGCATGTGTCGTTCTGGGTTATAACTCAGAGCACATGGGATCGGCCTGGGAGGGGTGGAGCAACAGCGCAGGGGAACTCGGAGCCAGGCAGGCTATCTGTAAGCCAAACATTCCACTGGCCCATTAGTGCAAAAAAAAACATTAACAGGACTTCACCTTCCTCCTTGCCTGATGGTTTAATTCAGATGCATGAGCAGGAAGAGGCAGAAAAGGTGCTTTGTCTCTGGGCTCACTCAAAGAGATTTACAACCCCACAGTAAGCTTTGGCTGACTGTAGTCTTGCAGTTGCTGGTGAAAAGGTATCTGCACATTGGCCTTTATGTAAACACAGTGCTCAGTGCAGCTGCAGTATAAATCAGAGCAGGGGGAATATGCATGTGTATCAGATGAGCCCAAACATCTTGGCTCACTACCCTATTGAAATGTAGAACTCAAGGAAAAGAGAGGGTGAGCAAACAGCAAATGCCCACAGACACTGAGACCTAGTGCTGGATGAATGGGGACATCCTTCCACCAATACCGAAGTAAGGAGTGAAATTCTGAAATATTGTAGCCAGATGACAATTCTTTTTCCTCCCTCTTCCAATGACACTAGAGTGTTAAACAGACAAGCAAACAACAACAACAAACCTTTCTTGCTATGGGCTTAATCTACAACTTTGTACTTCAGAAGTTGCACTGGGACCATTTCAAATAAAGTTTAGGCAGGGCGCTGTCCTACAGCCTTTGGAGGACAGGGAGGCCATCACAAGGGACCCGGCTTTCTATCCTTCTATTCTAGCACGGCCCCCTCTCACGGCCATGCTAGAATAGAAAGGTGAACAGCCCTAGTCTTCACACTCTTCCTTGTGTTTTAGGGAGCTCGCTACCATAGCATACACAGGAGTATTCCAATTCATGTGCTCCACCCAAGTGAGATCTTAAAATTATAGCTATCTCAGCCCATGGGAATGGGCATAGCACTAGTACTCAGAGGTCCCTCCTGTCACCATGGAGATACAGGATACAATCACAGTTGCTATATTAGGTGGTTTTTTTGTTTGGTTGTTGTTTTGTTTTGTTTTTGTTTTTTACCTTTTAAAGAAAATGTAAGTGTATACTTTTGTCAAAATTAATTATTGTCTTTCATCATCCATAGGGATAGGGTCCAAGACCCTCCCCAATGGATCTCAGAAACATAGATGACACTTAACTCTGTGTATGCTATGTTTCTCTCTATATACATATACCTATGACAAAGTTCTGCTTACCAATTAGATTCAGTATCAAATTAAAAACAACAGTAATAAATGGAACAATTAATAGCAACATCCTCTAACACAATTGTCAGCATCAGTGTTCTCGTGCTTTAGGGCCATTATCAAGCAAAATAAGGCTTCTCTGAATATGGCATTGCAGTAGCAGACATTCCTGCTGATGACCGAGATGGAAGTTGCTAAGTGACTGTCGAGTAGGTAGCTTATATAGCAGGGATATGCTAGTCAGAGGAATTGATTACTCACTCCTTGGGCAACAAAGGCGTGATGAAATGAGATTTTTTTCACACCTCCCAGAAAGTTTCATAATTTAAAACTTACATATTAATTCTTCCTGTACCATTTCCCACTTGGTATTTTTGGATTGTTGTTGAGTGAAAACACAAAAATGAAACTGGATAAGGGGAGAATATTAACTCTGGGGAGCTATTAAAAATTAGTTTTCAAAATTCTGATTAAAGGGCAATGTGTCTTGGGTCTCGTGGCAAGTAACTCAAGGATGCTTTAGGTGTTTCTCAGACCTTTTAGTTTAAAATAAATAAAAAACAATTTCCTTAAAACCATGACATCTGATATTCTCTGCACTAAGCTGTAAAGATAAAACCAGGAACTTGACATATCGCTCTCCAAAGCACAAGCTGTCCATAACCCGTGAGAGCCTGAGATATGGATGGCCATGGAGAGAAGCCTCATCTCTATTGCAGGTGTGCCTGCCACCAATCGCAACTGTCCTTCTCTCTATCTGAGGTATGCATGGTCTCCAAACAGTAACTGTTCCACTCTTTCCTCTACTTGTGTGTCATCTAGCTATCTGAATATCCATGTGTCTACAATTGTAGTGGGCTCTGTGAGTTCCTATTTTCAAAGGTTATTTTTCTGTTGTACAAGTGATAGATATTCACTTATATAACTATTAATCCTGTCATATAAAATGTAACAACTCTATGGGACTTTTTGTTGCTTTTCTTTCTGTTTGCTTTGTGTATATGCTGTGTGTGTGTGTGTGTGTGTGTGTGTGTGTGTGTGTGTGTGTGTGTTTGTAAGAGGTAAAAAGGGAGGAACTAGGAGTTTACATGCCTATACATAACAGACTTCTCTTAGCTTTGGTGCTAAGTCTGTGCAAGGAGCACATATTCCTAAGAGGTGCAGTGTTTTAGCCACAAAGTGTTTCAATCACAGATGTACCGTAATTGAATTTGCTACTTCGTCTGAGTGGAACGCTTAGGTTATTTCCATCGTTTCTTCCCTTCCTCCCTCTCATACTCTCTCCCTCATTTCTCCCTTGAGGATAGAAATAGCCCTGATTGCTGAAGTCCTACTATGTGTCCTTAGACATGACTCACTAATATCAAGGCATAGAGTGTGTGTGGTTGCATAAATAGCTTTTAATATGTGTCCTATGAAAACTACATTCATCCTATGATTTGAATCTTAGTCATTCTGAGGCATTTCATGATCTCTGACTATGAAATAATTCCACAAGACTCAACAGACTGTACATATCACATTATCTTTGGACAACCTTGACATGTCATGACAAACCCATTAATACGTTCTCCTGTTTGTAACTATGTCTGAAGCAGGTGCCCATGCTAAGCATGTATGTAGGCTCGTGATGGGCAAATCATGCCTGGTGCTGCCCTTTGTGAGTACCTCCCAGCATAGGAGAGGTGCTGTGGAGACAAGCAGTCCCCTAAGAGTTGCAGAAAGTGCTAGAAAGCAAAAGAAAAGAAGTAGCCTATGCTAGTGAGAACCAGGAAGGGTTTGTATGCACAGAGATAGGTGGGCAAAGACATTCTAGGTAGAAGGAGTACATGGGAGACTCTGGAGACAAAGTGCCCAGCCATTTCTCATAAGAACTCATGAACAAAGAACAAAATGGCGTGGGAGGAACTGCATCCAGGAAACAGGGCCACAAGGCTGGAATCGTCAAAATACAGTTAACTTTACCTGTTTATTATTTGTAGGCTAAAACATCTCATTCCCCACTAATATCTTTTTTTGTAAGTCATTGAACAGAACTTTTTTTTGTAATTTCACATTACAGTTACTGTTTAAATTTTTTGAGGTTGGTTAGCAGTGTCACAGGTAGTGGTGGAAGTTCTAAGGTGGTACACAGTAGCCTGGTGGCTTCTGTTAATACTACATTTTTAAAATCTAGGAGAAAGGCTTTTGAAAGCTTCCACCTAGAGAAAGGATAAATAAGACAAATACTTTTAACCTGATTCAAACATTGCATAATATTTATATGTACAGATATTATGCTCATTACTCCATTCTGTTTTTCATGTATCTGTTGAACTTTTAAGCTAAAATGAATATTTGGAAAACTGCTATGAAATTATCTTGCAGTTTTCTGGTTTTTATCTTTCCTTGTTTTCTATCAGAGTATTCCTTATGATTTTCTAAGAATTTATCTTTAGATTACTAATAATTTCTCATGTATTTTGCAACATGTCTATGAGCTTTATTAAATGTTGTTTGCCTCTTGACGGTGAATATCTCTCTCTCTCTCCTCTCTCTCTCTTCTCTCTCTCTCTCTCTCTCTCTCTCTCTCTGTGTGTGTGTGTGTGTGTGTGTGTGTGTGTGTGTATGCTTCAGGGTTCCCACTATCACAGGAACAAAGTATTTCTTTTTGAATTTTACCTTTGTGACTTATACAAAACCACTGTCCCACAGATGTATAATATAAAGACTTATTTCATGTGTTGTAATAAAGGTGCAGTAATTAAAGTGAACTCTCCAAAATTTCAACGAAGCTTTATCAAAATCATTCACATTGTTGAGGTTCCAATAAAGTGCTTTTGGAAGAAAAACCGAGTGTTCTTGAAGGAATCACATGCTACTATATTGACATGGTGTCCTACTGTGATTGCTCTAGGCCTATAACACTGGGTCAGGCACTGATCAAAGCTTTATGTATTTTCCTTTATTTCCTGTATATAAGATAGGGAGTGTTGCTCTATCCATTCTACAGATGAGGGAACTACGGCCAAAGATTCTTGACTGACTGGCCAGTGTCCCATAGTGTTAAGGAAGCGAGCCAGGATTTCAAGGCGGAATGTGTGTCTCTAGACTAACCACTACTGGACTTTACTGCTCCGGTCAAACTGTCAGTGTTTGGGTCTTTACCTATTTCTGCTAACTATAAATAGATGTTCCTAGGGGAGTGTCATTTTCCTGCATCTGAAGACATTGTTAGTGTACTTTTGCTAGTTTTTCACCAGGGGAACAGCATGTCCTGGGTTCTCTTAAAGACGCTTCTTGACATGCCTACAAGCTCATGGAAGATACTCCTTTTCTAGCAAGAAAGGGTTTTGTTTCTCTTGTAATGAGTGAAGATGGCCAAAGGGGGCGCTGCTCTTGGAGAACTTGGTGCTGCTGTGCAGAGGGGTGGGCCACTGGCCACACAGGGGCAGCCTGAGGAGATACAGAAATGACAAGAGGCAGATCTGCTCCCTTCAAAAGGGGAATCAGATGAATACTTTGTGAGTATTTGAGGAAAGATTCACTTGTTAGGGGTCCTGTCAGTGGATGTGTAAAGATGGATGAGGTGATGTACAAGCTTCTTTGAGACTTAAATCAATTGATAGCTCTAAAGGAAACATTTTTGGCACACATAAAAGGAAATGCCTAAATTGGAACTGTGACAAATCCTGCCTTCCTGGTTAGGCAAAAGGGCAAGAGGGGCCATTACTCCAGAGCTAAGACTCATAATTTTGCTGCAGTTAAAAGTAAGACTTGATGTGTCAGGGTTGGGGGAAGACCAGGGGAACCCCACCCACTCAGAGGAGAAGGGGAAGGGGAGTGGGGGAAAGGATTGCAGGAGGGGTGACTGGAAGGGGGCAGCGAGCAGGATGAAAAGTGAATACGTAAAATAATTAATAATAATAATAATTTAAAGAAAAAATAAAGATCCCATGGTAACCAAGCTGTGTACCTCCCACAGGTATGTGGAGAACATGTCCTGGACTGCTGAGTGCTCCCAGCAGCAAGAGCGATCAAGACCCGCATGCAGGCTCAGCCTAAGCGGATTTGAAAGAAACTTGGACTCCTCGCTACTCATTTTCCCGTGACACATGAAGACGGCTTTGGCAGCCGTGACAATGGGAAGTAATCCACTTAACACTGCTAAGCTGACCACTCTCTCCTCTGTGTGCTCTCACTGGTTGGGATCTTTGGAAACAACCCTAGAAGTCATTGCAGAAGACCCACAGTTCCACTCTTCAGGGCCAGGAGCTGATCTGCTGCAGTGACTCAGCCTACAGGACTGATTCTGGCACCCCTGTGGTTTTCTAATACTCAAAACACTGCTTCTGCCTTGTCAGAGCTGGTCTGGAGAGCTCCGACATTGCAGCATCAACATTGGCTTTTTTATTTCTTAAAGTAAAGCAAACTTTACTACTGATAATCCCTCATTGAGCTTGCAGAAACTTGCTTAGCCATGTGTCCAGGAGAATGGACTAAGGGAGATTACTTTCCAATGTACTCCTCAAAGGTTAACTTGAGGGGGCGGGATGAAAGGAAGACTCACACCACCTCTTGGAGTGGATGAGTCACAAGCAAGCCAACAGTAGCAAGCTCTTGATAGAAAGCTGTTCATAGGCCAACCTTCCCTACCAGGATGCCTTCATTCTGCTAACTTCTCCTGGCCACAGAAAGCTGACAGCACAGACCTAAGTTGTGTAAGTTTTTGCCCAAACTAGAAATGGCTAGGGCTAGAATTCTTATGCTTACATTCAGGAAGAAAAACGCCAGATGCCACTGTTACAGGGCAAGTGATCAAAAGCAAAACTAATGCAATGCATCTTTTAGAGATAAGAAAAACAAACAAACTATGTTTTCCTGGGTTCCACATGAAGACAGAGCTGCAGACAGTAGCTGCTCTGGCCAGAAACTACAAGGTCACCTCCCCCAGCTTCTTCCCCATTGAGTCCACCATTAGCCTGCTTTCCAGACTTGTTTATCTTTCTTCAAATATTTTGGTTATGTTTGCTGAGACAAAGTCTTGCTAGGCATCCCTGGCTGTCCTGGAACTTGCTATGTAGCCTACTCAGTTGGCCTCAAACTAACAATCCTCCTGCCTCATAGCTTCCTCTGTACCCGAATCACAAATGTATAGCCAACACACCTGGATTCTACTTCTTTCCCCCTTTCTAGCCCAGAGGTTGCGCAGGTCCTAACCTCAGTTACAACTTTATTTTAGGGTGTGCTGTTTTATCCACGGAGATAACTAGAGCACATGATCCAGCTCACTAGCACAAAGAGAGATGAGTATTTAGTTGATGAAGAGTAAACTGTTTATTAGAAAGTTACATGTAATGGCCAGGAGATGGCACACAGTTAAACACTGCTCCTTGGAACATCCCAGTGGAGCCAGGATCCCATGAAGATGAATTGGAGGGGACCTCCCATGGTAAGTGCTCACTGCAAGCATGGGGAGGCCTGAGAAATTCCCCTCTGGTTTGGGGCCTAAGCCTCTTGGTGACGTACTCCCAGGACAGCTTGTTAAGCACGCCGATATATTATCTGTCCTCAGCCATGCACATTACATGGGGTTTTGCAGTAGTTGGATTTTGACCAACTGCTGGCTATGTTGCGGAGGGACACTCCTCCCTCTCGAAGGTGGTATTTGGATTGTGATACGTCACATGAAAGTTATCCTTTAAGAACTGCATTAATGCTGCACACAAGAAAACAACACAAATAGTGGCTTTCAGAGAGAAGACAAAAAGATAAAAAAAATTACCTTTCCACAGGAAGTTCTATAGAATAGGTCTCAGAAATGCAGGGCAGGCTTTACATTTAATAAGTAAGTGGACACTGGAAACTGAATGTAAAGGTCCCATTTTATAATGAATTAAGCTACTGAACTAACTCCCCCAAATAGGAAGTAAAGCAGCCAGGGACTAACAGAAAGAGGGCCAAATTGAGGACATGTGGTCAAATCGTAATCCAATACATTAGACTAACTGTGAGCGTGGCTGCAAGCCTGGGCATCCGTATCTGCAATGGCCTTATGAGAGCATCTTCATTTCCAGTGGTTCTCAGCCCAACTGGAATAATAGTAGGAAGAATGTTTTGTAAAAATCTGCAGAAATATAAAACATGAAGAAGTGAATACACTAGACATCTATTAGGTATTAATAGAAATCATGGTCTGACCACATCCAAACACCTATTTTAAGCATTGCCCTCTGCCAACATGCAGGGCCAGACAGAGGAAGGAAGGACTCATAAATCAGTCTCCTTCAGAGGTCTCTAGGAAGTTGATCCAGATTTTATATTTTTAACTCTGAGTTTTAATTAGCTTTGAATAATTCCAAAGAATACTAAAAAAAAATAGTAATTATTAAGGCTTTATCTATGATGAACAATATATTATTCTAAAAGTGGCGATTCTGAGTCTCCGTGATCATAGAAAGAATTGTTGGTGAGCTTAAAAAATAATTTACACGGAACAATGAAGATTTTCCATAAAGCAAGTTTCTAAAGCGTGAAAGAGAGAATGAGGCAGCAGAGATTCATGTCCTAAGATGAGATTATATCTCTATCATACCCGTGCAAGAGAAGATGCCAGAAACTGGGTACTTTGATGACCTTTATTTTATGTGGTATAAAAAGTTTTAATCTGAGCCTCCACTTAGCTCATGGCTGTATATGCATTTGTTCTAAGAGATAAGCTGGAACCCATAAGGAGATTGCAAAAAGGAATTTCTGTTACTTCCATAAAAGTGATATATGGTAATAAAAAATGTTTACATACAAGAGTTATTAACGCTAAAAGCTTGGGCAAAGGCAGTCTGAAGTGCATATATGGTCTCTGATTTTCATTAAGAGCAGCCAGTTGTCTGCTTTAGAATCACAAAATTCTAGGAGGAGCTGGCCGATATTCCCTAGGAAAACACCACAATTTTATGGCAAGCTTTACCCAGCTTTGTGGTAAACACAGAGGTTTTAAATCCTTTCAAATAAACCCTTAAATGAGTGTTTATTTGGGGAAGTATGGTATTCTAGATGTGCAGATTAGCAAGCACATGTCAGAGTCCTGTCATGAACTAGTGAAAAAACTCTAATATCTTCTCCCCAATAGACTGAATCATTAGCAACCAAGCAATGCAATTATGCAACGTCACTGGGTCTTAACGTTAGTGCTTTGAGGACACCAAAACAAGTGTGCTGAATTTGCTGGTATCAGCATCCTTGTGTCTGTCAATAATGCTCATGTATCTGAAAAGCTGGGTTTTCATTGATATGCAGTGGGGGCAGTTATAGAAAGAAAACGTGTTAAAATTTTCTTTAAAATTCAAGAACTTGTTAGCAACTAAAAAAAAAAATAGCCTACTAGTTATACATGACCAATTTTTTTGCATCTTTCTACAAAGTTACAAAATTAATTTAATATACCAACTGTCTAGAAATTTAATATCAACACATAAATGACTTCCATTTGGAGGCATCATATCCAACTAGATTCCCTAAAAAATAATCTGAAAGAATGTTGAGTATAATATTTGGAGAGATCATG
Source organism: Mastomys natalensis (assembly GCA_021653895.1). NCBI lineage: Eukaryota > Metazoa > Chordata > Mammalia > Rodentia > Muridae > Mastomys > Mastomys natalensis. The sequence goes on from JAJTUV010000106.1 coordinate 3,074,537, forward strand.
TAAGTACATCGATTACCTGAAAAGAAAGTAAAGAATCTGTGAATTATCAAACCCGAGTAGACTCTAGAAATACCTGCCTTGCTCTGGTAATGGTAACCAAAGACTGTGGCTATACTGCTTTACCTATCCCAAGCCCTACCCAAAGCAGGGAACCCAGATGGAGACGGCTAAATGAAGTTGGGATCCTAAATGGTGGCTCTCAACCTACGTATAACATTCACCTCAAAATGAATCTACCATGAAGAAGACGGCCAAGGAGGAAAGCATCGTGCTCAAGAATTCATGTGTAAGCACAGATTTGCTGCAAGGATCCACACAACACACAAGGTCTTGAATACACAGCACACGTGGTCTTAAATGGCTAGTAATTGATGATAAGGTGGACCCAGACCACTAGATACTTTCTTTATGCCATGACTTTATCTTATAAAAGTCCTAATAAGCTCTGAGTATTTCTCTATGACAAAAGATAAAATTAAAAATGTCAAAACACCCAAGAATCTAAAATAATACATCAGGAAACCAAAAGTACCTAATAAGACTTGAGTAGCTCGAATTAGAACATACCGTGCAGAAAACTTTTCATTTTTACATATTTACATAAATGTAAGTAGGGAACAAAAGATCAACATGACAGCACATCTTTAAGGATCTTTAAAGAAGTAAAAGCCGAAAAGAATATAAAAATGTAAATAGTCAAATGTAATAGTTGCCATCAGCAACATTGTTTTGGGTACAAGGGAGAGAGAAAAGTGACTATAGGATTAAAGATGAAAAATTGTCAAAGTACAACACAAAGGACAAAACCCCTAGTCAGAGTTCCAAACCAAAGAGAAAATAAAAATATTAATCAAATAGACAGTACATACATATTTTCCAACTTTGACTAGAGATGGTCATTGTTTAGAGTTAATATAGTAGTCTGTTGAAAAAACAAATAATAATGAATGAACAGAAGTGAGTACAGACCCATGTATTATAGTAAAAGTCAAGCACACTAAAATTAGCCTTGGAGAAAAATTATACTATGTAAAAAGGCAGAACAGTTAGCCAAAACACAACCTCATTGGCATGAATAGAGGAATGATAACTTTAAAGTCATCTGAGAATGTCTATGTTCAAGCAAAGGCTGGTCGGGGGATCCAGGCTCATTTGTTCCCTTGGACAATCCAAAGTAAACAAAGAGATAAACATGGAATATTTTTAAAACGATGGCTCTCAGTCCACAAATGATGGTGGTTCCCGAAACTAAAGACAAGAAACGGAGCAAACTTAGCTTACACTTGGATTTCTGTCACAGAAGAACACCATGGAGAGGTAGGGAGGTGAGGGAAGCCTGGTGCTGTCTAGGGGGATTTCTCAGTACCACAAGGACACAGAGTAGAGAATATAGGGGGGCATAGGAAATTACCCTGCACAGGGATGAGTCTTAGTGGGTGGTGGGTAGTGCATAAAGGCCCAGAGACCTGTGTATCTGACTGAGCATACATGACAGGAAACCACTCAATCTGAAGAAACCCTGAAGAGGTCACACAGTAGAGTACCCACCTGATAGACTGGGCCAGTGATGCTGCATTGCCCCCACCTAGAATTTCTGAAAGCAAGACTTCAGAGGGTTTTAATGTCTCTCAATAGTAGCATTCCAAATAGAGCCTAAAAGGATGTTCATGACACAGTAGCATTCCTCACTTTTGGTGGGTGAATGTGCAAGATGAGCACCCAGTTGAAGCTACCAAGCATATAAGGAAACGGAAAAGCACGACTCTTAATTAGCAAATAGTCAAATGAAATTATAGAACTTTCACAGGGATTCAAACAAGCAGATAAGAAAATTAAAAAAAAATGATTGCAAATGCAACCCTCTTGTTCAAAAAGTTAATTAGCCAGAGACAAGATATAAGAAGGCAAATATAGGACACCAACTATTACTAAGACAAAAAGAAACGCTGAACGGGATTAATATCAGATTAGAATTTGCTAAATCACAGGTAAGCAACTGAGAAAATATAAAACCAGGAGCCATGCATGCTGAAACGTGGTGAGAAAAGAAATCAACCAAAAAAGATTAAAATTCCACCGCCCAAGTATGTACAGCTGAGTGGCACAGAACCTGTAGAAATTGATCTTTGACTCTGACATAACAGTGCAACGTTGTCCAAATATGATGAGGTTATAAAGGAGGTCTCCACGCTAAGTGAATTAAAGGTATAAAAAAAAGAAGAAAATGATCCAGCAGCATATCATATTTAAATGCTTTAAACCAATGAAAATTGGTTTGATCCTGAAAAGCATCCAGAGGAATGCTACATAACGGGATAAAGTGAAAATCAGGAACCGATTATTTATCTGAGTCAAGGCAAAGGAGTGTTTTTAAGGAACCAGCAAAATATTTAAAAGCTTTCACCTCATGATTTTTATAGCCTACTGGAATATTTTGGAAGACAAAGGTAAACCTGGATGTGGTGGTCCCACTTCTAATCCCAGAACCCAGGAGGTTCAGAATTATGTGAGAAAGGCCAGCCTTGGCTAGAAGACCCTGTATCTTGGTCACGATGGAAATCAAGCATGGTACTTACAAACTGTAAGTTCATTTCTAGCTCTTGCAACAACAGAGTGAGGAAGGTATCACTTTTCTTCTAGGTATTTGCAAGGGACCAAGCTTACATCACACTCGGGAGTGGGTAACTGGATGGAATGAGATGGTATCACTTATTCATTAAGACACTATTAGCAGGGTCCAAGGGAATACTGAACCCCTACCTACTTATCGGTCACAAGCAAGGCAGAGCTCTGGCGGGCCGAGGTGGTGTGGCCAGTGTTGAGTGGGAAGCTGATTACATGATTCCTCATGCTATACTTAACAAGGGTTCTCTTAACGTGGTTGAAAAAAAGAAGAAAGAATATTAAAATATACAGAATTTCAAATATTAGATCCAAAGCATCCATGATACAGTTAAAAACCACTCATTCTATCTTAAATGGGAAAACTATAATTTCAAAGAGGAATGACCATCAGCTAACCAATGCTAAGCTGTACTAGTTCTTGGCTGTAGCTCACAGAATCTTAAAGCAGTGTGATCTGCTTCCACAAGCAATTATTAATTATTTTAAGCCAAATGAGATAATAGAAAATCTCAACAAATATTAGAAGGCATTTTTCACAAGGAACCAAACAGAAGCCACAAAACTAAACTCTATTTAAAAAAACATTAAAACATAATTGATAGAGTTAATAGGAAAAGAAAGAATGCCAAGTCAGCATGATGAACTTGAAGGAAAGATTCATAGAATTCAATTCATCTGAAAAGCAAAGAGATAATAGAGTGGATACATAAGTAAAAATAAATAAACAAGCTCTCTCTCATGATGAGCCATCTTTTGGGAAAGCAGCCAAAAAAAATTGAGTTATTATATATAAAGAGCACACCACTTCAAATAACAAGGATTTTATCTCAAACCATGGTGGAGAAAGGCAAGCCACAATATAGTTTTCAAGGACTGACAGAAAAAAGAAAAAGTGTTCAGCTGTCAACTCTAAGAATTCTGTTTGGTAAAAACATACAGTTTTCAAATGAAAGAAAAATAAAGATATTGCATATAAAAATGCCAGGAGTATACTACATAAAAATATTAATCAAAAATGAAGCTGTGGGGCTGGGGACATGGCTCTGGCATTAAGGTCTTTATAGGACTTGAGCATGGGAACTTGAGTTTGGATCCTAAGCACCCACGGTGAGGGAGGAGGAAAAACATAGCAGTGCACATGTGTAACTCTAGTTCTGGGGAGGCAGGGACAGGAGGACACTTAGAGCTTCTTAGCCAGTTAATAACTGCTGACCTGATGAGCTCCAGATTCAGGAAGAGGCTCTATCAAAATAACGTGGTACATGATTCAGAGAGACACCTGACATTGACCTCTGGCTTACACACCACACACACACACACACACACACACACACACAGACACACACACACACACACGGTGAAACAGACTTCTTTAGACTGAAAATAAGATAAAATAACTCACTCACAGATCATCACAGAAAATGTACAGAAGAAAGTCCTACAGATAGAAGAAAATGACACTAAATGAAAATGTGGGGCCATAAGAGATGGGAGGCATGCTGGACCATGGTGACCATGTGGACTAATAGAGACTTAGCCCTCTTGAAAGGTGATAGTTCATTCAGCTACAGTAACCATGTAGCCTAGGCTTTATAGCATAGGTAAGCAAATATGACCATAATAACAGACAGGCCAGGAAGGGATAACTGTTACAATTCTATCTCATGGTTCTCACGGAAGAAGAGCTTGATAAACAGAAAATTGTGAAAGAAAACCACTCAATAATAAAGTGACTTTACATAATAAACCAATAACTGAGATAAAATTAATTTTAAAATGTTACTGCTAAGAGAAAGTAAGAAATAGTTAAAAAGGAAATAAAAACACAGATAGCATGAGTCAAAAACAAAATATGATGACAGAAATTTAACCAAATCTGGGCGGGTTAATTTTTTCCAGAATTTCTCTATGTAGCCCTAGTTGTCCTGGAACTCACTCTGTAGACCAGACTGGTCTCAAACTCACAGAGATCCGCTTGCCTCTGCCTCCTGAGTGCTGGGATTGAAGATGTGTGCCAGCATGCCTGGATATGATAGTTAATATGATGGCCCCTAGGAGAGACATTTGGAAAAGGGAACCATCAATTGAGGAAGTTCCCCCACTAGAGTGGTGTTTGGGCAAGCCTGTAGTGTCTTCCTTCCTTCTTCTTCCTTCCTTCCTTCCTTCCTTCCTTCCTTCCTTCCTTCCTTCCTTCTCCTCCCTCCCTCCCTCCCCTCCCTCCCCTCCCCTCCCTCCCCTCCCCTCCCCTCCCCTCCCTTCCCTTCCCCTTCCTTCCTTCCTTCCTTCCTTCCTTCCTTCCTTCCTTCCTTCCTTCCTTTCTTTCTTCTCTTCTTTCTCTTTCTTTCTTTTTAATCTATTATAGATGTGGAAGGACCAAGCCTACGGTAGGCATGGCTGCCTTGGGCTGATGGTCTGGGTGCCAGAAAGGAAGCAGAAGATGTAAACCGGGCAAGCCAGTAAGCATCAGCCCTCCACATTCTCTGTGTCAGCTCTTGCCTCCAGGGGTCTTCCCTGGCTTCCTCAGTTATGGATTTGTTACAAGGACAAGCAAATCCTTTCTTCCCCGGTTCCTTTTGGTCATGGTGTTTTATCATAGCAATAGAAACCCTAATGAACAAAGCACCAAAGATCATATAGATGCCTTAAGAATGCAGAGGGGCACACAGCGATTTCAAAGATACACACAATTATTCAGCCATATTGTCAAACTTTGCATTTTAAAAAAATATCCTTATATTTATTTAGTAATTCATTTTATGTGAGTGGTATGTGTGTATACACATGCCATAGAATGTATGTACTATGAGATTAGAGAACTTTGTGGAGTCAATCTTTGCCTTTCACAGTTTGGGTCCTCATAACTAATTCAGGTTGTCAACTTTGGTGGCAAGTGCCACTAATCTATCTCACAACCCAACTTTGTATTTTAAATTTGATTTTAATGTATCAGACCAATTAAAATATAAATGGGTATATTAATGCAATCACATGATAACATTATGATTGCACTCAATCATTTAAAACTGAACTATTTTGTTTTCTGACCCCAAACTCTTTAATCATCAAATCTTCATTATATGAAATTCATCTTATCATATTAGCATTCATTTTAAGTATACAGAATGAATTCTCAAAAAAATGCAATTCTTTGACTTAATGTAATTCTTGCCAAATATTGCTACTGAAACGACTGGCTCTTAGTTTATTGCACTGGTGATGTTTTTAAGTTGGTAGATTTGATTGTGTTGTTTCTTAACTAGAATGGGTGCTCAGAGTCGACAAGTTCATTACAGAGCATGAGGAATGTGAGAGTGTTGTTTGGTACAGAGCAGAAATCCTTACTAAGTGCAGTGGGGAAAAAAATCATATGCAGATTTAGCCCTTAAAGGAGAAATGGTCTGAAAGCAGTTACAAAACTGTGGTTGATTCATTCTTTAAACTTCAGAGCGATTCCTAGTAACAGTTCACAAAGACAGGATTCTCTTGTTCAGTGCACACTTGGGAAGAAGCTGACATTAGGTGGTTGTTGCAACTTATGTGCGTGGTAACAATACAGAAAATTCACCAATCAGTGGCACACTCACAGAAGCACCTTCACAGCCATAGAAAGATATGGGAAAATACAGGAAAGTGTCATAGCCTGTCAGGAACAGTCATCATTTGCAAGTAGGTTGGTTTGATGAAAATCACCTACAATCTACTCCAGAAAATAGAGGGAGTGGATCTAGGTCATACAAGACCTCAAGTCCTTAAAAGAAAGTCTAATACTAAAACTGAGTATTCACATGGACGTAGTCCCTTATTGGTTAGTAGAAATTATAGTTATATCTATTTTGAGATAAAATATTCAAGGAAGTTAATCATTAAAATTGGAGTATTTTCATTGACTCATAATTGAAAAACCAATATTTCCCTCTCATTTCCTATAAGTTTGTATCGGTGTAAATGAACACTAGTCTAGGCCATAAAGGATGAGTGTATTGCCTATACACCATGCATACCAGCAGTCCAACAAGCTCTACATAAATACCAGCCTGACTATTCTCAAATATGCATAAGGAAAAGACACTGGGCTGAAAACACCCTAGTTCTTAAATGCTTTTCCTAGGGATCATCTAAGGACTGTATTTCATAGGCAGGACTGGCAGAAGGACTTCAAGCATCCCCAACCCCACTCTCCTTGGTCCATGAATAGAGAGAAGAGACAGATAGAACTGGTCTCCATTTCTCTGATAAGAACTGGCAGCATCAGCCCTGACCCACACTGTCCTGTTATTTCCATGTAAAAATAAGATTCCAGAAAATAGTGAACCTGGCCATGACTCTAAGCACACCTAGTTGAGGACCTTCTGCAGTCACATGGATAGCAAAGCCAAGTGAACACCAGAGGCCAGAGCATGGCACCTTCTTCCCAACCCCTGATCTGGAATTACTGCAGATTTCCTAGCAGGAAGGGAGACATGTTCAGGGCACAGATACTGATGTGGTCTGGGAAGTCTCTTTCATGGCTAGATTTATAACCTCCCAAATGACTGTCCCTGATAATGAACCCAACAATCAAGTACAAGCAGCTTTCCCATAGTGTCCTTGGAAAGGAAGAATGCATTCCCAAGGGTTTCGTGAAAAACATATTGGATTAGCAAGATTGAAACAGTTGAGATGTCTTCCTTTAATCAAATCTTATGAAAGTTAAAGGAAATAAATGTTTTCTTTAAAAAATGACTAAGCCATGGACTGAACTTGATTTACATTGTTAGGGCTTGCTAATGATGCTGGCTTTGTCCGCTCGTTTTAGTGAGAGTTACTATTGGAAAGAGAAAATCAGTTATGTGCAACTACAGCCAGAGAGTTAGGAAGCAAGTCGCACTTATTTTTCTGTTGTAAATTAGTGTGGTCTAGCTAATTGGACTGGGATAGTAGGTGGTGTATACAGGGAGCTTTGTCACTTAAAAGGCTAAGTGTGTTCTACGTGCCAGGCACCATGCTTGAAAAAGAAGGCATAGAAAAATAAGAGAGACATACTCTTCTCTGAAGGAGTCTACAGTACAGTGGAAGAGGAATCAGAGACACAGACAAAAATGCAATCTTGAAGGCTGGGAAGGAAAACAAGGACGGAGGGAAAGAGACAGTGGCAGAAACTATCTCACTATCTTGTGCGATTTCAGCCAAGATCTCTGATCCCCAGTACATATTGCTGATGTCCTTGGCTATTTCTTCATCTGGGAGGGGGCAGTTTGCTGCAAATACAGTTTAATCTATTAAGTATATGCTGGCACAATCAAGGTCTGCGTCTCTGAGGAGATACCAATTGTAATTATTCGTGTTGCCTGTAGTCACCGGGATCAATCATAATGTCTCACACAAGCTAGGAAAGTAAGTACTTCAGCTCCAAGCTCAATCTGCAGCCCAACTTACATTTTTTTTCCTAAACCATAGATCACTGTACAACATCACTAAGTGACCATTTCCACTTAATATAATAAGGCTTCTTACATTGTTGAAACTGCTTCAAAAAACAAGATTTAACTTGGCCTTCACAAGAGTCTTGGAAAAGCACTCATGACCTTGAGAACTTGTGGCTGGTTAAGTGGGGAATCAAGACCCGAATCTCCTTCTTTGACTTTTCCCTGTACACTGTAGCCCTGGCAAACAGTCAGAAAACCTCCAAGTAGCTTCTAAAATATTGTCACTGATGTTTCATTAAAAGATTTTATTTTTTAATTCTGCATGTGTCTATGTGCAGATTTTTTTCACATAAATGCAGATACCCACAGAGGTCAGAAGAGGATGCTAGAATCCCTGAAGCTTGGAGTTACAAGAAGTTGTGAGCCACTCATCCTGGGTGCTGGGAACCAATTCCTGGTTTTCTTTAAGAACAGTGGGTGCTGCTATTCACTGAGTAATCTCCCCAGCCCATTCACTGATTTCTTTACAAGCCATTTTATTGATTAGCTAGCTACAGTTTATACATGAAATTCCCCTTTAAAAAGAGACTTGTTTATTTTATGTGTATGGGTGTATGTATGCACCTCTATGTATGTGTATGCCCCACATATATCCATGATGCCTGTAGAGGTCAGAAGAGAGTGTCAGATCCCCTAGACCTGGGTAAGGGATGGTTGTGAACTGCCACATAAAGCTCTGAGAACCCAACCCAGGTCCTCTGCTGGATGGGCCAGTGCTCTTAATCACTGAGCCATTTCCACCTACTCTATACACAAACACATTTTAATGAGTAACTTTGATTGGAAAAATATCAACAGTTAGTGGTATGTGTATGAGCACAGGTACAATAATTTTAATATGAGATTATAAGAGCATATCTATATGTTCCTTTCAAGTTTTATTGTATCTGTTTCTTTTCTCTGGATCTCTCCTAAGATTTAATACGTTTACTAAGTTCATTAAGATTATTCTAATGCTTGGGGTGATACTTCAAGTACAGTGACTATTCTATAACAAGAGTAGAAAAGAATGAGAGGAGAGGAAAGGAGGAAAGAGAGGAGAGGCAAAGGAAGAAAAGGAGAGAGTGAAGGAAAAGGAGGCCTGAGGAGGCTGGGAGACTGCTTAAGCTGAAGAACAAGTTGCTTCTGGAGAACAAATGCCCGCTTCACTGGATTTTGAGACAGAATTGAAATTTGCTACTGAAACAGAAAAGTGTTTCTAGAAATAAAACCGAATTACTTCAGACGCAGGTCAGCATTAGTGCCTACTCACAAAAGGGCCTTGGGGAAGGGGAATGGCTGGGCTTTGGTAGTTAAAAGGGCCATAAAGAAGGAAATCACCGAAACTGTTCCCCTGCGTGGCCTGGCAGCCCTGATTAAAAACTTGATGGAAGTCATGTAGTCTCCCCTGGACAGGTTTTTTTTTTTTTTTTTGTCTTGTTGCCTGTTATCCAAGAACTCTGAGGTGTGGGAGGTAAGAGCTCACAGTCAGCATGGCCACAAACCTACTTCAGTATGTTCTTTCAGTCTATGTAACATTCCATCTCTGTGTAAATGCCTTAATAGAGTATGTGATTTGGAAGTAAATGGAACACAAATAGCACCTCATGCAAGGGAGACAGAGAGGTCTGCACAGACAGGGCCACCATGTGAGGAAGATGCCCCCACCTTCCTTGTACATGTCTCTATGACCTCCCTATGAGAAGTTCTAACTGCAGTTGATCTTGGTATTGCATTTCTACTTTTCCAGATATTTCTCTTCGTAATTAATTTTAAAGAATTATTTATTTTTATGTATATGCGTACATGGTAGCTGTCTTCAGACACACCAGAAGATGGCACTAGATCCTATTACAGATAGTTGTGAACCAGGATGTGGTCGCTGGGAATTGAACTCAGGACCTCTGGAAGAGCAGCCAGTGCTCTTATCTTCTGAGTCATCTCTCCAGCCCTCTCTTAGTAATTATTACCATTAAAGTATTACAAAGCTTATTTTGATGCATCTTTAGTTTTGCACAACATCAGCTCCTTGAGAACAAGGATTTATGTTTTCATTGCTATTTCTTTTTGAACTCTCATATTGACCACTTCTGGAATGGTACAGGAGCATTTAGTGAGTGGCCAGCAGATACGTCTCAGTTTGTAAGTGATTGTGAGTGGTGCTTTGCATGGATGTTTGATATCCTTTGGGAGGGAATTCTTTCTCTTTTCAAATTCCGTTTCTAGCATTATTTCATAGATTCAGACATGTTTTGCTTGACTGAACCACCTTGAAGTTAATTATCCTCTGAAAAGTCTTTTCATAATCTAGCTCCATGATTCTGATCAGATTCAGCCAATAGTAATAATAATAATAATGATGATAATAATAATAATAATACCCTTTAGTTACAGGTTACAAGATCAACATACCAAAACCAGTGGCCTCTAATACACTAATAACAAACCATCTGAAACTGAAATTAAGTAAGAATCCTTTAAAAGTAGCCTCAAATAGAACATACTTCAGAGTGGACTTAAAGAAAGAGGGCAAAGATCTATACACTGCAAACTAGAAAGTATTCATAAAAGCTGAAGACTAACTTATTTTACAAACAATAAAGACATATCATGTTCATTAGTTATAAGCAATAATGTTGTTAAGATGTCTGTATTGGATGCTGTGGTGGTTTGAATAAGGATGCCCACATAGACTCAGATATTTGAATACTTAATCACCAGAAGTAGCGCTATTTGAAAACATTAAAAGGATTGGGAGGTATGACCTTATTGGAGGAAGAATATTACTGGAGGTGGGCTTTGAGGTTTCAAAAGCTCATGCACATCCCACTGTGCCCCCTTCTCTGCCCACAGAGCAGGATGTAGCTCTCAATTACGGCACCATGCCTGCTATGCCTGCCACCATATTCTCTGCCTTGATGATAATAGACTAAGACTCTGAAACTGTAAGCCAGACCCAATTAAATGCTTTCTCTCATATGAGTTGCCTTGGCCATTGTGTCTATTCACAGCAGTAACTAAGACAATTGTTTTTCTTTTTTATGAAAAAATAACTGGCAAAGGAAACAGAAGGAAGGAAAGATCTGTTTGAGGGAATGGTCTACCACAACAGGGAAGACATGGTGGCCAGAGCATGGAGCAGCTGGACACATTTTATCCTCAGAGAACAGAAAGAGAGACAGAGAAAGAGAAAAAGGGAGAGAAAGAGAAAAGAGAGAGAGAGAGAGAGAGAGAGAGAGAGAGAGAGAGAGAGAGAGAAGTAGACTGGTTTTCAGCTCACTTTCTTTTTCTCATTGTCTTTACCCATGAAATTATATTGCCCACATTTAGGTTGGACCTTTTTACCTCAATTAATCCAATCTAGAAACTCCCTTAAAACATGTACAGAAGCTGGTCTCCTGGTGATTCTACACCCTGTCTAGTTGACACTGAATAAACAAAAAACAAACAAATGTGTTTCATCTTAATAGCAAAATCTTAAAATTTTGCTTTTCTCAGAATTATATACATGGATCATTGAAAAATATAGACACAGCTTAGGGTATGAAGTTGGTCACTGAAACTTTAAAACATAAACAAAACTGTGACTTCCATGGATATTGTATCTTATTGAGTACAAAATATCTTTGTTACTATCACCAAAGCATAATGCATTTGGAATGTTTTCATTATTGAAAATTTTACTGCCATGACTTAAAGACAAAAACTACAATTCTAAGTGTAAACTAGATGCCAAGTTCTGTTGACTACAGGACAGGGAATCAGCAGCAGATTACGTTGACAAACTCCCTACTGATATTTGCTCTTGTCTGTGAGGTACCTCAGTAAGACACACTTCACCAGTACACTGACTAATCTTTAGGGCACGTGCTATGATTCAGCTGATGTAAGTGGGAAATGAGTCTGTCTTGTTTTATTTCCACAATTTTCCTGGTACAAAGGCATCCTTACTGCACACAAGCCAGCAGAAAAACTTAAGGGATGCTACCTGGACCTTCTTTTATTTCAATGTACAAGAAGAATCAAGATTCTTCAATAATGATGTTGGATTAATTACTTACATTAAGACATATTACACATTCATCAATATATATCAAAAGATTGCACATTGATAAAACATTGTAGGTGACACTGGCCTAAGAAACTAAATGCATGGGTGTAATAGTAATGATCAAATTTGAGTAAGTAAAGCTTTCATCTACTTTGGAATATTTTCCATCATAAGGCTCTGTGCTTGGTTTTATAGAAATGTAACTGCTCTTCATTAAAAAAACTTACAATATCCTAAAAATGACAACTTGATTTAGTGTTCACATTCAATAGTAACATTGGTTTTATTCCAGCAACTCGTCTGGAATTCATTTAAAGCATTCTGAATGTAATTTGATTTCACTTTATGAAAACAAGAAAGAAATTTTTACGTCATCATCATCATCATCATCATCACTAATTTGGTTTGATTCTTCGTCTGAAGGCCATTGTTGCTAAAGTCTTAACTCTCTTCATTCAACCCCTAAAAGTATTAAAAATGAAAGAGATATTTACTAAATTCTAACATGCACCATTTATGAAACACAGTCTTTGGTAATACCAAGCTGTTATTATAATGCAGTGAACACATTTTTATAAATAGATGATAACCAGGCATTTTCTTCTTTTTGAATCAACTGTATAGCTGGGTTGATTTTTTTTGGACTTTTACTAAGACTATAAAAAGCATTCCAATCCTAATTTTAAAATTCGATTCTCAATAGTATCATTAGATGAGTGAGTATTAACCAGCCAGATATTTTGGTACAGGTTTTTGCAGTCACAACTGTCTTTAACCTTATTCCTAAAATGATAAAGAATAGGTTGAACCATGAAGACTATTCTATTTGGTGGAAGAGTTCATTATTCTGAGTGTCTTAGTTAGGGTTTCACTTCTGTGAAAAGACACCATGACTATGGTAAATCTTATAAGAACAACATTTAATTGGTGCTGGCTTACGGGTTCAGTCCATTGTCATCAAGGTGGGAGCATGGCAGCATCCACGAAGGCATAGCACAGGAGGTGCTGAGAATTCAACATCTTGTTCCAAAGGCAAACAGGAGAAGTCTGGCTCCCATGTGGTTAGGAGGAAGATCTCATTGCCCACCCCAACAATGACCCACTTCCTCCAACAAGGCCACAGCTATTTCAACAAGGCCACACCTCCTAATAGTGCCACTCCTTGGGCCAAGCATATTCAAACCACCACACTGAGCATATAGAACTTTCAAAGCAAGGAAGCTTATACATGATGTAATTCTCAGGATATTCTTATTGATCAACTTCCTTCCATGGATCATGATAACATAGAAATGACAAAGGCAACCTGTGCTTCTATGCGGATGACTCAGCAAAGAAAATTCTAGTTCAGTGGAAAAGAACTTGTTCATAAATGTCAAAAGGTCATACTCTTACAACCTGAACTGTAAAAGTCAACAACTAGATGTCTATAGTGTCTAAAGGAAAATAAACTTGAACAAATACAAAGAAGGAAGTTACAGGGTTTTCTTTTACAGAATCCATTAATGAATATATCTGGAGATATTTTCACAGTCTCATAATACCAGCTTCCATCCATGATGGCTTTCTCTGGAGGGTGGGTACAGTTGTTAGTGAGCAATATAGATAGTATTAATTCATGAAAAAAACTCATGTCTCATTCTCAAACATCCACAGGGACTTGGGACTAAAGACAACAGACAATATTAGTTAGACAACAACCCTCTTGCATTATGGGACAATACTGACAACCAAATTGGAACTGAATTAGATGTGATACTTCCTTCCTTTCTAAGTTTTCCAAGTTCTCACATCATCTTCTGGACAAATACAGGGGTAATGCATCTGGAAGCTACACAGAGGGTCTTGTTTGGCTCCTCAGTCTAGGTCTTGTCATCAAAGATCACGCAGTGCTTACAGTTGCAGTACTTCACAGTCAGTCTTTCCATCCCTTCTAGTGAGTGTGTGATGTGCTAGAGCCCATCACCTTTGCTTCCCCTCCCCTTCTGTGTTCTACTACTTCTCTCTTTTGTCTAGTTTACTCCTTATCAAATTTTCAGTGGTCACCCTGAGACACAGATTTCCTTTTAAATGTCTCACATGATTTGTAATTCTAGCCTCAATTAGTCATGTGACTTATTTGCATAGGAAGGACATGTTTGCTACAGTCCTTTTTAGTCTGTACATTCTTATATGCTGTGTGTCCATGTTAGCATACAAGGGTTCCCCCAGACACACTAAGCAAGCTGTTAGATATTTGCTTAAATCATGTATGCTTCATTCAATCATGAAATGCATATATGCTTAGCATTTATAAAGTCTTAAAATATTAGAATGGGATCATGGCTACTAACAGGCTCAGAAACATCTTTCTGGATAAGATTAAAGAGCAATATCATTAGAAAGAAAAAGGCTAATTTGATAAATTGAATAGCTCTTTAAACAGTAACATTTCCCTTTGTGCCTCGAGCAATATTTTAACATCTACTTTTAGATGTTCACTAAATATATGTTAAACTCGGAGTCAAGATCTGGCATACAATATCTAGAAAAAGTATTTTAAAAAAGAGAAGAGCAGAACTTTTTTAGGGCATTGATCTCCTGACCTCAAAATAACAATATAGCAGTTCTTCCTATCCACAGTGTCACAGTCCATAAATTCAGTTTTCTGTGTTTAGCAGCCATATAAAAAAAGTCAAATGAAAAATTGCTAAAATAAACAATTCAGAAGCTTTAAAATACCATGTTTTGAGTAATGCTATGTTGTACCCCCTGCTCTGCCCTTAGGACCATGAACCACCTCTTTGACCAGTGTGTCCATTCAGTATTTTAGCCACATACCAGTTACAAAGCTGCCATCTGTCCCCAAACTGGCCTTCATGCTATCACATTGCTCATTTTCAAGTATCTTTATTTTACTAAATAATGGCCTCAAAGAACAAGAGCAACGAGGCTGGTAATGCTATTTTGGACCACTGTTTGCAATGTTTTATCATCAGCCACCATTGATGATCCCCTACTATGTTTAATTTGTAAGTTAAAGTTTACAAGGAGTATGTGCATACAGGTTAAAAACAGCACATGCCGGGTTTAGTATTCTCCATAGTTTCAGACATCCTTTGAGGTTCTTAGAACACTGTAGGAAATTGTGTAGTCCGGACTGAATATGTGTTGCTGTCATGGCCATGGCTATTGCCAAGGACTGAACACTCAGACTCATGGGAATGGTAAAGCCTTTCCCAGATTAGGCTCAGGAAAACGACAAAGTCTTCTCTTCTAGTCCTAAAGTGAATGTTGCTAGTATGTGCAGAACATGTCTACCATAGTTCTCTTCCCCATACTGTCGCAATGTTTACTACCTGTTTACAATTTTTACTACTTGTTTACATAGTTCTCTTCCCCATACCATCACAATGTAAGACTACTCCCTTACCGAGATGGTGCCTATGGAAACTAGTTAAGCCTGATTCTTGCTCAGTTGTCTGTAACAACCCCGCTTCCTTTTTCATCTACATGTAATGACCCTGACTTCTTGTTTAGCAATAGCCTGCCCCCATTCCCATTTAACACACAACAAAGATGCTGAGCTTCCAGATGCTGAGGCTTCTCCATCAGAAACCAACAGCTTTTCTATGTGTACATTTGTTTGTATTTTCTACATTCCCTCAATGCCTCAGTAAGACCAATCCCTGGAGCTGTGTGTAGACATGGCAGAGCACATCCCCTAAAATAACAGGAGTTATGTACTGTTTTATTTTTTTCACAGTGACTTAATTTATCTCAAAACTGAGATCATAAAGGACTTTATAATAGAAATTGAACCAAGTCTAGAAGGAATGGCATACTACTACCTTGACAGAAGTTAGTTATTAGTTTTATAGTTTGGTATCAAGCTACACTTATGTACCATGGCTCACTCTAAAGTGAAGGTGATTGTGCTCACCTTGAGATGCTAGCTAGCTCATTGTGCTGTTACTGGCATTTGGACTCCTTTAAGACTTACACTTGCTACTTGACTGTGTGTTTTCCAAGCTTAATCGGAGTATTTTCCAAGAAGAATCTTAACTTTCATGTTTAAAAAAAGGTTGGATGGGGGCAGAAAGAAAGCTGACTGAAAGTTGCAAGAGAAAATAGCCCAGTCCCATGGAAAAGCAGACATATCAGAATTAACCATGGAAACTGTTAGAGCCAGAGGTTTGGAAAGATGGATTAGAAATCCTGAAAAGTGACAACTGCCAAGCTCAGAATATTATACTCAATAAAACTATCTATTAAAATTGAAGAAGAAATGAAAACTTTCTATTACAAAAAAAAAAAAAACCATACTAAAGGAATATATTGCCAGAAAGTCAGCTGTACAGAGGATTCTAGAAGACATACTTCAGCCTGAAGGAAGGTTTAGACAATCCAAAGAAGCAAGAGGGAGAAAACACAAAATATGAGAGCAGTTAATCAAAACAAGTCTAAGAAAACATCATAAAATAAACAAAGTTACAGGAATCAATACACATATTTGTAACAAATGACTCTAAATATGAATGATTTCATTTCACCAATAAAAGAACACAGATCCTCACTGGATTAAAACAGCAGGAGCCATCTTTTCTGCTGCCTCCAAAAAGCACACCTCACTGTCAAAGACAGACAATACCACAGGATGGATGGGGAAAGGCACTCCAAGCAAATAGAAATAGGAAACAAGCAGGCTTAGTTATTCTAATATCAAACAAAATACATTTCAAACTAAAACTAGTTGGAAGAAATGAAATTCACTCCATACTCAAGATGATGTAACATTTCTAACCATGTATGCACCAAACACAGGTACTCACAGTTTCATAAACTACATGTAAATCCAACACAGCAATGGTAGAAAATTTCAATGCCCTACTGTCACCAGTAGACAGGTCACCAAGACAAAAGATAACAACAGGGAAACATAGAGTTAAGGGAAACCATAAGTCACTGGACCTAAAAGACTCTACAGAACATAGCACCAAAACACTACAAAATTCACACTCTTCTGAGCAACTCAAAGAAATCTTTCCAAAATAGAACACATATTATGCCATACACTAAGCCTCAGCAAATCCAGAAAGATTTAAATAATTCCTTGTATTGTAACTAATCACAATGGAACAAAGTTAGATATTGCCAGGGAAAGAAACTAGAGAAAGTACACAAATTTATAAAGATTAAACAATGTACTGTTCAACAATGAAAGATGAAAAACTAGGAAGGAAATAAAACAGTTCCTAGAATTTATAATGAAAATGAACATAAAACATAACAAATTCTACTATGGGACACAATGAAGGCACTTATAAGAGGAACACTCATTGTCATAACTCCTTACATCCAAAGTTTTGAAAGATATCAGATAGCTTAGTGATGCACTTAACTGCCTTGGAGAAACAAGAATGAACCAGACTCCAATGCAATAGGGAGAAATACTTAAGACCAGAAGAGAAATGAAGTTGCTTCTTTGAAAAGAAGATAAGAATGAACAAACTCTTAGCTGAATTAACCAAAGGAAAGAAAGAAGACCCAAGCTTAACAAAAAGAAAGAGATAAAAAGGGAGACATTGCAACAGATACCAATAAAATCCATTAAAAAAAAAAACATTCTACTAAATAAAACAAATCTAAAAAAATGGAAGAGTTTCTAAATGCATACTACTTACCAAAATTAACCCACAATAAATTAATTTTAACAGACCTTGAGCTGGCAAATTTATGTTAGTTTGACCCAAGCTTTAGTCATTTTGTAAAAAGGAATTTCATTCGAGAAAATGTCCACACCAGATTGGTCTGTAGTGCTTTATTTTCTTGATTGATGAGTGATGTGGGAAGGAACTATCACATATGTGCTGTTGGTCATGAGTGCAGTAAGAAACAGGCTAGGCAAGCCATGGAAACCATGCCGTAAGCAGCACACATTCACAACCTCTCCCTTAGCTTTTACCTCCAGCTTCCTGATTGAAGTTTCTGCCCTGACTTCACTGGATGAGGGAGTGTGACCTGGGAGTTTTACGGTGAAATAAACCCTTTCCTTCCCAAGTTGTTTTTGGTCATGGTGTTTTATCACAGCAATAGAAAAGTAACTTAGGCAGACTTATACTCACAAATGAAATTGAAGCAATAAAAAAAGAAAACTCTTCAAATGGTCACTGTAGCATTTTACCAGACCTTCCAAAGAAGTCTTACCAGTAATAATACTCAAATTATTCCATAAAAAAGAATAGAAAGGTGGCCCTTCAAACTGCTTTCATGAAGCCAGTATTACCCTGATACCAAAGCCAGATATTGTGTCCAATGAATACCCTGACAAATATAGACAAGAGAGAGAGAGAGAGAGAGAGAGAGAGAGAGAGAGAGAGAGAGGAATCACAATAGACATATCCAAAAGATCATTTGTCATGATCAAGTTGAGGGAGCTGGAATGGGGAAATGGGTGTAGATGTGATCAAAATACATTGCATACATGTAAAACAAACAACCTTCAAAAGATGTGTGAGTGTGCTTCCATCTGGATCAGAATGACTGTTGCTTGGGTCATGGATGCTTTGTTTTTATTGTCATCTGTTGCTAGGAAGCAGATCATCCCATGAAGATCAGCAGGCTTCAGTCATCAAATCTTACTCCACTGAACTGCTTTTTAACAATAGCCCTGGGCTCTTCATTTGAGAAAATGACTTTCCTTGCAGGCATGGTGATGCAGGCCTGGAATGTTAGCACTTGGCTCCAGCTGTGATCCAGCTTCTAGAAACAAGATCCTAAAAGTGCCCATTTAGAAGTCAGGATTACAAACACGATTTCATTTTTGCTTGTTTCGTTTTATTTATTTATTTACTTACTTACTTACTTACTTACTTATTTATTTATTTAATTTGTACATCCCAATACTACCCCTTCTCCTGGGGTAGAAACAATAGAAAGTAAAGAAGTTTGTGACAACAGTCATCAGTAGTTTCCTACATATGTGCAAAAACATTTAAATGATAAGCCGTTCTATGAAGAACCATTTATATATTTAATGCATGCTGCAATTTTATGGTAATAATTTTAACATAATCTTACATGTTTTCATATTCTGCAAAAGGACTCACTAGGAAACAATGAAATACCTCTGAAAAATGAAAGTGAAAGTCTGAATTGTATAAGTAAGCCTTCCTGAGCCCTAAAATGTAAGAACAAGAGAATTGCCTTTCTAAACTGCCAAACTCCTGCTTAGAGGAAAGACTGGTCTCATCTGAAAATGTACAGACCTAAGCTCCACTGCATACACTGCTCTGCAGGAAGTCTGAAGAACACACAAGCAGATAGTTTCTGGCACGTCATGACTATACTTAGCCCAATCTTGTGGCTTCCATTATACCCTTGAAATGTCCTTCAGTTGTACGGTAAATTGGAAACACACAGTTATGGTTTTGTGCCCTCTGTCTATAATTTGAGTTTGAGTTTACTCCCATTCCACACAGATGCGCCTTAGTGCTTTTATTGTAAATAATTTACACCAGAAATGCTGAATCACAAAACTGAGGTCAGGGAAATTGTTATTTAAGCAAACAAAATCAATTCCGAATCACTTTAGGCTTCATGCCCTGTGACTTATCTGACAAAACTGGTGGGCTTGATGTGGGAGCTGATGAATATTGGGGTGACTACTACCAATCAGGAGCATCCCCTCCTCCCTGAACTTATGAACCTTCTTATTGAAGCTCACTTTCCCTCAGGTGGTCTTGCCCACCTTGTTCTGTGCAGATCAAAATAGCAATGCAAGTTTTTTTATGCAAAGAAAATAAATACCAAGAAACTCAATTTGATAAATAATTTTAAAGAAAACTAAAATATGTTATGCATCCATTTCCTTCTGACTTGAAAAGACAAAAAATGGTCTCCAGGAGCAGCAGAGGACAGCACTGGGAGCAGAGTGCTTGGGGACAGGGTTTGGTCCATAGCAGCTGCTCTCATCCATAGCTCAGAGTTAAGCCTGGGTAGTGAGAATTATCACCAAACACTAGTCATGGGGTGCAGGCCTGGCAGATCCTTGAGAGGCTAGGGGAGGAGGACTGTCTTAAGCAGCATGGTGGAACCGTCTCGAAAATAGGCTTGTGATATAAATCTCCCTCCTGTGCACAAAGTCACAGGTTCGATACCAGCACTACAGTTTTTCAAGGGAGTCACTGAAACTCACCTTTTCACAAGTCAACTTCCCATAACAACAACAACAACAAAAAAATGAATGAAGCATGAGAGTTGAGAGTTTGGACCCTCAATTCAATTGTGTGCTAGTGAGAGGACATAGAAAGGCAGTGCTCAGACAGGACAAGTGGGGTGACTGGCTTGTCTGAGGACTGTTAGCATTCTGTCTAAACTCCACCCCCACAGTTACCTGGCAACAGCCAGTAGGCCTGGCCACTATAAAAGGGCTGCTTGCCCCTCCTCTCTCTCTTCCTCTCTCTTGATCTCTTGCTCCTCTTTGCCTCTTGCTTCTCCCTGTCTCCTTGCCCCTTCCCCTTCCTCTTCCCCTCTCCATTGCTCATGGCCGGCCTCTACTCTTTGCTTCTCTACTCTTTCTACTCTCTCTCTCTGCCTACTACCTCCTGGCTCCCCTCCACATGCCCTTCTATTCTATACTATACCTTGTGTGGCTGGTCCCTCAGGAAAGAGACCTCAGCATGGGCCCGCTGAGACATCCCCTTACCCCATACCTCACCACACACCCACAGAACATCACAGAACATACTCTCTTTATCTCTTTATAAACACACCAAGGACTCCACAGGCATCTGTGCTCATCTGCCTGAGGGAGTGTTAAAGTGTCCTGGAGAAGGACATAGGAACAAACTGCAGATGGATATGAAATGGGAATCTGAAGCATGCAGGACTTGGTAGTGGGAGCCTGGATAAGAGACACAAATGGAGAAAGACAGAAAGACAGCTTCTCAAGGAGCCCTGGCTCTACACACATGCAGTTGTGTGAGGTAGGGTCCCTGTGGCTACCTCACATCCCATCATCCATCTGTCTACGTGTCCTTTGTAAAACCATCTAATGACAACTCAAGCTCTCCTCCCATATACTCAACAGCTGTCTGTAAATGAGCAAACCAATGAGGATGCTGAGAGATATGACCACGAACTGAGATACAAATCTAACACATCTGGAATACAGTGAGCAATCATACCTGGGCAGTATCATCATGGTTTCAAGTAAAGCCTGGAACTAAAAAGATGATTTACAAACACATGCATGCATCAGAGAGAGAGAGAGGAGAGAGAGAAGAGAGAGAGAGAGAGAGAGAGGGGAGAAGGCAAACTAGGTATGAGGAAACATGAGACACAGTAATAGTAAAGGAAACAGAACCTACTGAAACGCCAATCTGGGTTGGGACTCTTCAATGTCACCTTACTTTGGGATAAGTGACAACATTCAAGGAAAGAGATCCTGTGTCTAGACAAAACTCAAATCTAAGTTAGGACATCTCTGCCTTTGGAGGACTTAGAGATAGGTTCTGTTAGGGTATAAACGTGACATTTTCATTTTGGGGGATCCATAGGATTTGACACCCAGCAGGTGTTTTAGTGGTTTCAGCAGGTTGTGACACTGTCACTGTGTCACTATAGCTGAAATAGATGCTGAAAATGAGGGATAATCTACCCATAGTCTCAGTGGTTTTGGTCCATGGGTGATTGGCTCCTATGCTTCTGGGTCATGGTGAGACAGACACCATGGCAGAGAGCATAACAGAGCAAAGCTCTGTGCCACTGTGTTATGAATCAATCCATCAGGAGCCTGATCCACAGGATCCAACCACTTCCCTAAAGCCCATTCCATAGGAGGGAGTGGATTACGTGGGTTACCTTTCATATCCAAACCACAAGAGTTAGCAGAAGAAAGAAGTTGTAGCCCCCCCCCCCCCCTGTCAGTCAGGCCTCAACTACCCCATTTGGCAAAACACCCTCAGCCACAAAGGACATTGGAGAGGCTGAGCAGGACACAGACAGTGAGGAGCTTCAGAATGATCTGATATCATAGCTGTCTCAAATACCCCTAAGTCTACTGGGTAAAGAAGGGTGATGCTATGTATATTTTAAAAACAGTCCCAGGAACCAGGAGCTCGGGGACTCATACTTCAAGAGATTTATCACAAGAGGCACCAGCCTGTTCTTTTTGTTGATTGCTTTACCTATTCAGGAATAATCTTTTTTTTTTCAATTATTTTCCCAGGATTCAACCCCAAATCAAGTACAGACCACAAGACCCTGGCTTATAAGCACGTTGATATATGATCATGACTAGAGCCATAGACAAGGTATCAGGGAAAGTGTGGCAGAGAGGAATGTAAACATGATTCATCTCAGACTGCAGATGAGAATATATCTGTATGTTTGAGGGGGCAAAGAAAATCACAACAGCCAATATTATCTGCCAAATAAACCATAAGGTCGTCACTTCTGACCATTAACATTGTAACTAGTGTTACATACGCTTACTTGTTGTCTGATCTAGCACAACCGCCAACATTTTTGCATTCTAATCTTATTCCTCAAAATATAAGTAACCAAAACCCAACTTCTCCATAAAAATTTCCCAGGAAGCTAAGCCTTAGAGCATATTAGAAGATGCATTCAGGAGTCCAGAGATCTGAATTAGATTTCTGGCTTCCCTCCCAATGGAGTGGACCATCATAACACATTGTCTGTCTCTGGGCCCTACATTCTCCATCAGTGATAGGGCAGTAACACTCTACTGCAGCTGCATCTAATTTAATCATTTAGTCTAACACACAGACAAAGGACTAAATTAGGTGATATAAGTGGTAGAGGGATAGTAGACTTGACACAGGACTGTTGGTTCCTTTTCCTTTTCTAGTATTTTATAATATGGAAAAGCAAAGGCATGTTCGTTATGTACTCCTCGGAGCTGAGGGCATGGGGTGGAGCCGCAAGCTCTGTGACAGATGAGAGATTGAGAGGGGTCTAAAGAACACTAGCATCCATACCACACTCAGTGCAGGGGCTTTATAGCAGGGGAGTGACTGTTTCCAGGTCACAGAAGAAGAATAGAAAGTCCTGGAAATAGGACAGAGAGTTACTAAAGATACACATTCTTTGTGTGTGTATACATTAAAAAAAAAAAAAAAAGCTCCAGTAGGTTTGTTTTTGTTTTTTGTTTTTTTTTAATTATCACCATTGTTATTATTTTAAAGACTGCAGGAATTCTAAAGTTTGGAATGTTTAAGTTGGGGTATCTTTTCTTTATCTTTTTATTAAAAGTTTTGCATTCTTTATATTTTGATCATAATCTTTTCCATCCCCCAATTCCTCTCAGATCCTCTCCACCTCTCTACCCACATAGCTTCCTACTTTCTCTCCCTCTCAAAACAAAAACACAGCCAGAAAACAACAAAAAAATGAAAATCAAAATACACAAACTAAAAAAGAAAATTAGTAAGACAAAAATAACAAAACAAAAACTACATAATGGGTGGGAGAAATAGAGAGGTCTATTTGTGTTAGCAACTGCTCATGGCCATGGAGCCTGCCTTGGAGTGTGGTTGATACACTAAGAGACATGGCATTAAAGAAAACTGATTTTCCCTTTCAAAGCAGGTATCAGTTGCAAACAGCTTCTTGGTTAGAGATGAGATTTGTGTCCACTTCTCCTTCTCAGTGCTGGGACTTGGTCTGGTTTGAATCTGTGCAGATCTCTATGTGCTTTCACAGTCTCTGTGACTTCCTGTATGTATCAGTCCTGTTATATTTGTAGACATTGTTCCTTTGGAGTCCTCCACCACATTTGTGAGAGGCAGCTGGGCAATCTGGTTGTACCCCCATCCCCCCACCCCCACCCCTGTACCTCCAAGGCAGACATTTGGTTAAAGACTGTTTTTAAAGGAGGAGGGTCTGGGGAGGAATGCTTAATTGACTATTCCCTCTGGCCTTCAGGTATCTCATTAATATGGAAATCTCTTGAGGCTGAGGCCTGTAGTCATGCCCTCTACCTGTGCTGGGTGACACAAACCTCTCTTTGGGAGGGGCTGTGGAGGGCTAAAGCTAAGTGAAAGGAACCAGGGCCCCAGGAACAAAGCCGAACACCTTCCCTCTCATTAGGGTCCAGGCAAGGTTCGAGGCCTGTGCTCAACCAGATGCTCAGCTGCCTCTCACAGCCCACCACCCCACAACTGCATAAGTTCCTGAGCCTGAGTCCAGGGCTTTGATGATGACATCCTGTTTAGCATCTTTCACTGTCCTTAAATTGTCCAGTTGTGGGTCTCTATTAACTAAGATCTCCTGTAAGAAGCTTCTGTACTAAGGACTGAGTGGGGCACTGAGCTATGTATACACAGATATGTCATTAGGAGTATCTTATTGCTATATTCCTTTAGTAGAATAGCAGTAGTATGTTTTTCCATTGGTTTTTGACCTAGCTAATCTCAGGCTCTTGGTCATCTAGCAGTGTTATGTATGGGTTCCATCTCATGGAATGGGACACAGGGTTAATAAAGATACACATTCTTTGTGAAAGACAGAACATGTATGTGAGTGCATATGTATGTATTAAAATCTCCAGTAAACTTATTATCAGTTTTATTTTTTATTAGTTCTTTGAAATTTTCACATAATGTGGTTTGGGCATGTTCACCATTTCTTCCCCAACACTTCCGAAACCCATCTGCTCTCCCTTCTAACCACTGAGTTTTCCTTTTAGACTTTCTTCTCATCAAGGCTAATTTGTATGCCAAAATATTCTTTGATATGTGACTTCCATCTACAGTGTGGCTGACTTATCAGGGGCTACACTCTTAGAGAGAATGACCCTTCATTTCATGGCAGCCATCAAATGCCTATAATTACTTGGCTAGGGATGGAACTTCACACCCAGCTCCCCTCTCCATTTTGGGACTTGGTCTGTCTTGGGCTTGCACAGGTCTTGAGCACATACTATTTTCTTGAAGGCATCTATCACCTCTGCTGTTACACACTTTTTGCCCCTCTTCCATACTGATCCTGAGCCTTGAAATGGGGATGGTCGGTCTATCTATCTATCTATCTATCTATCTATCTATCTATCTATCTATCTATCCCCTTTAGGGTTGAACATTCTGTGGTCTCCTATTCTCTGCACCTTGGCTAGCTGTGGATCTGTGGTGATCATCATCTGCTGGTGGTTAGCAAAGACGCCTTCCAAGCATGAATTCTTGACATCACCTTTCAAACAGTCATCCCTCTCTGCTATCTTCATTCCAGCCACACAGCACAGAGGAGGTACAACCTCAAGTCAGCAGAATTAGTTAGAAAAAGAGGTGAGAACTGTCATAGAGAAGTGTGTGGTGACATGTGAGAGTCATCATTTCCTAATTTTATTAATGTAACTGTGCATATTTGGTCCTGAGTTCATTCTTGCATCTCGGCATCATTTATGATCTTAAGCAATAAGTATCTTCTTCTATAGTGGTATCACAATGGTTTATTTTAATAAGCATGAACCCCTGCAGGGTAGGGATATGTCTGAAGATATGATTAACTCAGCCTTCCCAACAACTGACAGGAGAGCAAGTGCTCTCACTTTTTCATGGAAAAACTGAGCACAGAGAGGAGTAGTTCACAGCCATCTACAGTCACATTCAACAGAATAAAATAGAAAACTTCTTAAGTAAGATGAGAAATTCTACTTGAAATGTGCTGTATAAGTTAAACACTATTCGTGAATACTTGTCCAACATAAATCAAGACACAGACAGACACAGCATGGGCCCCAGGGCTTCACCCTGAGGACTTCTTCGTTTCTACAGGGTGAACCCCTCAGCTTACTTTTTTGCCTGGGTGTGGTTTTTGACAACAAAAGTCATATGCATTCATCCTTCCAGGAGCAGCAAGTCTAGCAAATAGGAGTTGCAAGAGCTCTTTCAGTCCTAATTCCACCAGAGCGAACTGATGACAAACTTTTCTTCCACTGGGATTATCTCAGCTGCTACCCAGAAGGCCCTGAGAGATCCGAGCAAAAGCATGGATGGAAATCAATTTGTCTCAGTCACCAGGGACTGAAGGGACCATCAGTTCTGGCACATCTTCTATTGCATATGTGCTGAGAAGGTGCATACATGGCCACATATTCCTAGACAAGTGCAGATAAGAAGTTAAACCACAGTGCTGACCCTTGCATAGGTGACCAGAGGTAGAGCCACAATTTTGTTGCAGGTTGGTGTGTTGTTAAAGATTGAGGGTTGGGGCAGGGGGAACACCTGCAGTCTCCATCAGGAAAAGAACTGCCTGTAGCAGCTGAGTCAAGGAACAAATGAAGCAGGGAAGGGCAGGCAAGAAGAGCAAGATGGAAGTGCCAGGTCCTTCAGGATGCAAGTTATGCAAGTGTTCTGGCAGCTCTCTTAATGAGAGCCAGCAACAGAAAATGATGTCAATGCATAGCATATAAGATGAACGGTGTGTGACTTTCCCTGCATTTTACCTCCCATCTCACTCATATTAACTCTTCCATCCACATTATTCATACATATAAAACAATTTAAAATTTTTCCTTTGGCATAGATTTATTTTCATCAGGACAGACCCGTCAGATAACCACAACTCCTAGGATCCGGATGCAGCTAACAGGATTAAGGATTAGCAAAGTCCAAGTGAAGTTTGAAGCTGCATCATTGAGCTAGCAAGTCAGTGAAGACTGGCACTAGGGAGCCAAACATAGACAAAGGGCTCCTCTGTCCTCCATCCCACAAGCAGCAGGATGTGGTGATGCCACTGACCCACCGGTCTTACTGTCACAAACAGGTGTTTCATCAGTTGGTCTCGGCACTGAACATGGTCTGGGAACGGAAGAGCATGTGAGGAAAAACTGAGGCCCTTTCTCAGATGGCTTGCCCATGGGCCAAATAGCATAAACTCTTCAAACATTGAAAATAGATCTTAATGATCTGAGATGTCTAGCCATTAGGGAACAGCAGGCCCAACTATGACCATGGCCATCAAATGACCCGAACAAAATAGTTGCTCAATTGAAAAGACAAATATGGGAACAAGAGAAGACTGTAGAGTGAACCCCAGTCACTTAAGTCCTTTGAGAGTAGAAATATCCAAAGTCCAGCTAGAGGCTTAAAGAGAGAAGCTGTCCTAAATACCTGGTAAATTAGGATTTCCAAAAATGGGGGGAGTAGTAGAGACTCCCAACAGATCAGTACTCAAAATTCCAGCTTGGGAACAAGCCACTGATGTGCACTTGGCTAGCAAGTGTGGACGCCCTGGGTTCAAGCCTCAGCTCAGGGCTGGAGAGTAGGTGCCAGGCTGGGTGTGTGGCTAAGATGTGTGATGTATGTGTGAGGGAGGAGGTGCTAGTCTGGGTGTGTTTTGTTACTTGTGTGGGGTGTGTGGGTTCTAGGGCAAGGTGTATAGCTCAGATGTATAATGGCTTCCCTCAGCTCTCCCGTCCTCACAGAGCGATTTCATCATTATAGTTCCTGCCTCAGTGATTCCTGAACCCTTGACTCTGTATTTATACAAGGAAAAGACACCTCCAGGGAAGGAAGCAGAATAAACAGTCCTATGGGGCAAGGCTTGGCCAGCTAACCGGACCTGCCATTCTGTGTGTGCAATGATTTGAAAGGGCCCTGGCTGGGCGGAGCCTGACATGAAAGCTTCTACTCACTGCCTCAGTGGCTACAGATGCCAGCATAGACTACAGCTGTCCAGATGTATGACCCTGCTAGTCCTAAAGACCTGCTGTGATAATTACATAGGACCATATGGAATATTCTCAATGAAGTAAAGCAAACCCTGTCTGCAGTGAGAAAAAAAAATGGGGTGGGGGGGACCAGAATACCAGGATCTCTAGGGTCTTAGGTTAGTAGATGCCCTGTGGGTAAGCTTCCACGTGTATTAAAATGATCAAAAATTCTCTTGCATAGTTTTGAAACTAGAAAATTTCTTTCAATTAAGAGCATGCCTTTACTTCTATACAGCAGAGGAACCCAGACTGGCCTGGCTTGGAAATTTCTCTGACACGACATGGCTGCATATCTACCACAGAGTCAGACACAGTACTCCTGTGTAATCGGCAGTGACATAATCAAAACCAGATTCACATTTATTTAAGTAGCATGATTCTGACAGAATGAAAATATTTTAGTTACTGGTACAGCACATTTGGGGGAGATTTACAGCTGTCTCCCCTGACCTACTGATTTCTTGCTTACCTATAGAAACACTGTTTTGAGGGAGGTAAGGGGACACACACACACCCACACACACACAAGAGAGAGAGAGAGAGAGAAGAGAGAGAGAGAGAGAGAGAGAGAGAGAGAGAGAGAGAGAGAGAGAGAGATTATGTTTCAGTTTAGCACAATGGCACCTTTAAGAAATCTGCCAACCAGTAAAAAACTAAACGGTGGTAGCTTGGGGGAAAAAAAAAGAAAAAACCTCTTCTCTGCTTCAGTTAATATTCATTGGACGCTAGGGCGAGGAGAGCTTTCAAGGGCTCAATATTTATAAATGCTACTGTTGTCCTCCAAATATATGTCTTGGATTTCTAAGAGAAGTCGGGGGCTTTTACCATTATGGCAAGGGGGGAATAAGTTTAAAATAGAGAAACAAGTCATTAAGAAAACAAAATTAAAACACAGAAGTGAACACTTGGTGTCTTGGATTTGAACACCATTTGCTGGAGACAATTTCTTCTCCCTTACCCACATCCTGAAGACAGGGAATGTGTTTACCATGTGTGACATTGATGGCCAAGAGGGAATTTGTCTTTTCATTTAAAATTTTGATGTTTAGAACTGGAGAGATGGCTTAGTGGTTAACAGCACAGTCTACTCTTCTAGAGGAGCTGGGTTCGAGTCCTAGAACCCACATGTTAGCTCACAACTGTCTATAACTCCAGTTCTAGGAAATCCAAAACCCTTACACAGAAATACATGCAGGAAAAACACCAATGCACCCAAAATTAATTAATTAATTAGTCAATTAATTAATTGAAAGGGGTAAGGCATGGTGGCACACACCTTTAATCTTAGCACTAGGGAGACAGAGGTAGGTGGATTTTTGTGAGTTCGAGGCCAACCTAGTCCAAGAAGCAAGTTCCAGGACAGCCAGGGCTGTCTTGAAAAAAAAAAAAACAAAAAACAAATGGGGATGATGATGAAGAGGAGGAGATTTTTGATGTTGGTTAAATCAATTCCTGGTTTTGCTATATGAAATTAACAGGCTTTGTGTTTGCAGTCATGACAGAGAAAACATCACTCCATCCACTAGACAAACCATCACACAGAATGGAAAGTCAATTCTAAATGAAAAGCCAGAATTCCTACTTCCCAGCCTCACTGTACTTTCAGGAGTTTCTATAATTTGATCATTAAACATTCTCTAGGCTTTCACCTCATCCATGCTGACCCTGGGCTCTAAACGAGCTGCAAAGCTCTGAAGTATGTGTGTCTCTTTTATCCCTGTTCAAGAATGTATTAATATTAATGTTACACAGGAAACTGACCCAACACAAACCTACAGCACCTGATGAGCCAGCACTGGCCCAGGAAGCAGCAGAATTTTTCAGAAGAAATTTATGACGTCTATAAATCCACCTTTAAGGTGCCTATGGTTGGAAGGAAATAACTTGGGTTTTTAAAAACTCAGTCTTTTACCTAGTCCTTTTCCTATTGGTTACTTCATCAAAAACACCGGAACTTCCCAATAGAACCTTGACTTTGATCCAAATAAGCTTCAGGTCGGAATTTAGTTCGTTGAAACTAAAGTTTGATATTATGACTTCCATTTGTTGATTCATGCAAAGGAGAGTTTCATCTGGGACCATGAAGGAAAGGGAAGGGAGGACCTCTTTAGACTTTGATGTGCAAGTTATACAATGTGATTTAATGGCTAATACAAAATGCTTCTGATGAGGACATGGGAATAGTCTGGTGTTGAGAAACCAAATATTTAGGAAGTGCTGTGAGAGGCTAGCTCTAATCCACAGGAAAGAGGAAGGGAAAGAGGCCAGCCTGACAGCAGTAAGAAAGTCTCTTCTCCGAAACCCTGGGAAACAGAGGCATGAATAGATGAGCCAAAACAAGAACCAATGTATGTGTGTGCGTGCGTGTGTGTGTGTGTGTGTGTGTGTGTGTGTGTGTGTACTTAAGTTGTCTACCTACACTTTATGAAAGAACATACACAGAATGTAAACACATGAATGTAAAGAGAAAGTTACATCATCATTTCATGTTGCATTTTGTATCTTTGTAGAATTATGGGAAAGCTTCAATGTAGACAAATACATAAATATATAGAGTTCAAAAAGACAGAGAATTTTATTGTCTAATGTACCTGATGGATCCTCTCTATCTCTCAGCAACATGACAGTATTTGCAAAGGACAGTGGTTGATACCTCTCCATGGGTATGGGATGTCTTTAGGGATAAAGATAGTGTTTTAAACAAGCATTCTGAATAACTGCATCAACTTTTGAATATGCTAAAAAATGCTGTACATTGTACATTTAAGTTGGGTAGACTTTATGATATATACATTACATACTGATTTAAAGAAAAACATCTACATCTTAAAATATAGATTTAAAATAAAACTATGATTTGGGTAGGGATTGCTATTAAAGGAATTTGGAACCTAATAAATCTTTAGTTCTGTGCATGTCTAAGCGCTGTACATGGAAGGCTAATGAATAATTTATGACTGTAAAATCCATCACAGAGTCCTAGAGTGTATTTAAGTTAACGCCCTTTGATGCCTGAAGAATTCTGTTCTTTTTATTTTATAAAGAAGGCAATGTTTACTTCCCATCCCTTATACTTGCACTCATGAAAGTTCAGGAAATTTCAAAGCCACAAATGGGTTCCTCAAAGA
The DNA here is from genome assembly GCA_021653895.1 of Mastomys natalensis. Taxonomy (NCBI): domain Eukaryota; kingdom Metazoa; phylum Chordata; class Mammalia; order Rodentia; family Muridae; genus Mastomys; species Mastomys natalensis. Next base: position 3,105,503 of record JAJTUV010000106.1, read on the forward strand.
AAAACTGACAAGTCAAAACTGTTATTATAGTCTATTTCAAATATCTCAGAGTCTTTTCGTTTTAACTGAAAACACATGGATTGGATTCCACCTACTTAAATTGCTTATTTTTTCAAGAGACAAATACAAATTTTACTGAAACCGAAGTATGATTTTCTTTGGGAAGATAATAGCTAAGCAAAGAGTAAATATATTGACTTTCTCAGATCATAAGTCCATGATCTGAGTAAGACATTTGCTTCCTCATAAATACCAACTGAAAAACTCGCAGTTTGAAAATAAATGGTCTGCATTATGTCATTTCCCATAGACATAACAAAGACTACACTGTGGGTGTCACAATCCATGGACTATTGTTAATCTTCTGTGCTCTCACAGATTGGAGATCCTTGTCTTACAGCTGAGACCCATGGTTATGTTGTACAATTAGATAGGATCCCAATATTTAACATAAGTTGGAGATCCATTGTTTGACTCACACCCTCCTTTTCCATGGCAAGTCCTACAGATAGACATACACACATATGTTACTCTATACTAGGTTGTTGAATGACCAAAATTACAATGAGTTCCATAGCACAATCATGTGACAGATTTGTATTGAGCAACAATAGGTGGCTTCATTACATGCACACATGAGGGGAAGCACAAGGCTGCTACTCACAGTTGTAAGCGGGTGCGATGCGGTGCTGAGCTTCCAGGCTGGCCAGTGTGATGTGGAAGATGATATGAAGCAGCAGAAATGAGAGGCTGGTGATGCACAGGGACTGTAGCAACCGCCCTGTGTGTCCTGGGGAAGAAGGACCAGAGGGTGGTGAGGTAGTATTCACATTGCTACCCAAAAGGAAGCCCCAAGACTGCCTCAAAAGCGAGGCAATGTAATTCTTATTTTAATTATAAACCTACAGACAAAAGATATCCTATTTCCTTTGCAATGCTATATAATTGGCTTTACCATTAAAATTCACTACAAAGGAAATCCACTTTCCTGTTTATTATAGGGCACATTATGATGAATTACAAACAAACGCTGACTCAGTAAACTGTATAGAAAGACACTGCTGGTATAGAAGGGACCCATTACCCTCTCCTTCAAAAAAAGCTAAAGAAAGAAAAGTAAGAAGAAAGTAGCCTAAAGTTTTATGAAGTTATAAGTTCTATTTCAAAATTAAATAAGGACAAAGAAGAAAACTATAAATCAATTTCACTTGTGAACATACACATAAATTATAAGGAATGGTAATCATTGAAATAAAGTAAAATATAGCTTGTTCTATTTATCAAAATTTATTATGCAGGAACAAATGTGTTTAAAACAAGGAATCTATGTGAGATTTACATACTAATGAACTCATAGCAGTTTTCATGATACTGTAAAAGAAACATTTTATAATGTTCAAAAACACAAACGCATGAATGATTTCAAAGAAATAGCTAAGAAAACAACAAAGAATGGAAGAAACCATCTTTGAATGTTGAATAAATGTTGACTGTATAAGCATCTGTTATAGTGGGCTTTTAGACATCAACCCATAGATATCAGAGAATGAACAAGGAATCCAAATGACATCACAACAAGGGCTAGTGGCATCAAGAAGAAAGAAAAGGCCAAGTCTTAATGAAAGGGATTACATGCCAATAGTATGTTCAAAGGGATTGCTTTCCAGATGATGAGTGTCTGTACAGAATGTAAGTCAAGCCTACAGACCAACTGTGAGAGCAGATATGAAAATTTCAGTAAGGGATTCAGATGTAAGATCATCTTACAAAAACTGATACATCTCACTACATCAGCAACTGCAAGGTACAAAATCAGATACAAGTTAGTTACCATTTAAAGCTGTTTTGTAATGGTTTTGTAAACATGACAACTCTGCCCAGAGAGAATACAGTCATTTGATCAAACACCAATCTAGGTCCTGATGAAAGTTTATGAAGTCACAAAGTCAAAAAGTCCAAAGTAAACCAAGGCTAATACAGTACTATTTTTTATCACTTGGACATCCCTATCTCAGAGAGTCAGGCTGTGTAACAGAAGGCAACAGAACTTCTTCCTGTAGAGAGGAGCTTCAGTCTGAAGGCCATGAACTTGGGCTGCCCATCACTTCTCTTTGATGATCTACACTAAAGATTGTGGACTTTGTCAACCAGTTCATAAAACAATTCTGTAAGCCAATTCCTTGAAATAAATCAAATGCAGGAAAACATGTGAGTCACATCTGCACAGATTTCCCATGGCATTACTACTTTTTGATTGAATTTTGGCTAATGAAAAGGATTTAAGAATTAACATAAAAGAATGTATAAGGCTTTTATGGGAGTATAAAAATTATATGAATGAATAAAGAGATAGGTTATATTCATAAAATAGATAGTGTATAGTAAAGATACAATTTGGCTTGAATTTGGTCTATAAATTCAATGAAATTTCAAATAAAATGCCAGAAAAAAAACCCTAAAATTTCAAAAACCACATTTCAATATATATAAGAAATGATGTTCTGAGGTTTTCAGTAAACATTTTGAATATATATTAAGAGTAAAATCATATCACCTGCAACATGAGTAAAGTGACTCTCCAATAGTTAACAAAGCTTGGCGCCAGGAAAGAATAGATTATACTTTCTCCCTCTGGAAAAATTGAGAAAGGTAGTGAGTGCCCAGTTTCCTCCATCTGTGGGGTTCTAGCCTGGACAGTTTACTTCTGTCTCACCTCATCAAGAAACACTGAAGGAACAGGCCAATGGAAACCAACCAAAAACAGGTAAGGATGAGGAAAAGAGGGAGTGCCTTTCAGCTCAACTGTGGTTCCCCATTGCCAGCCATGGGCCTGAATTACAAGCCTACAGATGCTACTAAAGAGACATACTAGGGACTCTTGCAATGTTTCCCACCTGAGTATGCCATCAACCAGCTGATGGCTTCCCTGAGTTGCCCATTCTCTCTTCTATAGACAATTTCCTGTACCTTCTTAGGCATGGCCTGCACCAGCTCCGATGGAAAGCTTGCACACCTCAGTAGCAGGTGCCCATCTCAGAAACTAGTTTCTACCGGTTAGGGATCAGGAATGAAAGTTTGTGTATGCAGGGACTCAGTACTATGAAAATAGGCTCTCAGTTGCAAACCTGGCTGAGGGACACAGACAGCATAAAAATCTAAAGAAGGGATAATAGAGAGAGCAAGACCTCCCACAGCAAAGATTTATAAGATTTTGACTGTAGAACCAGTTTACTCTTCTTAGTGTGTTGGGTCTACATAGTGTTTCTTGTTAGGCTTTGATATGTACCTTCTGCTTTCCTTTAAACCTGTCCATGAAGCCTGGGGAGGGTCACTACTTCCTGGAGTGTTAAAGTAATAAGCTTCAAAGAACACAAATAATCAAGGAAAGCAAACAAACAACAAAACTCCATCAGTAGACACCAAAGACAAGAAGATTGAAAATCCTTACCAAAGAACATGAAAATACCAAGTCAAAGGTCAATGAGCAACAAGAAAACATAGAAGGAAAACTAAGTGAAATCAGCCAGCTTTCTGTACAAAGGACATACCTGTAGACTTACTCATTTCTGTGGACCGAGATGTGAGCGCTCATCTACTGCACCAGCCCCACGCCTGCCTGCCATGCTTCCCACCATGGCGGCTATGACCTGGAACCTTCTGGGACCATGAGCCCCAAATTAAAACCTTTCTTTTTTAAGTTGCCTTGGTCATGGTATTTTTGTATCCCAAATTCTCAAAACTTAAAAAAATGTTAGGGACAAGCAAAAGAAACATATTTCAAGAACTACTGTTTCATTTTCAGACTCCATTTAATGAAAGGGAGAAACTAAATTCAAAGTCCCAGGCCCTAGGGAAGCTAGGAACATCATCATAGTTGTAGAGCCTCATCTGGGTCCAGCCATCTCAGGGAAAACTTTTCCATCTTGTTGGTAGGGTCAAACAAGTTTATGTTCTCAAGTCTAGAAGCAAACACCTATCCTACTTCTCCAAATGTTTTCTTAATTGTCTACTAACTGGTAAAGAATATAGAAATTGCTGTTATCTAAGCCAAGGTACATAAGTTGTAAAAATATATAACTAATTATCTGTTATGCCCTAATTAACTACATGCAGCTGGCCGGCTCCTTTGTCCCCTTATTACTCTGAGCTCCAGACAATAATGTCTAGGAGAATGAATTAGGGACCCCAAAGCCAGCTGTCCTGGATACAGCCCAGTCTCCAATAGGAACTCCCTTGCTTAACCTATAATGTCAAAATACAATTGGATAACAGCATCTCCCTCCAGCTCCCCACCTCAGTTTGTGCTCCCATCCTTTAAAAATGTTGTACAGTTTCCCTCCTGGGACTCGGATCAGATACCAAACTGGCCGCCTCTGAGCACTCAGAAATAAAGCTTTCATTTTTATGCTTCTGTGTCTGAAGTGAGTTTTCTCTGCTTCCACCCTGAACCCAACAAAATAACAAAAGTAAAATTGCTTCTCATACACTGGCTCCTCTAGAAGACTAACGGCATCAGAAGACTTTCTCATTGGAAACCCAAATACCAGGAGCCAATGGATTGATACACTCAAAGATCTGGTGAAAAACTATGGGCCAAGATCACTACATTCTGGAAAAGGTGAGACTAAAACATTAAGGAAAGACAGAGACTTCTCCAGATCACCAAAATTTGAGGAACTGTATAGACCTTCCTTTCATGAAATGCTAAAACTGTCTCTTCCAAAGGAATGAAAAGATGCTGGCCAAAGTTCTTTGAAAACATATGGATCCATAAACCTCACAGGCATAAGTAGGTACATAGGCAAACTAAGAATACTTGCAATGCTGTCATGACGGTGTGTAAATCAAATTAACTCCCATTAATATTAATAGGAAATACTGAAAGTAAGTATAGCTGAAACAACTAACTAAAGTACATCAGTTTGTAAAGACGTAAATCGTGACAATAATATGGGATGGAATATGAAGTCAAAATATAGCTTTCCTATGTGATTAAAATAAAGTTGTGATTAGTATATAGTCAATTGTTTTAAGCATAAGATACTTTATGTAACTTTCATGGTAGTCACAAAGCAAAAGCTGAGCCCTGAAGAGACAGCTCTGTGGTTAAGAGCACTTCCTACTCTTTCAGTGGACCCAGGTTCATTTCCCAGCACCCACATGGTGATGCACAACCATCTGTAACTATAGTTCTAGGTGATCCAATACCCTCTTCTGACTTTCTCAGACACAAGGCTTACATGTGATCATCCGCAAGCAATACAGGAATAGACATGATAAAAAATACAAGTAAATGAATAATGCAAAATGGATAGTTTCAAAAGAAATAGAAACAAACCAACAACAACAATAAAAGAAGTCAAAGCCAATAGCAGATACAATCCAGGATCAAAGTTCACTTAAAATACTGAGTTATCACAAATGGAGTGTTTCTTACATCCGTAGTCAACAAACGTGCTGAAGGAAGTCACTGATGGGAGCCCATCAAGCCACTGTAATTCTTGTGCCCTCTTCCCTCTTGCATCCTTCTCCTCGAGGATTGTGTGACCTTGTCTGAGAAGCATGGCACTCCGCTGAAGCACACCTGGGTGTGGAGGCCAGTTCTCAGATAAAAGAAGAAACTGCCATTAAAAATGACACTTTAAGGTCCAAAGCATCATCAATAAAGCCAACAAAATACAGGTTTTCTGTTGTGATTTGAAAATGTATCAGCTTTATGTTTTCTAACTCTTGGAGCAATACAGTGTGGGAATGTGATTAGCCACAGAAATAAAAACCCAGCTAAAGGAAACTGAATTTGATTAGCCTTGAGATAATCAAAAGCTCAGAACCTATAGAAGCAGAAGTCAAGGGAAAGAGCCATTGGCTCTGTTCTCAGTTCCTCTGTCACTTCGATCTTTTTTTTTTTTTTTTAACCGTAGAAAAGTAAGGACCGACACAGCGAATGCTAATTTCTCACAATGGATTCAGCGGTATGCAGCACACTCACAATGTTGTGCAAACAGCCTTTCCATCGACTTCAACTTCCACATCTATCAGACAGATTTCCCACTTCTCGCCCCCCCCACCCACTTACCCCCTGTAACTGTAGATACACCCAGTGGACACCATCATCCACATGCGGCCTCTTGTGATGAGTTTCTGTTTGGCAGGATCTTTGAAGGTTTGTCTACATGGAGCACAATTAGTTCTTCACTCTTTAAGGACAAATGAGAGTGCACCTGTCCATTGCCCCACCTTTGTGCACTTGGGCCTTTAACTGTGATGACCAATGCTATAATTCATACACACAGATTTGGGTATCTGCTTGAATTTATTCTATGTAGATCTCTAGAAGAGGAATTGTTACATCATATTACAATTATATGTAAAGGTTTTGGAAGAAATCAGCAAAGCTTTCCTAGCAAGTGTGCACTCTACATTCTCACCAGCCATGCATGAGATTCCAGTCTTTCTATGTCTGTCAACACTCGGTTTCTTCACTGCATTTTATTTTTCTTATAGCTATCCTGTTGGGTATCAAATGGCATCACAGCACAGCTTTCATTTGAATTTCCCTAATAGCTAAGGAGGTGAAGTTTATGTACCTGTACCTCTTGGCTATTTGTCTATTTTCCATGATGAATACAATTTTGTTTGATTGGTCCATACTTTGGCATCCTGGACAATAGGTGAGATGTACTGCTGTGTCACAGGCTAAAGCAATTGGCCAACTAATCATAAACTGGAACTCTCCAAACAGTAGCCCAAGGTGAATCTTTTATCTTTATAAGTTGGTCATCCCATGTATTTGTTATAGTGGACTAAGAAGATGACAAACACAAGGAGCATAATTCAGGCCCTAACATTCTGTGTGCTGAATGCTCAAAGCTCCCATCCTCCTCACATGCAGCACACATGGACCCGAGCCCAAAGTTTTAATTCAGACTCAAATTTCATCTGAATATACTCTGACTCAGATATGGGTAAAGCCCAACATGCCATTCATAGTGAGGGAAAGTTGAACCCCAGGTGATCATCCTTGAAAAATAGTTATCTCCTCCCAATGTGACACAGTGAGATAGCATAATACAGATACTCCCATAATACAAATAAAACTCCCTGGTTGAGCTAGGCCATCTGGCCAGTGAGCTTCGGGGATCCACGTGTCTTTGTCCCTCCCAGCACCAGCCTTGCAGGATCACACTACCACCACTGACTTTCTCTATGGATGCTGAAGTTCCAAACTCAGGAGCTTACACATTAGCAGCTGACGCTTAATGACCAAAGCATCCCTGGGCAGACTTGTGGTTAAATAACAAATTTACTTTCTCGTAGCTATAGAGCCCAAGATCAAGCTGTTCTCAGAGTATCTTCATCAAAGGTTCTCCCGGCTGTGCTTGACCACTTTGACATGGTAAACATCCTGAACAGGCTCATCCCTGGTGTCTGCACATGACCTTAAATGTTCTCCTTTTATAAGGACATCAGGATTAAGGAGCCACTAGAATCACCTAATTGCAATTTATGTTAACCTTAAGAATGTCAGTCCCTCCACTAAGAAAGCCACATGTAGCAGAAATAAGGATTCACAATATAAATTAGGGGAGAATATAATTCAACTCCAAATAGAGAAAATCCTCATCGTATTTCTGATGTTAGAGGGAAAGTGTACAGCCCCTTACCATTAAGCATAATGTTAGCTGTGGGCTCCCATACATGCCTTTAATCCTGATAAGAAATTTCATTTATATTGTTAGTTCTCGGCATGTGCTTTTGCCAAATTTTACCACCATGTCAGTTGAAATGATAGATTTTTATTCAGTTTTTCTTTTATATGTTCCATAATTGATTTGGACAAGAATGTGCCTAAAATCTGGAATTATCTGATATATCAACCACATGAGGAAATGGGGCAAATATAAAAGGACAAGCAACAGATGTGACTTCAAGAAAATTTCCAAAAGTGACCATGCTCTCAAAGAGACAAACTCAGTAACCCATGGCTAGACAGCACACTCTGTATGCACACACTGCTTTCCCAACCATCTGGATGCCAAAGAAGGAGAAATTCAAAGCTAACAAAGGAACTAATTAGATAAGAGGGAGAGTGGGGTGTTTATAAATAAATCGTATCTTGAGTTTTTGCTGATTGATATTAAATTTCCTAAAATAGAGATCTTAAATAAAAACCACCCAAAACTATTGTCACATCAGAGTCCATATTGGAAGTAGGTTTTTAAAACCACTTTCTCATTGGTTTTGAGGCCCATTCCATGAGATGAGACCCACACTTGACACTTCTAAAGTGGCCAAGAACCTGAGGCTTGACAGGACATGAGCCTAGGGGCAAACCTAGACTACTATTCTAAAAGAACATGACAATAAAATGATCCCTAATGACATACTGCCATACTCATAGATCAGTACAGCATTCCATCCTTGTCAGAGAAACTTCTTCTTCTCATAGATGGGAACTAACCCAGAGAGTCGTAGCTGAGCAACATGCAGAGAGTGAGAGACTTTGGAGAACTCAGACCTGTGTAGGAAGTCTTCACTAAATCTGTCCCCTCAGGGCTCAGCAACACGTGTGGAAGAGGAATTCGAAAGAATTCAAGAGTCAGAGATGATGGATGACTCCAAGGAAACACTGTCTTCCAGGTATAACAGGACCGGTGCACACATGGATTCACAGAGACTGAGGTAGCGTGAACAAGACCTGACCAGGTTTAAAAGCCAGGGGGAATCCCAGCACTGACACGGCTAAGTGGACACAAGCTCTCACCCCTTAAAAAGAAGCTATTTTCTGGTTTGTTTGTTTTTTGTTTGTTTGTTTTGTTTTATCTTGTTTGTTAGTTTGTTTGGGTCTTATTGGTCTTTTGCTTGTCTATTTTGATTTCCATTTGGGGGTATATAAAGAAACACATGAAACATGCATTGATACAAAATTGAAGGTTTTCCATTAGGAAATGGAGTTGGGTATAGATAGTGATCAGCTGGAAGGAGATGCCTGAAACTAAGAAGCCAAGCTTCTAGGCTAAGCACATGAAACTCAGCAGTTCAAATGATGGCTGCTTCATTAGCATCAAGGTAATAGCAATGGAAGGAAACACCCACAGCTTCCCTCCATCTTCATCCTCACGCTGGGGCCATCCTTCAGCATACACCTAAACCTTTTGTGATGAAGACAGTGATTCATGGGACAGCTAATGTCCGCAATGCAGGAGTGACCAGAGGAAGGGGTGACAGCCTCATTTCTCCAGTACTTTCTACTTTCCTGAGAGATCAGAATTTCCACTGTGTGCCTGCAACCCAGCCATGGAATTCCCACCACTTCCAGCACTCAGTCCTCCCCAGAAGCAGTCCAGTATAGACTCTCAATTTTACTTGATTGGCATACGATCAGAGAAAACAGTAGGCTCTCCTCCCCGCCTTTCCTTTTATGTTATTATTTAATAATTTTAAAATGGACTTACTTTGTTGTATATGTATGAGTTGTTTGCCTGCATATATGTATTGCAGCACATGTATGCCTGATGCTCACAGAGGTTAAAAGGAGTCAGATCCCCTGGAACTAGAGTTTCCCTAGAGTTACAGATATTGGTGAGCCATCATGTGGGTGCTGAGAACTGAGCCTAGGTCCTCCACAAGAACAACAAATACCTTAACCACTGAGCCATCTCTCCAAACTCTTAATAACTTTTAAAGTGTTAGAATCTCTTCCAACACTTGTTGCTCAATGAAAGAGATGCAAGCAGTATTCATGGTGTATAGGGCATTGATGGTCAAAGACCATGGGAAGGGAACTGAAGGCTGCAGCATAATGTTTCCACATCTCCCCACCTCTGAACTGACTACTTGATTCTGCAACATCCTTCCTTACAAACTGACCCCAGGGGACTCTTCTGACTTCTTGTTGTGAATAAGGTTGGTAGGATTCTGACACTTGGGGATATATTCCTGCAATATTAGCTTCTGTCCTAGGTTGGGTTACCAGGAAATAGCACTGAGACAGAGATTTGACCTCAGAAGTTTCTGGTGGACATCTATACTTCCTGCCACTGATCCACAGAAAAGCTGCCACCTGGCTGCATATATTCCAAACTGTCATCCTGAGGCTGGGTGAGAGGTTAGTATCATTTTTGTTCTTTGTGTCTTTGGCCCTGACAGAGATGCAATTGCCATCCAGCACTGAGGGGCAGAGGGAAACCTGTAGGAAACTCTAAGCCCAGGAAAAAGACAAATGTCAAAGCCATAGAAGCTGGAACACAGCCCTGAGCTGCTTCCTTGGGAGTTGGATGCAGAACAGTCCTCAGGAAGGGTTTAGAAATGACACTAAGAGGGTGAGCTACTCCATCCCAGCACTGACCAGAAAACTTATGTAGGCTGACCCAAGATAAGTGTGATGTAGGCAAGGCAGCTTCCCATAAGTAAAGGTCACAGGGGAGGAGCTCAGATACAAATATGATGGACCAGCCACTCCTGCTTGGAGGACTAGATGTGGGCTTGTTAGGGAGATCTGTGTGGCACAGGACAGAACCACTGAGGCTTCCTGGTCTAGTCACTGATTGGTCTCAGGAGCATGTGACCATCCCAATGGGCAGGGACTACCTTCAGCACACAGTCACAAGCTTAGCAAAGACTTTGTCACTAATAGAGGATTTTTATCCCTGGCCTATCCACCGACGCTAATTAACGATGCTCTAGGCTTCATCCAACAGCAGATGGAGGCAGAGACCCATTGCCAAACATCAAGCTGAGCCTGGAGAATCTTGTGGAAGAGTGGGGGATAGAAATGAACAAGTCAGAGGGGTCAAGGACATCCTAAGAAGAGCCACAGAGTCAACTAACCTGTGGCCATGGAGGCTCACAGAGACTGGACTATCAATCAGGGAGCATGCAGGGGCTGGACCTAGAACCCCTACACACTTGTAGCAAATGTGTAGCCAAGTCTTCATGTGGGTCCCCTAACAAGGGGAGTGGTGGGAGCTGGCTCTGACTCTGTTCCCTGCCAAGGGATTCCCTCCCCCTGCTTGGACTGCCTGGCTGGGCCTCAGTGGGAGAGGATGTGCCTAGTCCTCCTGGGACTAGATGCCCTAGGGCATGGTGGGGTGGTACCCAAGGAAGGCTCCCCTTCAGAGAAGAGGAGAGGGCAATGAGGGGAGGAACTTAAAAGGGTGGGGCTTGGAAGAGAGAGGGGTGATGTGATAGGGATGGAAAGTGAATTAAAAAAAATTTTAATCCCCTTTCTCTTTATGTAATCTGATATATTTTGTTAAAAGTCTCTGGAAGATGACACAGCTGTGGTTCAATAAAATCTCCAAGATGCTTATTTGTCATGAAATACTTTTCTCCTAATTTTTTATTCAAAACCTTTAAATTAGTTAATTAAACATACAAAACCATTTGTGGATACAGGAAGCTTTGGACTGGTGGTTGTCATTTGCTGACCCCTGTGCTAAAAGAAGAAAGAATATTTGAAAGCAAAATGTTTATGAGAATAAATAAACAGAAAATACTGTATTTAGATACTCAAGAAATTTCCTTGCCAGCACCCTAGTAATTCCATGACAGCAGAGCGCTGTTCCTGTCTCCCCACGTGCCTTCACATTTGACCAGATGATAAACACCCATGTCCCTTCCTGTTAGTGCCCACACTGCTCAGCTCCTGGACGATGACTCCATGACCTTTCACCTTCTGTAATTTCACCATGTCCAGAGGAAAACTCAGGTCAAATATTAGAAGTCAGTTCTCAAAGACATGCTGAAGCTTTAACGTTCTAAGGTGGCTGGATATTTTGTGGGGCTATTTTATTAGAGGGCATAGAAAGGCCCAGCAGACATAAACGCAACAGTAGACACAACCTTGTGTACAAATACTTAAGATTTCTGAAAAGACAAACTGAAAAGCAAGCCAAACTGGGTAATTTATCTCAACGTACCCAAGTATATCGTTCTTTGCATGTTCTCCTGCCTTGGTGGTAATAGGCCTCAAAGAAACCCAGGACAAATGGCTAACTGAGGAGCCTATTTAATATATTAAAGCAGACACTAGTCACAGGTTTCTCCCAGCATCTCTCCCTACTCACAAGCACCCGTGATGGAGTGATCCTGACAGGCATACCCCACCCCGTACCCCAAATCTCTCTAGCTCCCAAGCTTTGCTTCCCTTGCCTCAGCTTCCCTTCCCTATATCACTCAGCCATTTTGGCTTCTGTGTTCTCTTGGCCTCTCTGTTCCCATGCTGCCTGTCTTCTCTCCCCTTCTCCCTCTCTTCTCTTCCTCTTTCTGCTCTTTCAATCTCTCCTTCCTTTCAAGGCCCAGTTCAGTGTGGACCCTTCCAGATACCTCTGGCGGCTTTCTCCCTCACACCTACAATAAACTTTCTCCTCAATGATACAGAGGAACAGTCATGTCCTCGATTCTTTATTCAACTGGTGCTGAAACTCAGATCACGCATACACACACACACACACACACACACACACATATATATCTAGGACCAATGGCTAACTGGTGGGAAACAGGCCAGTGGGAGACATTCAGTCTAGATGGGAAGAATTTTCTTTGGTGTGTCCACTGATTGTCCCAATTAGGGACAGGGAAGCAAAGGGTGCCCTGAGACATTTTACCTCCTGTCCATATCCCCTCATCCTCAGGCATGCACCTGTAGGTGATGACACAGTACATCATGCATTTATTAACTTCAAGGAGTGATATCCTTGAGGACTACTAGTCAGGACTAGTAATTTTGGTATTTACTAGGCACGGCTTCGAATTTTCCAGATTTGAGAGCTAATCTTACCTCACCTCTAATACTGGGATTTCACAAATAGCTCAGCCCTCCTGTCCTGTATATATGTCCTCTACAGAGTTCATAGCACTCATATGGACCAAAGTGGCCACTTGGGAATAAAAGGCTGAGACACTTTTGAATAGCTTAGAAGATGAGATGAATGGGTTACCTTGGGCAGCTGGGCTAAGGAGAAAGAAGCTGCAAAATACAACACCAAGACAAAGTTTGCTCTGTCGATGTAATCAAATCAACTTTAAAAAAAAAAAGTCATCTGAAGCATAAGAGCCAATTTGTGCATTTCCTGAAGTGGTCATCCTGTGAGCTCCTTGAGGGAGGAACCGTGGGCACCCCTCTGGACACTTCTAGTACTGTGCTCTGCACTTAAGGGATCCCATTAAATGTTCCTGAAGGGACATAATAAGAACTGAGGATCACATACAAGAGGAAAGTGCTCCCTTTGTGCTGATGTTGCTACGTGTTGGCAACAATGTGTCACATTAAGCCAGCAAGAAGAGTGCATCTTTCTGGGTATTTTCTTAAGCCACATTTGCCAAGTTCTATACCAAGGGACCTACAAATGACAATGAATGGGCAGAAGACAATTAGGAGTGTCTTCCTTCTCAGCAGGCACATTCCCTATAGTGCATTTACACAGCAATTAGCAGATGTGCCCTGCACAGGGTTGTCCTCAAGTCCCTTCAGGAGAGCAATGACTTGGATTCTGAAGTGTCTACCCTGCTGCATGTCATTCTCTCAGGCCAAGGAGAACACTGGCTTTCTCTCTTCTTTCACTTATCTTCTTGAGAGCACTGGTTCAATGCTGACTGCTTGCTGGGCACAGAACTTCATATAAAGAAAAATGTAAGCCTTCAGTTTCATGTGAACCAGGACCAAGGGCTCAACTAAGGACTGCACTAAGGTGTGCCAGGGGTTCCAGGATGCAGCCCAGAATACTGCCTGTCCAAGGCAGAGGCATCTTGGGCACTGCCACTGTGCACTTGGCTCCTCTCTTCACCGGTGTCTCAGTACACATGTTCCCCATGGTGACACGAGAGCTTTACTGGCCAAGAGGAGGGACTTTCCGTACTATCTTGATTTTCCCACAGGCAACACACACCAGGTTACAATGACTAACAGCCTTGGGGCCTATCGTGTTTAGTTTTCACTGACCCTGATTTTCCTCTTGTGCTTGAAAGCCAGGTCAGGGCAGTTGCTGACCGGCACTGTGTTCTGTTCCTTGTGTGTGCTCCCAAACATCTGGACGATGACTCATCTGCCAGGGAGTCTCCCGGAAAGACAGATGGTCCCCAGCTTCTCTCCATCACACCTTAGGAAAGCAACCTTTTAATTAATGGGTCCGTTGCTATAGTGATGTTTCCATCTATTAGTGAAGCTGGCAAAAGGACAATTCAGTTTCTGCTTCCAGATCTTCAGTGCCTCTCTGTTCTTTGCCTAGGTCTAAGATTAGATGCCCTCCTCTAAGAACGACTTTCATTGTTAGCAAGGTGAAGTGGATACCCTTCTCCACATGATAGAGCCTAGTTCCCTGTTCTGAAAGGGTTTCCTCTTCCTCTTCTTCTCCTACTCTTCCTTGTCGTCATCATCATCATCTGAGTTTCTCTCTTAAATACAAGACTCATGATTTGAAGGTCATGCTCAACTCATAGAAAAGTATTTAGCTGAAGGCACATGGTAAATCCTATTTGAATGCATGCGTATATGAGAGGGCTGCCACTGAAAACCCTTCTAAGAGATAAATGAATTAGCATGCATATGTATTGGGAGCTTGGCGCATACAAGGTAAGATATTCAACTGTCACTGGGACAAGCAAGCATGGTAGTGTGTGGCAGGGAAGACCTGGTAATACGTGCCTCAAGGATGCTAAATTCATGAGTCCATGTTTCTACCTAGTATTATGTTGGCCTTTTAGCCTGGATGTCACAATTTTGCACTGCTGAAAATCAAAGCAGCTAAGAACGTGGGGCTTCTATACCTTGATCTTCAAGTCATCTTTTCTTCTGTGTTTTCCTTCCTTTTGCTCCCTCTTTCCTTCTTTGTACATACATGTCAACATGCACTCATTTCCAATAGTCTATGACTTGGCTCTTAGGTATGTTTGTATAGTGAAATTCTCTCCTTAATAACACATAATTGAGCTAGGTATAGTGGCACATACCTTTAATACCAGTTTTCTGGAGGTAAGACCTGAATTTAGGCCAACTTGGTCTACACAGTACAGGCAGTCAGGGATACATAGTCAGAGACCTTCTCTCAATCATCTCCCAGTATCTCTCTCTGTGTCTCGCTGTCTCTCTGTGTGTCTCTCTCTGTCTCTGCTCTGTGTTGTGTGTGTGTGGTGTGTGTGTGTGTGTTATATTAAGTACTTTCATAAATAACTAGTTTCTTTTCAATTTTAACTGTGACCTTAAATATTTATGAAATAAATAAAAATCTGTGAGTGACTGAAAAAACTGTCATCAAAACAAATTGGTAAATAAAACTCTCAGATTTAGTAAAAATAGACTCATTTGTTAATAAGATTTATACTCCTAAGTGATGTGAAGTTTCACTATCTAGGGTAAAATAGAAGAGATAATATAAAGGCCCAGAACTTTGGTGCACAGTTTGTTGGGTTTCAGCAAGTATGTGCACCTGGGGACTCACCCTGAGGACATAGGCATGGACCCAGGCACTACCCAGTGTACTTTTTATGGGCTCCTTCACTCATCCCTCACTCTGCCGAGGACTGAGGTTTAGTGAACCCTGACAGAACAAGTACACAGAAATATCACTCTGGGAGGCCATGGGCAAGCTTCCAAAAGTCTCAGAAGAGAGGAAACTTAGGTTACCAAAGCGATATGTCAAAGGAAAATGTGGTAGTTTGAATAAAAACGGCCCCTATTAGGTCCACAGGGGAGTGCGACTATTAGGAGGCGTGGTCTTGTTGGAGTAGGTGTGGTTTTATTGGAGTGCGACTATTAGGAGGCATGGTCTTGTTGGAGTCGGTGTGGTTTTATTGGAGGAAGTGCATCACAAGGGCACCGGCTTTGAGGTCTCAAACACTCAAGCC
Organism: Mastomys natalensis; assembly: GCA_021653895.1. NCBI lineage: Eukaryota > Metazoa > Chordata > Mammalia > Rodentia > Muridae > Mastomys > Mastomys natalensis. The sequence goes on from JAJTUV010000106.1 coordinate 3,121,349, forward strand.
AGGTCTAATGTAACATTCACTTCCTGCTGCCGACCAATCCAGATGCAAAACCTTCAGCCCCTTCTCCAACACCATGTCTGCCTGTGCGCTCCCATGACGATAGCAGACTCAACTTCTAAAACTGTAATCCAGTCCCAAGTAAATGCTTTCCTTTTCTGAGAGTTACCATGGTCCTGGTGTCTCTTCACAGCAGTAAAGCCCTAACTAAGACAGAGAGTAAAACCAAAAGAAGATAGAAGAAGCATCATCGTATCTGAGGAATCCAGCAGATGCTGGAACCAAGTTTCATGGTCCTGAAGCTACAAGGTCAAGAATTTCAACAAGAATTTGTTCACAGTCAAACTGGCCCTCAAAAACAAAGGCAAACACAAAACACAGTTTTTGCAAATGAAAAAAAGACTGAATAGAATGCCATCACAAGACCTGCCCAGAAGTCACAATAAAAGGCAGTTCAAGTCTGCAGAAAGGGAAAAGGAGTGCACAACAGCATACAGAAATGTCAATAGCTACAGAGCAGCCCACTGGCTCCTGGATGCCTCTGCTGGGTACACCTTCCTGCTCACTGGCAGATGCTGTGTTTCTGTGACCAATACATGTTGAGAATTACTTATCTAAGATATACAGGGCTATAAGTGTGTGGGATATTTCTAGTCTTTTAGATCTAGAAGTTTTAACATAGACTCTTCCAGTCAAATGCTTCTCAAATCTAAAGCATTCAAACTCTAAACGTGCTTGAGCACCATGTCAGCCTAAGGATGCTGAGCCTGGACATGTACAAATCTGAGAGTAAGTAAATGAATACTTCTTCTATGAGGAATTTCCCACCCATCACTTACTGAGCTGCAAACTCTGTTGATTTGGGAATGTCCTCATTAAATAGGATAGTTTTGCTGGGTCAGGTGTAGAATGGTCAAACTATAGCGACTGTCTTCCTACCACAACAGTGACCTAACTTAGAGGCCTCAAGATGCTATCTCTGCCTCAAAACAAAACAAAAACCAAACCAAACAAAAAAAAACCCAGGAGGCCCTGAAACAGCACCTGCTCTTGTCTGCATTAGCTTGCATTATCAGCACGACTTAGCTCTGTGACAGCCTAGCTTCCTGTACATTTCCTGGCTCAATGACAGTTTTCCAGTACCTGCTTTGCATACTGTCAAACATCTGCCTTTGTCTGCTCACAGACTCTACTCACTCTTCAGTTTGGCTGACTGGTTTGTCCGTGCACTTTGGCTTTTGTCCAGGGTAATGGATGCTGCAAGGCTTCTTTCCATGATCTTGTGTACTGCAAATTGCCGCTGTAGCCTGAAGTGCCATGTTTACACATCTCTTAGCCATTTCTATATCTACTCTCACAACTGATGACTGTATCCCAGAGTTATGTTGGGACCATGTGAGGAGCAACAGTGAAGCATTGATGTCTCAGAGTGGTATAGAGTGCTAGATGGCTGAAGGGTGGCTGAGAGCGTGTGTGCATGTGTGTGTGTGTGTGTGTGTGTGTGTGTGTGTGTGTGTGTGTGTGTGTTTGCCTCTGTGTGTATGTGTGCAATAGCAACTAAAGATTGCATTTTGGAGTCTTCCTGCCTCTGGTAGTAATCTTCCAGATAATGAATTCAGTCTGGAAATAAACATTTTTATAAACATTATTTTTTTGAACTGTTTTACTATTCTCTGTGTTAGAGACAGAACCCTGCTATTTAACTACTTATGTGATTTCTGACTAACTCCTTCAGGCTTTGTAAACCTCTTGCTACTTAAACTAGAAATTGTCTTAAAGTGGTCACTGTGGTGGGTGTCACCATTACTTAACTGGACAGAGTAGCCAAGAGCTCCTGTCAAACAGCTTCTTGTTTGATTGCTGGGTCTCTAAAGAGTACAGCGCTTAAGTAGCCTAGAGATCTTTAAAAACAGGATGTGCAGATTCAAGCCCAGAAGTCTCAACCCATTGCTCCCAGTCAGTCAAATCATGTGTAAATGTTCCTCAAATAGATCTGGGGTGAGTCAGGAATGAGAGGCTCTGTGTAGGGCAGATCTGGCTCAGCAGCTAGGCAAGCACAAAAGCAGTGATGTTCTGTTTTTTGTTGTTGTTGGGCTTTTTTTTTGTTTTTGGGTTTTTTTTCTGATTTGTTTTTGTTTTGTTTTGTTTTGTTTTGTTTTGTTTTGTTTTGTTTTTCCTGACAATCTACACAGGCCTGACTTTTGAAAGATCATTTAATTTCTTTGGTATTTAAACAGAATAACAATATATCTAGAGTGTAGTAAACATCAATGCATTAGAGGCTGAATTACATCCCCTCCAAAATTCTTATGTCCTAATGCCAGGCCCTAGGAATGAGGCTGTATTTGGAAAGGCATTTAAGACAGCATGAGGCCCTGTGGAGAGGCCCTGTTAGCATCAGTGCTTTCTAAGAAGAGGAGATTAGCACATGGGTCTGCTTACACAGGAGGACAAGAGAATTCAGGAGAGCTCAACTGCAGATACCTGGTTCGAAGATTCCAGCTTCAGAAGCACAAGAAAATAAATGTGTTTACTACCAAGTTTATGCATTCTGTTACAGCAGAGAAGAGGATACTCACTATGTAAAAAGCAAGTGACAATTACAAAAGGATTTCTAAATTCTCAAGAATTTCTTACTCAGTAAGCCACCAACTAGAGCATGACAAAGGACTATTGTCTTTTGTTCAATCCTTGTGGACTGAAAATCCAGTAGTCACAGACACCAGGGATTCCGCGCTAATCCTTCCATTACTTTGCATGTGAGACGGAAGAATCTAAAGCCAACATCCAAAGTTGTGAAATGGAGCCATTTGGGATGCAATCTGTTCCATAGCTTCCCTGCAAGGAGATGGCTAAAGATTCAGTACCCTGGGAATGTTCAGTACATAGTACACATCTCAGTGCAACAGGCTCCTGACTGCACGGCCATCTGAGGGTCATGCTTTCACTCATACCCATAATGCCTTGGGAATAGAAAGAGGAGCAAACTGTACTGCAATGTACTGCAGTGGAAGTCAACCGGAACAGAGCCACTCAGTCAACAATGTTTATTCAGAAATTCCCTGTATATTCAAAACATGGTGTTCTCTGGAAAAGGCACACTTCTGAGGAAAGGGAAGTAAGTAAAACATCCAGGGTCATTGGTGCAACATCAAATAGCGAAACTTGAAGGTTATCAGCCAATCTTCTCCCTCCAAGGTCAATACTTCAAGGATGGAGCCCATTTCTACCTTATATATATTTCCATATTTATCCCAGAGAAAGTCTTGACCTAGAGTGGGAATCTCATACTAATTTGTTAAAAGGATATTTATATAGTGTATTAACATCTTTCTGGTGAATCAACACACAGCAGAATATTTTAATAATATATATATATATATATATTATATCAGCATAAAATTAGTCTACATTGGCAATTAAAACAAACTACATTAGTTTGACTGTTTTTCCTCCTATAATATGAAACATAAATGCATATTTTAATTGAGAGAACTGGTCATTTCTTAACCTAATAAAATATTGCTAATACAGTATTTTAAAAGTATTTATATATCTAATATGATAAATAATTCTATTTTAATATCTCACTGATAATAAAGCTTATATTCTATTTTAAAACAGGCCCAAGACTCTGTTATGATCATGGGCATACCTTTTTGTGACGTATTTATTTTCTATCCTCAGATACTATGACTCCCTAAGACTCAGCCTGGAAAGCCCCTTCCACATCTTTAGTGGAAATGGCCACAAACAATGGCAACGTTGCACTTGGCCTTGACTAAGGAAAATTCCTGTCTTCCATGATCCTTTATTACTTACATTCAATCCCCAAACGAGCAACTATACTGCTGAAGACAAGTACGTGCCAATCATGTTATTGTGCCAGCTCTTTTGACAACAGGGAATAAATTAGCTATTTGTGCTTGGCTGATTTTTATTTAGAGAGTTCAAGAATAATTTTAAACATCCTCTCCAACTTCCTAAGAGTTTCATTTGAAACACTGGATGAAGTGTTTGCCTACAATGTTTAGTGAGCATATCTTTCACAAAGTAAAGAGTACCACCCTCAAGTATAATGCTGCCAGGAACTAAAGGGTTGACCTTAAAATAAGCAGCAGGCGTAGTGTCTGTGTGACACTCAGCCCTTCTAGATCATGTCTTATCTCCACAGAGTCGATGTGCAAAGCTTCTAAGACTTCTCTGCTACACTTAACTCCATTTAATAATTGAACAGATGTCAGTCTTATCTTGGAAATGTGTCTGATTTTCCTTATACACTCTTGGATACCACTCAAGTAATGATTTTAATAGATTTTTGGAACCAATGATATGGCAATATGAAATATAGCATCTCTGTGTATATAAACATATATGCACATATATATAGTCTCTATACACCCCATACCTATGGATCTATGAGTGCATGCACCTGTGAACACCCCCTGAAGCAAGAGCAGGATGTTTGACTTAGGGTCTCTCTGTGTCTCTCTGTCATCTCTCTGTCTGTCTTCTCTCTCTCTCTCTCTCTCTCTCTCTCCTCTCTCTCTCTCTTTGAAACCGGAACATGAAGGTTTTGGTTGGGCTGGCAGCCTGTCAGTCTCAGTGATCCTCCTGTCTCTATCCTGCTACAGTGCTGTGGCTACAGATACATGTGCCCAGAATATGCCCGTTGATTACCTGGGTGCAGGTGTGTACATTAGCCTCCGTGTGCTGTTAACTACAGCACACAGCATGGTCTCTCAGCCTCACATGTAGCATCTTTAAACCAGAAAGGGGTCTACTTTTTCTTTAAGTTTATAGACTAATGGGGTCTTTTATCTGGCTAGACACTACCACTGATTTCTGAAGGCAGGCTTCCCTGGCTCTCTCCTTTTTTTCTGACAGGGTTTTATTACGTACTTCAGGCTGGCCTCAAGATCAGCATCCCTCTGTCTCAGCCACACTAGTGCTGGATTACAGACGTGCACTACACTACTGCTTTCAGCTTCAAAGCATTCCTTCAAGATATTAACTATTTTATGTATTCTAACATTTTCAGACTCAACCTTTCATTTCTTCATTGATGTAATTCCTGGAGCCTAGGAATATGTTTCTCTAAACATCACAATTTACTCTGATGATGTGATTGAGTGGGTTATGTATGATGTGAGATCTGCCAAGCATAGCCTGTTGGAAATGTAGGATGCTTATAAGGAGGAGGGAAGGCAAGAACTGGTTCCCATGGGAAAAAAAATAGACCATTCACAACTGATGAGGAAGGCAGAGGAGTGAGAGCCATGTCTGCAGGTGGTTTCTGCAAGCCAAGAAATCACATTCTCCTGTAATGCCCTCCTTGAAGGACCACAGCTCCTGATCTAGACCATTTCAACCACAGACCTAGAAAGAGCTGTCAGTCAACACACCTGCATGGACTTAAGCCACTAAAAGTAACCATCTGTTACGGAGGCCTTGGGACGTGAGTGTAACGACTTATTTATCAATGGTTGATCAACATTTGACCTTGATTTTATTGTTCTCTTAAGTTTAGTGTCTAATCAAATGTTAGCCACATATCAGAACTATGCATAGCAAACTATTTGGGAGGTTGTAGGCAGAGCAGGTGGACCAGCTGCTGCAGGAGAGGGAGCCGCAGCCCTCTAGTTAATTGGGAGTGGTTGTGGACCCCCTGAGCGAGCTGATGTAGAAGCTAATCAGAATCCAATCACCCTTTCAAGTGGCAGCAAGGGAAACTTGAATGCTAGGAGAAATGTGTCAAAGATGCTGTGAAGGAGTCAGAGTGGTACAAAAAGCTCTTTTTATCCTCAAACGTGTGATTCCTTCTGAAACAGATGTCCCTCAGAAACAGTTCCAAGATCCTCAGTCAAAGTTTTACAGAAAGAGATAATGGGACTTCAGGACAATGCAAGTTACCTCAGACAAGTTAGATAAAGAGGAAGGAGGGTGGCTTTAGGCTCATAGTGAGCACATGCCTGCTTCCTGCTCTGACCTTCAGCTTCTCCATTGAGTAGCCTCAGGTGCTTGGGGATAACCAAAAGACAGCCATACCTGTGGGTCCGGTCTGTACCCTGGCACTTCAAAGACCTAGCAGATCCTCATGGTTGTTTTCCCTGGGTTTGTGAGAATCTAAAAAGAATATTGTCCATTGAGGACTATGGAAAGTCATTTCTAATCAACACAATGACATTTATAAAATCCTTTTTTTCCCTGTAAGGTAATGTTGAAAAGTTCTAGGGGTTAGTAAAGACTAGACAGTTTTATCTGAAAATGTGGGAAGAGCTGAGTTACAGGTTTAACAGGGTAGCTGGGTAATGAGAGCAGTGCTCCAACCTCAAGATAGAGGTAGTGGAATCTTCCCACCACGTTCCCTTCCTTGGTTAACCCCAGCAGGAGTGGGGCGGGTTAGTGATGGTCTGTCTCCCTATCTTCAGCTACAAAGCAGAAGCAATTTCTATTACTCTGGTATTCAGACTTAATTTCTATTTCTTTGTGTAGTATTGTATTCTGCAGTTGACTCAATTTTCTCCTAAGATAAAATTAAAAAAAAAAAAAAAGATACTGGCACACTCACCCCTTTAAGACACTGTTTAAATGAGCACTGACTGCATGAATCCACAATCAGCTTCATATTTTAAATTGAGATAGGATCTAATAAAAATAGTAACAATATAAAAGATAATGAGCTTAAATGGAGTTATCCAACAATCAGGGACAATACTTCAACTAGATGTTATATGATAGTTAATAAAATCTCCAGTACAAGAAATGGGTTATCTCTTTTAGAGTTGTGGTCCAAATGGAATCCTATATAGCGCCATTCATTGTAAGACATTGTCATGACTCCTGGTTATCCTCCTGGACTTGATATTAGACCTTAGTGCTGAACACACCACATACTCAGTCATAAAACACAGAGAAAGCCAAGTGAGTGCTGAGTTGGAATCTTCATTCCTGTGGTCTAGTTTTCACAGTGCTCGAAGAGTCTATACATGCTACCAAAGGAGAAAGGTAATTACTAAGCTTACTCAGCTGTGAAACCTAAAAGCGGCAATAATCACTGGTCTGACAACACATGCCTGCCAGTTTAATAGTGGCATGAATGTTATGGGAACAACCTATCACTTTCTGATTCAATCTAAACACCCCTCTATGAAATGGAACCCAAATATAGCATCATTAACAAGGCCAAGAACAGGTAGCTAGACAGGTCATGGGCCATACAGGAGAACCTATTACTATTGTTCCTTTAAGTGGAAATGGTATTAAAATAACTCCTAATGATTTACAGCTATTTCCATAGATTAGTACATTGCTCATTTCTCATCATAGAAGCTTCTTGCTTCTTGAGAGATGGCAGTTAACACAGAGACACACAACACCCTCCCCCCTATGGCTCAGGGATCTTCCTGGAAAAGGGGACAGAAACATTATAAGAGCCAGAGGTGGTGAATGATTTTAAGGAAGCAGTGTTCTCTGAATACAACAGGGCAGTTGCACACATGAATTCACATTGATGGTAACAGCATGCACAAGACAAGCACAAGCCAGACAAAAATGCAACCACGGAGTCGGGGGAGTGGGCATGACATCCCACCTCTAGCTGAGGAGCTATTATCATCTGGTGGCTTCTGGGAGAGGAAGAGTCAGTCTTTTTAATGGTGTGACTCCTGCTCTACCACACTACAGGGCAGACCTCATAACCAATAATAGCTGGGCAACACAAATGGAACTTGGCTTTTTGTTTTTTGTTGTTTTTTGAGAGAACAAGAAGGAAAGGGAGAAAGAGAGAGAGGAGAGAGAGTGAGAGAGAGAGAGAGAGAGAGAGAGAGAGAGAGAGAGAGAGAGCGCAAGAGAGCAAGTGAGCGAGTGAGAGAACATTTAGTGTGAGGGTCAGGGATGGAGATCTGGATAAAGGAGAAGGAGTTGGGGGAGGGGATAAATACGATCAAAATACATTCGATGCAATTCTCAAAAAATAATTTAGAAAGAAAAAAATAATCAGGTTAGTTATTTAAGCAAGTGATGACTCTGGGCTGGGTGTCTTAGTCACTGTTCTATTGCTGTGAAAAGACACAATGAGGAAGGCCACTCTTCTAAAGGAAAGCATGTATTTGGGGCTTGCTTACACGTTCAGAGGACTAGTCCCTAATCGTCATGATGGAGGCCATGGTGGCAAGTAGGTAGACACGATGCAGAGGTAACTGAGAGTTCTACATTTAAATCAGCAGGGAGAGAGAGAGAGACAGAGACAGAGACAGAGACAGAGAGACAGAGAGAGGCCAGAGAGAGACACAGACAGAGAGACAGACAGAGAGATGAAGAGAGAGACAGAGAGAGAGAGACAGACAGAGAGAGAGAGACAGACAGAGAGACAGAGAGAGACAGAGAGACAGAGAGACAGAGAGACAGAGACAGAGAGAGGCCCAGAGAGAGACAGACAGAGAGATGGAGAGAGAGACAGAGAGATTGAGACAGGCAGACAGACAATGTCTGTCATAGGCTTTTGAAACCTCAAAGCCCATCCTCAGAGATACAGTTCCTCTAACAAGGACACATCTCCTAATCCTTCAAAAGAAATCATGAACTGGAGACTTAAGCATGCAAATATAGGAGCCTATTGGAGTGGGGGGGGCATTCTCATTTAAACCACCACACTGGATAAAGAGAAAAGTCACATCAGCCTTAATTATGAATCAAGCTCTGAAAAAAGCAAACAAAAAGTACGTTTAAAAGACATGTGGTCATGAAGGTATCACCCCTATAAAGATTTATATTATTGTGTGTGTGTCCTTGTGAACACATGTCACATGTGGGGGTGCTTGCAGGAGGCAAACGAGAGCCACAGAGATGGAGTTACAGTGGTTGATAACTGCTGGATATGGGCTCTGGGAACCAAACTCAGGTCCTCTGCAAGAGCAGTGCCTGTCCTTAACCACTGAGCCATCTCTCCCACCCTGAGGACATTACTTTTTAATGAAAACAGTGTTTTCTCTTGTCCATATGCTGGTGGATTATACATACTCACTAAACTTTGTCTTAAATACATCATAACAAGTAGCTACTCTTTTCCTTCTCAACATTAAATGTTATCTCTGTTTTTTTTTTTCTCAAATTTCAAACCATAAGGATCCTTTTTTCCTGTTGACAGGGAGACATTGTGCTATAGTGTGTGTGAATGTCCCCAAAAGGACTATCCAAATGTTGAAAAGTGTCCCCACAAAGACCCATCTAGATGTTGAAGGCTTGACTCCCCAGCCCACTGTGCTATCAGAAGTTATGAAGTCTTAAAAAGATAATGCATATTGGGAGGTCTTAGGTCATTGGGGGTGTACATTCACTGAAGTGTGGGAATGTCTCTCTCTCTCTCTCTCTCTCTCTCTCTCTCTCTCTCTCTCTCTCTCTCTCCCTCCCTCCTCCCTCTCCCTCTCCTTTTCTAACCACCTAGACATTGGCTTTGTTCTAGATGTGCCCACACCATGACTTGCTTCTCATCACAGGCTCCAAAGCAACAGAACTCAGTCCACAGAACCACCAAATCATGAGCCCAAATAAATCCTTCCTTATTCTGAAATGATTTCCTGTGGTGTTCTGTCACAGAAACACAAAGCTAAAACATGGAGGAGCTGAAAGAAAGCTCAGAGGAGGCCACAAGGTTGAGTGGTTAAGGTTAGAAGAAATGAAGGGTGAAAGACAGAATCATATGACAAGCAGCTGGGGATAGTCTGCCTTCTGAAAGGCTCTCCAGATCATGAAGGAAACACATGTTTTTAACCTCTGTGTTTGACTATTCTAAATATTAACTAGATGGTCTGCCCTGGAAGCCACTGTGTCCTTGATGGAGGCAGAAGAGGTATTATGAAGATGGAATATAGAAAAACCCAACTGTGGGAAAGAGAGTTCTTCAGGAAAAGCCTCCTGATATCCTGCAGGACCAAATATCTGAGATTGCTAATGCTCTAAGGACAACTGATTCGTATTTTATTACAAACAATCAAGTCATTAGGGAGGTAGGAATGCTTTTCCACTGGGTATGTTTGGTGCAGTTTATCTCTTAATAGATGCAGGCAATGTCCTTGCAGGCTGCTGGAAAGCTTGCTGTAAACCTCGCACTCATTTCTTTTCTCTGTGTTTATGATGGTTGAACTGCCGGATGAGTCATGAGCATCCTGATAGACTAGCAAGCTACAAACAGCAAGTCTGTCCTCTGCCTGGACCATCCCTCTTCAGTCTGGCAATCATGGATTCTAAGACAGATCCCCTTCTCAGTCAGTCTTAGGCTGTGGCACCAATCCACTTGTTAAGACTGTGTAGAAGTTTCTTGTGGCAGTTGTAACGATGTATTAACTAGGTGTACCAAAATAAATGACTGACTGTCTCATTGTTAAAGGCTAGAAGCCTACACTTAAGGTATTTGTATGCTGGCTAGGTTTTTACCTCAGCTTGAAGTAACTAGGGTCATCTGAGAGAAGGGTACCTCAGTAGGAACAAACGTCTCTGTAAGATCGAGCTGTAGGACATTTTCTTAGTGATTAATATCAGATGGCCCTTTGTTGTCCTGGGTTCTGTAAGAAGGGAGGCTGAGCAAGCCTCAAAGGGCAAATCAGTAAGCAGCACCCCTCTATGGCTTCTGTATCACCCCTGTCTTGCTTTATTTCCTGCTCTGACTGCTTTTGATCACAGTGGAACTGTGAGTGAAATAACCCTATTCCTCCTCAAGTTGCATTTGGTCAGGGTGTTTCATCCCAGCAATGGTAACCCTAACTAAAGGAGCTTGGTTGTTGCCTATTTCTCTTAGCTTCCAGTGGTTGCAGGTAAGTCTTGGCCTTCAAGTGTGTCACTGCAGTCTCTGACCTGGTCATCATCTAGTGCACATGCAGTGTGTGCTCATATGCACACATGCGCATATACACATATACTCTTCTTGGAAGCAGAGCCTTCACATTGGATTAAGGGAACAGCTACTGCTGCATGACTTTATGTTCTGTTCAGCTCATCTGCAGAGACCCTATTCCCAATAAAGTCTCATTCAAAGGTCCTGGAAACTGAGGGGCACAGTGCAACCCATAACAGAACCCTCAAACACAGTATCGAAAAGAAATCTATTCATTCTATTCCCAAGTCCTTCCTCATGTTACCACACCCATCCACATCCAAAAACTGCAGGAAGGGCCCTTGATTTTTCCGTGTGCTTCAGAGCTCACATCCAGTCTTGTTGACTTTCAACTCCATGCTACACTTTATCAGCCCCTTCTCCTGTCTTCACCATTAGATGGGGACCAGGGAAGGCCATAGCCTCCCAAGGACCCTCCCTGTCAACAGCTTCCCTTCCTTACCAAGCACTTTTCACACAGGAGCAAAAAAGGGATCTTTTAAGGCAGGGAACTTACTGTAAAACCTCTCTGTCAAACCCTTCAGGGCTTCTCCATCACAGAGATGGAATGAAAATTCCCCAAGTCCTATGAGGTTCCCATGTTCCACTTGACTTCAGCTCATCCTCCCTATATGTCCTTAGTGTCTCTCTAGATCACTGGGACAGTGAGCATTTTTCTAGTGCCTGGGACTTCCATGTGCTAACCTCATACCCTGATTTTCAGCATGCATAGTTAGTCCTCCCCACCCCACCCCACTCCCCATTTTCAGCTTGGATGCTTCCTTCTCAGAGAGACATGGCTGTCTGACTGGCTCTGCTCTGGGCTCTGCTGTGGATTTTATGAGGACACTCTTGCCTTATGTCCTGTGGCACAGAGAGCACTTACTGCACTACCCCTAGACACATGTGAGCCACCAAGCTTGTTTCTACATCCCTCAGGATGCTACTCCTCTTTGGTACACTGCATGACTGATTCACTAGCTCCTCTAGTGAACATCATTTTTGTTTTCTGCACACTGTGATGTGTTTATTTACATCTTTGTTTACTATGGCTCACTAGGGAGCAATATCATGAAACAGGAAGTCCATCAGCATAAGGTCTCCAGTCCCTGACCTGTGTATACCACACACTGGTACAGTAAATAGTTGTATAATTGACATATAAGGTTATAACCCCTAGCTGGGACTGGTTTTATCTATCTTTCATCTGACCCAGTACATATCTCCCTTTCTTTTCTCCCTTCTCTTCCTTCCTTTATTCTCTGGTGGGAATTGAATCCATGGCCTTTCACAAGATGGATAAGTGCTACCCTGTTGAGCCAGAGCCCCAGACTCCATTTTTTTTTCCTTCTAAAGAGGCTTTCTATGAAACAAATGACAAAGTTCAACGCCAATCTCCCTATTTCAAAGATTGGAATTTGGAGAGAAACTGTGGTTCGAAAAAGGCAAGCCACAACACAATCGGCCCTAGGCAAGCATAGTCAGCACAGAGGAGGTCTCTTTTAAAAGACAAGATTGTGGCTTTCAATTACATTTTATGCAGTTCTGTGTGTTCTAATATTTGACCTCCGCACTCCTCCTCTGAAAGGCTGCATCACCACCCTCGGGTCAGCACCGCAACTCAATGCTCTAGTCCTTCTGCTGCCTACAAAGGTCTTCATGGATTCCCTGCAAGAACCTTTCTGCTTCATTTACATAGAATTGGCATGTGCAGTGTGGCCATTTCCCATCATTAGTTCAAGTCAAAATGCAAAATTAGGAATCCTTGACTCGCACACGTACAGACTAGTCATTTGCCTGCCTGCCTCCGGCACACATGAATTACTGTGCTTTTTCTAGGAAAACAAACTCTCACAACTCGTAGGGTTATGAAAAAGATCATGGTGAGTAACTGTTGTTCAAAGTACCCAGTAATTGCAGAGTACGCTTCTGAAGACATTAAAATTTCTAGTCTCTACCCACTGGCTAACCACTTAAATATAAGTTAGCTTAAAGGCACGGGGTAAATGACATTTTTATACTTCACAAAGTGAGCATTTATTTTTCTAAGCAATTAACTGGTCTCACTCATAAACTCCTTTGTTGAAACCTGAGGCCTTGTGGGCAACTTTCAGAATACCCACTACTGGTCGTTTTATAAGGAGGTCACCTTCCTGCTACTCGGTATCCTCCTGCCCTTCTCCCTTAAGATATTTCTACTCTGCTTCCAAACTAGAAAACTCAAAGTATAAACAGAAACCTAGAGGGGAAAAAAATCAAAGAAGTTCGGGAGGTGAAAAGGTAAAGAAAGCAGGCGGTGAGTAGGAACTGACTGCTCCATTACCTGAAGCAAGCTCCCCGCTCAGCAGAAAAGCAGACATTTGCGGCGCCACTGAAGGAAATAGCTTGTCTGGAGTGAGGGAGACAAATCAAACCCCAGGTCCCATGGTCCTGGAGCATGATTGTCTAAGGTCCATAATGAAAGAAACTCCAGAGCTCTCTACCTGTCTCCCCTGCCACACTTGCTCCCTCAACGTCTGAGACCACCTCTGCCGTGCTGAATGGCGCCTGGGCATGTGGCTATTCCCTAGGGAATAATCTACTCTGACCTCAAGGGTATAGTGTCTGTGTGGGACTCTCAATGTCGATTCTGTTCTGGAGAATACATCTCATTCCCTTCAACGAAAGCCTCCTGTGAATGGAGAGACCATGCATGAGTATTGCATGAGTATTGCTGAATGAGTCTCCTCTCCTTGAATAAGGCTTCATGAGAGAACTTTGTTCATAGTGGTATTAGGTGGGGAGATGACCTTCTCCAAGAGGCCTGATGTGCGGGCCTCCTGAGACAACTTTTGGTTTCCATCCTCTGTTCTGTTTGTGTTTGTATGTGTGTGTGCATATTATATATTGTATAATATATATATATTTAAATGGGGTCTGACTATGTAGCCCAAGCTGGCAAGATCTTACGTGTAATCATTGTGCTGTTTATTTATTTATTTATTTGAAACATAATCTCAATGACTACACTGGCCTGGAACTCACTTTGTGGTCAGGCTGGCTAAGAACTCATGGAGATCTGTCTGTTACCACCTCCCAAATGTATCAAATAAAGGCATGTGCCACTTTGCCCAGTTTTCATTTTGCATTCTTAATTACTGGAAGCATCCAGCTGAGGTCTTCCAGAAGGAGTCCTTTTCTGGTAGACCTCTTGGGCTCAGTACCCTGTCTGCGTTGAACCTGCACTCACAGGACAAGTAGGAAAGCACACGTTTTCTGTTCTGTGTTTAGGGATGCATTTGATTTGCTGTATATATGTGAACATCTGTGATGCCTTAGACAGCACACTCCACAGTGAGAGAGCCATGGGGGTGAATATGGGGACTTCCCAGCCTCTAGGAACCTCTGTTCTTCTAACTCTATTTAATTAAAAAATACTTACGTTATTGCACCGTGAATATGTCATACGCAAGTTTGTATGTGCACCACCTATGTGCCTTGTGCCCACAAAGGTCAGAAGGCAGCATCAGATTCCTAGAACTAGAGTTACAGATGGCTCTAAGGCACAAAGTGGTGCTGGGAACTGAACACAGGTCCCTTGCAATAGCAACACCTGTGCTTAACTACTAAAGCATATCTCCAGCTCCTGTTCTTTTAACTACTGATGGAAGGTTCCAGGTACTGACTTCCCTTTTAATTATTGGTTTTGAAACATTCTGTCCTTAAGGACATATGTATGAGGCAAGGATGACCTCTGTATTCTAGGTCATATGTTCAATGCTTCTTTGTGGCGAGAGCACAGAGAGTTCTATTTGTTATTTGGAAACAATGTAACTTACTGAATTGCAATCAGGCCCCCACACAAAGAAGATTGTAACTTACACAATTTTCAACCCTGTTGTAACTTTGCAACTGTGGATAGTTGTTTCTGAGCCAGTAAGCTTTCACTAGACCAAAACATTCCAGAAATTCACTTAGGAAGAGAAAGGGGTTCTTTTGGTTAACTAATCTGGAATTTCAGACTGGGCAGATCCACTCATCTTCCACCCGGCCTCTGGAAGGATCTCCAAGAGAAAGAAGAGGAGAGTACATAGTTTACTTCATGAACCAGGAAGCAAAGAGGAAGAGAAAATGAATGGGGCCCCACTGTCTCCCTCCCCAGTGACCTGAGGCCCTTATGTACCAGGGTGCATGCATTGAGGTCAAAAGACATCAGGTGTCAGTGTCAGTCCTTACCTCCTACCTTGTTTTGTGACAGTTTCTTTGCTGCCCTTCTGTCATGTAAACCATGAGGGGTGGAATTTTCAGCTTCTAGGTGTTCTCGTTTGTCACTCATCTACCCATAGGCATGCTGGGATTGCAGACACTAACTTTGCCTCCAGCTTTTTTTTTTTTTTTTTTGAAATTTTATTTACATTTCAGATGTTCTCCCCGTACCCCATTTCCCTCCTCCCTCCCAGGAACTCCCTATCCCTTCCCCCCTCCTCTTGCTTCTATGATGGTTTTCCAAGAGAAAGAAGAGGAGAGTACATAGTTTACTTCATTTCCCCACCTACCCTCCCCTCGTACCTCACCTCCCCACCCTCGAATGCCCCCCCACGACGTCCAGCCTTCATGGGACCAAGGATCTCTTCTCCCACTTATATATAGATCCCTTGCATATATAGATGGAGCCATGGGTCCCTCCCTAAGCGCTCTCAGGCTGGTGATTTAGACCCTGGGGGCTCTGGTTGGTTGGTATTGTTGCTTTCCTCATGGTGTCCCGAATCCTTTCAACTCCTTCAGTCTTCACTCTAACTACTCTATTGGGAACTCTATGATCAGTTTGATGGTTAGCTGTGAGCATCTGCCTCTGAATATGTCAGACTCTTGCAGACCTCTAAGGAGACAGCTATATCAGGCTCCTGTCAGCATGTACTTCCTGACATCCACATCATAGTCTACCTTTGGTGACTGCACATGGGATGGATACCCAGGTGGAATGGTCTGCAGATGGCCCCTCCTTCAGTTTCTGTCCTGCACTTTGTATCCATATTTGCTCCCTTGAGTATTTTGTTACTCTTTCTAAGAAGGACTGAAGCCCCTCCCCCACTTGGTCGTCATTCTTCATGAGCTTTATGTGGTCTGTGAGTTGAATCTTGGGTATTTCAAGCTTCTGAGCTAAAATCCAATAATCAGTGAGTGAATACCATGTATGTTCTTTTATGATTGGGTTACTTCACTCAGGATGATATTTTCTAGTTCCATCCATCTACATAAGAATTTCTCGAATTCATTGTTTTTAATAGCTGAGTAATATTCCATTGTGCAAATGTACACATTTTTTGTATCCATTCCTCTGTTGAAGGACATCTGGGTTCTTTCCAGTTTCTGGCTATTATAAATAAAGCTGCTATGAACATAGTGGAGCATATGTCCTTGTTATATGTTAGAGCATCTTCTGGGTATATGTCCAGGAGTGGTATAGCATTTGATTTGCTGTATATATGTGTATATATGTATAGATCCTCACCAGCATCTACTATCACCTGAGTTTTTGATCTTAGGCATTCCGACTGGTGTGAGGTAGAATCTCAGGAATCAGGAATCTTTGATTTGCATTTCCCAGATGACTAAGGATGCTAAACATTTCTTTAGGTGCTTCTCAGCCATTCGCATTTCCTCAGCTGAGAATTCTTTGTTTAGCTCCATACCCCATTTTTTAATAGGGTTAGTTGGTTGTCTAGAGTCTAATTTCTTGAGTTCTTTGTATATATTGGATATTAGTCCTCTATCAGATGTGGGATTGGTAAAGATCTTTTCCCAATCTGTTGGTTGCTGTTTTGTCCTATTGACAGTGTCCTTTACCTTACAGAAACTTAGCAATTTTATGAAGTCCCATTTGTCAATTCTTGATCTTAGAGCAAAAGCCATTGGTGTTCTGTTCAGGAACTTTTCCCCTGTGCCTAGGTATTTGAGGGTCTTCCCCACCTTCTCTTCTATTAGTTTCAGTGTGTCTGGTTTTATGTGAAGGTCCTTTATCCACTTGGACTTAACAAGGATTCTGGAGATTCTAACTCAGGTCCTCGTGATCCTGCAGCAAGTGCTTTTACCCAGCAAACTCTGTCTCCAGCCCCTCTAGTCATCATTTAATTAAGCATAATAAGATGATAAAATAATTAATTATTGAGTATATATTAGTATGTGTGTGTGCACACACATGTATGATATGTATGGGGGTACCTGTGTGAAGGTCAGAGGAGAACTTTGTGGAGTTGTTTCTCTCCTGACGCTTTTATGTGGGCCTCGGTAATGAAACACAGATTCCTCAGGCTTGTGACCAAACGCTGTACTCACTGAGCCATTTCGCTACCTCCCCAGCTCTGTTACTTTTGATCCCTTCAGATCTTATGGGAATTAAATAAAGCAGATATCAATATCACTTGTTGTATATGCTATGTTTACAGGTTAAGCCACTTCCTTATGCAACCTGGACCAGAACTCAGGCTTCCTGAACGGTAGAGAGGGCTGTGTGAGGGCAGCCACAGGGAATGCTGGTCACCCTATTCCTCACTTTGGGAAATTTAACCTGGGCAAAGAAACTCAGGGAATTCTGCCCCTTCCACAGGAAAAACTTAGGACTTTCCTGGAACCCCAGACTTCTGGATTTAGCACTGACCTTTTCTGAACAGTGAGAACAGTGAGAAAGGATCTGCTGTTGCAGCGTAAGACAAAAGGCTTTGTTCCTGAAGTTGGTCAACATCCTCAGAGGTAAATTTCCAGACACTAAAGATGCTCCATATCAACTCCCCTCTGGGGACTTGGCGCATCCCCATTGTACAGCCCACTCATTGGATAGGGATAGAATGGGCTTCCACAGTAACTATAGGCTCTGAAAAAGCCCAGGACTGGATTTCTGGGAAAGTGCTCTGTGGGGCCCTTTACAGAGCAGTATCTCTGAATGAGCAAAAGGAAGTGACAGGCGGTGCTGTGTTTCCATGAACAGGTGGAAAGACCAGACTGCCACTGCTTCTCCAGTTTGGGAGGCCAGCTGCTTCCTGAAAGTGCCTTAGAGTCCAGAAGCCACTGTCAATGCAATGCTGAGTGTCTCTGATGTCCAAATCCCAAGTACTCAAAGTGGGTAAACTTTTGCAGCTTTGAAAAGATGCCATTAATGCAAAATTCCATATTGTACAAAACCTAATCTTGCCCATAGATTTCTGGTAACTTTTTTGTTGTTGGGTTTTGTTTCTTTGTTTTTGTTGTTGTTCTGTTTTGAAAAAGGGTCTCTCTATCTAGTCCTAGGTGTCCTGGAATCTGATGTGCAGATTGTGCTAAAATGCCTGGCTTCTGTCACCCCAGTACTCTCTGCATACCCTTTTCACACTCCTATTGCTTTTCTTCTGTATTGTGTCCCAAATGACCTGTCAATACTGCTCTCTCCCTAATTGGCTATAAGTGCCTTAGAGATGAAGCTGACCGCATGCATTTCTGAGTGGTCAGCTCCCAGACAGGAAGAAGCAGTGCAACATTGAGTTCCTTTCTGTGAGCCAAGCCACATAGAAGGACAAGGAGAGAAAGGAGAGAAATAACCAGTAAATCTCTGACTTAATTAGGGTTTCTATTACAGTGTTGAAACACAATGACCATAAAGCAAGTTGGGGTTTAGGAAAGGGTTTATTTGCCTTACACTTCTACATTGCTGTTCATCATCAAAAGAAGTCTGGACAGGAATTCAAATAGGGCAGGAACCTAGAGGCAGGAGATGATGCCCTGGAGGGGTACTGCTTTCTGGCTTGCTCCCCATGGTCTGCCCAGTGTACTTTTCTATAGAACTCAGGACCACCAGCTCATGGATGATACCATCCTCCATGGGCTGGTGCCTCCTACATTTAATGACTAATTAAGAAACTACCTTACTCAACATATCCAACTTGACTTTTTTTCTACTGACTATATTAAAACAATCCTGGGACCTAGTCCCCCATTTACTTCCTTTTTTTTCTTGCTGGTATTCAGCTGGCTTTCTCTTTATTTATTTTTTTATTGGATATGTTGAGTATCTTAAAGTGTTTGCTATCTAATGAGATGGCTTTTTCATGAGAAGTCAGTGTCAATAAAAAAACATGGTTATTAATTAATGATTTTAGTTCTCTTATTTGTATTAGATGTTCTATGCCAATAAATATTTGCATTTTTCTATTTGGTTTTTGTAAAAAAAAAAAAAAAAGAAAGAAAAGAAAAGAAAAAGAAAATACTTTACAGGTTTGCCTGCAGCTTAATCTTCTGGAGGCATTTTCTCAGTTGAGGTTCCCTCCTTTCAGATAACTCTGGCTTGTGTCAAGTTGACGTAAGACCAGCCTGCACAGTCTCCAAGCAGCACAGGAACCAATGAGCACACCCCACCCCCACCCCCGAGTCCTGCACAGGATTCGTGTTAAGATTTGGTTCTGCAGGGAACTATTTTAGAAATCGACATAGAGAATGCCATGGAGAAGTGAATGACTGGACTTTGTATGTATGGGTACAAAGGCAGCTGCTGTGAGAGGATACATTATCTGAGGCAGAGAAAAACAGGCATCAGGCCACGGGGCTGAGGACAGAAAGGGAGTACTCTCTAGGTAAAGGTAAAACTTGGAGATGAGGATGTTGGAATGAATACATAATAATCCTGTGAGCGCTGGGCTCTGCTCTCCCATCTAGACAAGCCTGGGTTCTATCTACTCTCCACGAGTAAGAAGCTGCATCAACCACTCAGCCCTGACCACTCGACCTGGGATGCTCTGAGGTGCAAAGTGCAAGAGGTCACAGAGGGGAGGGAGAGCTAAATCCATAAAACAGGGAAATGTAGTCATTTGCAATTTAATTTTTGAGGTAGTCCAGGCCTTGCATGGGCGATGTCTCTAACCGTCATCTGGCTTCGTCCTCGGCTTCAGATTTTATTTGGACCATTTTCTTCTCTGCGTTTTCAACTGGAGAAAATTTAATTTAAATGACGGTCTCAGGTAATGGGTTTCTGGGTAAATGGGAATACAGTGGGGTTCAGGTTCCATTTGGGGTCTTCTTTCACAATTATGCTGTGCAAATAAATGTAACAATCATTAACATTAGCGGAAAATGGCCATTCACAATAACTCCAGCACTATGAGACCTTCACAGATCATTTAGAGGCCAGTTCAATGCTGAAATTTCAGCTTATGTCTGGGTAAGTGCTTTTTCCATTTCAGGGGTTTGTATTTTATTATTCTTTTAAATAGCAGAAAAGACTTAAATGTAATCATTAAATATACCAATAAGCGTTTGGTAAGTTAACCCTGTCAGGCTTTTATCCTGTAAAGATTTCCCCTCATTCTACAGGCTGCCTTTTTACTGGGATGCTGGTGTCCTCTGTTGTACAGAAGCTTTCAGTTTCATGTGGTCCCATTTTCAACTGTTGATCTTAATGCCTATTACCTTACTTTTCACCATAATCCCTTACTACCTGACTGTTCACCAAATCTTTCTCTGTGTCTATAAGTTCAATTCTATTCCCCCACTTTCTCATCTATCAGATTCAGTTCTTATGCTGATGTCCTTGATCCATTTGGATTTGAGTTTTGTGTGCAACTTCTTCCTCTGAAGGCTTGGGGTCAGGGGTCATTGTGGAAGAGGGAAAGACTATAAGAGTCAGAGATGATGAATGACCACAACCAAAGTGTTTTCTGGACACAGCAGGGCAATTGCGCATATGAACTCAGAGTGGCTGTGACAGCATGCACAAGATCCGCACAAGCTCGAGCCAGACGTGTTAGCACGGAGTGGGACAGATGGGAATGGAGCCCCATTCCTAGATGAGGTAATTGATAGCTGTAATGGGAGAAAGCTGGTTCTCTTTAAGGGAGTGTCCCTGGAAGGTTCAACACGTTCCAGTGGATGGCCACACATTTAAAAATCTACAGTTAGAGCAATGAAACGTGATGGGTTAAAAGATAAAATTTCTGTGGGCATGGTGTGATTACTGAATCCGGGAGAGGGTGGAGGAGGAAGAATTAGAATATTCAACATAAAATGAAGTTTTTAAAATGTAAACTAAAGAGTTTTGACAAGAATAGTCATTCTCTCAGGATGTCCCTCTGAGAGTGATATTCCACAGAATATAAAGCTGTGCTACTCATGGTTCGTACAGGGTAGCCTGCTGGATGAGCCCTGAGTTAGTATGAGCAACATCACAGAGGCACAGTGGCTCTGCGTGTTTACGCGGGAGGAATTCCCTATAGAAAGTGCTTACAACTCAAAGTATCTCAGATTTGGAACATTTTTTAAATGTTGCGATATTTAGATACAATATGCTTTCTCAGGACCTGAGATGAGACCCAAATTTAAACAGGAAATTCATTTACATTTCACATATTAAAGTGCTTGATGGCACTTTAAAGCAACATTTTAAATAAACTCTGTACTCGAAGCCAGGCTTCATGAAGTAGGATGTTCTTCTCCTGCTGGGATGCTGGTGAGAACAACATTTTAAGTGCTACGTCAATTCAGATCTGAGGTTTTCAGTTCAGGGATGCTCAGCCTATGGATCCAGGTGTGCTTGTACCTGGCTACATGCAATGACAGTGCATGATGAGAAATACAGTCAGGAGGTTAGGGCTTTCTGTGCATGGCTGCTGTAAGTGGCAAAAACCTAAACCATGCCCTTTGCAGGCTTATGCCAGGCATGTGTGGACACTGGTGTGGTCCTCGACACCATGTGTCACTAGATACAGCTGAGGAAACCAACACTCTGCAGATGTTGGGATGCATTTAGGTAGATCTTCACGTATTCATGAAGAGGAGATATGACAGACATTGAATGGTTCTTTAGGATATGTGGACGCCACAGTCATCCACAGACCAGTGCCTAGGCGTGTCTCCCTCACCTCCGTACTCTGTCAGAACACTGCATTAATAACTTTTCTCACTGTCACAATAGAATACCAGGGGGCGGCTTAAGGTACGGTCCATCAGGGAAGGTATACAGACAGGAGCTTAAGGAAGTGGGTCGCATGGTGTCTGCAGTCAGAAATACAGGGAGAGGCATGCTGGTGCTCAGTTTCTTGATATCCAGCCTGGGACCGCACACCCCATAGAATGGCACTAACTATAGTAAAAGTGGCTCCTCCACTCTTCATTAGCCCAGTCTAACGCTTTCCTCACAGGCATACCCAAGGTCAGCCTCAGAAGCACTATTAGATCTTGTCAACTTGGCAATATTAACTGCTGCAAATACCTCCTCATTCATTTCTTTAGAAAATATCACATCAAACGCCCCAGTGCCAAGAATATGTTTAGTTATCAGGAGTAAAGCTGAAAATATTTTTGATAGGATGCCAGGCAGCAGGGTACCTGGCTTCTAAAGCGCCATCCTTCATGAGCCTTATAATCGCTTATTTAAGAAATTGCAGAAGCATTGTATTAGCTGTGATAATTGTATGAACTTGTAATAACCTCACAGTAACTGGGAATTAAGCTGATTTTGCACAGTCATGGTTAAAATCTGGTGTAGACCTTCTTTGTATTCACTCCTAAGACTGATCTGAACTTGGCTCCCAGAACAGTCCCACTGGGCAGACTTTCGGCCAAGTCAAGCACATCACATCCAGGAGGGAGCTCTGGCTTTTCTTCCAGAAACTCTGCTCCAGCTGAACTCCCAGAGTCAATGTGCACCACCTCTGGGCCCGCTGCTAAAACCTGAAGCTTTTCACAAATTCCCCTAGTCGCCCCCTTCACATACCATATCAAACCCATCTGTAAAGCTGACGATTTCTCTTCTAAAATGGATTTTGAAACCGTGTTCATTTTTTTTTTCCTGTTCTGGTCCTATCTGCTTCCTCATCCAGGGAGTGCCCCAGCTATGACCTACCCAAGCAACGGCCTGTTTCAGATGCATGCTTTAAAAAAAAAATGATATTATTTTCTGTGTCGGTTTGTAGGTATGTGCACACGACTGCAAGTGCCCCCACATGCCCACAGAGGCTGGAGGTTCTGTGTCTCTCTGGAACTGTGTGACAGGTAGCTATGGGACACCTGATGTGGGTGCTACCTGCAGGAGCCCAACTCATCATCTACCAGAGCAGCCCACTAAGCATCTCTCCTGCCTCTTAGATGCATTTACAACCAACAAACCAGACCTGCTTGCTCCCCTATGAACAGCCTTTCAATGACTCTGTTGCACTTATAATGAAGGGTAAAGTCAACCAATGAGAAATGAAAATTGCCATTTATGGCACCAGGGATAGAATGGGAGGGGATATGGTGTTAAGTGAAATGGGCCAGGCACAGAGATACAAAAATCACAAGTTGTCACTCAAGATAAAAGGTTGATTTTGTAGAAGCAGAACATAGAATTGTGGTTATCAGATGCTGGGGAAGAGAGGAAAGAGAGTCAGAAGGAAATTAGTAGTAGTATCAGTGAAGGAAAGGAGTCTTGGGGTTTCATGGCCCAGCTTCTCAAACACGTGGTTGTCTAACTGAATGTGGAGATCATGAGAATTTTGACAAAGAAGAATTCTGAATGTACAATTGCTACAAATTAATCCAGAAGAAATGTAGAACATAGCTGAGGTGTCTCTAGCAGCACTATCCTAGGCTGCATGGGAGGATTCCACTCAGCCTTGATTCTGAACATGTAACATGATGCACTGTGCACACTCTCATGCAATAACCACGGACACTGGCTGAGATACTCCAACTTGGGACTAATGTATGCTTTGAGTCACAGTGTCTCCCTGTGCATCATGTTTTCTGCTTTTATAGAAGCATAATGGTTTCATCATAGAACACGAAGACTTTCAATATTCCCCAGCTATCACTCACCAATGTGTACCAAATTGATTTACCTTTGGATTGTACTATTAAAATATCTGACACATTGTCTTAGTTAGGGTTTTATGGCTGTGAATAGAAACCATAACCAAGGCAACTCTTTTATAAGGATGCCACTTAGTTGGGGCTGGCTTACAGTGTTGCAGGGGAGTTGGGTGTGCACTAACCCTAAGGAGTCAGAAGAGTCCTACAGCTGGATCATGCCACTTGTGTCTCTTGATGACGAGACTGCCCTTGGTGGTGAACATGCTTAGGGTCACAGACAGGGCTTCCTCTAGGGAGCCAGGAAATTTTCACATATGTATTCTAACAAAGGGTCTATATTCTCAAAGGACCTTAGTGTTAGGTTGTGTTTTTTAAGTATCTTCTCAAGCACATGAGATTTTCTATAGAATCATAGGAGGAAGTGCCTAAATGCTACATCCTAATTATCATGATAGGAAGGGATAAAAGTCACATTAATCCATGATTATGCTGCTTCCTTATAAACATTTTTGGTAAAAACAACAATAATAGCAACACTTCTCTAAATCCACAAAGCAGACCCACTTGACCTATCCTCATCTCTAGTTAGCCCATTCCATTCCTGTCTCTCTTTTGGAATGCATGGTTTGTTTTACTACATCAATTTCTGCTTAAAATGTGTGTCTCTCAACTGAATTCTTTCCTTCAAAAAGACAAGAACAAGAGTCCCCATAATGCTGGCCCAAAATTTTAAAAAAAAAAAAAAGTTAAGTGGAGAGAAATTTTCATTAGCCTGTTTTGAGTCTTACTCATTGTTTATAGGCATCACACTGTCACAAACTCTTTTTAAACTAGAGGGTTTAAACTAGAGGGTTTGTTAAAAAGTAAATAGGCAACATTTAGGAAAAGGGACTGTGATGGTTTGTATATGATTGGGCCAGGGAGTGTGGCCCAATCTATTAGGTGATGTGGCCTTGTTGGAGTAGGTGTGACACTGTGTGTATGGGCTTTAATACCCTAGTCCTAGCTGCCTGGAAGCCAGTATTCTGCTAGCAGCCTTCAGATGAAGATGTAGAACTCTCAGTTCCTCCTGTACCATGCCTGTCTGGATGCTGCCATGCTCCCATCTTGATGATAATAGACTGAACTTCTGAACCTGTAGGCCAGCCCCAATTAAATGTTGTCCTTTATAAGACTTGCCTTGGTCATGGTGTCTGTTCATAGGAGTAAAACTCTAAGACAGGGACAAAAGCCCAAGGTTTTGCTTCCCTCTGCAGGGTGCTTCCTCCTCCTCCCTCCAGATTCAGCCCTCCCTCCCAGAGACTAATCCCTGACCCTCTTCTATGTGGTGGCCCCCTCTCTTCATGACATCTCAGGGTCTTTACTAGACAGGGACACACTTCTCTGCCCATCTTCACTTGGGTCTCACTTTTGAATTCTTTGAACTTCAGAGAGCTCTTGAAGCCCTGTATCAGGAGGACCTCGCTTTTTAAGCTGGGATGAGACTGTCCATTTTTTTGATTCAGGAAGATACCTAACCCAGACCTGACTCATTCAGGATGACTCCTGGCATCACCTTGTCTGTCTATGAAAACAAACACCTACAGAAAGGATTTCACTTAATAATCACTTTTTGATTAACCCCAGTCACCTGCAACATGTACTTATTTCTGCTTTTAGCAAACTCTGGAAAGTGAACTCACAACAGCTTGCTTCCCTCTCTTTCCTCCACCAGACAATCAGGACCTTACGCAAGCTTGCATTTTTTGTCTCCAAAATGAAATAAAATAAATTCACACATCATGACTTTCAAAACTAATCTTCATACTTAACTCTGACATTTTGTATGAGAAAAAAAATTAGTGGCCACAGCTTGAATGTATCTTCTTTTCATTCATTTGGGCCTATAATCTCTTAAAAATCAGTTAAATTATATAGTGCTGAAATTTATACTACATTACTATTTAATAATCCTCATAGAGACAATATTTAAATTGGTGTAGTTACATCTTCTAATTTTTATCCAAGAGTAAAGTAATGGTATTTAGCCACCAGACTGATACAGATGCCAAAACTCAACAAATGTCAAACACAGTGTGTCAAGCTTTTGAACAAGTTGGGAGTTCTCTTCCAAATTCTGTTAGTAAGCAATGATTCTGGAGGAGAGAGACTGAGGACACTGTGGTATTGGCTCTGGATTACTTACCATCCCATGTGTAGATTTTAATATTTTATCTGTTTGGCTATCAAATCCATCCTTATCCTCAGCATCAGACAAGAGTCTCTCTCTCTCTCTCTCTCTCTCTCCTCTCACACACACACACACACACACACACACACACACATACACACATACACAGTAGACTCTGATTATAAAATGATGGTGGCAGTAATATTGATAAGTGTTATCATCATTGATGACCTGCCGTGTGTTGAAGCTTTTTATGCATGTGATATCAATTATCTTATCTAATTTATGTGGCCAACTTAGGCAGTGAGATGCTCCTGGGATATCAGGGAGTAAAACCCCAGATGAGCACAGTAGACATCCGTATGTCATCCACTGACTCACAGACCTATGACCTCCAGGTCACAGGATTGCATCAGAAGCAACTGAAACTGGGTGGTCTCTTAAGGAGGCCACAGACATTTCTGCAAGGGAGTAAATGACGCTGACTCTGCCTCTGGCTCCTCACTTCCATGTGGCTAGATGAAGGTAACTGTGCCTCCCCCATCTGTCCTCCATCATTTGAGAACACAGCCTTGGGGGTTTTAACTGCTGCTCTCTCATAGTGCAGGGTATTCTTCAATAGCTCTTGGCTGCTCTGGCTGGCACGTGTTCAAGGACTTCAAATTCTAACAACCTTGGTCTTAAAAGCACAAGGGATAAACATGAATACTTTTCTAGTGATTCTGAATAGAAGGGATGGATTTGTGTTCATCTGACAAGACTAATAGACTCCAAGCAATAAAGAAAAAAATCCTGAAGGGTTTAACCACTGGTGCCCTTCACACACCAAGGACTACCAAGCACACAGTCTCCTCTCCCAGGACGGTGGAGTCCAATATTAAATGTGTTGCTTGTACACTTGTCTTGTGTGTGTGTGTGTGTGTGTGTGTGTGTGTGTGTGTGTGTGTGTTGTGTTTGTGTGTGTGTGTGTGTGTGTGTTTGTGTGTGTGTGTGTGTGTGTGTGTGTGTGTGTGTATACAGATTTAGAGTATTCTAAGATAGAGCGCTACCTCTCCCAGATGATTTCAATTCAAATAAGAAAGAGCTCTGCTGGACTCTGCATCTGACTTAACTGGCTGGGGAAGCGGATTATTTGGGCTGCTCACCGCAAGCAGAGAGCAATGGCAGCGGCTTTCTAAGTAGCCACAGTGCCAGGCATAAAAACCGAATGGTGCTGGTTCTTTCTCCTTCTCTGTAAGGTCAAGAACTTGGGGAGGAGGAGCCAGTGACTGACCCGCTGTTTCCTCCTCCTTGTGGTCACACATAGACAAGTGGAGAGAGGGGTAGTAACATTGGGTACCATGGGAATGTTCTCTACCAATCCCAAAGAGCACAGAATTGAACCCTTTCTCCATGCTGTAGAGATGTGTGATATTCTAACTTCATTTTACAGACAAGCAAGTGTCTGCTTGGAGGCACAAATTGACTACTATAGCCCTCGGGTTTGATTCTGGGTTAACTAAAGCCTAAAAGCACTAGGGTTTTAAAAGGAGCTAGTGATGGCCATCTTTGTGAGACAGGAAGGCTACTCCACCTGCCACAGAGACAGCTGAGATCCATATGCCTTCTCTCTGCCGTATGTTTGCATTTAGAATGCGATTACCATCTAAGTTAGTTGAATGTTGACTGGGAGAAAGTGATATTTGGTCATGGTTTTTGATAGCACACTGTAGAAACACTTTCCATGACAAATATTGGATGGCTGGAAACCGTCTCAGATGTTTAATGTCAAAATAACAGGACATCAGTCTTAAAACAGAAACTGTATGAGAGTCAGATATGGAAAGGCAAAGCCAGAGAGGAAGCCTTTCTGTCACGTGACCCAGGCACACCACTCTCTGGTTGTTCTCCGAGGAAAGCCAGCTTTGATTTACAGTTTATATACACTTTGATGAGCCGTGAGAGGCTTAGAATGCTCCTGTAACAGTACACATAGACACTGAATGTTGAAAATGTTCAGGGCCGACAAAGGCACACTTCTTCCCAGCATCCCACCATAGATACTATCTGCAGGCTTTACCCTGCAGATTTATAATTTAGTGACTGACAAACCTAAGCCAGCACTTTGACGAGTTGAGCCAAGAGGTAAAAATATTCATGTTCCTTTATTTGGAAACTTTAAAAATACAGTGGTTCCTATAGTGCTATGCTTGTCAGGAGTCCCATTTTACTCAATGCTGTTATGAAAATTCCTGAGGAAGCCTGCTGCCGCTAGTGCCTGGCTTAGCCCGCTGCTCCACCAAGCACATATCCTCTACCAGTATAGCAGAGTCTCAAGTTTCAGTCACACACTGGGACTCAAAAGAAGAGCAGCAATATTTTCTCTGAACAAAACTGAGGAAGGGAACCAGTGAAGGGGCTCGGTGGGTGATAAGCATCTGCCACAGGAGACCAACAACCTGAGCTCAGGCCTGATAACTTGAGTTGGAGACCCGAAACCCCCACTCAAAAATGAAACAACATAATAAAAGTATAAACAGTCAGATGGGGTTGTACACATCTATAATCTCTTAACTCACACTGCAAGATGAGAGGTAGAGACGGGAAGCTCCAGGACAGATAACCTGGAGCAGACAATATAGCAGCAGTGGGGGAGGAAAATGGGAGGAAGGAGGAGAGAACAGAGTCCAGAAAGCTGTCCTCCCACCTCCATATGCATGCCAGAACACACATAGTCACACACACACATGCACATGCAAACACATACCATGAACACATAAACACATGCACACAGGCACAAATAATAATAATAAAATATGATTCTAAAATCTGGTGAGAAGTCCAGGTGTAGTGGTGCATGCTTTTAAATCCAGCACTCCAGAGGCAGAGCAGACAGAACTCTGTGAGTTCGAGACCAGCCTGGTCTTCAGAGAAACTTCCAGGACAGCCAGGGCTATGCAGAGGAAAAAAAATCCTGTCTCAAACCAAACAAAGAAAGCAAAACAAAACACACACACACAAAACTGGCAAAACAAAAATGGTTAAAGAAAGGCAGTGACATTATAGCCACTCTTATTAGGTCACTATTAATTTAAACAGAGTTTTCCCAGGATTGCTTCCACAGATTATTTTAATGACCCTCTCACCACTACATAGTACTGGAACCAAAACAAATATAAAGACCATTATACAGTTAAAAAAATTAAATTCCTCCACTGAGTATCAGACACTTAAAACTAAAGTGGAAACGTCTAGTTTCTTTGAAAAGTTAGTTATGTTAAATGATGGTTTGCTGAGGCACACAGGTGAAAGGACGTCTTGCTAAAGTAACAAGTGAAGACTGTTTCCTGAAGCAGACACAGGTGAAAGGATGTTTTGATATAGCAAACAGGTGAAAGGACACTTGATGAAGGAGTATAATTATGACCCCATAGATAGTGGGGAGATGAGCACTGAACACTGGTTTGGTTTGCTCTGCCTCACTATCCTTTTCTATAGACAAGCATGTATTGGTTTGCCTTACCTAGCATTGCTGAGCTCAACTTGTGGTAATGCTGCCATTGAAGGAAACTCACTCAAGAATTGCTCGTGAGGTTCCTGTGTCATCCTTAGTCCAGCTGGTGAACCTAATGGGTTCTTCAGAATTAAACTACAGCTGCCTGGTATCTGCTGAAAGGGCTGTTCACGCCTGGCCTTCCTAAAGGACTGCTCTTCAGCTGCTGAGTACTATTTGGTGTTTGCTACAGAACTGAACTGCTGCCCTAGAAGGTCAAACTTGCCTCCAGAGAACTATTGCTGAACAGGTCCACGTCCCCCCATCCTAACAACTTTTCTCTTCTGCTACCTCTGTTGGGTGGTGGACTAGAGGAGGGGTTGAACCCTTATTAAAGGTAGGTTGCAAAAAATGTATGCTTCCACATAACCATTTTAAATTGGTGTTATGTGTTCACCAGATCTCAACTTCCAGGTTGGCAGGCAGACTTCTTTCTCACCAGCACCAAAAATGAGTTGTGAAGGAAGTTAGCGCCTTTTGCTCCCTGGAGAAGACATGTGTCAGTTGCCCAGCAAGGCAACTCACTCTAAGCAGCAGTCCTCATCCTGCCTCATGCTTCGACCCTTCAATGCAGTTCCTCATGTGGTGAACCCCCCCACACCACATAAAACTATTTGTTACTACTTCACAACTGTAAGCTGACTACTGTTAGGAATCATAATGCAAATATCTGACATGCAGGATATCTATTATGTGACCTCCCATGGGGTCACGACCCACAGGTTGAGAATCACTGCTCTAGAAACCAGTGCAGCCATGCCTATGTGATGGGGATACAACATAGGGCAGCTTGGGGCCACTACCTCTATAAGTGGACACACATTGCCCCCATATGCTACTCCCAGAGAAGGGCATTCTCAGCTTCTTACTGAGAAGAGAATAGTAGAGCAAAATACCTTGACTAGGAATAGGAAGTCACTCTTACCTCTGAAGAAATTGTCTGGAGAGCACTGGAGAGCATACTCTGATGATTAAGTCATTATTCTCCAGAATTGTCTTCAGGAAAGATATGCCAGATAAGTGATTCACATAATGGTAAATAAGTTAAACCCCATGAGTAGGGTATCCTGACCCCAATAGCTCAGATGTCCTTCCTTCAGTGAGCATTAAATAATATCCAGACTCCATGTGTTTGTCCAAGGGCTTGGCTTGGTCTGTTTTCTGTTGCTAATAGCACAAAGTCCCATACAAGACAAGTTATAAACAAAGAGGTTTATTTTGGCTTCTGGTCTGGTTCAAGGCTTTGGGGTTGCATCTGGGGAAAGCCTTCTTGCTGAAACTTCTTAGGTGGAGATAAACTGCATACAAGTCATCACCAGCAAGGACCTCATTTAAGACACTACTTGGTCCCACTGCTTAATAAGTAGTGTTGAGGATGAAGTTTCTAAATGAGTTTCAGGGATGTATAGCACCTCCCAAATATAGGGGACATGAAGTCCAAAGCCCTGGTACTTTCTGTTCTTATCTTTTGGAGAAAGGCCAATGGCTGAGATGACCTGGCTCATGCAGGGGCACTTAGCCTGCTGCAGCCACTGGGATTATTCAGGGTCTGAGAGAGAGAGAGAATGAGAGAGAGAGAGAGAGAGAGAGAGAGAGAGAGAGAGAGAGAGAGAAAGTCTGCCTCTCATCCAGGGACTCCAATCAAACTGGAGGTCCAAGTCAAAGTTCACGATCATTACAACACGCCCCCGGGAATGATAATCTTGGCCATCCATAAATGATGCTCTTTGTTCTCTCAGAGGCCTTAAATTCTTTTGGTAACAAAAACCAAAACCAAAACCAAAAATCCAGTTTTGCCTATTTACAGCAGACGCTATAAGAATATGTATGCTTCCTGGGGATGAATAAGAAAATTGATCCCAGTGAGAACATTGAGAATCGCTGCCTTCCCAAGAAACCTGATTAATGCATTTTATCCCCAGTCCCCAGACTTCTGAGCATCAGCATTTCCTTCTTGGTCTTGGCTGCTGAAATACTTGTGTTGTCTGTGGACCCACCTCAGATAAAGCTGTCGGGAACTGGGACTAACTTTACTCATGGAGAAAAGAATCATAAAGATGAAAATAAAACTGAACTAATATGCTAGCTCCCCAAGACTGAATTGTTTGAAAATAACAAGTATCTGCAAGGGGAGTCAGGGCTGTGCTCTGTCCTATCATTGGTAATTGAGAAAGATGACTCAAAAAATCATATAATCATAGTACAATAAATAGACATTCTCGTCAAGCTCAGAGTCTGAACTTTTAAAAGCATTGTTGACCTTCAGTTATAAAATAAAACGTAGTATTGTGGATTTCAGTTTGTGACTCTTGGCACAAGGCAGTTACATGTGTACCACAACTCACAATGTCTATTTAAAGACTGTGCCCTAGAAAACATGACAAACAAGAGGGAACAGGAAGCAGAGATGAAGGTTTTATTGGTAATTTATCAGTCTACAAACCGCTTAAACTGAAAGGCCATTACCGAGCTGTCCCGCCACATATAAAGACAGAATGCAGTCTTGGGAGATATGGTCCACACTTGTAAAAACTTCTGAGCAATCAGGGCCAGGTTATGAGTGCTAGGCTGTGACTGAAGCAGAACTTTTTGTCCTACAGAGGCCGGGAGAGCCTTCGATGGACTGGGATGAGAGGGAATTTGACAAAAAGTTGTTTCACTGTTCCCTTTTTGTTTGTTTCCAAAAGGCTCCTCTGTTCTAGGCCTCCTTCCAAAGACCCCCTGCTCATAAATGCATTGGAAACAACAGGTTCCTTTTGGCAGGCGGGCCAGTGTGACATCAAGAAAGACAAGGAAAGGCCGCTGCTCTTTGTGGGATTCTTCCAGGATCATTCTGGACTAGAACACTACTGGATTCAGAGGATGATCATAGCCAGCAGTTTCTTACATGTGATAAGAGTATGGAAAACTTGGGACATTTCTGTCCCTAATAAGCTTGTTAAACACTAGATGTTTTCACTAAAACAAACAAACAAACAAACAAAAAAGAAAACAAAAAGTTTGCTTCCAAGTATGACTGTCTCCAAATCGAAGAAACATCTAGTCTTCTGATCTGAATAAGACTGACGATAAGAATCTTAAAGGCTTCTTTTTAGGCACATGGATACACAGAAAGAGAAAGGCAGAGACAAAGAGAGACAGAGTAAAGAGAGAGATGGAGGGGGAGAGACAAAGAGACAGAGGCAGAAACACACAGGGGGAGGGAGAGAGGGAGGGATGAAGAAAGAGACAGAGACAGAGACAGACAGAGACAGAGACAGGGAGAGTTCTATGCCAGATCTGAGACTGACTGTCATGCTTATATTTCTTAGATGCTGGATCCTCCTAAATGTACTTAAGCAAAATCAGTGTCTGTACCTTTCTCTGGACTCCAGTTTCCAGAACCACTGTAAATGACAGCCGTGAAACTCATCTCAGCTATGCATATGTTCACTACATTCTATCTGCATGGTATATATTACTTGCAGGAGAAAGCCACAGGTCTTTAAACTGCTTAGCTGATCGTATTATTTCTAAGTTGAATTTTCCTTTCTTTGTGTTTAGCCCAAGATCACTCAGTAACAGGAAGCTAAAAGGAAGTTCTCCCGTGCCAATTATAAGTAGGAACCTTTATCTGCCTTTATCTAAGCCATGGCAGAGTTGAGGTTCAAGGCCAGCCCTTCCGTTTACCTATCTTTGGTATAGTAAAATGTGAGATCTGTGAATGAGAACTCTGGTGCACACGCTGACCACCACTGTGGCATGTGGGCACTGAGGCAGGATGATAGCAGGATGAAGCATGGTGGTTAGGAAAGAAGACTGGAAATGGGCAGTTGAAGTGCCTCACTCTGCTACTCTCTTATCATGTGACCTCAGGAAGATTATACTGATGATCTGAATAACAGTCTCTTCCCTGGTAAAAATGCAAATGTAAACAAATTAACAGCACAAGTAGATTTAGCTCCGTACAAAGACAAAAAGGAGCATGGTGGGAATTGTGGCTTTGAAACCAACCGCTGTGGTCTTGACTGGGGTTAGGAGTCAGAAATGTCTTTAAAGCAAGTAACTGACAAGGTGGGTTGTTCATGGCAAACCTAATTGACAAAGTCGGTTTCAACAACCAGGTACACTTCCTCCTTTGCTCAACCTAAAACAGAAGGGAAAGGCAGGGTCAGGAGAGGTGGGGCTGCAGTGAAATAATAAACTGGGACTCACTAGCTGGACAGTGCTGAAGAAAGGATCAGGAGACAGCAGAATGCATTCTGCAACCAGTAACATGCTGGCTATTAAAGAGAGGGCAGAAAAGACAACAGCCAAGGTGCTAGAGACATCATTTAAATGGGTTTCTTTGGAAAACAGTCTAGTCAGAGCAAGGTTTTGGTTGCAGTGTTTCAGGGGTGACTGTCCCCTTTCCAACAGTTAAGAAATGTCTGAATTCTCTTGACTTCCTCCCCTCCTTCACTTGCCTCATCCCATCCCTTCAGTTGGATTTAACTACACCCTTTGCCCTTTCTCTCACCCCCACACTTTCCGTCAGTGCCCTCAGGACTGAAAACCTATTAAAGTAAGATAAAATA
This sequence comes from Mastomys natalensis, assembly GCA_021653895.1. Taxonomy (NCBI): domain Eukaryota; kingdom Metazoa; phylum Chordata; class Mammalia; order Rodentia; family Muridae; genus Mastomys; species Mastomys natalensis. The sequence continues at coordinate 3,155,263 of JAJTUV010000106.1, forward strand.
TTGACTATGCTAAGACCCACCTCAAGTTAAATCTCCCTGATAAATTATTCTTTAAAAGGCTCATTCCAAGTGCACACACAAAGGCTGCTTTTTAACTAGAGTGGGAACAGGTTTTGCAGCAACTGTACTCCATCAAGTCTAATGTGCGGATGACATCCTCTTTCTCAGGGAAAGTCTAAGAACATAGCCAGAGTTATTGTTGCCTATATACAATCGAAAACTGGGTCTTAATATGAACTATTCCAAACCAAATTCACAATTTTTACTAGCTCCTCAACATTCATAGGAAATCTATCTTTTGCTCTAAACCATCAAATTTAGCTATTTATGCTATTATAATTGAAATATTTTACTTATTCATTTAACATTATGTTAAATATATCATAATTGGGTGGTTAAGTTTTTGAGTATATAGCTATTGTTGTATTTATTTATGTGACTTTATATCCTAGTCAGAGTGCTGTGACTGTAACTGAGTACCTAAGGTATATCAACCTGTTGGAAAAATTCATGTTTGTCTAACAGTTTCAGATGCCTCATCTCATGGTGGATCGGTTCCATTACGTTGGGGCCTGTGCTGAGGTAGCACACACAGGAGGGGATATAGGAGAAACTAAGCTGACCACCAGAAAGCTAAAGTAGAAGCAGGTTGCATTCTTAGTACTTCTTCGAGGTCAAGGTCATATTCACATGACCAAACTTCTTCCAACTAGGTCCCACCTACTGAGTTCTGTTACTTTTGATGCCCTCCCAGGTTAGCAGCCATGCCTCAGCAACGCCTTTAGAGACATTCCAAATTCAACATAGGGCATATCCTAAGACCCACTTGAAAACCGTCAACTATAGTTGAGAAGGTGGTGAGCAAACTTATGAGATGTTAAGACAAAACTGGCATCTACCGTATTACAAAGCATTTCTGGATGGTAAGTAAATTAGTTAAGGAAGTAGACGTTTTATGGCTGCCCGCTGACAATGTGACAGTTTGGGGTCCGGAGTGTTGTACAATGCCTGGGGATTATTCATATAGAAAACGAAGAGTTTAATATCATCCAGACACCTCCACATGAAGATCCTTGCTAATACAATTAGAGCAGTTTGTTCCTCACAGGTCTTTCTCCCACTCTTTCACGTTCTCTTTTCATCCCTTAAGTCAATTCTGGCAGAAGAGCCACTTTTCTTTCTAATAAATGGCTGTTCAGAAAATTGAATTCTAGTAGACTCCTTTTTGGAAAAAAAATCTTATTATTTCACAATCATAACCTTTGGCGATGCCTAAAAATAAAAGGGTCATTTAAAAGTATTTCTTTTCTTCCTAAACAAGTATGAAGGAGAAAGGGGATTTGTGGAAGGACTGTTCAGTATCTTGCAATACTACAACGGAACTGTTTTGGACAAAATGGCTCCCTCTGGTGGAGACCAAATCCTTTGCCTAGGAAAGTAGTCCTTGGAAACCAGAGTACCAGAACCCAGGCAGGTGGGAGAATAGAACAAGATCTATATCTGAATTCCTGAATGGTTTAGCTACTAGTTTCACTGTTAGAGGCACCAGCTAATACTTTAGAGCAACTTGCTTGAGATCCCAAACAGGGATGTGTACCAAAACCACACAAGATCAGAAATCCAGGCACGTAGATCATACAACATGACTCCTGACTTTTCCAAATCCAATCACAAACCATATCATTAAGAGAAATAACTATCAAAGGCCAAGCTCATGAGCTGTGGAAGTCCTTGAAGAGCAGAACAGAAAGTGACCTTGGCAGTGTGGCCCTGAGATCATGAATAGACAAAGACACGATTTCAAAGCAAAAGCAGCATTATGGAATCCATCCTGTGTGCCAGACAGCTCCGTCCATTGTTTTCAAAGGTCAGTGGGTTTTAAACTAAATAGCTGGGACTGGAGGAAACAGCAACGTTAGTCATTGTTTATCTTAGCATATTATCTCCCCACATCTGTGGTCTTCGGTGTTTTAGACTAAATCCACTCCAGTTGTTCCTCTGTGTCAATAGTATAGGTTGTCTTAATGTGGGAAAACACAACAACCTCTGTTGTTTTACATGTATTGCCTTAGCTGAGGAGTGTTGCTTTTGTATAGACCTTTCTTTGGTTGTTAAAGATTCAATAGCCAAGTTGAAAGAAGGGCTAGCCAAGCAAAAGAGAGAAAGAGAACAGAGTCAGGGCTGGTACAAGTTCTTATTCTCAAATGCAGGGGCTATTCTAATGTGAAAAGTTGAGTGGAGAAGTCTATAAGGAAACAATCAACTTGTTATTTTTTTTTAACCTAAACCCTCCAAAATAATGGGATCTGCTCAGCCAATAACCATATTAATGCATAATCCAGCTACATTAACAACATCACCTAAAACTGAGCAGAGCATGCCATTGACTTGGCCGATAACAGCCATGACCCAGCTGTCGTCTAGAGATCCATCCTCCTGAGCTGCTGAGTTGCTAGTACTTGTAACCAATTACTCTTACTTTACACACCTACACATTAGTTTGCACTTCTCTATGAAAGGTACCAGCCTTCCACAGCAGTTTGAAGGAGATATTAAAGGACACTTTCAAGCCACCCTCCCTCAGAATTAGGAATTAAAGTCAACTGAGCACGACTGTAGTCGTGCCTGAAAGTCATACTGAGATAAGATCCCCTGGAGAACAGACTCTGTCTCAGTCCATGCACCATCCTGAGAGTTGAGGAGGAAGAATATACTCAGAGAGGCAGGGTCAGCATCTCAGACCTGCATTCCTACTTGTTGGGGCCTGGCCATATGTACTGTTTACAGATAATCCTACTGACTCTGGTGATCATGTTTGAGACAGGCAGTGTGGGTGGGGGGAGTTTTGCTGACTTGCCAATGTAAACATCCTAAGGCTCACAAAAAGATGACCACACAGTCAGTACCCCACAAACAGAACAGTGATGGCTGAGCAAATCTGTCTAAGGCTAACTAGTTCAGAATGAGGCAGAAGGCAGGATTACAATGTGGGGCAAGATGCCATGCTTGGGTGGGTGACATGTCATCAATTGCTCAAGAGGAAACTATCTGTCCACTAGAGGCAGAATTGTCATCACCCTAGAACAAGCCTGCTTGATGGGTAATTTGCTCAGCTGTGCAAATCAGACACAGGATGCTGCAAATAAAACCCATCATAAGATGCTGAGCATTTTGGAAAATGCCACTGGGTACCTCAGGGTTATCAACTATCTCAGAGACCTACCAACCTCCTAAGACCAAAGATAGAAAATACATCAAGGAAGAATCTACTAATAAATGGTAAGTTTTCTCAATAAACTCTGACATGTAAATTAGTTTCACTAAAACACCATTTTAGCATGAACTGTAGGGAAGATACTCCAACACAAGTTTAATGAGCTAAGTATCACCCAGCCCTGATCACAGCCTCGGTATTTTTTTAAAGCTGGTATATGGTATCTGTAGGGAACAGCTGCTGGTCTGGACAGGTATTTTGCAATGGATTGAAGAATGATGCTTGCAAAAATTCTCCCCTGAAGCCCAGACTAAGCCAAATAAATGGTGATTTGGAAATGAGGGAATCTCTTTTCCCTACACATGCAAACACACACACACATAAAGGTCATGCGGTTCTTTAAAATGCATAATCTTATATTGTAATATAAATACATTCCATGCAATTGTGACATCAATATGCTAAAAGTTAATTGTTTGAAATCCAAAACTCAAATTTCACTTATCATGCACTATTTTATCTGGCAATTGAAAATCTATATTATAGACTATGTTTATGAGCTATTTTGAAGTTAATTTTCTGCATATTAGAGATAAACATGATTGAGAAAGAGTAAATCTATAGAGTAAACAAGAGTCAAACATAAGAAAATGTCATGAAATCCATGGCATAGACATATCCATTTTCTCCAGGAATTGGCCAGTGTACTGCATACACTTCCTGAACAGAACATTAAGTAAAAATAACTCTCCAATATATTAATATTGACATTTCCAAGAGTCCTGCTAACATTACCCCCAAGTCTTTTCATACGTTTCATACAACATACTTCAAAATTGGAACAGGGGAGTGAAGGAGGAGAAATATAAATTCAAGGATAGCATAGGCAATTTAGTAGAAAATATCACTCAAAAAGTGCAAAAGTAGGCTACCTCGGGGATAGATCACTGATGTATCTCTAAGACTGTAACAACAACAAAGATGCAGAAATGTAGGGGGAAACTCTACCTAGGCAGGCTTCTACTTAGCAAGTGTACTTTGGGGTATTATTGCAATAGTATAAGAAATAGTGAAAGTAAAACATCTTTGTGGAATGTAAAAATAAAACTCTGTCTTAGTTACTTTTCTATTGATGTGAAGAGATATCATGACCAAAGAAACTTATAGAAGAAACAGTTTATTGGCGACTTACAGTTTCAGAAGGTTTAAGTCTATGACTATCATGGCGGGGAGCATGACAGCAGAAAAACTGGCATGGCACTGGAGCAGTAGATGAGAGTGTACATTTCCAATCCACAACTATGATTCAGAAAGCCAACTGGGAAAGGCATGAGTCTTTTGAAACCTTGAGCCTGCCTCCTGTGACATACTCCCTCCAGGAAGGCCACACCTCCTAATCCTTCCTGAACAGTTCCATCAGCTGGGGACCAAATAGTCAAATACATGAGCTGATGGGGGTGATTCTCATTCAACCAAGCTCATGAGTATTAAGTTAATAACAATTTAAGCATTGAAACTATTGATGCAAGTAGGAGATCCAGGATGAGGGATGGAAGACAAGACCTGCTTGGTCTCCAGAGAATAAACTAAAGAAAGTCGATGACAGCTTTCACATGAGGTACCTACATGTGTTATGGTAGCAATCCAAATCTCTAGTTTGACAGCAAAGTGAAAGATGGGAATTTAAAAAGCAGAACAGAATAAATACAGTCTATCTCTCTGGAGCTCCTGGCACCCAGTGACAGAAAGGGGGTGACCAGACCCATGGCACTGACTCTCAGCAGCAAACATGTTAAAAACAGCGTCAGAAGGAAGGGAGATGCCAAAAGGAAACCACTTTTTCCCTAGGTCCTTGGCAGGAGCAGCACTAAGAAACTATTGTTTTTATTTGTTTTACTTTTTAACTTGGGGAGGAGAGGAGTTATTTCATTATGCAGCTTATAGTCCGCTGTGAAGGGAAGCCAGGACAGGAATTCAGGAACCGAGGCAGGAATCATAACAGAGGCTATGGGGGGATGCTAAATCCTGGTTTGCTCCAGGATTTCTTTCTTCTTTTTATATTAAAAATAGATTTTTTTCATATAATATATCCTGATTACAGCTTCCGCTCTCCCAACTTCTCCCATTTCCTCTCTACCACTCCTCCATATAGATCCACACCCTTTATGTCTCTCATAAGAAAATAAAGGGGAATTTAAGAAATAATAATATAATGAAATAAGATAAAACAGAAACAAACAAGTCAGAATGGGAGAAACAAACAGAAGAAAAAAGAGCAAAAGATAAAATAAAAACCACAAGAAACACATATACACGCAGAGACACACACATTCACGCACACAGGAATCCTATAAAGACATAAAACTGGAAGCCATAATATATATGTATCTTATAAAGACTGGAGCAGCAGCAAGACACCACTGCTGAGTTGCCAGCTGGGTTATCCTAGACAGGAGAAGAAATTTGACATTAGAACCATGCACAGAAATAAGTAAGTTGGAAAACTAGTAAGAAACAGAGTCTTCAGTGAATGCAGACACAGGTTCTAACAGCAGAAAACACAGCCTACAGCAGATGTCCCCATCTGTAACCAAATCTCAACTTCACGAAGGATCACTCAGAGGCCACCAAAGGGACATTTGTGACCTGGTCTGCAAAGGACGGTATAGGCATCTGGGAGCCTGAGAAGCAATGCTGAGAATTAATCTACATTCATGGAGCTGAGCTTCATATCCTGAACACATACCTAGCAAAGAAAAAGATACCTAAACGCCATTGTAATCAAGCCCCTCTTTAACATTGTAAGCATATCTACTGAAAAATGATGGAGATTAAAAATAAAAACAACAAAAAAAACCCCAACCTATTGCTTAACCCAAAATGCACAAATCCCAAAGCAAAATTCATTCATTGCCTCTTGAAAATATTTTTTAAAGGCCACACATTTTTAGCCACACTAAGAAAAAGAAAGAGATCCAATTTAAAATTTTAAATGGAAAGTGAGACACTACAATAGATACCAGTGAAATCCAGACAACCATTAGACATACCTTAAGGACACAGCCTCTTTAATTGGAAAACCTAGATCAAATGGGTGAAGTTTTGGGTGCATCTCACTAATCAAAAGTAAGTCAAGATGAAATCAGCAGTTTAAATAGATCTATGACAAGTAATAACATTGATTTAGCAACATAAATACTTCCTAACACCAGGAAGAACCCAGACACGGTGGACTCACTGCAGAATTCTACCAAACCTTTAAAGAAGAATACTGATTAGTCTTGAATTATTTACCAAAAAAAGGGGGCAAAAATGCTACCAACTTGATTTGATTATCACCCTAATACCAAAATAATAATAATAAAAAAAAGACACACGAAAATTATACCTGATATCCTTGGTAAATATAGATCCAAAAATTCTTAATACAATACTTGCAAACCAAATTCAAATTCAATAATATATAACAACATTCATTCATCATGATCAAGTTGGCTTCATTCAAGGTACCTAGGTATGGTTCAGCACAAACAAATTCATAAATTTAGTATTAATAATCATAGAAATGGACTCAATAGAAATCACATGATCTTCTCAATAGGTACAGAAAAAGATTTTTGGACAAAATAAACCCCTATCTTCTCATTATGATAAAATGAGGAGACTTGGAAAAGAAAGTTTATCTCAGCATAATAAATACTGTATCCAACAAACCTAAGCCATAATGGTATTAAATAGGGAAAAATTCAAAGCATTTCCACTTAAACCAGCACCAACATATGGTATCCATTTTTCACTCTCGGTCAATATAATGCTTGAATTTTTCGCTAAAATAGTAAGAGAATTGGGAGAAAGGAGAGACAATTTGGAAAGGAAGAAATCAACATACTCTTATTTACAAATGATAAAATTCTGTCCCTCTCCATCCCAGCTTCATATGGCAACTTAATGATGTTGGGGAGAAAGTTTTAAGACTCACCTTCCCTCAAGGATGCATACCCTAATAGAGGACCATTATACAGTAGATGGCCCTACACTCACATGCATACTGGCAACACTAAGTGGACTCAATGGATCTGGGGTGGGGGAGGAGAACACATGAAATTGGGAGGAAATGGTGGTGATAAGGATAAGGGAAAGTTGGAAGTGGAGAATAGGACTTAAACATGCTCACATATGATATGAAATTTTTGAATAATTAAAAATTGACCTTGTAACAAATCTAATCAGGAAAGGAAATAATCTCTATGACAACTTTGAAACATGGAAGAAACTGATACCAGAAGACCAAATGCATTCCCTACTAAAGGATAAGAAGAATTAATATTGTGAAAATGGATATACTAGTAAAATCAATATGCCCATCAAATTCAATGTAATCTTCATTAAAATCCCAGTGCCATCCCTTACTCCATACAAAAAGAGGGGAAAAGATCTTAAAATTCATAGGGAAGAACAGAAGTCCAAGATAGCCAAAATATTTTTGAGCAAAATAAAAAGAATTTGGGAGGTAGTTCCTCATTTCAAGGTATACTACAAAGCCATAGTGACAGAAACAGTAGAATACTAGTGCAAAAACAGACACATAGATGAAAAAAAATGAAGAAAGGACTCAGATACAAACCCAGGCAATTATGGCCACATGATTTTTAACAAGAATGACATAAATACACATTGGAGAAAAGGTAGCATCGTCAGTGAATGGTACTGGGAAAGTTAGATATCTACACATACAGCAATGAAGCCAGGTCCTTATTTCTCATCATGCATAAACATTGGCTACAAAGGAAACAGAAGCCTTAATCCAAGATGTGAACCTCTTAAGCTATTCAAGGAAAAAGTAAGGAGAATGGTTCAAGAGAAAGGCATATACAGAGACTTTCTGAATATGATAATGGATGTCCAGGAAATAAGGCCAAGCATTGATGAATGAGTCTTTATTACATGGAAGAACTTCTGCACAGCAAAGGAATCAGTTAACCAAATGAAGACACAGACAACAGAATAGGAGAAAAAAATCTCTGCTCACTGTACATCAGACAGGTGATTAATGTCTAGAATACACAAAGAACTAAAACAAAAATTTCCAACAATCCAGTCAATAAATGGCGAATGACATGAAGTGAATATTCCCAGATGAACTGCAAACATCTAATAAACTCGTGAGTAATTGTTCCACTTCACTGGGCATCAGAGAAATGTGAATTAAAAGTACATTGAGATCCCATCTCATCCCATTTAGAATTGAAGTCAGTAAAATAAATAGAAGAAGTGATGGGGAAGATATGGAAAAGAGGAAACTTAGACACTGCTGGTGGGATGTCAACTAGTCCAGCCATGGTTGAAGCTAGTAGGGTAGTTCCTTAAAATACTAAAACCAGATCTACAATAAGGCCTAGTTATTTTATCCCTTAGCATTTACCAAAAGAACCCAAGACAGCATGTCACAAAGACACTTACACATCGGGATGTCTTGCTCACTATTCACAATGGCTACACTATAGAACCAACCTAAGTGTCCGATAACAGGAACAAATAGGGAAAATATGGTATCATAAACACACAATAGCATTTTTTTCAGCCATAAAGAAGATTGAAGGGATGTCATTTGCAGAAAAATGGACGCAAGTGGAGATAACCATATTAAGTCAATTAAGCCAGTCTCAAAAGGACATACGTAGTGAGCACAGAGATCTTTGTGCTCATAGACATATACTATGGAAACCTGGAATGTTATGCACATAGGTTTTTCCTTCAAATCTGTACTCCCCCTGAACACCTATGCTCCAGTGTCATCCCCTTCCCCACGTCCTGCCTTTTTGTGTTTATAACCCCTGTGTGAATAAGTAAAAATTATGATTTGATTTAAATAATTAAATAAATTAAAAAATTTTTTAAAAAAAGAAATGCAATGTTTTGTGTCCAGAAGGCCAGAGTAGATGTGCTTCCAATGGATGTGCTTTCTAGCCTGGTGACCTTTGCCCTATCTTTGGAGCTAGGGACTTTTTTGTCACTGGACACTCCTCCAGATCCTTATCGTAAATTTGTTTTGTTTTCAGTCAATTGTATATCTGCTTTTCTCAGTCAATCTATAGAACTCATCTTTATGGACTTTACAAAGAGTTCCAACGTCATCACATCTGATCTGCATTTAGCTTATTTGTTCTGCAAGGAGATTTGTGTTGGCTTTGTTGTGCATGCAGGATTGAGTCAATCATCACCAGCATAAGTTTTCACCAGATTGTGCTGTGCTTACATGTGCTTAAAATAAACCACTTGCATCATTGAGTCATGCTGTGACACATTTCCTTCTTGTTCCTGGTGGCTCATCACTGTACTGTCCATGAAGGTCATAGAGACCCCTGCCGACATAGAGTATATATTTTCTCTTATTTATGGTTTGTAGATTTTTAGATACATAAAATCACATATGTATATATGGTATGGAGGTTGAAGTGTGGAAAAGAACAAAGGGAGCTAACAGGATGAGTGGAAAAGGAGGTGGGGAATGAGCTAGACTTACATGGTTATGGTGAGGTACAAGGTAGAACTATGTGGCTGAGGTGGGGGATGGGGTACATCTGTATGGCATTTTGACTCAGAATGGACCCTTCAGACTCACAACTTAGAATCCTTCCTCCTTAGTTGCTGGAACTGTTTGGGAATGATTAAGAGGTGTGGTCTTATTGGAGGAAGCATATCACTGAGTATGGGCTTAAGGTTTCTAAAGCCCACATTAGTCCCAGCATGCTCTCTGCTTTCCATTTGTGGATTAAGATGGGAGATCTCAGCTTTTGCTCCAGCCCTCTGTTGCTGTGCCTTCAGTCAGCTATCAAAAATTGTAACCCTCTGGAAACATAAGCTGGAGCAAACTCTTTGTTTTATAAGTTGCCTTGGTCATGGCTTTTTATCACAGCAATAGAAAATGTAACCACCGTAACCTAAAATGTGTACTTGTAAAAAAAGTATCCTCTTACAATGTCACATACCATTTATATATACAATGAAAGTCAAAACCAAAACTTTCATAATAATAATAATAGCCAGGCAGTAGTGGCACACACCTTTAATCTCAGCACTTGGGAGGCAGAAGTGTTTGGGGCCAGCCTGGTCTATGAAGTTAATTCCAGGACATTCAGGGTTACACAGAAATTTTGTCTTGAAAACAAAAGAAAAACAAAAGAAGAAAACTGAATGCTTCGTGCAATGATCCTTATCAAACTTCTGTGTATGTCAACCCTGTGATGATTTAGAACCTGATTCTTAAACCGAACATTTGAGACTTTCACCATCTGATCTCAAAAGACACTACTAAATGCAAAATAAATACAGTCCATCACTAAATAAGAAGCAGATATCGTTAGATACAGGGTCTTCCATGCCACGTTACTCTCTAAGCTGCCACAATAACAGCCCATCTTGGAGAAAATTCCAAATAGCAAGTCTCATGACCTCCCCCCCCCATCTCATCTTTTGTTTGAGTTTAACCAGCCCTCACCTCCTAGCAGAAAACTTGCCTGATTGACTTATCATGTGCAGAGAATCTCACAGGGTGACTGTCAACAAACACTCAGTGGTGGCTTGGAGCGGGACATGGGGCCAGGTTCTCACAAGCCTTGGGTTATGTTTCATTAACCTGTCAATACTTAAAAAGTGGTTATTATGTACCTTTGCTTAAAGGAACCTTATTTAATGCACACTGTTGATTCAATAACATCTGTTTGGCTTATAGCCAACAGCATTATTATATGAGCTGAAGTCAAAGGTAGATCATAGTCTGCTTATACTAAGGAGCATTGGACAGCAATACCTCACATGGAGACCAGCTAAAAATATGACATCATCTAAAAACAATACGACGTGAAAATGCAGCATTTAAGAAAGTGGGGTGTCATCTTATAACACATCAACAACACCACAGTATAAATAGCACAGATAGTTGTAATTTTCCAGGCAACCACTTCCCAATCTCTCCTTTCCTTCCACTTGGCCAGTCCCCCATTTCCCAGCAAAAGCATCAGGCAACTCAAATTTCTGTGCTTCTAGGCACACCTATAAGTGACTCTGATGATACTTATAATATTGATTTGAAGATTACAATCTAAATATAGCAGGAAGATGAATTCACTATACAGAATCTTTGAATAATGATAATTTAGCTGTGTTTAGACTTCAAAGTATCTTCTATAAAGGTCACTCACTGCATAGTGAACATGTAGATTATAATGATTATTTCAATTACTTTTTTTGTTGCATGATTAGTTCCCAGCATGTTAGTTTGGAAATGTAGAGGTCTCAGACATATTAGCCAGATAGATGAACAAACTGACATCATACAGGGTCTTCCATGCCACGTTACTCTCTAAGCTGCCACAATAACAGCCTATCTTGGAGAAAATTCCAAATAGCGAGTCGCATGACATTTCTCTCTCTCTCTCTTTCTCTCTCTCTCTCTTTCTCTCTTGTCTTTTGTTTGAGTTTAACCAGCCCTCACCTTCTAGAAAGAAACTTGCCTGGTTGACTTATTATGTGCATTAATTAATTCATTCCTATATTTTTGTGCTAAATTGTCATGTAGACGAATGTACAAAGTGTTACACTTCATTTGTATCAGAACATTACACACAACATCAAAAAGGGAGCAAGTCTCTGGACCACAAATATTTTTTAATTTCCCCGGCAACCACTCACCCATCACTCCTCCTTCCAACTAGCCAGCCTCCCATTTCCCAGCACAAAGCCCTCCCACACCCAATTTTCAGAGGATAGACTCCTTATTCCCTGCAGTGCATGTGCTGGCCTATACAAAGCCTTTGTAAAAGCCCGGACTGCTGAATATTTGATGACTAGCATATGCTTCAATGAGAGACCTGCTCCTGCCCATTTGCAGCCTAAGCAGCACCTTGGCGCTGTTCTGTGTTTGATGGGATGGACTAGGCAAGTGTTGAAAAGCATCGTTTTCAATGAAAGCGCTGATAGAGCATTGTTGCTTCCTGACTATGTCTAGCTGTTACAGGAGTCTGGTACTAAATAAATAATTAGCCTATATCATAAGCAGCTAGCAATTCACCATGGAAGGAGGGGCAGCATATGGTGCCATGCAGCAGCCAGGCAGGTGGCCCCCACCCCACTAGCTAGGTTTGCTCAGGCTGTGCCTTATCAAGGAACACTTCTTGATAATGCCAACTCTAATGCTCCAAGAGCCAGATCTGGCCTTCTTCTAGCTTTAAGTCTTTGAGGAGGTAGCCCCGATTCATCTCAACTGCTTAGTCCTAGATGGAACAGATGCCCTGTGGAGATCAAAGCATCCAGGGCCCTCCCAGATAGGTCTACAACAGAATCTGCTGTGCTGATCCAGCCACAATGATGCTGTATGTTTGAACTGAAGGGAAAACTCTCAAGAAGGTTGGAGAATGTGGGAAGGAAGGGTCTTCTTAGGAAAGGGAAACAAAGTTCTCCATGTGGGAGTTTGAGAGGAAGCACAAGGGATTATGGAGAACATGAAGATGGGGGAAGGGGGTCTTCTTTCAGAGATTGCTTATCAGTCTAAAATATATTCCTAAAACACTCTGCTGTTTTCTGCATGGTGCAACGACCTTATGAGTGAACTTCTTAATATCCTAGGTCATGCAATTATAAGCTAGAACATTCATCTTCAGTCAGCCAAACAACAGTCAGAATTCAGCCTTCACCTACCCTCTGGATAGGGCTCTATGTAGAGTATGATCTGTGTTGTCCTGTCTCCCTGACAGGGTTCCCAGGGGTCCTCTACCTCAATGGTCCCTACTTCTGCTGTCCTTGGCATCAGAAGATGGATGCTAACATGTAAGGCTTACTAAATTGCCAATCTACCTATGAAAAGAGTCTCCTCAAGACATAGACTCATAAGCGGATGCTTTAATAGGCATATGCTCAAGACAAGTGATTGGAAAGAAGATGGTATGGAAAAAAGAAAGGTACTACAGAATGAGAAGTTAGGGTGTAACTAAATATGGCAGACGTACCAGAAGATTCATTCATTCTTCTCTCTCTCTCTCTCTCTCTCTCTCTCTCTCTCTCTCTCTCTCTCTCTCACACACACACACACACACATACACACACACACCACACACACACACACACACACACACACACACCCTCTAGAATGGAGCCATGCAGAATTATCCCAGGATTAGGCAAGGGGACATGATGGAACCCACAGTGACCATTCATGGAGATAGGAGCCACACTCACAAGCAGAGAGGGAGAGCCTGGGGTAAGGTAGACCTTTTTAGCTGAGATGCTATGATATAAATGAGTCTTCTGCTGCTAACAGCCCAGGCAGAAGGAGGGTCAATGCCTGGTTCTTAAATGGTGAGCGATCTGGGCAAGAATTCACTACAGTAAGAGTCAGGACATCCCACAAACAACTGGAGAAAAAGGTTTCCAACCTCCCTGGCATTGAACAGTTTTTATTTTGCAGATAACCATGTGTCCCCAGGAAAGCTGTGACAGAGGTAAAAAGGCTGATATTTGATGGTGGCATTCTTTATACTTTCCCAAAGGAGCTCAGATAAGGGCTGGGCAGACTGCTGTGGAAGGGAGAAAGACTACTCTAAAGTCTGACGTTCACATGTAGTTCTGAACACACATACTCCCATACTCAGGCCCTGTTCCTGTGAGGTCTAAGACCCTGGAAAGGAGTTCAGGACAACTGTCATGGGGGCAACAGCCAAGTCTAAGTCGGCAGCTGTACAGTTTGGGTGGGTATCCTCTAAGGGCCCACGTGTTGAAAACTTGGTCTCTGTTCTACAGCACCATCTGGAGTTTGTAGAAATATTAGGACGTAGGGATCTCTCTCCTGGCTGTCAAGTAATATCCTCTACCACATTCTCCCACCAGGACATGCTGCATCATTCCAGGCCCAAAAGAAACAAATTACCCAAAGGACTGAAAACTTTGAAATCATGAGCCAAGCTAAACCTCTCCCGTTTGTAGGTTGCTTGACATGCCTGAGTATTTCATCATAGTGACAGAAGAATGAGTGTGGGTGACACAGCACATCATAACATATGCCATCATGTCGGTATCACACACCACATTTTAAAACATGACAGCCCCTGTTCTAGGTTGTCAGAGGGGACTGTGTGACCTATTCGAAACACCTCACAGCATCCATAGCATTTGCAACTCAAGTGTAGAACATGACATAAGCAAAATTAAGAACTAGATGAGGGAAAGATGAGAAGGTGGGGGTTCTCACTCCAGAGTCTCGAGATTGAAAGAATTGAGGCTCCACTACCAAGTTACTTTACAACACACTTCAGATACTCAGCACCCAATGAGCCAAAGCAAACAAATGCATGCTTTATGCCAGCATCCATTCCTGCTCGATACTGAAAACGTATACCAAATTGCTGTTTAGAGTTCAATAATTGTCTACTTATGTGCTCTGATGCAAGGAGAGAGCATGCATAATGTCCACATTTATTTTTACTGTTGTTATCAGAGCATACAGGGGTGAAGGAATATCTACATGGATCACTACATTATTCATATTAGAAGCACTCCTTCAATAAATTAACTTCGTAGACTGTTAGCTTCCAGCATTACTTAGTAGACTCTGAAGGTGTGTAAGGACTAAGGAAACCCTGGGTGGAAGAATACTTGCCTGGGTTCTAGCAAGCATCCTACCACCTGCTTAGCCTTCCTGTAATTGTAGGTAGCCTTGCCTAAGAGCTCAATGTAAGGTTTTATTTTGAGATTTTCTTCCCCATACATCTAAGTCTAGGTATATGGATATGTATAGAGAAATTGCACAAATAACGCATCCATCTTGGCTAATAAGTAAATTCAAACGTAGTCTTTTGCAGGCTCTGGAGCAAGCTAGTTTCAAAACTCTTTTTAAAAAAAAAAAGACTCAAATATTATGTAAGTAAATGGAAAATGAATTTTTAAAGTCATAGGAAAGCGATGATTCCTTCCTTGGTTTAGATTGAATGTCCCCCACCACCACCACCAAAGGCTACAGAGAAAGGATAGTGATGCTATCCTTGTCGATGGAGAATTAGTAGGAGGTGGGGTCCTGTTGAGGAAGTACTCACTGGGAGCATGCCTTTCTCCATTATATCTTATAGCCCCCACTGGCCTCCAAGAGATAAGCATCCTCCTCTGTCATAGCTTGCACCCCTCTGATGCTCTCTCTGCCTTCCCCAAGGGACAAAACAATGGAGACAGTAGATCATGGACAGGAAACCCTGAAGTTCTAAGTCAAAGTAAAGGTTAGCTTTCAGTTATTTGGTCCCCAAGACAGAAAATCAGAAGCCTTCTCTGTAGCTATTCTTACATCTACTGTGCATACATCACAACCCTAGCTCATAATCACCTGTGAAGCTGCCTCTCAGCAACTCTATCTAGAAACATGCCAAGCTCAGCAGACATAGAACCAGAGAGCTGAAAATTTCAGTAGCTTGCCCAACAGGGCAGAGCCAACAGGTGGTAGAGCTGTGTCCCACTCACCAATGCATGGCGAGTAAGCTCACACAAGGTCTGACCCAGGAAGACGATCAGAAATGTCTATGAACAGGCAAAGCATCATAATATAAAAGACAGATCCACAAACTGAAATCAGTTCAAATGAATAATACATTATAATCAAAATAGTGGGTTTGCTTCATAGATACCGTTTGTCAGAGCCAAATAGAGAAATGTTTGGGACTTTCATAATCTTTTCTATTGTCATGCACTAACACAACCTGCTGTTTCCTGAAACAAGAATTATGTCACCTGAAAGTCCCTCTAGCTGCCTGCATGCCAAATTCACAATAATGGGATAATAACCTGCCCCTCCTACAAAAGGACAGAAACCCTAAACATTCTATAGTCGATTTTAAAAATAGAGACACGAACTTCTAATTACTTTGGTTAGCACTCTTTTGGGTGGTGAGCTGACCTTATTGGCAATAAAACACTTACCAAGTAATTTATCCAATTAAATATTTTCTTGCCATTTGGTTTATTATGACATAGTAAAACATAGTAATAATAAGCCTAATGGTCTAAAGACTATTTATAACAAAAACCAGATGCAGGCTGTTTTAAATAACTGCTACTATTTCCGTTCTAATGTCTAAACACAGCTTTACAAGTTACAGACCTCTTTGCCTCTTTAAGTAGAGAAACTGAACACCATTTTTCTTTTTTCCGGGTGCTGTTAGTATTCTGGCTAAGTGTAGCCTCGGTCAGAACCTTGGATTAAGGTAATCTGGATGTGTAGGAGGGGTTAAAAAGATTTATAAGATTATGCTGTTTATATCATTTATTAATAATAAAATATAAACATTATATTTATAATTTATATTATTAATCTATATATATATATATATATATATAATTATATGTAATTCAGAAGGTTAGTACTACTTTCTGCTGAAGTAGGGTCCTATCAGAGTTACATAAGGTCAAATATATTTTCTTTTTGATCATTCTAAGACAACTTTGGCAAAAGTTTACAAGCATTAACCTGGCCTGCTATAATTCCCACCTGCTTATGGTTGTCAAAGAACACAAACAAAGCCTTTCCTTTTCTACCCTTCTTTGCCCTTGTCTTCCCAAACGCTGAGAGATCCCACTAAGCAGGAAAACTACCAGTGATCACGCTAGAGTGTAAATGTGAGTAAATGACCAGAGGAACCACTCTCTTGGTCCAAATAACAAAAACAAAATTCATTGAAAAAGAAAAGCTATTCATAATTATTCTAAGTAAGAAGGTAAGCAAAACCTCTGTAAACTGCACATCAAAAACCTCTTCAGCAAATCTGCAAAAGCTGGCGCTCCACAGTTCTTCTGTTATTCCTTTGGGAACCTTACCAGCACTGACAAAGAATGGGCTGTTCTCTGTGTCCTGCCAACTCCCACAACGAGCTGCCACCATCATGGAGCACAGACAACTCATGGTCCCTGGAAGTCCCTGTCTGATATCCACCTCTGGGTGTGATGTTGTTATTGAAAGATTTTAGCTTTGTGGTTCAGGGTAGATGCTAAAGTGGATCATCCTTTTGGGTAAGGGATTTATTAGAATAGTTACTAATGGTGTGGACAGACAGACAAACAGCATGGTGGGGCTCTAAGGAGAGTTGAGGCCTGTTCATGTGGCAGGAGTAAGGTTCCTCCTTTTTAGAAGTTTTGTAGAGAGCAGAGGCTTCATGTCTGTAGTCAGTCCGTCTCTGAGTCCACACTGGTGGCATGAGGCAGGGAATAGCTACAGTCTAGAGAAGGGAATTTTGCTAATGTGCAAATCACAGGATATGAGGAAGGGAGGAGAAGGACAGGCTTGGTTAAGGTGAACCCTCTACACAGACAGGAATATGACATATGAGTCCCCTGATGTCTTGGTGTCTGCTTACCTGTGTTCCAAAAACTTTCTTGGGGAGGAATTAGGGATCCAATCATTCTCCAGGAAGCCATACACCTTGAGAGTCTTTTAGAGAGAGGGTCAAAGACCCACTGAAAGACTCTAGTAGGTGGTTGCCATTTCTTTTATAGCAGCTGTCATAAGAGAGAGAGACAGAGAGAGACAGAGAGACAGAGACAGGCTGCAAGGTGTGCACATGGCCACTTTAGCCCCAAGTCCCAAACCTAACACATATGCCCATACTGTCACCATGAGTATCTACTCAAGAAGACAAAATAAACAAAAATGACTTGCTAAAGAGCTAAGCAAGCAGATATCTGCAAATATCACACTGCAGATGGATGCGTGTCTCCCTCCCAGACTGTGGGCTCATTTCTAATTGTACTAGAACAATCAATCACCTATTAATCCAGAGTGTCTGGCTTGTAGAAGACAGTGACAAAAGTTGCCTGCCTCACTTCCAACCATCCTCCAGGAGAGCACCTGGCCACAGGAAACTCTGAGCTGGATCTTGAGGATATTGTTTGGCTTCTGGTAGTTCTAAATCAACCAGTGCCCCAGGATGCTGCCTTCTCACCTGGATGTTTCGTCTGATACAAGTGAGATCTCATGTATCCATCCACGCAGGTATCATGGCGGTCCATACATCTGCCCTGGGTATCAGCATTATGGCTCTTATCCAGTCAGCATCAAAATGTCTTCCTCACAATGAGCAGTAACTGCAGAGGCTGCTTTGTACAAAGCACTCGACTTTTCTCCTGAAACCCACACAACCCATTTAGTGGCCGCTTTGTCCACAATCAGTTTGACTCTGATGCTACCTGAGTCAGACTCCTCTCACAGGACAGCAGTTCTCCACCACAGCTTTCATTCTCTTGTCTCCAGACAGAGACAAGGGGAACCATGAAATCACCTTAAGAAAGTAACAGCTCAGCCTGGGGTTAAGTAGGCAGCTTCCAAAAGCAGTTACACTGGAAAAGCCAACGCTCATAAAGCCAGCTGCATAAAACATGGGGTGCGAAAGGCCCTCCAGGGAAATGCCAGTCTTTCTACACCTCTTCAGCCTCCACAAAACACAACACAGTGCCTCAGTGAAGGAAGGTCTTTTGATTAATATCTGTTGAAAGGCAAAAGTGGACACACTTAATGTGATATGTTGTCTATGTGAGGTACATATAAGCCATCAATCCATATCAATATGTTACAATGCCTCCCCTAAATAGACTCATAGTGTCTTTCCAGACCTGTGTGCTCAGAGCCAAGTAGCTATCAACCAAAAGTATTCACTAACTAACTTGGCTTCCTTATTTCCTTCTGAAATCCCAGAGAACTAAGCTGTCCAGAATCAGAACACCATAGAGGCCAATAACCAGACCATGCACACAGTATTCTGGGCTTACTGTCAACCCACTTAGTGCTCTGCCTCTACCTGCAATATAGACAGTATAGTTATATCTATCTATCTATCTATCTATCTATCTATCTATCTATTATCTATCATCTATCTATCTATTTATCTATCTATCATCTATCTATATATCTATTTATTTAATGGGTATGAATGTTTTGCCTACATGTGTTTATGTGCCTGGTGCCTTCAGAAGTCAGAGAAAGGTATCAGATCCCCTGGAACTCGAGTTACAGATGATTGTGACTCACCATGTGGTGCTGGGAATTGAACCCAGGTCTTCTGCAAGAACAAGTGCTCCAAATGTCTAGCCATCTCTCTGGCACCATGTAATAATGTTTTTAATAATATAGTATATCACTCAAGATGTCACTGAGAGAATTAAATTAACTGATGCATGAAAATAATCAGATATATTTAGTAGATATTGCTACTAGCTCTCTATTAATAGGCCAATTAACCTAAGTATTATTAGATATCTAGGGGAAAACAATAAGGAACTTAGGAAATCACTTAATAGTTTGCTTTTGTTTACAAAGAACTTACATAGTCTTTCAGTGAAGATTAGCTATAGCCATTAATGAGAATATTTTCTATAAGCCAGATGCTTGGATCTAGCATTACTCTGACACTGAAACAAACAATGCTGAACTTCAGAACTCTGTGTTTGATGAGCACTGGTTATGGCCTTCTTTCAAACTACATGTTTCATACACTCATCTCCCATTTGAATCAAATACAAACCATGTTTACCAGCACATTGTCCTCAGAATATACAGTATAAGAAACCTATTGTGTACCTGGATGAAGAACTTAGCATCTCCCAAATTTGAGACACTGGGCCATGTGATGTTAATTACACACTAGTTAAAGAATTTAATGGAGGCTTGTCTCAATCCTTTACCCAACGCACTCTGTTTATGAACAGCAAGAAAATTCTCATTTCCTCTCCTCCAGTATTGCATGCTTAAATAAAATGCCCATCATTGTAATTGAACACATAAAACATTTTAGCAGACTTGATGTCTTCAATTACTCATGATTCTCTGATCCTAATGAAATTGAAAACAGCAGAGTCCCATGGCCTGTGGTACTCTGTGCTTCTGTCTCGAGAGGACCTGTATATGCAATAAACTACTGTATGAGTTTGCTGTTATAGAGGTCACGGTGAGGATAGCTATGTTCACAAACGCTTCAAAAGCACTAGACATGGGGTAAATTCATTCATTCTGTAAACACTGTCTGGCTGTCTCCCACAAAGCAAGCACGATGGTCAACACAGTAGTGTATCACCCACTATCTTGATGTTCACTCACAAGAAAGCAAAAGCACACTGAATCAATCTAGGGTAAGACTGAAGAGTCCAAGTGACCTTCATGCTTGCTCAGTCTCCAGTGAACCTCATGACAAGGCTGTTTACTTGCTATCTGTAGTTCTGTACCTTGCAGATGATATAAAATAATGTTAGTGAACCTCAAAGAATTTGATATAGGTACAGGTGCTTGGATGAGCAGCCCTTGTGAACATGCAGAACACACTAGACGGTGAAGACCCATTGCTTGAGAAACCCAGGGTAAGAAGGAAGGTCACCAGAAAGTGGCTTGAGAATGCAGAGGGAAATAGCTGTGTACTTACTGTATTAGTCTATTCTGTGCAGCTATCAGCAAGTATCTGAACCCTAAAGGTAATGTACAAGGAAATCTATTGGGCTCTGCACTCTATACAAGACATTTCAGAAAACAATCTGACAAAGTAGAAGGCCTTTAGAGGAGATTATTCTGGAAGAACAATTAAGAACTCACATCCTTGAGGAACTAGGCATATACAGCCATGTTAAAAATGAATGACAATGAAGACCATTATCCCTAAGCCTGTGCACCACCAGACATTAGATATCATGAGCCCTTTCCTCAGACCATAGCACCTGAGTGACACACCCCATAGTGGGGAGGAATAGTAATGCTGATTTACAGACAGACAGACAGACAGACAGACAGACATGCTGTCTGGATTCTATGGTTCTAGCAGTTTCCAGTGGTTCTGTTACTGAAGCACACATGCATGCACACATGCATGCACACAACATATGCCTGGCTGATATGCCTATGCTGTTTCAACATTATGCCCAGGTTCTTGGTTTCTTATCACTTTAATTTATTTCTTATATTTAATATTCTTTTATAAAATACCTATGGTCATTCTTGATTTAGTGAGAACTCCAAAAGATTCAGCCCTATTGAGATCATAACACATTTAAGGGTCTTAGCCATTTAATGAGTGAACTGCCTAGGCTTCCACAAGCCATTCCCAATGTTATTGGAAGGTGACCTCTGATTCTCTTAGCTCATTATTGCTTTAGGTAGGAAACATGTCCAGGAAATGCAGGAAAGTACAGTTCAGTCTGTTTTAAGTCTGATGATAGTCTCTGGAGCACAGGTTCTAAACCTTCCTAATGCTGTGCCCTTTAAAACAGATCTTCATGTTGAGATGGCCTCCAATCATAAAATTATTCTATTGCTACTTCATAACTATCATTTTGACTACTGTTATGAACCATAATGTAAATATGTAATATGCAGAATATCTGATGTGACCCTTCTGAAAGAGGTTGCACCCCACAGGTTGAGAACTGCTGCTTTAGAGTCCCTAGTAAGAAGGAAGCTCCCAGCACCACTAGTATATAAAGGGCCACTTGGGCAGCCCACATGGCTGTCGCAGAAAGGATTCCCCTGCTAGCTATGAGAATGTGTTTCCCCTCTCCTACACACTCTTTATTTCAAATCAAGAATTCTCTGTATAAATTTTATTTCTCCCTAATCAATAGTTCCATGTGTTGTGTCTCATGAATTTCTAAGCAATTGTATTACCTTGGTATTTGTGTGTGGTGGGTTAGTATTGGGCTCAACACATGAAAAAAGCTCTCTTCCCTGAGTAATTGGGAACACATCCTATAAGGGGATTGTGGGATCTAGCCCCTAATCAGTTTTTCAAAACAGAAGTTTTAGTGTTTGGGCATATAAATCATTTTCATTCTTTATCAATGCACTCTGTAACCCAGGCACTGAAAGATATTCCTATTCAGATAGTCTTCATCCTGCTGATGACACCAAGCTCAAGATAGGTGGATGCTTCTAATCTAACCACCCACGATTGTCCATTTGCGATCAGTCTAAGGGCTACATCAAAGAGTATATAAGCTAATGTAGAAAACTTATGGTCCCCACACACTGGGCACCTCTGTAAGCACACTGAAAAGAAAACTAATCACACAAGCATCTATACAAGTAGAGAGACAGGGCGGAAAGCACAGGAGCAGTCGCCATATGTGTGCATCTTATGTCTAGTTTGGCGTGTCTTTATTAATACAGGATCCTGGCAAGGCACACCTGCATCAGCTCCTGGGACCAACACAAGCTCACATGTGGACTTGGGCATGGGCTTCCAGGAGGGACAGTGTAGAGCTTGATGAGAACCTTATGCTAATGTAGCTGTCAGCTGGTTCCTGAGATGTGGTTATGAACTCAGACTTTGACAGCTCGATACATTTGAGCCTGAGGCCTTCCCTAAAAAGCCAAGCTGTTTCTCTGTGACAGCTTGAGCCCATCGGCTCCATGCAGGCCGTCACACCACCTTGGAATATCTAACCTGCACTGTCTTTCCACACAGTCTCTAGAAATGCATGGGCTTTGAGTCCTGTAGGTCAGGAAAAAAAAATCATGTATATTACAGAAGCAAACAGATGAGGTTATGTTAACATCAGTCATGTTTCCTGGTGCTAAAAAGCAGGAAAAAGGGAAATGAAACACCAGGATGCTACTTCCGAATGCGGATGTAGGGATTTCCTAGTAAGCCTGCTCTGCCCTTCTCTCCTGATGGGACTAGAGTCAGCAGGCACCTGTGGTCTTCTTTGCGCACTGACCTTGTAAACTTTTCATTCACAGGATATTTCTGCCCATGGAGGATTTTGTAGTTTTTGATTCTATGTTTTGTATATGCCATATCCAGTTAGTGTCAGGGCTCAATGTACTGGGCTTAGACCAATGGACGCCTCTAAAATTGTTAGAGATTCAGGGTTATTGGCTGGGGGATGAAAAAGAAAATCTAAGAACTGTCACACAATGGTGAAGACAATTTTATTTACTTGATCTCCACATAGAACAGGATATTGATATAAGAGTAACAGACAATTCAAGAGAACATATATAAGCACCCACTTTAAAAACACTGTATTCTGAATGCTTACAAAACCTTTCTTTGTAGCATGCATTTCAAATCCTGGAACAGGAGTTGTCCGTATATAATAATCTCATTTCTGAGGCCAGAAATCCTATGTTGAACTCTTAAGAGTGACGTTATGGTGAATGGAGTCCCATAAACACTGGATTTGTTGTTTAATAAGGATCTTAAACTTCTGTTCCTCCAGCTTTTCTTAACTTAGTCTATTACGCATATAATTCAGAGTTATAATATGAATGTTCTCCTGGGTCAGAGAAATAGGCATAGCATCTGTAGCACTAACTACTGGAGTAAATGAGCAAAGCAGTTCCGTAATCAGGAAGGAGGAGAAAGATGAAGTTGTTTGCTGTCCTTTGTACACTGTCTCTGCTGTTTCTCCAAAAGAGCCCATCACTAAATGGCAGGCACCACCAATGGCTTTTCTCACGCCACTGAAGGTCAGGACAAACTGAATTTCCTTTTCCTGTCATGGAAACACACAGTCGTTTCACTCACTCACCTATAGCATTTGGCAAGGTCCTTATTTCTTGTGATGGCAACGTGTTACAAAAACAGTTTATTTCACTGGACTCAAGGGAGCTTCATTTTCATATTTCTGGAAGAACTTCAACTAAGGACAATCAAAAACCAGAAGGCACTACCTAATTAGACCCTCAGAAAACAGTCACTGTTCTTTTCTCTGCCACCTCACAGAACAATAATCAAGTATTTAAAGCTTCACAGGAGCCTGCTTTAGATACTATCTAAAGTAAAGATACTGCTTTCTGCTTTCACTGTGTACTTAAGAAATACGTTTTTAAAAATCAAAAGAAAACAAACAACAAAAAACTCAACTGATGTATCAGCAAGGAATGGCAGAAAACTAGGCCTCCTACCCAGTTCTCCTCGCACAAGGCTCCAATGGGCTCCATGTTGCTCTGCTCTTTTCAATGACCATATTGTTCCCAACAACACATTATTTAAATGCATATGCTAGGGTTGCCATACCACAAGCCTTATTTTAATTGACAGTACTGTGAGTTAGCTTTCATTAGTCACAGAATTCCCGATTTTCTGTCCAGTCCACTTAGTTAGGAGCTAATATAGGGTGAGTGGCTGTGTACATAGCAAAGACATGTGTAACCAAAACAAATCATTCTGTTCTGCTTGATACTGGTTACAACACTGGACATCCACTCCCTGCTGCCCAGATAATGTCCTTCTCCCTGAATAAAGACAAAACCCCAGGAGTCAAGAAACGCAAATCCAAGTTTTATAACTCTGCTGTGGACCAGTAAGGGATCTTACCTTGCATCGTTGCTTTGGTTGGTTCCGAGAACAGGGGAATGAGCAAGAGGTAGATAAGGTAGACAAAGGAGAGCCCATTGTACCGGAATGCACATGCTGTGATTGGGAAGAGAGAAGAGAGGAACATGGCATTAATGACAGCAGGTGACACAACAGCGCATGATGATCATATCAAAACTCACAGGGCTTCATTCTCTGAACCAGTGGTTCTCAACCTTCCCAACACTGTGACCTTTTAATACAGTTCCTCATGTTACAGTGACTCCAATCATAAAATTATTATCATTGCTACCTCATAACTGTAACTTTGGTAATGTTATGAATGGTAATGTAAATATTGGGTATTTCCGATGATCTTAGGCAACCTCCCCTCCCCACCCCCACCCCCGCCGTGAAAGCATCATTCTACTCCCAAAAGGGTTGCAATCCACAGGTTGAGAACCACTGCTCTAAATAGGTAAGTCAATCTCAAACCAATAAACAGTATTCTGTGTTTGCCATTGTATTGAACATGATGTGAAACATATTACACACACACACACACACACACACACACACACACACACAAAAAAAAAACCAAATCTTTGCTCTTAAAATCTAAGAATGAACTTAAAGTTAACAGAGTAGCTCCATTAAAATTAGTAAAGTAAATTGTTAATAAGTACACAATTTCAAAATGTGTAAAAACAGGAAATGTGGGGAGGAATATAAAGATGATATCAGCTCAGGACCCCAGGGCCAAGTTCTCAGCACAAAGCAGGTAGTAAGAGACAATGAAAGGAGTCAGGAGTCAAAGGACAAAAGAAAATGAGGAAAGGAACAAAGAAGAGGGGCCAGGGATGTTTGTCCCCAAGTTAGAGACAAAGACTGCCTCTGAGAGAGAGGCTGCAGATGTCGCCCATAGGAAAGTGATAGTTTATAAAGTTAAAAGGAGGAAATGCTGTTTTATTACATTTTGATTGGGCATGTTAATTAGGGCAGCCAAAGGGGACTTCTGATTGCTGGACTTCAATACTTTGACAGTTGGGCCTGGGTAGTGAGCTTTAGGAGGAGGAAATAGACAAATAAAGGAAGAGACCTTGGTTGCTAACTTTAGGAGTATAATCTAATGGGTTTTTAGCAAGGCAGAGGGAATAGGGAAGAAGAGCAAGGCCTGCCAGAGCCAAGGTTGCCATGTTTGAGCTAGCTAGAGTCCCTTCAAAGAAGAACTTATATAAACAATTGAAGTTAGATTTTTTGACCAGGCTTAAAATTTACTGTACTGCTATAAGATGTTTTTCATAAACTTAATTGTACCCATAAAGCAAAAACCTATCATATATTTGCTGAAGAAGAAAGGGAAAAGATTTTTAAAAATAAAAGAAAATTACCAAATCAAAAAAGACAATAGAAGCAGAGGAAAGCACAGATGGCTTTCTAAAACAACGGACAAAATAGCAACAGTAAGTCTTACCTATCAGCAGTTACCTTAAACAGCACTGCATTAAATTCACTAGGCAAAAGATAGAGGGTAGCCAAGTGAATTCGGGAAGAGCAGTTAGGGTAACTATGGATCTTCACCTCGCCCTTCTCTTCTCTAAATCCAATCCTTCAGTCTCACCATCAGTTCTGTAGCAGATCGCCTGCTTTAGTCTCCCCAAGCCTCTCAGCCCATCTCTCCATTGGATCACATAGATCTTCTTATCTACCCTTCCTTCTCTGACTCAACACTTATCTCAGCCCTCCACCCCAGCAGGCATTCCTGGGAACCCACACACTACTGTAACCAGGGAAGCAGGTAAACTAGCTTAAAGTCTTCATTCTACCTCAGCTCTTCCAAATCGAATTCCCCAGTCCCATTCCTATCTCTATAAGAAACTACCAGCTGTGACCTCTCCATCCTCTGTCCCTATCCCCCAGGGGACTAAGCAAATATTGGGGAACACCCTGCTTTCCTCCCTCCCATGGATCCCCTCAAGGCCTCACAGACAGCCCATCCTCATTCATAAGTGTCAGCTCATACCTAGAAAAGCATTTTACTCAGAACCCCCAGTGGCCACACCTAGCAGGATCCAAGAATTCCCTACCAGCATCACATAACCATGACACCCTCCTAGAAAACAGAGAGGACAAGAGAAATCAAGAAACAAAATACTCACCCAACAACAACAAGACCAGATATCAACACCTAGAATTACAGTCAGATGCCTAGATGCCAGAGTAAAACCACAATCAATAACAGCCAGTACATTATGTTTCCAACACCACCATAGTAGGGCCTGAGAATTGCAGCATAGCTGAAGAACAAGACAATGACCTTGAAATAGCCTTTGTGAATATGATAGGGATCCTTAAAGAGGAAATTAATAAATCCCTTAATGAAATCTATGAAAACACAAACAGTGGAAGGAAATGAATAAAATACTTCAAGTCCTGACCTGAATGTGAAATTATTGATTAATAAAGAAACCCAAACTGAGAAAAATCTGCAAATTAAAAACTTAGGAACTTGAACAAGAATCTTGTAGGTAAGCTTCACTGATATCATAAAAGAGATGGAAGAGAGAATCTCAGGCATTGAAGACATGATAGAAGGAACAGATACCTCAGTCAAAGAAAGTGTTAAATCAAAAAAAAAAGAAAGAAAAAGAAAGAAAGAAAAGAAAATCCTAGAATAAAACATCCAGGAAAGCTGAGACTGCTATGAAAAGACAAAAATCTAAAAATAATAGAAATAAAGAAAGGAGAAGAATCCCAGGTCAAAGTCACAAAAATATTTTCAGCAAAATCATAGAAGAAAATACCCCTAACCTATCAAAGTATTAGAAACATACAGAACACCACATAGAATGGACCGGAAAAGAAAACACCCCTCAGCCCAAAATAATCAAACACTAAGTGAACAGAACAAAGAAAAATATTAAAAGCTGCAAGGAATAAAAAGGCCAAGTAACATATAAAAGAAGGTCTATTAGAATAATACTTGGCTTCTCAATGTCAATTCTAGAAGCTAGAAGGGTCTGGACAGATGTGAAACATACTCTATAAAACATCACAAATACAAGTCAAGACTAATATACCCAACAAAACTTGCAATCATCACAGATGGAGAAAATAAGATAGTTCATAATAAAACCAAATTTAAACACTAGAAGGAAAACTCCAACCCAAAAAGGTTAACCACACACAACAAAACACAAGCAGTAAATAATTCCAGGCTAGTACACCAAAAGAGGGGAACACCACACACACACACACACACACACACACACACACACCACCCCACCACCACCACAACAACAACAACAAAATAACAGGAATCAACAAACACCGCTTATTGATAACTCTCACTATCAATGGTTTCAATTCCCCCAACAAAAACACAGACAGAAAGAATGATGTGAAAAGAGTATCAATCTGATGCATACAGTAAATATATCTTGACATCAAGGATAGACATTGCCTAAAGATAAAAGGATATAAAATGATATTTTAAACAAACAAACCTAAGAAGTAAGCTGGTGCAGTCATTTTAAAACCTGATAAATTAGACCAAACCAAAACTAATCAGAAGAGATAGTTAAGGCTACTATATATTTACTCAGCAGAGTAAAAATCTACCATATTGCAAAATATTGTAATTTTTAGTATCTATGCAACAATCACAAAGGAACCCAAGCTTATAAAAGAAATACTATTACAACTTAAATCACATATTGACCCTCACACATTGATAATAGGAGATTCTAATACTTCACTTTCACCAACAGACAGGTCATTCAGACAAAAACTAAACAGAGAAATGCTGGTCATAAACCAAGTGGACCAAATCACATGAAGATCCACCAAAGAAAGAGAATTACAGACCAATTTCCCTTATGAACATAGATGTAAAAATAGTCAATAAAATACTTGCCAAGGAAATCTAAGAACATATCACAAAGATCATTCACAGTGATCAAGAGATGCAGAGATGGCTCAACATATGTAAATGGATAAATGTAATCCATCATATAAACAAATTGAAAGACAAAAAACACATAATCATTTCATTAGACACCCTTGACAAAAATCCCAAATCCCTTCATGATAAAAGTCCTGGAGAAACTGCCCATACAAGGGACATACCTCAACATAACAAATGCCAGTTTAAAGTACAGCCCATAGCCAACACAAAGCAATTCCAATAAAATCAGAAATAAGACAAAGTTATTCACTTTTTCCATACCTATCCAATATAATGCTTGATATCCTAGGTAGAGCAAGAAGAAACTGAAAGATATCAAGGGAATACAAATTGGAAGAAATCAAAGCATCTTTATTTGTGAATGATATGATACATAAGTGATCCTAAAATTTCAACTGAGAAATCCCTACAGCTGATAAACACTTTCAGAAAAGTAGCTGGATTGAAAATCAACACAAAAAATAAGTAGCTTCCATTTATACAAATGAAAACTGTAATAAAGAAAAAATAAATAAATAAATAAATAAACACCCTTCACAGTACCCTCAAAAATATAAAATATCTTAACGTAACTCTAACCAAGCAAGTGGAACACTTGGATGATAAAACTTTAAGATATTAAAGAAATTGAAGAAGATAAACATAGACGGAAAGATATCCTATGCTCATGGATCAGTAGGTTAATGTAGTAAAAACGGTCATCTACCAAAAGCAATCTACAGAGTCAATGCAATACCCATCAAAATGCCAACAAAATCCTTCACAGATCTTGAAAGAATAATTTTCAGCTTCATAACAGAACACACACTCACAAACACACACACATACACACATACACACAAACCAGGATAGCAAAAACAATCCTGAATAATAAAGAAACTGATGGAGATGCCAGCATCTCCAACCTCGAATTGTACTACAGAGCTGTAGTAATAACAAATGGCTTAGGACTGGCACAGAAACAGACATGTGGACCAATGTAATCCAATTGAAGAGCCAGACATAGATCCACACACTTACAGACACCTGATTATTGATACAGAAGTCTGGAGGAAAAAGACAGCATTTCCAACAAATGGTACTGGTCAACCTGGATGGCTGCATGTCGAAGAATGCAAACAGATCCATACTTATTATACTGCACAAAACTCAATTCCAAATAGATCAAATACCTCAACATAAAACCAAATACATGAACCTCATAGAGGAGAGAGTAAGGAATAGCTTTGAACTCATTGGCACATGAAAACATTTTCTGTAAAAAAACACCCACCATTAACACAAGCATTAAGATGATCAATTAATAAATAGGACCTCATGAAACTGAGAAGCTTCTGCATGGGAAATGACATCATCACTTAGACAAAATGATAGCCCACAGAATGGGAAAATATATTTATCAACTCACATCTAACTGAGGGCAAATATCAAAAATATATAAAGAATTCAAGAAACTAGATATCAAGAAAAGCAAATAAACCAATTTTAAAGTGGGGCGCATATTGCTACAATGAACTCAATAGAGATAACTCAAATAGCCGAGAAACACTTAAAGAAATGTTTAACATCCTTAGTCATCAAGAAAATGCAAATCAAACTACTCTGAGAATGTATCTTATACCCCATCAGAAAGGCTAAGACAAGTGACAGCTCATGCTAGCAAGAATGTAGAGTAAGGTGAACACTATCCATTGCTGTGAGAGTGTAAACTTATAAAAGTCACTATGAAAATCAGTGTGGTAGTTCTTCAGAAAGATGGGAATTGATCTACCTCAAGATCCAGCGATACCAATCTTGGGCACACACCCAAAGGTCACTTCATCCTAACACTGAGACTCTTGCTCAACCATGTTGATCACTGCTCTATTCATAATAGCTAAAAATTTGAAACAGCCTAGATGTCCCTCAACAGAGGAATGGATTAAAATAATGAGGTACATTTACACAATGGGATATAAGTCAGCTGTTAAAAAAAAAATGAAGCCATGCAATTCAAAGGTAAATGGATGGTACTATAAAAAAACAAGATGTTACGTTAGTTAACCCAGACCCAGAAAGACAAATATGATAACTGCCTTGCTCATTCATAGTCAGAGAAGTCTCCTCCTGTAGCAGATGGGAACAAATACAGAGACCTACATCCAGATAATATGCAGAGAGTAAGAGACCTTGGAACACTCAGCTCCCAAGGTGATGTCTCCATCAACTTCCACCCCCACTCCCACCCCAGGGCTCAGGGAACCCAGCAAAACAGAAAGCAATAAGAGTGTAAGAGCCAGAGGGGATGGAGGACACCAAGGGGACAAAGCCCTTTAAATCGATCTGTAACACACAGGAGCTCACAGAGACTAAGGCAGCATGGACACGGCCTGCACAGGTCTGCACCAGGTAGTGTCCCAGGGCTGAAAGAAGCAGATACATGACCCTATACCTAACCCAGACACAATCTCCTACAAAGTGAAAATCACTTGCAAGTGAAAGTTTTGTTTTCTCGGAGGGAATCTCACTGGGAAATCAAACTACTCTTAATGATAAGCCCAACAGGAGATGGCCAACAGAAAACAAATTCAATGAATTTAAGGGTGAATGAATCCAATGGCATTTTTGGAGGTCTCATAACATCATGTCAGGACTGTATTTCTATTATTATTGTTGTTGAATTTAATATTTTATTTATGTATTTTCTTTCTTTTTACATTGTAGATCCTTTGTATACATTTTGGCTTCCAGTTTAGTGGATTTTTTTTTTCAGATTCCTGAGTGTGAAAATGAGAAGGTTGTCTTTTTCTCCTCTCTCTCTCTCTCTCTCTCTCTCTCTCTCTCTCTGTGTGTGTGTGTGTGTGTGTGTGTGTGTATGTGTGTGTTTTGATCTATTGCAATGCATTAGTTTTTGTTTTATCTTATTATATTATATTCTAGTTTATTATTATCCCTTAGAAGCCTTTTGTTTTCTAATGAGAGGCAGGAAAGGGGGTGGAACAAGAGGTAGTAGGGAGGAATTGGGAGGAGTAGAGGGAGGGGAACAGTAATCAGGATGTATTATAGATTAAAAAAAAACAGCTATTTTCAATAAAAAGGGAAAAAAGAAGAAACATCTATATGCTATCTACAAGAGACTTTGTTCATATTTAAGAACAGATAGGCCTGGGGTGAAAAAATGAGAAAAGATATGCAAATAGAAATAAAAACAGAACTGGAGTATGATGCCTACATCACATGAAATATACATATCTGTGAGATGAGGCAACAAAGGTCATCATATTGAGACAATGTGGCTGTCATCAAGAGGCTATAACAGTTGTAAGTATGTATGTGCTCAGTATAGGAGCACCTAAATATATAAAAACTGACAGGCATTAGGAAGAAAGATTTTAATACAATAACAGTAAGGGTCTGGTACCCCAGTTTCATCAAGGACAAATCACTTTGACAGAAAATCAATAATGAATTATTTGATGTAAACTGACTGTAGACTAAACAAACCTGCTGTCCATGGGCAGGGGATTCCACTAAGCACACAGTGTATGTTCTTTTCAAGCACAGAAGAAGGAGTCTCCAGGAAAAGTCACAATCCTGTCGCAGAGCCAGGTTTATAAACTTGAACAAGATGGAACTCTTAGTATGTATCATTACAGACTGAAGAGTCATGATACCCAAAGTCATTAATAGGAATTTTCAGAAAATTAATGGATACATTAAAATTGAAAACAAGAACAACAATATCTGGGCAACTGAACAAAGAATGGACCAAGGGAGATGGTAAAGGGGAGACGTAAAGGTATGTTGAGACAAGATGGACAGAATTCATACTAAAGCTGACAGGATGCAGCAGAAATAATTCTAAGAAAAAGTTAGTTTTAAAAAAAAAAAAACCTACATAAAAAGAAGATCTCAAATTAATACTGTATATCTAAAGAAACTGAACAAGACCAAAAAAATTAAGCCCAAAGTTAGTAGAAGATAGGAAAAAGATCAGAACAGCAATGAAATAGACTAGAAAAGCA
This sequence comes from Mastomys natalensis, assembly GCA_021653895.1. Taxonomy (NCBI): domain Eukaryota; kingdom Metazoa; phylum Chordata; class Mammalia; order Rodentia; family Muridae; genus Mastomys; species Mastomys natalensis. Next base: position 3,187,750 of record JAJTUV010000106.1, read on the forward strand.
ATAGAATGTTGAAAATAAGAGTTGTTTTCTACAAAGACAGCAAAAATAGATAAATCTTTTTAAAAAAAAATCAGATAAAGGATTCAAAAGAACATCAGAAACGAAAGTGGAAGGGGCATCATTTATACCAGAGGAACATTGAGGAGTGTGACAGGCTACTGAGAACAATGTTTGCCAAACTTGCGATCATCGAGGGGAAGTGCAAAGTTACACACACACACACACACACCACACACACACACATTCAAACACACACAGAGAGAGAGAGAGAGAGAGAGAGAGAGAGAGAGAGAGAGAGAGAGAGAGAGCTCCCTTTTTGTTTCTAGGAGAAAACACTCTGACTCAAAGCAAGCTGAGTAGGGAAAGGTTCCTTTCATCTTACTCTTCCAGGTTACAGTCCATTAGAGAATGACGTCAGAGCAGGACTCAAGACAGGAAGCAGCAGAAGGGGGATGAGTTGGCTTGCTATGCCACACAACTTCTGACCAGGGAACTCACTCAGGGCCAGGGAAATAGAGCAGAAACCATGAAGGAATGCTACTCTCTAGACATGTCACTCCCAGGTTTATGCTCATATTACTTCCCACACCCGAGGATCACCTGCCTGGGGATGGTGCCATCCAGAGTGGGGCAGGTCCACTTGTATCAAGACAAATCCCCTGCAAACGTGGCCTTAAGTCAATCTGATGGAGGCAATTTTTCAATTGAGGCTTCCCTCTCAGATGACTCTAGACTGTGTTTACCTGATAATCAAGGCAGATAGGACGATGAAGAAATAGAAAATCTGAACCAAGACCTTGTAAATAGGTAGCCTCAGCGGATAGTACCAACTTAGATAAGGACAAGTGAATCATAGGCAGAGTCATAGTGACCTGTCCCCTGAACCTTCACCCAGCTGATACCCTGTTCTGAATGGTATCTGTATTCCCCCTGAACACCTACACTCCGGTGTCATCCCTTCCCCATGTTCTGCCATTTTGTGTTTATAACCCTGTGTGAATAAGTAAAAATTATGATTTGATTTAAATGATTAAATAAATAAATAATAATTAAAAGAAAAAAAAAGAAAATCTGAACCAACTAGAAGTGAGAAAGAAGACTTTGGAAATAATACAACCCGTCAATTAAAGAAAAGCCCAGGACCTGGTTGTGCTGGATTCTATTAATTATTCAGAGACAACTAATTCTCTTAAAAATTGAAAGAAAACACTTCCAAATTTATCTTATAAATATAGCATTGGCTTTATCTTGGTGCCAGAGGAAGTTTACACAAGAAACTTACATGTTAAATCGTAGATCCACACTGCTGATGAGCCCTGGCACTAAAATGCTCTATATAATACTAGCAAACTGAATTCAACAGTGAGTGAAGGACTATTCAAAAAGTCCGGGTGGATTGTATTGACAATGTTTCAACATATACAGTCCATAAAAGTGACATGCCACAGTAACAGAATGATGGAGAGAATCATGTGATCATCATAGAGAAAAAAAAACTTTAAGAAATATTCAACTTTTTCATAATCAAAACTACCAACAAAGGAAGTTTAACTGAAATATTCCTCAACACAGATAGGTAGCGCATTTACAAAATATCCCATAATTAATAGCGTATTCAGCTGTAAAAAAACGAAAACTCTATGTCTAACTCAAGACTAAAAATAGATCAAAAACAGGTTGGGAAGGAAAGGCCTTGTTTGGCTTAGAATTCTGGTTCATTATTAAAGGAAACGCAAATCAGGAGCCTGGTGGTGGGAAGTAGGAGGAGGAATGACCGAGGAACACTGCTTACCCACTGGCTTTCCCTGTTGCATTGCTTATATTGCCCAGGCCCACCGGCCCAGGAATGGTAGCACGATGGGCTGGGCTCTCTCCGATCAATCATCAATCAAGGGCATGCATGCCCACAGACGTGTCCACAGGCCTGTATGATGTAAGCACCTCCACGATTGAACTCTCCCTTTCCTAAGCACATCTAGGTTTGTGTCAAGTTGTCAAAAGCTAATTATGAGAACAGTGGGAGAAAAAAGATGTGGGATCATCTCTTAGAAAGAAATAAAATTCTCTGTTTGAAGACGTGTGGTTGTATGTACAAAAAACCCTAAAGATGACACCAAAATATGAGAGAAGTAATTGCAAAATTCAGTTAAGATAAGTAATAAAAAGTCAACATAGCATTTTAACACAAGTAAAAATTATCAACATGTTTAATATCGTTCCTATCAAAGTCTCATGGAATTTTTCATGGAAATTGGTTTTAAAAAATTACATTTTACAGACTCATCAAAAAGCCGAAATTCATCACAGACCTGACTTAAAGATATCCTATAATGCTAGAGTGATCTACATATAGTGCAGTGCTAACATAAAAACGAACACACTGACCAATGGGACATAAGAGAGAAGCCAGAAATGAATTTACACAGGTGTTTTTACACAGGTGTCAAAACCACAAATGATGGAAAAATTAGATGTCCACATGTGGATAAAGTGGACTTAATCTCAAAGCTCAGACAGCAGTCTGCTTGTATTTACCTTTAGCTTTGTGCGGTTTAGCTTCCTGCCACCAACCATGGGGTGAAAATATAAAATGGAAGATCCCAGAAGCAATTTAAATGTTTAAATCTTGTGCCATTCTCAGTATCGTGGTAAAATCTCCCAGCATCCAGCATGACTCCACTTAAGATATGAATCAGTATTACTACCCCGTATCACTTGCTGGCATTCACAGCTATCAAACTTATCGCACAGTATCAGCGTACTTATATATGGAAATCTGGTACCATCCCCAGTTTCAGGTATTCCCTGGGGTAGGGGTTGAAACTCATCCCCCAGGGATAATGGGGGAACTACTATGAAAACACCAGCTTAATGTGGAGTAAGGAATTATGAGGAAGGCCTGAAATTGTAATCTACTAGAAGACAACAGGGTTGATACTCCATGGCATTGGGCTGCATTAATATCTTAGATATGACCCTCCCATTTCCACCCCACCCTCACCCCAGCCCCCTGCAAAGCACAGGCAACAAAGAAAAAATGAGGCTAAGGATCGAAACAGACATTTCTTCCATGAACATATACCGTGGCCAATAATATAATGGCAAAAAATAAAAATAAAAATTTTTTTAAAAAGGCCAACATTAGAAATCATTACAGAAATGAAAACAATAAAAGCTTTTCACACTTGTTAGAATGCCTACTACCAAAACTGTGTAAGTTGATTTGGCTCTGATGGCTCACACCTATAATCCCAGCATTCTGAGGTGGGGGCAGGAGAGGTAGGGATTTAAGGGCTATATAATAAGTTTGAAGCCATCCTGGGCTACATGAGACCCTATCTTAACTCTGACTCCCCTCACCCCCAAAAAACAATACTGGTGAATATACAGAGAAAAGGGGAACTTTGTACACAATGGTAGGAATCAAAACCAGCATAGCCCTATGGAAAATAATATGAAGGCTTCACAAATAAAAAAAATACAGCTACTGCACAGAAATTCCAACGGTGGATATGTAGCAAAAGCAGACGAACTCAGTGTGTCAGAGACATCCGCACTCCCCTGCTCACTGAGAACTATTCACAGCAGTGAAAATACAGGTTCAAACGATGATGTGCACACCAACAAATGAACAGATAAAACGTGGGGTGGAGTACGATTTAGCTTTTAAAATGAGGACAGTCCTATCACTTGCAACAACCTGGAGGGATGGAGGACATTAAGTGAACTCACTTATGTGTAGAGACGAAAATAAAACTGAAATAATAAAAGTAGGAAGTAAGGTGCTGTTTCTGGGGAGCTGAAGATGGGGAGGTGTGGACATGTTGATCAAAGCACACAAAACTGTTAGACAGAAGCAATGAATTAAAAGATGCCTTCAATTTAATTCATTTAATTCATGGCAGGGCCATGAACTTTGAATGATGCCAAGAGAGTAGAGGTGAAATGCTCTCATCACAAAAACTAAGCATGTGAGGTAATACATTTGCAGGTGGTACTTAGCATACATACATTTTTTTTCTTGATGCTGTGTAACTTTATACACACACACACACACACACACACACACACACACACACACATATATACATAGCCTGGAGCATGAGAGACAATCACTTGACTACTGTGGACACCACAGAACCATAGAATAAGGCCCCTCCCAACATATTCTAAAACATCATACTTTCCATATACAACTTATACTTTTTGATTGAAAATAAAGCTATATTAAGTTAAAGCATAGCCAAGAGCCTAAAGCTGATCTACTTGAATGAAAACAGTCCACAGAGAAACCCCAAATCCATGTGGGCAGCTTCCAATCCTTATGGACTAATAGAGGGTGAAGGAATTGGTGGGGTTTTGAAACAGTCAGAAAAGACTCAGTGGAAGATCTGGGTTCTCTGAGGGACAAGCCTGACTGCATAGGCATTGATGTCAAAAGTATCCCCTGTCCAGGAAAAAGACATCGGGATGGGTATGGCCCTCATGCCTCACTGGACAATGACAGGAGGACTGGAACCATTACAAGGTCCCCTTCAATTATTGGAGGTCAGGCCTCTATCCCGCCTTCGCAAGAATAGAATCACCAAAGGCTCTTCTATACTTAGAGAAGGGAGGAGATGTCAGGAGCAGCCCTGCATATACACTAAAGGCCTAAAATCAGCCATAGGCCTAAAGTCAGCAATAGGCCTGACATACATGCATGCTAACACAAAGTCTTGGGTCACTGTGGAAAAACACTGAAACAGCAGACTATAAGCTATTGTAAACAGGCGGCTTCTGTGGAAATTTACCAGCCCAAGTAGTCATAGGTCTTATAAATAGGCAGCCTCGGTGGACAGTACCAACTTAGATAAGGACAAGTGAATCATAGGCAGAGTCATAGTGACCTGTCCCCTGAACCTACACCCAGCTGATACCCTGTTCTGAAAGGTATCTGTACTCCCCCAAACACCTATGCCCCTGTGCCATTCCCTTCCCCACATCCTGCCTTTTTGTGTTTATAACCTCTGTGTAAATAAGTAAATTACAATGTGATTTATTAAATAACTAAATAAAAAAAAAAAAAGAAAAAGAAAAAAAATAAATAAAAATTAAAAAAAAAAAGAAAAGAAAAAACACACTGTGTGTAATGTGTTGTGTGCGGTCTATGTGCTTGTCAGTGGCCGTGTGGATGTGTGTGGGTATATGGAAGTTGGGGGTCTTAGTCAGGTTTCCTTCCCTGGTTAATGCTCTGCCTTTATTTTTGAGACAGAGTCTCTCACTGAACCTGAACCTCGCTACTTCAGTTAGATTAGATGGCCAAAGGTAGCGAGCTTCAGGGATCCCATTGTCTCTATGAGGTGTGCTATGAATGATGGTGGATGCTGGGAATATGAACTTGTCCTCAAGCCAATGCCCGAGACACTTCACCAATCAGCCAGCCTTCCCAGGCCCCTAAATGTTTTCTTGTTCCGTGCATATCACACAGTCACATTAGTGAGTTCCATGAATTTGGGGGGTCAAGATAAAAAGGAAAGTCAGCTATGTAACTCAACTTTAATAACCCTTCACAGCGCTCTTGCCTGTCTGTCTCTTGCAGCATCACACTCACTGCATCAAGCCCTGACCTGTACACTTCCTATAGAACAGTTTTCTGTTATAGAGCTTGCTATTCTTTCTCCCATGTCACTGTGTGGGGGTTTGTGGCCAGCAATCATTTTTGAGTTTGAGTCATCATGAAGTATTGATCTTCACACCATAGTATGTTCATACAGTGCATAGCTTTCTCGCATTTAAATTTTAAGGCCCTAGTGAAGCCAGGCCCAAAGCCTTAGACCACTCTGTGCACCTTCCGATCTCCAGACAGGCTCTTCTCAGAACACGGCAGCAAACACGCGGTATGTGCTCTGTTGTGCACTGTTTCACAACCTCTGTCTGGAACATTTTAGAGCATTCATAACTGAAGTATGTGTGTTGACAAAACTTCCCATTATTAATTCTGGAGATGAAAATAATATCTGTGGCTTCCCAAATCACATCCTTCCGATACTATCTAGGGTTTCTACAGCTGCAATGAAGCACCATGACCAAAAAGCAAGTTGGCAAGGAAAGGGTTTATTTGCCTTACATTTCCAGATCATAGTTCATCACGGAAGGAAGGCAGGACAGGAACTCAAAGAGGGTAAAAACCTGGAGGCAAGAGTTGATGCAGAGGCCATGAAAGAGTATTGTTTACTGGCTTGCTCCTCATGGCTTGCTCAGCCTGCTTTCTTATAGAACCATGGACTACCAGCCCAAGGATGGCACCACTCACAATGGGCTGAGGCCTCTCACATCAATCACTAACTCAGAAAATGCCCCACAGGGTTGCCTACAGCCTGATCTTAGGGAGGCATTCTTACTTGAGGTCCTTCCCCCAATGACTTTAGCTTGTGTCAAACTGACATAAAACTAGCCAGCATGATTACCATTTGTGCAGTACAGTCCAAAGAGCTCAAGAAATAAAACAAGGTAGCTCAGTTGAGTGAAGAAATGAGCCTTTAACACTAATCCTGGAAGCCCTACCTTCTGGTACATATGCCTATATGGTGTCTCATCTCATCCTTCTACCCGAGTGCAGGCCTGCCTGGTGACACTCCTAATGAGTACAGTAAAAATCCTGGAATTCCATGTGGAGCTGTCAAAGGATTCAGTTTATCTGTGACTTTGGCATCTCCTTGGCTGCCCATCTCTTGTGTACTCTGAAGGAAGTCAACTGCCCTACGGTGAGTTGCCTAGAGGCAGGCTCATTGGGTAAGGAGGCAATGCTCCCAACAATAGTTAGCCTCAGTCACCTATAGCCCAAGTGTAGTTTGGAAGCACCATTTGCCCTGGCTGCAGACAGTGAGACAGAAGAGCCAGGGCAGATACTCTGAATCCTGGATCCAAGAAAGGTAAAGTTATGTTTGTTGTTCTCAGTACCTACTCACTGTTGGGTTAATTTCTATGCAGTAATATCTAACTACTACCTGAACTCGAAAAGCAAAAGCAAAGATAAAATTTTGAATTTGTTTCCTTTTATGTCTGAAATAATCACATTTGAATATGACAGTAACTAAGCTGTTGGATGTGTCTCTTTACAAGTGTGAAGTGGCAACTTAGGAGGGATTCAAGCATGGGAAAGGCATAAAGTGAGTTATCTCCATCTAGGGCAAAATATGCCTTTGATCTTGGCAATACAGCACATTCAAGTTAGGAAAGCCTTAGAAGGTAAAGCCAGCTCCTTTATCAAGAGTGTGATGTACTTGTTCTGGGGACCTAGAGACAAGGGACATTTGTTAGCAGTAATGACCTATCACACTGTGGCGGCACAGTGTTCCCCAATACCCTATCCTCTCAAGAACTATCCAGTCAGCCTGTTCCTGCCTCAAGAATGTTGCTGTGGTCAGAGCAATAGAAACACAGATCAAGGTGCTCAAAGGGAAGAAACCATCATTGTTGGGTAAGAATGCCACGTGGTCTCCTGTCTCCCTAGCTGGTTTTAACTATCCAGAATGGTAAGGATATTCCTTTTAGAAAGGTTATGATTGGTAACGGTAATTTCTCATTTCACAGGAGATTCTCGTCAGGCCTACAGCATGCACAATTGAAAAGGAGCTAATCAGTGAAGAGAAGTGCCCTATAAACACCACCCCTCCCGCTCACACCGTAAACGCGGCAGCGAGCCTCATTAATAAATTTTGTTTTCTATAAATAAAAGTTAGCACTTGGTTGTAAAATAATTATGCAAGTAGAAAACAAAATGAGAGATTTCACTTGGATAATTTATCAGTACGGAAAGGTGAAAAATCTCTTGCAAATATGGAATTGCTTAGATAGCCACAGGACATTTATAAAAACACTCATGCTGCCTTATATGGATGATAATTTCCCCATTACCGAAATGTCACCACCAAGAAGTCTGTGCATACTGCAAGCCAGCCTTCTACAGTAGTTCCAAACAATCCTTTTAGGCTGTGCTGTTAAGGTTGGGTACTCTCAGAGTTGATTGCCTTCCTATCTCCTTCTCTGCAAGTGACATCCCACCCATGGCCTAGGAAACAGGGTCTTATATGCTTAGAACCTGTATTTCCATGGTATGTGTCCCAAATACTCTTTATGCACCAGGGGACTTGCTTCCTTCATCAGTTGTCAAAGCAGTAAACAGCAGCACAGCATTGGAAAAAGCAATGCCATTGTCAAGTGACCAAATGATTTCGACAGCTTGGCCTTTTGAAAGGATGTCCTCTCAAAATTCAGTTATTTAAAATAAATTCTTAAGAAGAGGGAGAAACAGCTGCAAAGTATATACAATGAAACAGGAAACAGATTAAACAATCGTAGATTCACCCCCGCACCCCCCCAAGGAAGTCAAACTATCAAAGAAATGAGAGACAGGAAAGGAGCTGTCATGTCACCTGATTCATTGTCTATTTGTGTGGAAGTCCTTCCCCGTTCAAATTGCACTTGTCTCAGAAAGTGATGCTCTGAAATGGTTTGGACCAGGATGCTTTCTGCCCCGTCCCCCACTCGACTCTATGGCCACTTCAGATTAGCCCCGGAGCATCCTCCAGCCAGTTACAAAAAACCACTACTTCTTCAAACAAAGGCTGGTCCAGTTCTTCTCCGTCCCATCCATCAGGACGACCAATCAGGACTGAGTCCATCAGGACTAAGTCCCAACAGTATCGAGTCCCGAGCTCACCACTTAGTCTTGTCATTTGTTGGATACATTAGTCTGTGTGCATGTTACCCAAATGTGACCCTAAAGGTTTCCTCAGAGAAGAGCATGCTTTCTTGCTGGGACATCTTGCCTAGCTTATCTTTATGTCTTAATCCAGAGGCAGATAAAAGCTGACCGTATCAAAATAAGGTCATGGATAACAGTGAATCAAACAGTCCTGCACTTCTTGGACTTTGAGAAATAGGCATACTGTGGTGCACACAAAGTTCATTAAAGAAATTGGCTTCACAATTGAAAGTTTAAAGAAAAGCCTGGAGGAAAAATACAATCTATGGGAAACAAAAGTCAGCAGGCACACTATAAGAGAAAACTGGAGCACGGTGGGCAATTCTCCAGCACCATCTTGGAGTGAAGGAGCAGAAATGCTCATCCCCATGGGTGGATTTGTGCACACTGAATACATGGGTCAAATCATCACACTGTACCCCAGAAAGTGCACAAATGTTATATCTCAATGGAGAAAATAATCATTTAAAGCCGTGGTTCTCACCCTTCCTAATACAGTGACCCTTTAATACAGTCCCTCATGTTGTGGTGACCCCCTGACCATAAAGTTATTTTATTGCTACTTCATAACAATGATTTTGCTACTGTTGCAACTGGAATGTAAATAGTTTTGGAGCCAGAGGTGTACCAAAGGAATCAAGAATCACAGATCGAGGACCACTAATTTGAAATATCTTTTATCTCTCTTAAGGGGGAAAAATTATTGAAAGCAAGTCTAGGTGTATGTTTTTAAGACTTACTTTGATTTGTATTCATGTATATACACCTGTGTGAGTGTATGCACCATGAGTTGGAGTGCCTAAGTAAGGCAGAAGGCAGTGTCAGATCCCCTGGTGCAGGGGTTTGGGACCCACCCAACATGGGTGTGGGAGAGCTCTCTCATCCATCTGAGCCATCTCTCTAGCCCTCAACATGTAAGTTTAGTTTTACAACTTTTAAATTTGTTTCCCAAGTATTTTAAATTAAATCAATCTTTATTAACTCCATCTTATTTTTGATTATTCTCCTATAATTTTCCCCAAAACTTGTCCTTTTTTCTCGACCTATGTATTACTCTGCTCCAAATTCACTCTAATGTGATTTGTACATCAGTGGTTTACTGCAAAACCTGGAGGAGGTTGGGAGTGGCCTTAGGGCCCCCGGTAATTGGCAAAGGTCTCTGCCTTCTGCTTCTGCAGACCTCTTAATGTCACGTTATGTTTCAAAGCTCAGCTTCACAAATGCAAAGAGGTCCAAATTTGAAATCGTATTCCCCCAACCTAATTTAGTCTAACAGGCTGAATGATTGAATTCCATCATTTTATATGCAAATAAGAGCTGAATATTTGCAATTTCGCACAACTGAGCTTAAAATCAAATAAGAACTCCAGGTCTGCACCATTACCCAGCAAAAAAGAAAAGCCACTTTCACTTTGAGAATGAGAGAGCCACACCAATCCTATTTGGTCCCTCCTGCTCAGATGGATGCCTGCCATGTTCATCCCCAGCACATGGGACAGCTATGGAGAACAGAGATGGCATCGGCCAGGCAGGTACCCTTCCACGTGACTTGTCAAAGCAGTAGTGGAAATATTCTCTATTGTTCTCCGTAGCACTCTCCTTGGACTGGTGTGCACGTTATAATGGAAAAATTTTCACTCCCCTGATCTCTAGGATGTCATATTCCATCCATCTTCAGCATATGGTGCTGCCCACCCTTCTGTTTTCTTCAACAACTCAGATGGCTGCAAACTGTAGAAAATCACTGTTACACTTCCACATTGATGTTCATTACTGAAGGAAGTCAGGACAGGAACTCAAGCAGGATCCTGGAGGCAGGAGCTGATGCAGAACCCATGGAGGAATGCTGCTTGCTGTCTTGCTTCACATGGCTTGCTCAGTCTGACACAGGACTACCAGCCCAGGATGGCATTATTCAAATGGGCTGGGCCCCCTACCATTGATCACTAATTGAGACGCCTTACAACTGGATTTCACAGAGGCATTTCCTCAACTGAGGTGCCATCCACTCTGATGCCTAGCTTGTGTCAAGTTGACACAAAACCAGATAGTACCCAACAATTAACTGGACAAATACCTCAAAGCCAGCTCCTCAGTCAGGACTCATTGATGGTTCTCTGTCTGCTCAGTAGTGCCTTTCACTTGAGTGGCACAGCCAGTGTCTTACAGAGTATGGAGTTGGGTAGAAGATCTCTTGTTACAATGAGCACTCTAAGGAGACTGTAGCTTACCCCTGGAACATCACCCTTGTCCTAGGCTGCCTCAGCCTCATGATTTTGTACGGTCATCTTTCCTTCCAATATACCCCATATTCTCCCACCTTGAAACAGTTTAACTATTTCAGTGGAATGCTTCATTCAGAGAAGTCCAGGAAGGGTTACAATCACATTTTTGGCCCAGCACAGGTTCACAACAATTCCTAATCTAAAAACCGGGTTTGTTTTTCATTTTGCTTTTTTTTCCCACCGTTTAAACTAACAATGCTTCGATTACATGTTTTCAGATACCTACGACATTTTCTGCTTCTTGGCCCAGTTTTTGTGCCTTACATTTTATTAAATGGTGCAGCATGTTTCAGAAATTTCCCTGAGAGGTTACTTTGGTGTTAAAGAGTTTGCTGCCAAAAAGCAGGTACAACCCATAAGACACCATGAGACCCAGCTTCTTGGGTTCTGTCAACTTACACAGGGGTTTGGTTTACCCCCACAAATACCTAGACAAGCTTTCTCCAGAAGACAAGTCGTACAATCCTGCAACTCTTGGATTATCACCTATAAAAGCCAAGCAATAATATATCCCCCTCCTCCAATTCCAGCAACACCATTGGTAAGCTCTTTCTCCAGCAAACAAATCACTAGGCTGCTTTAGAACAGGAGCTGTTTCCTGTCTATGACTCTATTTCCAGTTTCTATTCTAATCCCTGAATACAGTAAGCGTTCAGTAAATATTTACTAAAGTTTAAATAAATTCTTGTCTCTATTTTTTTTCCTTTCCTGGCCTAGACTGTCCTCTGGCTAACAATATGTCACAAATTCATAAAACCTCAAATGTTTGTCATTTCAAGAAAGTCCTCAGAACCTTGGTAAAATATTTTCTGAGTTGTTGGTTTGGTTTGGTTTGGTTTGGTTTTGTTTTGTTTGGTTTGGTTTGGTTTGGTTTGGTTTGGTTTGGTTTGGTTTGTTGGTTTGTTGATTGTTTTTTTTTGTCTCTATGTCTACCTGCATGTAGATGATTCTGCAAAGATTGGAACTCAGTGCCACAGTTACAGAGAATGCCTGTTGCCATGGAAAGGAGCATGGAAACAGGTCCACACTACACCGCTGAAATAAAGTAGATTGCAAAGTTGTATATCATATGGCAGGCCTATGACGTAGAGACTATGAATATTCCCCATTTAGGAAATGAAGGCTCAGAAATGATATTTAATTCACTCAGTATCAAGAAAGAAATACAGTTAATCCCAGTCAGACCGGCTCTACAGTTCCTACTGACCTTCCTCTCCTCTGCCACTCTCTTTACAAGAACACATCTGTGATTACTAAGCTTGGTTGTCTATTTGGTACACCTGAGAAGGAACTTCAATTAAGGAACTGTCTTCATCAGATTAGTCTGTGACCCGCCCTTTGGTGCATTTGGGAATTTTCGTGATAGTAGAGGGCTCAGCCCACCGTGGGCTATATCATCTTAAATAGATGTGGCTCAGTAATGTAAAAACATGATAGCTAAAGGTGAACCAGGAAGTAAGCCAGTAAGCCCCTTTCCTCCACGGTTTCTGCTTCAAGCTCCAGTGTAGGGTTCCTGCCTTGGCTTCCCTTAATGATGGACTGTGACTTGGAAGATAAAATAAACTCTTCCCTTTCCAAGTTAAGTTTGGTCATGGTGTTTATCACAGCAACAAAAGGCAAACTAGGACATCAGACCTTGTCTACATTAACGTAGTCAGACTATCAACATGGAAGGATTAAAGGATAGAGAGTTCTCACAGACTGATGAGCAAGACTCAGACTTTCTGTCTTTGATACCTGGAAATAGATTGTGCTATATGCAGGAAGCAAGGAATGATGGGTGTTGAGGGCAAAGCTGTTGCTTATTACAAGTCGGAGTAAAGATAGACACAGGACCTCCAGCTTTGTCTTTCTTTTAGTTAAAACTTTCCCAAAACTAAACGATTTCAATAAACTGCATCCAGCTATTCTGTCAGTGAAAAATCACATGGAGACACCTACTTAGGATTTCACGTTAATAACACCAAAGGGCAGGAAACCAGTACTCTGGATTCTAAGCATCTTCTACTTCAGTAGATGCCATTTTGAGGTGGTTTCACTTTGTGTCAGTTTGGTTAACCCTTCCAGGGGAGAAATGAAACCTACAAAGCAAATATTCTTCCTTTTTCTCAGAAAACTAAAGGGTTGCTTTTCCTTTTCTTGTTTTTTTTTTTTTTTTTTTTTTTCCAGCTATCATCTGGAACACATTAATTTTGTTGCAGATTGCCTGGAATCTTGGAGAGGGCTTTTAGGGAAACCATGGGATGTATTTCTAGAGGAAACTGTAGTGACTAGAGTTGACTTTCTTTTGGTTTTTAACTTGTAACTTCAGGTAATTCACAGCAAAAATTAACGCATTCCAGATGATAGATGGAAAACATATCAAAAGATCCTAGCAAGCCACATTAAACACAGAGGCTGTAGGAAAGGACAACATAGGTGTTTAGTGTGATCTGCAGCACAGTGACCATCTGGTGACACTGTCAGACACTCTACTCTGTGCATGGAAGTGACTTCGCTCTATAGAATTCTCAGGGTCTGCTCTGCTGTCATTCCACGCATAACTTAGACTCCCACCCAGTGCATGATCTTTGCCTCTTCGCACCTTATCAACAGCTGTGGTAGGGACCGTCTTTTGGCTGAGCTAAGTGTAAGGTCAAGCTCCATTGCCTGATGGTCTTCGTCTCCACCGTTTACCTTTATTTCATGACCAACTTCACAAAGCTTTTTTTCTTTTTTCCCCCCAAGATGGACATATGTTTTATCACCTTCCAGCTAGAATCAGAATTTCTCTTAGCAAAAGAATTGTATCTGTTTGGGAGTGATCTCAATAAATGCAGACAATGGCAGAAATGTTTTGATAATAGTGTCTGTGGCTTCAGACATAGAGACAGACAGAGTGGTAAGAGGCCTAATGTAGACATGAAGGTTGTAAGAGGAACTGACCTGTGGACACTGATATCACCTGTCCTGGAGGGCATGATGACTTCAGCATCACCCACAGAAATCAAAATAAAGTCCTATGAGGCAGACTGCCATTCTTCTTGCACAAAAGAGGAAACAGAAGCCTGGAGAGGTCACCTGGCCACAAAAGAGCTAGAACTGGGACATCCATGGAGAATTCAAAGCTTAGGTCACTTTTTCTTTAAATTAAGATATATTCATCTACAAATTAATGAGTTTAGCATGTCCCCAAATGCTACAAAACCATCACTCTGTCCTTGTTTTCAATCCATTATCAGACTCCCTAGAACACGTCTCCTCCTCCAGTCTCTTCAAACGAGTTGGACAAAATCTAGAAACAAGTCAAGCCCATTGGTTAGCCCCAGGCCTTCCAGATAGTACTCCTGCTTTGGGGGAGGGAGAGGCCTGCAAACACACAGCTGCTTGCTTTTGTCTTTTTCACTGCTAGTTGACTGTAAGCTGGGATACAGCTTTCTTGTCTTGATAAGTGATGGATTTCCTACTCAGAGTTCTCCTGGATGTCTTCCTCTTCCTCAATTATGACTACCCACTCCTAGACACTGTGCTCCTGGCACTTAAAAGGCCTTACTTCAAAAAGGAAGGAACAATATAAAGGAGAGAAGGTGTGCTTCCCATAACAAAGGCAATAACAACAAAAATCCCTAGTCATTCATTCAGTAGTCTGAATGGCTTTACTGTATAGGACAGGGGCTATAAAGTAATTCTCTCTGCATCTTCAGCATCCAATACAACATCCTGGTAATAGAGTACTCAGTCAAGATATATGCTACAACTGACTGAATTGACATGACTTACAAAAAATGTTTATGATTTTATATACAAATCCTTAAAAGCTACTAATATAGTAGTAATGGAAAATATTGAAATTGTTGGTATTGAAGTTGGCTTTTAAAATGCTACCCATTTATTCTACTATGAAAATCCAGCACTGAAATCCTGACCAAGGATTAATGAAATTAGGTAGAAATATACATAGAAAAAAAATGTTGGTATTAATTTCTAGTAAGTATTCTGAAGAAAATAAAACACTATATGTAGTGTTTATAAAGTAATTCTCTCTGCATCTCCAGCATCAAATATAACATCCTGGCAGTAGAGTACTCAGTCAAGATATATACTACAACTGACTGAATTGACATGACTTACAAAAAATGTTTATGATTTTATATACAAATCATATATATGTTTTATACATATATGTACATATATGTATATGTATAAAACAAATAATAAAACACTATTATGTCAAGATAAGATATCTTAGTTTCTCCAGCCAAATATTTTTATTAAAAATATTGTTTTTATTTTATGTGTATGGGTGCTTGTATGCATATATATGTCTGTGTTCCACACATGTACCTTGTGCCTGCAGAGGCCAGAAAAGAGCAGTGGATCTAACGGAACTGAAGTTACAAATGGTTGTGTCATCTCTCCAAGTCTGAAATTTCCTTACAACTAAGAGAAAACTCCAAATAAATAATCTATGTTTTAACTCAAAGAGGTAGAAAAGTTGAAAACATCACATTTAAGTGAAACAGTTTTAAAATTGTACCCCAATAACAATTTTCATTGGGAAATTTTAAAACTTTTATGTGTTTAAACTACAAAGGGGAAGTTAATCCCATGGAAAGCATGACAGGGAATTAACCAAAACCCTCTTCCAGGGTCTGGATGTTTATATGTGCTACTCCAAAATCCATATATTGAGTCTTACATGGAGTATTAGCCAGGGGTGATTAGACTATAAGACTGCAGCCCTCCTAGATGGATAGTGCCCTCACTGAGGCACCCTGAGGCATTCTCTTGCTCCACCACGTGAGCACGTTATCTATGAACTGGGAAATAGGCCCTCATTAGATAGATAATGTGCTGGTGCTTTGACCTTAGATTTTCAAAAGGTTTGTGAAGAAAAAAAAAATCTGTCTATGAAATTTGATGATGTCAGCCACAACCGACTGCAGCCTGACCTTCAGTGCCACATAGAGACAGAGTACCACTGGAGCTTAGCCGTGCTGGTACCCAGCCATCTACAGTCTCTGCAGGGCTCCTTTATGACCCTCGGCAACTCTGTCCCCTGTGCACCAGGGCTTTGACTGTCTAATCTAAATACATTCATCTGACTCTTGCTAGCATGCACATCTTCTTACTGTAAATAGTTCTACAGCAGGGTTTCGTCTGTTTTATGTTTTACTATCTATCTAGGTAAACGTGTCACCTTTCTCCCTAGAAAGCCCTTCCTGCATCTTAGTCAAGGTGTAGTAATCAAGATGGAACCCAGGATGGTTCCTGCTGCTTTCCTTCCTTCTCTCATGCTCAATCTTTCACCCTCCTCCAGCAACAGAGGCTCAGCCACCTGCTTGAGTCTCCTGCTCTGTGGCTTCACTTCGGCCTCCCCCACTGGTCTTCCTATGAGAGGTGCTGCTCCCTGTGTTTCCTGTATGAGTCATTCCAGTATCTCCTGCTAGATGTCACCACCAGGACACCAGATGTCCAGGGAAACACTTCCCTGCCTGGGTCCCCCAAGGATTTGGACAAAACTCTACAGACTTCCAAAATTTGCCCTAGGCTCTTTGTTTCTACCAACAATAAGTACCTAGAGAAAATAAATAAATAAATAAATAAATAAATAAATAAATAAATGTGTTCACTTTCCTCCTGTTTCCCCATGGTTGGAGAGAAAACCCTGAAATGAATTCAAGGAAATTAAATCCTGAAGCCAGAAGTGTAAGAAACATCTCCCACTCTTCTTAAAAATCATGGTTTTGAGGATCTAGGTGAAATGAAGTACACCACACACTTCCTCCAGTGAAAAATTCAGAAAATTCCCTGTGGCTTTCCACTCCTCAGATTTCTGTATTGGCCAATAATACCTCACCTCAGCAAGGCATGCTAAGAACACCCTACGGGGGAGGCACACTCTGATTAAATTTCCTGATTAGTTTTACCGTGCTCTATTGTTTTTTTTTTTAATCCTTGATCCCTAACAAAATCAATGTATCCATTGTTTTCTTTATCAATTATAATATTTCCTCGATACAAATAAAAGAGGCAAACTCAGATTAACAGAACACAGGTGGTGAAACTCACACCAAGTAACTGTAAAGAGAGAGCCATGTTGACTAGATCGATAGAGAATTAAAACAAGCTAAACAGAACAGCCAAAGGGCAGACTAACAGTGGGTTGTTGGTAATCGCTCCTGAAACTCTTAAAGCTTAATTCACATTACTTAGTCATGAACCTTACGGTTATAGTTCTAGAGTACCTCCGGCAATATCATGGGTGACAACTACCGCTATTGTCTCTCCCAGTACAATTTATTTTCTGTTATCTCTAACCTGGAATGCTTATCAATACAACTGAGAAGTTAATTACCTACAAAGACTTGAAATAACATTGCATTGAGCTAAAACTGGAACATATAATGTACATTTCAGTATATTCCAAACATTTTCGATAGAAAAGACATGACTGAAGTAAAGAAATTATTCACTTCCCCCAAGAGATAAGGGTCCAAGTAGAGATGGCTGCTCTTGTTGAGTTGAATTACCAAGGACCCACCTAAGCTCCCAAGATGCCTTCCCATCCTGGGACACAGAGAAGAATGAGAAAAAGACAGCACACAATAATCTGTCTGCCAAATTCTTTAAACGAGATGGTTTAATTATTTTTTAACATTTATTCATTCATTGTATGTGTGTGTGTTGTGTGCACATGTGAGCACATCATGGTACTCATGTGAAGGTCAGAAAACAAATTGCAAGAGTCAGTTCTCTCCCTCTACCATGTGAGTGGGTCCTAAGGCTCAAACCCAGGGTATCAGGATTGACAGCAAGCACCTTTACCATTTGAGCCATTTCATGAGCCCTGAGTGGAATTGAGTTACAGGACACTGAGAGTCCTCCACCATGGACTGGCATATCTGTACACACTCTGTGTGCACTCCAGCTACAGCACATGGGTTACTGAGTTGCCAGCACATGGATGCAGAAGGATGGAGAATACAAGTCCTTAAATGTGCCCTTGGAACAAAGAATGCTTCTCATGGGACCTCAGAAGTTGGAAAAGGAGACTCCCTACAGCTCTCCAGGGTATAAAATGGGAAGTCCCTCCCAGATCTGTTCAATCCGTCCCAGGACCCATCTACATTCTTGAACTCTGATTAAAAACCAAGGTCATCTGCTTGCAAAAGAAAAAATAGTTTTCTCCAATGGAGTCTACTGGTTATAGTAACCACCACACTTCAGTGTAGGTCCCATGCCCAATAGTAGATGACCAACACAAAACAAAATCAATGATATTTGTATAAAGTTTTTGTTTCATTTTGCTTTGTTTGGGCAGTTTTTGACTTATTGGTCTTTTTCTTGTATATTATGGTTCCCAGTTTTATGTTGTTGTTTTTTTATGGGTTTGGGGTTTTGTGTCTGTTTGCTTTTTGGTGTGTGTGTGTATGTGTGTGTGTGTGTTTCTTATGTTTGTTTATTTTTTGGTGGATGTGTGTGTTTCTTATGTTTGTTTGTTTGTTTGTTTGTTTTTAAAGTTCTGGTTTCTTTAGGCTATTTGTTCATTTGTTTTTAAAAGAGAGAAAGAAAGGGACTAGGGTTGGATGGCTGGGGAGGTGAGAAGAATCTTGCAGGAGTTGGGGAAGAGGAAAGCATGATCACATTATATTATATGGAATTTTTTAATAAACTAAAATTAAGACCATTACCAGTCCTATGAAAAGAACCAACTGACCCTCTATGAGTGATGTTCTCTCAAGTGACAATGAAATCACAACAAAGATAATGGAATCTCCCAACATCTCTCCTCACTACAGGAGTATGTAGAGAAGTCACAATAAAAAATCTGAAACTGGGCCTCATGGTATGGTCCAGCCGGCCCATGATCTTATTCGAGAGGAGAAAAGCTAGCAGAAATTACCTCTGCCTTGACACCTTGGTTCTGAGGCCTTGGGCTCTAGTGTAGCTCAGCAGCCTCAGTGCCTTGGTGCCACTGATCTCACATCGTCAAGCTTTGGTCACGGAGCTTTCCTGGAATAGCTGGAACAGGAACACTGACCTCTGGGGATCTGCCCACAGATCTGCTCTAGCAGAGTAAATGCCAAGGAAGAAGGGGAGTGGCAAAGAAGAGACTGAGGTACAGATGAGGATGGGAAGGAGAGAGGGAAGCAAAAACCGATTTGTGAATATAATGAGGGGCTGGGGATCACATCAGCGGTAGCACAGTTGACTGAGGTACGAGAAGTAGAATCAATCTCATATAAAGAAAGAGAGGAAGGGAGGGGGGAGGGGAGGGGAAGGAAGGAAGTTACTGATTTATATTTGGCTTCCATCTTGGAAATGGGAATGAGAAAGAGCACTCAAGGCAAGAGGCACCACTTGACAGAATCTAATGGCTTTCCAACATCCACCCGCCAGACTTTGCACATACTTTGGAGATCTATTTCCGACCTGAAGGGTGGGGAAGTCACAGGAAAGGAGAGGGCACGGAAGTCAATTACTTCTAGGCAAGCTGCCCAAAGAAGTTAAAAGTATAAATACAGGCAAAAAATAGAAGCACAACCTCTTTATCTTCCAATCAGGGTTTCACAAGTGCACCCCCACTTCCTCTCAGGGTAGGTCCAGGGCACATCACTCTTTAAAGAAAGAGAGAACAAGAGCACACTTGTGCGTTTACATAAAGAAGGAAAACTGTGCTGTTGAGGAGGCTTTGGGGACCAGGATGCTAGTGCTAGTGTGCATGGGATACCATCCCTGTAGCCTCTGTTTGAAATAGAAGAAGTCTTTTTTATTAAACCGACGGATAGATTAATAAAACTACAGAATAGTATGTTTGGTCATTGACAACTGATTTTTCCGTGGAAAAATTACCCCTAGGCAGAAATCCTTTAATGGACAATTCACTTGTCAGGAATGTTTCTGATTCTGTTATCTACAAAACAGAAATGAGACAACAGAAGAATATGGGCAGGTTATTAAGATGGCATGAGCATGCCTGCACAGGGCTGGTGCACCGTGTGCACCAGGGAAGGGCTCATTGTACTCAGACGTCTGGGGACAGCAATCCCAACTATCAAGTCATCAAGTAACCTTGCTTCCCAGTCAGTATGTGAATGCCACGCAGACAACTATCTTCTCCTTTCCAAACCTAAAGCTTAGTGTTTCACGTAGGTAAAAGGTAGATCTATGGCCTCCCTGGGCTACTGTAGTGAAGCATGGTAAGTATCGTGAGTGAGGACTCTTGCACACGATTTGACTCAAGGTTTTATTTCACCCAGAAAGATACTTAATATGAAGCTTTCATGTGTGCTGGGTACCTGGTGCATAGAGACAGATTTGAGAATGGTAATTGCAGTATGCATTTAATTCCTTAATCAAGGAATCGTCATCACAGCAACTATGTAATAGAGATGACAACCAGGAAGTAGTAACCACAGGGACCACCCAGGAAACTATGCTGTGGCACAGTAAGCATCCATGTGAGACATGGTTATGATATTCACAAACAAGTTGTTCAACAAATTTGGCAAATTACAAAATACTCTATAGTATACGATTCAGTTTTGTTAAGATATTTGATAAAAGCAAGACTAAGGACCCTTTAAAACACTCGCTGTTGTCACCCAGTTCACTGCACAAAGACAATTGATGATTTGCATTATGTATTTATAGAGCTGGGCCTATATTGGTATTCTCTGGAATTAACATAATTATTTTCAGAGCCAGGAAGAGAATCTTTAATTTAAGTTTGTTATTAGTTTCCATGAAGGAAAAAAAAATATTTTACCAAACCAAGAATAAATGTAACTAGGAAGGACAATTGGAATTGAACTTAGAAGAAACCGAACTGAGTTTCTAAGCCCAGGAAAGAGGTTAACAAATGAGGTGTTGTCCTGCTTTTCAATAGGTTAAGTATGACAGCGGTCAAAGCTGAGCAATGTGGTCCCCAGAGCCCTACCTTTCCACCTACAGCATCCATGTTCCTGTGTATTAAGGGAATAACAGACCTCATATCTCAGGCTTCTCCCTGTCAAATCTGTTCACCAAAAAATAAAAATAAATAAAATAAATAAAAAAAATTGTCTATGTGAATAAGTTTTCCTCTTAACCAAATCAACCTTACTGACCCAGGGCCTAGAAAGCCAGTGAGGATTTATCAAATAATTTTCAAACCAAATGGTTTCTGGTAGCTTTGTGGATTTAATAGTTTGACCACTGATTAGTTACCGTTTCCATACTAAGAAGAGACACCATATTCAAGGCAGTTTATGAGAGAAAGCATTGGGCTTGCTTACAGCCTCAGAGGGTTGACCACCATGGTGGGAAGCATGGCAGCAGACAGGGCAAGGCACCGAGCAGTAGCTGAGAGCTGACATCTGATCTACAGTCAACAAGCCGAGACTAGGCCTGTCATGAGCTTCCAAAACCTCAAAAAATCCCACCCCCACTGACACAACTCGTCCAACAAGGCCACACCTCCTAATCATTCCTTTAAAAGTTCACCAACTTGGAACTAAATATTTAAATATAGGAGCTGAGGAGTCCAGTCTCATTCAAACAACCAGATCTACTACCGATAACACTGGCCCACATTGGGAGTAGATTGTTCGAGGTCTCACATTTACAAAAGCCTGAGTCTCCTAAGTAAGAGAGAGCAGTTAACTTAGAGGACGAGCTAGTATAACCAACATGTTCCCTATGGCAAACTTTGATCATAACAAGCAATTTTGAGAGAGTACTACAGTCATTTCGTAAGCACACATTTGTGCCTCCAGCACAAGGTTTCACTGGATTGTGTAGTTAAAGGTCAGCCTGTTATACACAGTGAGGCCCAGCTCCACAAGGCCTAACCAGAAAGGAAATAAGAAAAGAAGGGAGGGAGAAAGGAGGGAGGGAGGGAGGGAGGGAGGGAGGGAGGGAGGGAGGGAGGGAGGGAGGGAGGGAGAAAGAAGGAAGGAAGAAAGGAAAGAGAAAGGCAGGGTAGGGCAGGACAGGGGAGGGGAAGGGAGGACAGGAGAGGGGAAGGCAGGACAGGAGAGGGGAAGGGAGGGAAGGGAAGGAAAGGATAGAGCAGGCCATGGAAAGCAGAACTAAGTAAAACCACTTTCTACCAGTGCTCTCACCATTAGGTGAATAAACAATAACTAAATATTATTTCACGCATTTGTCATCAGTTTCTGTCTGTGAAAAGCCACCAAAAAGAGAACAGGTGTACTTAAAGAGACCAGATTGTATGATTCGCATTCTGGATAGAGTCTTCTATAAAAGTTTTCCTTCCCAGATTCTAAGTAGTCAAAAGATCGAATTTTCCCTGGCAGTCAATCTGTTCACTTAACATTTTGAACTGTCTTAGAAGGAAATGCTTCAATCTTCAGCATTATCAGGCCACGTCACAATCTCCAGGCTCAGTACATGAAGGTGAGCAAAGCATGCTCTCTAGACAAAGAACTGATTATTCCGCATAAATCATAAAACATCTTTAAGCATTGCTGAGATCAAAATATTTCTGCCTTGTAAACATTAGCCTATAAATTTAGAAGCACTTAATAAAATATCCCATGAGACACAGGCATGTCCAGATGAAGAGCCCGTGAGGACCTTACCAGTTCTTATCTGCTTCTGAAAATCTGGATCTCAGACCCATGGTTCATGTGACACCAACACTACACTACCTCCAACTTGGGGACCAGTACCAATGGTCACCACACCATCTAGAACCTCCTCTTGCATGTGGAAGAGATATGATATGCGTCCCTATGATGGGTGTTTGCCACGTGGAGTCAGCTAAAAGAACCACTAACCTGCTGGGACTCATGAAAGAGTAAACCATCTGCCTTCCACATGGAGATCAGAAATAAAAGCATAAAGTTGACGTCTAGACATTGGCCTCCTTCCTTGTATTTGTCTTTAATCCTATGAGAAATTAAAAAAAATAATGTCCATCCCTTGTCAAATGATGGTTGGAGCTAATGTGAAGGAAAATCTCCGTGACTCTGGGCTTTGGTATCGTGGAGTATCTGGACAAGGAAAAACTCTACCCTGTCCTGACCTAGCTTTCAGGTTTATGTTATTTATTATTTTTTATTTTTGATATTATAATGTAATTACATCATTTCCCCTCCCATCTCTCTCTCTCCAAAACTTCCTGTCCTCTTTTTCCATTAATTGTTACGTACATATACACACCACACATCATATGACTTCCCTTGAGGGATCTGTTGGGGGCTGTGCTTTGCTGTGAGCCTGCTATGGGGAATAACTGTGTCTGACTGGGCTTAGGACTGAGCCATTTTAGGATAATCTGTGTACTTGTCATCTTCTTCCAAGCAGTGGAAAAAATAATGTCCAAAGGAAAATACTAAGCCACTGTATGTATGTATGTATGTATGTATGTATGTGTATGTATATACATATACAGATATAGACACAGACATATATATATATACATTCTTAAAAGTAACGACATTCCTGTTGATCTGTACAATTTTACTAGCATGTATGTTTTCAGGGTTGACCACTTGGTATTGGATAGCCAAATTGGTGTGCTTTTTCTGGGGAGCCTATTTCTCCCACTCTCAGCATTCCTTAGTTGCCAGCAGTTCTTTGTGTAGGGTTCTGGCTTTGTGGTTTTCCCGCTACCCACTCAACCAGAGGGAAAATCCTATGCCTTGTATTGGAAACCTAGCTTTCAGTTTTAATGTGAGGCCAATGACCCTCAGAAAATGGAAGCGACTCATCCTGATTCAGGCCAACTAGAGCCCAGGTCCCAGTCCTTTTCCACCTTCTGTCTTCAGAGTTAATTCATGTGGCCAACAATATTTCTAAACAATGTGTGAGCCGTAGGAAATTCATAGCATATGAATAAAAATTGTTTTATTCATACCAAGAAAGAGCCACAAAAGAGAAATAAATAGGCACAACGTGTTTTGTGGTTTCTAAAGCTGGATAGCCTCTACTTGAACCCCCTCCATGGAACTCATGAATCCTAAATCAAGACCCATTGGGAAGGGTTTATCTAAGTAGCCTAGCAGTAGATGAGGGGGTGTGAAATGAATTGGCCTCCTCTTCCCTCACTGGTCTCCTTGAAATCCAAAAATAATACTCTGCTCCAGCTGTTCGTTTATTTGTAGGTAGTTGAAGTAGAAGATTATAAACTAAGTTCAGGCGCCATGAGGGAGAATTGTTACCTCTTCCAAGTCTAACACTGAGAAGCCTTTCTTGTGTCAGTGCCGGATGAAAGGTTTTGGGTGCAGTGTGGCTTTGACTCTGTGCTCCACTGCCTGGAAGGAGAGGAGGAGCACACAGGCTGTCCTGAAATGGCTCCGACCTAAGCCTAGCCACAGTTACTTCCCACAGCACGCTTGCAGCAGTGCATAGCCCCAACAGGGTCCTCAAGGAAAGAAACCTCACCTGAGAGCCACACTGCCTCCTGGATCAGATCAGCAGTCTGGAAACAACTCTGCTATCCCAGGCCTTGGGTGTCTATGTTTAAAGAAAAAAAAAAGGCCCAGTCCAGTAGCATCTATGCTGTTTGCTTGTTGTGAATGCTGAACCCAAAGGCTGAAGGCATAGGAAGGACTTAAAAGAACACACAAGGGTACCATACCCAAAGTGCAACCTTTATTAAGGATCCCTGTGACACAGGGACTCTTTCTATAAAGGTTCCTTTCTATAAAGGATTTCTCTGAGAAGCAGGACCTTTGAATTTCTCATATCTATGCTTTGCTTTTTTTCTCCTTTAGCTCTATCAGATACACCACTTGGACCTACCTTCTGTCTTTCAGATTAGACACATCAGCAAACTGAGTAAGGGAAGAGTAAGACAGCACAGCTGAGAACATCTAGTTGCCTATGGAGCTCAGGAAGATGACAATGCCATCAGAAGCCCCCTTTTTCATGGATTCCACCCTAAAAGAACTCAGGAAAGTCTGACCTTCCAGATCCCAGTCCCAGGATCTGCAACCCCTACCAGCGGAGAGGAGCTGGCAAGGAGAGTGGACTGAAACCATGACAGAAATGTTTTAAGTATCCAAACCAACCAAGAGCTTTGCTCACTTCATTTCTCTAAGGCAAGACACTGTGAGACAAAAGTAACTGGATGTCTGGCTCCAGCACCAGACAGTTCTTTTATATATGAGGCAAATATATTCCTCACTTTCAAACTGTTGCCACTCCATTTTCTAGGACCATGGGTCAGCAAACTAGCTCCACCAATGTCTGTCCTCAAGGACAGAGCAGTTGCTGCACCAGCATTGCCACACTTTTTAGTGTTTGGAGCAAAAACTCAAGACTTGTATGCAACTTAGAAGTGAAATTTTAATGTCCATTAAGCTATTCAGAGCACACCTTTTAGGATTTTTTTTTTTTTTTTTTTTTTTTTTTTTTTTTTTTTAGCAGTTTGTTCACTGTGGCAGCCAAGGAGGGTGGCTGGGAGCCAAAACAGAGCAGTGTATGCAGCCTGGTCTGGTCCTTACAGACAAGGTGAACTAGGCCCAGAGGCACCTGAACCACATCACTGGTACTCCTGAGATGCCAGTCCTCTGCCAAGCAAGCACAGGCGGTGACCACACATGATGCACAGTGTAAAGAGACTGGAAGCTTCATAGGAAGGACAGATGACCCTCACACCCCACCACGGAATAACTCACCATCACCCAATGGCTTTTTATATATTTTCTTTCTGTCTCGAATATACTTCAGCCCTTAAACACTCTATTCTTATTGTTTTTTCATTAATCTAGTGAAGTGCATTGAGACCCTTGCACAGCAGACAGATAGGACCAAGGCAAAACCCACCTGGCTGTTTTCTGCATCTCCATGTTCTTCCTTAGTTGTAGGCAAGAAAGGAGAAACATAATACTCTTGTTTCTGCACACCCTAGACTTCTGTGATGACTTTGACACCATACTAATCATAATTAATATTATGTCATTTGAGTATAATATATTAATAATGATATGGTAATTATTTCATAAGAATGAAGTCATTATGAAACTATCATCCCATATATGAGCTCCTGGAAGTCCATTTTATGGAATTAGCAGAGACAATGGTAAAGATCATATACCAAGGATGTTAATCTCAGCATTCTCTACAACACTTAAACATTACAAGCAAGCCAGGCAGTGGTGGCGCACGCCTTTAATCCCAGCATTGGGAAGCAGAGGCAGGCGGATTTCTGAGTTTGAGGCCAGCCTGGTCTACAGAGTGAGTTCCAGGACAGCCAGGCTACACAGAGAAACCCTGTCTCAAAAAACCAAAAAAAAAAATAATAAAATAAAAATTACAAGCAAGCTAATATCCAACAATGTAGACTAATGAATATCACAGTGATCAATGGTGGATTACCACAGAGAAATTGTTATGTATTTTTTCCAAAGTATTGGTACAGGGGGTAATTTTGGCAAGATTCTTCTCTCTCTCTCTCTCTCTTCCTCATCTCTCTTCTCTCTCTTACACACACACATACACACACATTTAGAATCTCAAAATGTTAATAATAGATATACATGGATATTAGAATTATAGCCTTCTATTCCTTCCAAGTTTCACTCTTATTTTTCAATTTTCAGATTTTTTTTCTTACAAACTAATACATATTCTCTTCTAAATTTCCAAAATTAAAATTTCACACAACATTTATTCTGTTCTCTATTAGTCTTTTAGCTTGAATTTCAGTTTTAGAGCCTTCTAAGTCAGGTTCTTTGGGCAAGAGTAAAATCACATTGCAGGCAAAGTTTGACATGTACCTTCAGGAAGCCTCTGTGTGTGTGTGTGTGTGTGTGTGTGTGTGTGTGTGTGTGTGTGTGTGTGTGGTGTGTTTATATATTATTTTAAAAGACTGAGTAGTTTCCATAGGTCCTATGATTTATTTAACCAGTCTCCTATGCCTGGCCTGGCCTTTCACTAGCCTGTTTTGAGTCCTGCATTCAACAGTCTTATGATCATATCTCACACCTGTGTTTATATCTGCTGGTCAGCCTCCTACTCCATCATAAAATGGACATATTTTTACATTTTAATAGAAAAAACACCACATTCCCCTCCAAAAACGTCAGAAAACACACGCTCCATACAGAAGTTTTAGCAAATATCATAATGAAAAACATTACTTTGTGTGCTAATTAAAAACCTAATAAAAAGAAATAAAAATGAAAAAGAAAAAACCCTTGTCAAAAACCAACTCAGTCCACTGATTTTTGCCATTTATTTTCTGACAGCAAACAAGATGTCGCATTTTTAAATTACAGTTTTATTTGTAGTAAGGCTTATTTTCATTTTCAGTAACAGTGACAATCTCTATACATGTCTGTTGTTTTTATATTAAGTTAGGGTATTTTAAAAAACAAGGAAGCAATTACATCTGGACAGTTACAGCTGTACAATTACAGATGGAAAGGAGGCTGACGTTATACTGTGTTGAGCCTGCCTCCTTAATAAATGGATCTGAAGCTGTGTCATGCTCTGCAGAGAGTAGTGGGGAAGACATTTAGAGCAGGAAGAGGTTTTCTGCAAATTATGCATAGAATGAGGTTTTTAATTGAATAGGTCCATTGCCCTGAATCCACAATCATTTGATTCTTTTACTAAAATAATTGGTTTCAACAAATTATACCATTTGATTTTTTTTCCCTCCCATTTGAAAGCGTTTTAGAAAGCAATGGAATTAATTATCACAAAAAACTGTTCAAGGAATGGAGTCAAAAGTCATGTAACTAATTGAGGATTAAGAGGATGACAGCACGGAAGCTCAGCCAGGGCCAGAAGGAGGTCAACCACAAGGTGAACGCCTGCCCACCCAGTAAGAACTGCAGTTCCCACCATGCCGAGAGGCATAGCACTCTGGCCCAGGATACACACTTTGACTCCTTCTCAGGCCATGCTCTCAGCAGGCTTGAGAACTGAGGCCATCCAGCAAAGAAGGAAGACAAGGCCGGTGGGGAGGTATTCCCATGGGAGGTACAGCTTTAGCAGTATGCCCTAGAGGCTGCTAGATTCAATGCAGAGTTCAAACCTTTGTAAGCCTTACCCAGATAAATGGAAACCTACTCCATTCTACATCTATCTCACTCAAGTTCAGCCCTGGTGCCCTGAATGAACCATCCAAATCCTTGGGTAACACTCTCAAGTCCTCATGAGTATTCCTGAGAACTCCTAATCTCCTCAAGAGTCCAGGGACTCAGCAAGGTTACCCAGAAACTGAACTATAATTAAGTCCTCACACAGGACTCACACTGGCCCATGCCATGCTCCCAGAGGATAGGGAGGCTGAGAGCAGAAATGATGAGGGTCTCTTCAGTGGCTTTTAAAAAGTTCTTTTTTTATACCATTTCATGCAAGCAATGGTATTATTATAAAATAAAACTGTTTTATGTCTAATACTATAGAGATTTTTAAATTTCAGATTGTATCTTGTTTAACAGTAGAAGGTTTTGAGCAAATGGACCCTGCAAGTTTCATTATTCTTAACAAAAATCTATTTGATATTTAAAACAAAGCTTAATTTTGTAAAGTGTTTTATTTTGGGTGGAGAAGGGGAGGGTACAAACAGAGGTTAGAAGACAACCAGTGTGAGTCTGGTTCCCCTTCTACCTTGTGAGTCTCAGCGATCAAACTTGAGGTGCCAAGCTTGGCAGTGGGCAACTTTACCCACTCACTGACACTTCTCACTAGTCCTAAAACAAAATGTTCTAGAGGATTATGTTGGCTCAAGACTTTGTTTTCAGCACTCCGAAGCCAGAGGCAGGATTATCTTAAGCTACAGGCTAGTCTGAGCTATGAGCTGTACAGGTAGACTATGTCTTTTCATACAGAAGGAGGAGGAGGAGGAGGAGGAGGAGGAGGAGGAGGAGGAGGAGGAGGAGGAAGAGGAAGAGGAGGAGGAGGAGGAGGAGGAGGAAGAGGATCAGAAGGGGAGGGGAAGAAGGAAGAGAGGGAGAATGGGAGGAAGAGGAGGAGGATCAGAAGGGGGAGGGGAAGAAGGAAGAGAGGGGGAATGGGAGGAAGAGGAGGAGGGGGATGGGGATGGGGAGGGGAGGGGGAATAGGAGGAAGAGGTAGAGGAGGAGGAAAAGAAGGAAGAGGGGGAGGAAGAGGGGAGGAGGAGGAAGAGGGGGAAGAAGAGGAGGGAGAGAGGAGGAGGAGGAAGAAGAAGAAGAGGAGGAAGAGGAGGAGGAGGAGGAGGAGGAGGAGAGGAGAAGGAGAAGGAGAAGGAGAAGGAGAAGGAGAAGGAGAAGGAGAAGGAGAAGGAGAAGGAGAAGGAGAAGAAGGAGAAGAAGAAGAAGAAGAAAGAAGAAGAAGAAGAAGAAGAAGAAGAAGAAAAGAAGAAGAGAGAAGAAGAGAAGAGAAGAGAAGAGAAGAGAAGAGAAGAAAAAGAGAAGAGAAGAGAAGAGAAGAGAAGAGAAGAGAAGAGAAGAGAAGAGAAAGAAAACCCACACTCAATAAGTCAGTTAAGCAAATTAAGCTACTCTGGATATGAATCATGGGTAAAGAGATGACTCATTGGTGATTTTGTTTCCCAGCACCCACATGGTGGCTAACAACCTTCCGTCGTAACTCCACTTCCAGCATCAAGACTTACTCCAGAGTCAACCAGGGAGGTAAACTAGCCAGTCCAGTCTTAGTAGTCTCTGCACCCTAATCTAGAACAAACATGTTCCAACAGCTACCTTCCAAAGTTATGGTCTTGTTGCTTTTGCTGATGTTCTATTTTCATAATACCTACCTAGGGAATTTTTTAAAACTCAAATGGCCGTGATCTGATGGAAAAAGCAGTGTCAATGTTTCTCAGCATTGAAAAGAATGTTTTCAGCAAACATTCATCCTATGTCAAGTCTTCCCTCCCCCACTACCCCTTCCCAAGTGAGGAGCTCTGGTGATTTGTGGCTTCTAAGTCAGTTCCAGGAGCAGCAAACTCAGATCTAAGGTCTGGAGTAAAGGCTCACAGATGAGCTCGGGCACAGACTTCATAGTAATAGGCACAAATCCTACAGAATCCTTTTTCCCCCTTGTGTGCTATAAACTTATTATTAAGAATCCAAATCCAAGAGTCCTAGCATGAGAGTGCCCCTGAAAAGCCTCAGCTTATCATCTATCCATGTTATCCTTAAACCCCCTTTACCCATCACACACCTCTGATATCCCCGAGGTATCCATAGCTTCAACTAATAAGAAGCATCTTCTTTGATTGAGGCCACATTTCTCTGCCTTTGTTTTACCACCTAGCCCTAATCCTAAGTATCAGTTTCATAAGATTCATCAGGTCTCTGTTGGTTCTGGAAGCTCTGATACATGTAAGATTAAGAGTCATAGTCTTCTCTCCTGCAGGCTTCTCACTCTGCCTAGAGTTGCTCAGGAATTCATATGCCTTCATTTGTCACAGCGCAACACAACCCACTGAGTCTTGGTCCCTTCAAGTTTCTGCCCCAGATAATGGATGTGATAGGGAGTGTGATGAAGCAGAACCTGCTGTATGTCCACCATTCCCAAGAGCAATGCCTCTGGGAGCAATGGGAGAGCTTCTGACAGATGTTTCAGTATTCAACAATCACATTGTTAGCAAACATTTCGGAGGTAGGATTATTGTTAGTGCTCACAGCTATAACCATCACACACACACACACACACACACACACACACACACACCTCCTAGCACAGGGCAATCCCATTTTCAGCACTACAGTGTGGTTGGCAGCTTGCTCTTCCCTGGAAGGGCTCAATGGCATACTGCCTATCATCACATCTTCCTCAAAGAGGCTTCACAACAGGGCTTCAGTCATGTTGCCACAGACAAGTAGAGCAGATAAGAAATCAACCTTGATGTTGCAAATCACTAAGATCATAAGTGGTGTGCAGCCATAGCACACCTTCAATTTCTTCTCTTAGGGGTTCTCTTCCCTCGAGATCTAAAATTTGGAAGTAGACGCCAGACTCTATGCCCTAGGTTTGACCTCACTCAGCAATGCAGACGCTTCACAAGTATAATGGTTGGCACAGGGGTCCCAGAAGAGCCATGAAATGTCCACTCCAGGTTGTCAGCAGAGCAATAAAAAAGATAAATGCTCTTCATAGGAATCTCCAATCTGTCTATTAATGACCTCTTTGTGTTGCCATTTGGCAAGAAATGGCTTTATAAAGAAGAAGAAGGAGGAGGAGGAGGAAGAGGAGGAGGAGGAGGAGAAGGAGGAAGAGGAGGAGGAGGGGGGAGGAGAAGGAGAGGAGGAGGAGGAGGAGGAGGAGGGGGAGGAGGAGGAGGAGGAGGAGGAGGAGGAGGAGGAGGAGGAAGAAAATAGAGCCAAAGAAGGGTGAAAAGTGAAATCTAGATACCTGTACACTGCCATGATTGAAGAAGTACTAATTAATTAACCTATTTTCTTTAACCAATATTTGGTTCTGTTTTGGAAGGCTGTAAACAAAAGATCATAGCTACCATCCACAAATCTACAAACCAATATTGGCCCACATTCCATTTGACAACTGGTGTTTGGGCTGGAAGTCACCTTGTGTAGGAAAAAACTGGGCGACCACAGTGGCAGCCCGGGCCCAGGTGGCAGCGGCCCAGGGGCCCGCGAGGCAGCGCAGCGGCAGGCCTCCAGGCCCAGGCCCAGGCCCAGGCCCAGGCAGCAGGCCCCAGGCCTACGAGGCAGTGGCCCGGGGCCTGTGAGGCGGAGGCTGCCTGGAGGCTTCCAGGCAGCCTCTCTCACATACCGGAGAAAGGTCCCAGGTTCCATGGGCTGGAGGCTTTGGCTGCGGGCCCGGCAGGCCCCAATGATACGAGGAAGTCCTTGGTTCCAAAAGGGTTTATTGTCATGGCGGATGGTAGATGGATCTGGAAGTACCCCCCCCAAACTCAGGGCAGACCTGGGTTAAGTAGGGAGGGAGAAAGTGGGAGGTTCTGGGGAGGAATGGTTAATTGGCTCCACCCTCTGACCTTCATTAGTATGTAAATCCCTAGGGCCTGAGGCCTGTAGTTACACCCTCTGCACTTTGGGAGGGGCTGTAATGACCTTTGTGACTGAACAATGTAGCTCTATGGAGATTAGACTGCTTTTCAGGACCCTGAGTTCTGGGGACTAGCCGAACTCCTGCCGTTTCTCCCTTGGAGTCTCGGGGTTCTAGGCCCATGCCCAGCCAAGAACCAGGATACCCTTATGCAGTCCCACAACCTTGAAGATCAAACTTGCTCCTTTAGCATACAGATCATAATGAACTAGTCTAAACTGATTTAAATATGGAAGCATCATTTTTGATGCAGGTTGATGAATATAGAATGATAGTCTGTCTTAGAAATACATTTCAGTTAGTAGAACCTTCTTCTCATAACACACCACCACATTCAAATCCACTACCTGACAAGAAACATCAGTACTCACAGGTCAATGTCTTCTGCTCATTTATAAGCCCTGAAAGCCCTGTCTGACAATGACTTCATCAAACAATGGGCTTTAGTAATCTTTTTCTATCAACTCAATCTAAACCTTCAGCACTTAGATCTGGGAGGCTCTTTTCAGGCTCCAGACAGACAATGCAGCTAGAGGGATTACAATTTGCTGTGATGAAATTAGAAGGTTCACTTGCTAAAGGCTATAGGAACTGCCTATCCCTAAAACCACTTGGAGAAAGTTCTTGTGCGATCTGTATCCAGTGAACAGTATTCACGAGCTACACATTTGTTCAGGGAAAATATGAGACAAATAAAATATGCCTCAAATAAAAACATGATATTTCTAATCTAACAATAGCCAGATTTCACATGCAAAATTTCACAAGAAAAAAACGCATGTTCAAGAAAACTCTTAAAAAATATTAGAGAAAAAAAATGTCACTTCACTTTACAGTTTAAAGGATTTGCTCGTCCATCCTTTGGTGTCTACAGGGAATCAGTTTCAGGAGACCCCACTGAGAGCAAACCAAGGATGTGCGTGTCTTTTCTTTAACAGAGTACTTTTGCATGCAGCCTGTGCACAGCCCTCCACTACTTCCATGTTTAGATTGCTTGTGATAGTGACTACAAAGCAATTGCTGTTACATCAGACTCCATCAGTGTGTGTGCGTGTGTTAGTGTGTGTGCACACATTCCACAGTACACTTATGGAGTTCAGAGGACAACTGTGTAATATAAAGTCTCTTCTTCCCTGGGGTTGGTCTCAGATCAGGTTTCCATATCAAATGCTTTTTACCTCCTGATCCATCCACAAGCAGTGTGGATGGACGAGCAGTGTGTGGAGCAGTGTAACTGTACACACATAGTTACATCAGTGTTTAAGGAATAATGATGAGAAAGGCTTATTCATGCTCCTTAGAGATGCACATTTTAAAGGTCAGATATCTGACCTCCAGAGGAGGAACCTTCAGACAGCCAACTCTCCATCACGTAGGTTTAGTCTGTCACCATGATGCCGTGGATAATGCTTGTCGCAGGTGTATGTACTGAGGATAAATGCACACATCACAATGGGTCAGCAACAGATCCTAGGGCCAGAAGGACCAAACTCCTTCCACTTTGGCATACTGCCACTCAAACACATCGGTGGAATCCAGACATAACCCTGAAGGAAGTGTGAATGAGTCATATGGATTTCACCTTACACCGGAATAAGTCCCTTTCCATGGGCAGAACGCATTCTCCATCACACCTTCTCTACCAAGGTGTGATGGAGACACACAGAGAACATCCCACAGGAGCCAGAGGCACCACTGTCTCTAGGGACTCGAGAAAAGTGACATCAGAGCAGAAAAGTCATGCACACCTTTCTAACTGCACCGAGTCAACAGCAAGAGCAGCTCATAAACCAAGCAAATCCATAGCCCAATACAAGTACAGCTGCTTCTACCAGTACCTTATGGTCCACATGGCCACTAAAGGGGGCAAAAGACTTCTCTGGCTAATGGCACTGTGGAGACACAGTCTTAGCAAACCTCTGTAAGAGTAAAGTCATCCTGAATTGGCACATACTTGAATGGACCTGCTCCTTTGGCTATTTATTGTGAAGAAGTCTTTCTCCATAGAAAACTAGAAAGAACAAGTTTAAGATTCTGAATTGGGTGCATGAGCCAATGTATAGTGGAAGCAAGCTGTTGTGGGCAAAGATCAGCCAGTTCTTGATTTAAAAAAAAACAAAACAGGAAAAGTAAGATGCCGACGTTTTGACTTACAGGCATTTTGCTTTCTTGGGTTTCTCTGGCTGAAATTTGAAATTAGATATGACTTTATAGATATATAATATGGAGCAAAAGTTATTATTAGGAAGTAAGATGGAGAACTAGAATTGAATCAAATCTATCACTTTCACAACATGAATAGAGGAAACAACATCCCAGTCCCACCATTGCGTGGTAGGTGAATGGTGACCAATTCCCTGGAAGACAGTTTGGAAATGACTGTCTCCTCTCCATACATACCTAAGCAGCATGCAGGTGAATAGCTTAAAAGAGTAGATCTCACATGAATTCATTCTGAGACAAAACAAATCCTTTTGTTCATGAAAATTAAGAGGCTGGTCTGAAAAGAGGGATCAGGAGGTAAAAAGCATTTGATATGGAAACCTGATCTGAGACCAACCCCAGGGAAGAAGAGACTTTATATTACGCAGTTGTCATCTGAACTCCATAAGTGTACTGTGGA
Organism: Mastomys natalensis; assembly: GCA_021653895.1. Taxonomy (NCBI): domain Eukaryota; kingdom Metazoa; phylum Chordata; class Mammalia; order Rodentia; family Muridae; genus Mastomys; species Mastomys natalensis. Next base: position 3,222,370 of record JAJTUV010000106.1, read on the forward strand.
ATGTATGCACACACACTAACACATGCACACACGCACACACACATGCACACATACAAACACACACACATACACATACCCCACTACCACCACCACCAACAATAACAATATTAACAATAAATAGTATTTAAAAGAGCATCCCCCAATCCTGTTCCCTTCCCCCCCCCCACCTTCTGCATCCTGTGATTATTTACTTCCCCCTTCTAAGTGGAATTGAAGCATCCTCACTTGGGCCTTTGTGTTTGTCACACTTCTTATGCTCTATGGGTTGTATCCTAGGTGTCTTGTACTTTTTTGACTCATTTTGGCTAATATCCACTTATCAGTGAGTATATACCATGCATGTCCTTTTGGGTCTGGGTTATCTCACTCAGGATGATATTTTCTAGTTCCATCAATCTGCCTGAAAAATTCATGATGTCTTTGTTCTTAATAGCTGATTAGTATTCCATTGTGTAAATGAGCCACATTTTCTGTATCCATTCTTCCGTTGAGGGACATCTGGGTTGTTTCCAGCTTCTAGCTATTACAAATAAGGCTGCTATGAACATGGTGGAGCATGTGTCCTTATTACATGTTGGAGCGTCTTCTGGATATATGTCCAGGAGTGGTATAGCTGGGTCTTCATGTAAAAACTATTTCCAATTTTCTGAGGAACTGCCAGATTGATTTTTACATTGGCTGTACAAGATTGCAATTCCAACAGCAATGGAGGAGTGTTCCTCTTTCTCCGCATCCTCACCAACATGTGCTGTCACTTGAGTTTTTGATCTTTGCCATTCTGATTGGTGAAAGGTGGAATCTCAAGGTTGTTTTGATTTGCATTTCCCTGATAACTAAGGATTTTGAACATTTCTTTAAGGGCTTTTCAGCCATTCAAGATTCTTCTGCTGTAAATTATCTGTTTATTGCTGTATCCCATTTTTTAATTGGGTTTTTGGGTTTTTGGAGGTTAACTTCTTGAGTTCTTTATATATTTTGGCTATTATGGAGGAGGGCAGGAGAGAAGTCGATAGGGCCAGGAGAATTAATGGAAATATTCAGCCTCAGAGGGTGAGAGGCAGTGGGAGCCTTGAGAAAGTACCCAGGAGGTGAGAGACTCTCAGGACCCAACAGAGGTGACCTTAGTCAAAATGCCCAACAATGGGGAGAGGCAACTCAAATAGTCCACCTCCAGTAGATAGACAGGGCCTCAAGTAGAGGGACAGGGTTACCAACCCACAAAATTTCTGACCCAGAATTGTTCCTGTCTAAAAGAACTGTAAGGACAAAAATGGAGAAGAGACTGAAGGAAAGGTAGTCCAATGATCGGTCCAACTTGGGATCCATCATGGAGTAGTGGAGGGGGTACCAAGGCCTGACACTATTACTGATGTTATGATGTACTTACTGGCATGGCTGTCCTCTGAGAGACCCTACCAGAAGCTGACTGAGACAGAGACAGATATACCCAACCATATGACTGAAGAAGCTGAAGGGGAAAGCGACCTCATAGGAAGACCAGCAGTCTCAACTAACCTAGACCCCAGGGAGCCCCCAGAGACTGAGCCACCAACCAGGCAGCATTCATAGGTTGCTCCAAGGCCCTGGCAGAGGACGGCCTGGTCTGGCTTCAGGTGGAGAAGATGTGCCCAATCCTTGAGAGCCTTGAGGCCCCAGGGAAGAGGGAGGCCTGGTGGAGAACGGAGGGAAGCACCCTCTCGGAGTCAAGGTGGAGAAGGAACTGGATGAGGAACTGTGGGAGGGAGGACCAGGAAAGGAGGCAAGGACTGGAATATAAATAAATAAAGTGATTAAAATAAAACAGAGCATCCTCCATGTGAAGCACTGACCACCACAACACTGCAGCTGCAGGATGTTGGGTTGCATGCTGAGACAGCCACAAATTCTTTTAACTCGAGCAACTTCTCATGGAATTTCAGTCCACTAACCAGTCCATTTAAGGGTTCTGACCTTTCTTCAAATAAGAGCTTACGACGATAAGGAAAATGATTGTTGTTTCCTGTTTCTGGCAGATGCTAGGCTGAGTGGGAGAAAGCAAGTAGACCCAATGTCAGTTGAGGCAACCCATCAAGGCTACCTCCCTGCCTCCTGATGGCTGGTGCTGGGCTTCCTGGATCCCCACCCCCATCCCCTGTCTAGTCCACAGACTGCTTTGTTCCACAGGTTCACTTTCATTTGGAACACAGAACGTTGGCTAAAGCATAGATTTAAATCTAGATTAATTACCAAAAATAACAAAGGCCCTGAGTGTGCTGCTCTGTGGTCCTTCCATGCCCCTGGCACTCACTCCAAGGTCTGCTGTATCTCCAGACCCTTTCATCCACTTGATCTGTCAGACTGAAAAGAAATGAACCTTATAGATCCAAGAAGAGGAACTGCCTGTAGGAAAGTTGTAAATAGATATAGCAGCCATCAAGTCAGAGGACTGTTGGGAAGGTCTCCATATGCCTGTTCCCCTAAGTATTGCCCACAATGATGCTGCTACCAAGACAGCCAACAGCATTTCCCACAGGCTCCTGAGCCCTGGGGCTACAGAAAACCATGCTTGGCACCTGGGCTGGAGATCTCTGGATGTGAGAGAACGTCCCTATGTTCCACACTCCAGCCCTGTGGAGAGTGCAGGAAACTCCCAGCCCCTGACATATGAGCCCTCTATGTTTGGGATATGTAAAGAGGCTTTGTTTTCCTTACCAAGACCTGCACTGGCACGAGAAGAACTCTTATAAGAATCTAGATTTCCGGCAGCCCTGCTTATACACTGAAGGCCTAAAATCAGCCATAGGCCTAAAATCAGCAATAGGCCTGACGTACATACATGCTAACACAAAGTCTTAGGTCTCTGTGGAAAAACACTGAAACAGATGGCTATAAGCTATTGTAAACAGGCAGCTTTTATGGAAATTTACCAGCCTGACTAGTCATAGATCTTGTAAATAGGTAGCCTTGGCAGACAGTACCAACTTAGATAAGGACAAGTGAATCATAGGCAGAGTCATAGTGACCTGTCCCCTGAACCTTCACTCAGCCGATACCCTGTTCTGAAAGATATCTGTACTCCCCCTGAACACCTATGCTCCAGTGTCATCTCCTTCCCTACATCCTGCCTTTTTGTGTTTATAACTCCTGTGTGAATAAGTAATAATTATGATTTGATTTAAATAAATAAATAAATAAATAAAAATTTTAAAAGAAGAATCTAGATTTCCTTTTCTTAAAACAAGAAAAAAAAAGTAATTTATACCATAAAGAAAAAGAACCAGGCTTCTATAGTGCATGACAGCGGTAGGCTAGTGCTTTTGGGGATACATGAACAACCCTTCAAAGTTTGAGCCAGCTAGACTATACACTAAGATGCATGTCAAACAACAAAATAGGCTGGGATATAATTCATCAACGAACCATTTGTCTTGAATGAATGAAGCCCTGGGTTCAATCTCCAGTATCAAAGAATAAGAACCACCATGAATAGAGGATTAAAGAGAGGAAAGGCAGAAAAAAATGAAGACTAAACCTCCAAAGATCATTCACATTTGAGTATATGTTCATTTTTTTATGTGTATGAGTGTTTTGCTTTCATGTATGCCTGTGCACCACTTGCATATTGATACCTGTGCTATCCAGTAGAGGGTGTTGGATTCCCCTGGAACTGGAGTTAAAGACTCTTGTGGTCACCCATATGGGTGCTGGGAACAGGAGCCAGGACTTCTGGAACAGCAGCCAGTGCTCTTGAAGAGTGGGACATCTCTCCAGCTCCATATTTACACATGTTTCTAGTTCAACTGATCTTCTAGATATCAAGTACCTATAGGGTCAAGTATCTGAGTATTTGAAAAGTTAACAGTGGCTTCTTAACTGCACTTTCTTGTTGTTCATTTGAGTTTTGGGTACCAGAAAGATTCTTTGAGCTCAAAATCAATGACAGCAGTTCTTGACATTACCACACTGGCTGATGGGAATTCTTTTGAAGAGTAGCCATCAATACCTTAGCCAAAGAGGTCTAAACCACCAGAATATAGGTTTCATGACCTCAACACATAGCCCAGCCCCAGGAGTTGGGCATATAGTAGTACTGAGACCAATGTGACCTGTACGGATGATACTCTGCACAATCCGGACATTCTCATGGACTGGCATTCCTATAGTTCTAGATGCTGTGATAACAATTCATGTTGGGCAGGATCTCACTGCTGGTGTGAAAAAAAATCACATACTTAGTCATAAAAGTAGTTTTTGCCTAATTGGATACAGGAGTGAGCTGAAATAACCTCTGGAGACAAATGGTAGGGCATCATAACTTCTTCTGTGAAATGCACAAAGCTTTGATTTGCTAGGAAACTTGAATCTTATCTTCTGTGACCAAAGCTCTGAGGTAGACTGTAGGTAGGACATGGCACACAGAGTAGTTCAGTGCCTGGATTTGTCAAGCACAGCCTCTGGACCACTGTGTATCTAACTTCCACCCATGGTCACATCAGAAACAGATCTTGGTGTTTAGACCTCTAGGGATGCAAGCCCTTTACTTGTACTTTTGTTGGGTCCCTGCCCAGTGTTAACATAGAAAACTATGAACTTACACTGTCTGATTCACTAAATGACAAAAGCACATCTTTGCTTTAAAAGGGGATGGGGAGTGACCTGCACCCTGTGCCTCAAGAAAACAGCATCCAGGTTAATAGCTTGGAGGGGAAGCTGTAGAGCCAGTGTTGGCAGTCACTGTGTCCTGTACCTGGAAGCCTCCATGATCTTGTAATGCACATAAAGGGCTGCTGGGGTGGGGGTGTCTCTTTCCCAAGTAACTAGAAAAGGCATCTAGTACCCAACAAGTGTCCTTTGCATACATATGAAGTTATATTTACACCATATATGGAGGGGGGTCCACCTGGTACCATTCTAATCAGGGCAGGTGAGGGCAATGTTACTTCCCAGAGTTGTTGGAAAAAGACAGCGAATGCTCACAGCTAGTTTTACTTGTCAGGACTGAATAAGGATATTTTTCTCAACTAGTCACTTTACATTGTGAAGAGTGAAGGCTAGAAGCCATCCACAATGTCTAAGATGCTCAAAGAGCTTCCCACACCTTGCTGAATAGGTCAGCATTTGCACCGACATAGCTCTTAACATCCTACAAATGGCAGCAGAGGAGAAGTTCATGACTATGAAGTAAAATGGCCAGGAGTGCTGTTATCCCTTTATTATTCCATTGTTTATAATGCTATCTAATTAATAATAAATCAGGGCAACCGGAAAACTCATGGCCACCAAGTAATCTTGTCATTTGCTCTTCTGTCTCCACCAGACATAATGTTAACCAAAATGTTTCTGAAAAATAAGACCTCTGAAATCATTCAAATCTACATATTTAAGATGGATACTTGATAATGGACAACTAAATGAGTAGTCTTCAAAATAGAATTCAAATATAACTGCTCCTAATTGAAAATTCTGAAACAAAGCTAAGTATGTTCACTTACTAGATGACCACTAGCTAAAAATTAAGTTTCATAGATGGATGTTAAGATTAAAATGGCACACAACAACATAACATTGAAGAAACACTTCAAAAGAATGAAGTCCTTGTATCAATTTCTCTCTGATCCTGTTGCACTTTGTACATCTCTTTGAAGTCAAGAAAGATAAATATTAAATGAATGTTTAAATGAAAATATTTGAGATAGTTAAAGCATTCAAATGAATAAGTGTTGAATGAGATCAGAATTAACCTCATGATAATACTATATAACCACTGAAATAATAAATATGAAGACCATGTAGCAGGATAGAAACATCACTGTGGTATGATCTTAGCAAAGAATGATAAATTTTACATGCATATGAAGTCGCAGTTGTGCCTCAAATATGTGAATGTGGAGAACACTGTTTTTAATCCTAATGACCCAAAATCCTGCAAGAAGCATATCATACTACAAGAAAAGTATCTATTGTTTAATGTGAAACTCAAATTTGACTGTAAGTTTTGTTTCTTAGCTAATAACCAATCACACAGCACACACATACACACACACACACAAGTTTGCACCCAAACATTAGCATTCTGAATATTTAAGTGCCGTACTTAATTAGATAAGGTTGGGTTTCCCACACAAAGGGTAAGTGAAAAGTTAAGCAACAAAAACCATAAAGAGAATCTTTGTTCTTCAAAATGATAATAGTCTGGTTGTCTATGAAAGATTTCATTTTCCCCTCGGTTTTTTATGAGCTTTTTAGATCTGTTTTAAGGGGGAAATCTCAGAAGATGAAATGGAAGCCATAGCAGCCTCTGTAATACGGTATGCATGAAATATCAAAATAGAGTGTACAACATAACTGCAGTTTTACAACAATCACCACAACATGAAGATTTCTATCAAACAAAAAAGAAACAATTGGCCACTGTTCAGAGTACACCCAAGGACTTCAGTATTTACCCTTATCTGCTATATTATTTTGAAAATGTCTAAGGATGTGGGGTTTCTATGAAAGGAAGAGGTTTTTCTGAGTCCCAGAGACACTAATAGGAAATGCACATAGGACCTTTGAGAAGGTGGCTTCAGAGGTGTGGGAATGGAGCTTTATGAAGCCAGGTGGCTTTGTTCCTTGACATAAGTGTATTTATCCTGCTACAAATGGCACTGAGTTGAAAATTACTTCCTGAGTAGAAACAAAATATGATTCTCAGAGCTAAAGGCACTTTGGTTAAACTGCAAAACATTTCCAAATGTTGTTTTTTGTTTTGTTTTTTTTTTTTCTTTGGATGTTCATATACCAAGTTGTCTGAGGGAATCTCCACAGTTAAAGTTGTACATGTCATGATTTAACTGAGCACTCCGCATCACAGACCATGAATCCTAAAAGGATCTGTCATATTTCAGTACACACATTTCACAATGATATTCACACACAACAAACACCACATAAACACCCAGCTGGTAGATACATAAGTGTCAGCATCATGGTCTCTGGGAACTCTCCGTTGACCAGTGCCAAAAGCATTTGCAAATTAGTCACTGCGTTCCTGAATGGAAGACTCAGTATTAACTGCAGCCTTTATCTGGAAAGAAGAGGAGGCTGCCACAAACTGTGTTCAAAGTAACATGTTCCATATCAACTGACACCTATGTTGGTAAGTCTTAAAATTCTCAGAGCCTAAAAATTTAAACATTTCTAGTTGATACACAGGAAGTTTGCCTTCTCACATCTGTTCATAGGGCAAAAAGGTGGTATCTACTTGAAAGACCTAACTGGAGTTAAAGGAACTGCAAAATCAGTCAAGTTCTCTTTTCTGATCAGTCTGGACCAGAGGTATCACCAGACCTGACAGAGGGATGCAAAGTCAGCACCCTCTACTTCCAACGCACTGAATTCCTCAAGGATACTGGACCCTAGCACAGCTGCTCCAAAGCCACTGGGAGGCTGCCATACAGTGGCTGGCACCATTCAGTGACATTCCTGAGACTGGCAGCTTCCCTTCTCTTCCTTTCATTAAAAATACTAAGCCTTCTTTCTACTTACCATCTGGATGGCTAAAAGGTTACACTGTCAGCACACACAGAACAATTCTTGTGTTCCCTTTCGTTCCCATTAACTTCTCGCCTCGTTCCCCAGAAGTGACATCTGTTTTCACCTTGGTAAAGTCATCATCTACAAGCTGTACTTGAGTCAATGACATCTGAAGCACAGCTCAAGCCTGAGATGGCCACCTAGCACTAATGCCACCTCTACTAGACCAGCCATCTAGCACTGTGAGTAGGGGCACTCAGGGCACTAGAGAAACTGTTGAAATGCCCAGAAAGAAAACTCCCAAGATGTGTGAGGGTTGTCCCTAAGATGAAAGCAAAATACGGCAAAGAGCACCAGAGCATCAGACAAAACAGGAAGACACGATCAATCACACCTAACTTTTGGGTCACACTGAAATCCCAACTATGCTAGAGTGTTTCAGAACAGAAATAATGCCAGATGGAAAAACGCCTTCAAGCTGAGGAATGAAAAGTATGAGAGGTCCCTCACGGGTGCTGTGTACTGACTTTAGTGTAAAATAATTTCCCCGGGATGAATTAGTAATACAAATTTGATTTGTTACATTGTTTCACAAAAATTTTTAGCTGGAAGTGTGAATTAGTCACAAAAAAAACCACTTACCTACTGAGTCAGGCTATTTAGGCCTCCAGGAGGCTTAACTCTGAGCTTCTGTAAAAGGACTTTATAGTATCTTGAATGTAGGCAAAGTTCAACCCAGGGCCAGAAAGACAAATGCCTATCTATGTGAGAATTTTGAATTCTCCCTAGGGACACTTGTACCCTCTCTTGTGCCCTTGGTTTGTCTGTGGAAAGCTCTCAGTGCAACTGAGTAGGGAGGACAAAGGTGGGAGCTTCAGATTCTCGCTGACTTCTACTAACAAGATAAAGACAACGATTTTGTGGGTGAGAAAAAAGCAGTAAAAAAACCAACCTTTGCCTGTGATTGTAAATACAGTGTTATATTATGGCTCAGTTTAAAATAGTCTTTGCTTCATTGTGCTTTACAAGAACTGTCTACAGACTTAACTGTTAAAAGCTATTTTGACCCTGGTGGGTTACTCCTATAATGAAAAACTGTGGAGTGAATGGGGTACAGAACAAAAGGCAACACAGCCTGTTGGACTCATTCAGTTCTCTGAATTAGTTGGACTATCTACTATCTATCTATCTATCTATCTATCTATATCTATCTATCTATCTATCATCTGTTGATTTATCTACCTATCTACCCATCCATCCACTGTAATTTAATAATCTATCTACTGAACACATCTGAAGCTGCCAAAATAGTCTTTAAAATGTTGTTTACTTTCCCTAAAATAGGTCTTCTTCTAAAAAGAGTCAAAAATGCATGTCCACAAGTGGTTACTTTGGGTTATGCATAGGGTTTCATATAGACAAAATGGAACATTTGTCCTGCTAGACATAGATAACCACACTTTGCTTTCACAGCCAATAGCATGCTACCTAGAAACACGGCAGACAGAGAGGGCATTCCAGTTGCTGTTAATCCTGCCCAGTGAAGCAAAGACTTTCTGATTCCAATTGTGACCAGAAACTGAGATTTCTACATTTTAGTGAAAAGCCACTCAGATTGATTCATTAGAAGAGACTACAATGTATTAGTGTAAGAATAAGAACAGAAGAACAAAGAGAGAGGTTTTTTCATTTTCAAGAAAAAAAAAATGATTAATCTCTGGGCCATACAGAAGTCTTTCATCTTGTATGATGTTAAATAATTTAGCCACTTAAAAGTTTATATGTATTCTAAAACATTGTTGTGAACCATATATATATATGGTTCACACATATATATATATGTTCCTTTAATGAATAGAAAAAGATACACTTTTCAGAGCTCAGGCAAGCATGAGCTGTATTGTACTTAGCACATATCTGCTGGATGGCTAGATGAGCGCCAGTGCAAAAGAGTGTGTATTTCATCTTGACCTGCAGATGAAAATGAGTCATTCAACATGGGCCGGGCTGACAGAGCCACCTGACATCTAATCACATGACTCTTCCCATTCCTCGGGAGTCATAAAGTTCCTTGATGACATAAAGCTCCAGAAGAAATGAAGAGAAGGATTTAAATAATCATTTCCTGCTGTGTTTCTTAAGTCACCATCTTTTGTGTCATATCACACACTACATGCTCTATGAAATAGACCAGAATCCCAAAATACTAACTGGAAGCACCCAGCAGGTATGATACCTCACCACACAAATCTCTACAGAAATGAGCACAATGGCCAGCAGCCTATTATTTGAGTGTCCAGAAGTGGAGAGTCACTAATCTTCATCAGTCATTCTCTGGATCCTGGCAGAGCATTGCTCAAGTGAAGTTCCAGAAAAAGCCATTGGAGAAACAGAAAGTGGTCTTTCTAGGTAATGAAGTCACAAAAAACAACAAGGGGCCAACCCCTTGAATCCAAACACAAAGGCTGAATTTTAATCACTGTACTGCTAAGTTAGATTTTCTACTTTAAAAGATCATACTGGTTTTCAGCCTCATGAGAAGAGCAACAATACCAACCAACCAGAGCTCCCAAGGTCTAAATCACCAGCCTGGGAGCACATAGGGAGGGACCCATGGCTCCAGCTGTATATGTAGGGGAGGATTGCCTTGTTGGGCATAGGTGGGAGAGGAGATCCTTGGTTCTGTGAAGGCTGAATGCCCCAGTGTTGGGAAATTCAAGGGCAGGGAGGTGGGAGTGGGTGGGTGGGGGCACATCCTCATAGAAGCAGGAGGAAGGGGGATGGGATAGGGGATTTCTGGGTGGGAGGAAATGGGGAAAGGGGATGACATCTGAAATGTAAATAAAATATACAATAAAGAAGAAAAAAGATCATACTGGCAGAAATAGACTATATTAGACAGTCCAGAGGAGAGGCTTTTTAAAAGACTTGAAGCTAACACTTGAGAGCAATATATTGATATCTGAATGTATCCTGGATTAAGGATAAAAAAAAATAAAAACCCTAATATCTGAAGTGTACCTACATCCTGGCCCATCTCTTCCTGCTCAGTTTCCTCCTTCCACTTCCTCATGTGTGAATTCAAGAGAAGAGTGATTAATTCACAAAGCATCAGCAACTAGTAAATATTTCCCCACAGATATATACAGGGAGAGAGAGAGAGAGAGAGAGAGAGAGAGAGAGAGAGAGAGAGAGAGAGAGAACCCAAGTCCACAGCTTTCAGAGGAGATCTAGAGAGTGTGAACCAAGACAATAGCAATCCCAGTCTTCATGAATTCTGTAAATTCATTCTTGTGCTGGTCTGTGGCATCAATATGGTTCATCAACATGGCCAGGCACATCCAAGAAGCTTTTCCCAAGTCGTGAGCCTCACCCCGGTGCCAGTGTTACAATGTTGAACATCTCAAGATGCTCGAGGAAGGAAGCAAGTTGTTCCTGTCTCATACACAACTGAACAACCCGTACCAGACAAGTAGTCTGATTGGTTCTCAGATCAGCACAGCCCATTAACTCTGAATTGTTTCTTCAGTGGATCTGAGGAAATTAAGACACTTTCCATTCTCAGTAAGGACTGGCCTTCAGGAAAGAGAAATCTGACTTTAGGAAGTCATGTTGCAGTCATCAGGAAAGAAAGGAAGAGACTTCAAAGCAAGAATTAATTACCAGAGAATGAGACTAGAGCTCATACTGTAGCCCACTCTGACTGTAGCTTGGGATTCTCTCTTCCAGCACTGCCAATCTTTCCCAAGCGTGGAGATGTCTCTGTCTGCTTGACTGAATAAAGTGTCTAGGAGTGTATGATAAGATAAGCAAGAGAGACAGAGGGAACATTCTTCGAATCTTTGACTCAGAGACTTCCCGTGTAATTCTCACACACAAAGTACAGTATAGTCCTCCTGGAAGATGAACAGACACGTACATGACCAGCTGCTGTCAGTGTCCATGTGACAAGCCTGGCTATTTCCCCAAAGACTTTAATCAGTATTTATTTCTGGACTGTACCTAGTCTTGTTTTAATTTTTAATGTTTGGGTTTATGGCTAGGAATGGAACTCAGTCCCTGGTACAGGCATGTCCAACTCTTTGATATTGCAACACAACATGGTCATCTTCAAAGCTCATGTTCAAGCGCTATACAGCCAAGTCACACAACCCAACTGAAGAATAAAACATTATGTTTTAAGCAAATTCATGATTGTGCTGGTCTGTGGTATCCATGCCTTTACCTGGTCACACATGAGGGGCATTCTATGAGCTTCAGGGTAAACGTGCCTGATTGGTACATCCTAAGCACACATGCTCTCAGCAGGCTTTGCCACTGGACTGCCCCTGAGCCCCTGCATTCTTGAATTTAGCAGTCCAGTGCACAGGACATTGAGGACAATTGAGTGACAACACTATTCTCTCTGCATCCTTCCCACTCCAGGCAGACAGCACAAGAAACTGACCCTAACAACCTTCCACACAAACATTGGCCACTTTGGTTTAAAGCATTTGCCCTCAGGTTTTGATGTTCCCAGAGGTGTCAACACTATTGTGGAGGGGATATGATTTTATCTATTGAATCGTGTCTGAGGGTGGTCTAGGGCATAGGGATGCTCTGTCCCAGTCCAGCAGGGTTTCTCCTCTATCTTGTTCTCCAATAGGGACATACCATTGTATTACAGCAGACAGAGCTCCTAGAGCCAGAACTGTGACAATCATCCTCCTGGGCCCCAGCCTGTCAAAGAGTCTCTTCCCACACAACAGCAGTTCCTCATCTCATGGCCAGCCTGACTTTCAGGGTCACCATGCCTGTCACCCACAACACTCCTTGCACATGCAGTGACCACCATTAGCAGTCTCCACTCCGAGCATTACACAGTCTAGACCAAGGTTTCCAACAGACAGACATGTCTAACCCATGGACTGGGACTGCCAAGTAGTCAAGGAGAGTTGTGAATTTGGTCAAACACAAAATCATGAACTTACTTAAAACAAAATAAAATGTTTTTGTGGCATTTGTTTGTTTTGTAACTCAGTCTAATTCTCAAGTCTGAACTTTGGAGATAACAGCTGTTTCAGTTTCAGCCACTTTTAGACATGGTGCTCACAGATTTGCAACAGTGGTGCCTCGCTCTAAGCCTGAACAAGAGAGATCCTGTCAACATTCTATCAGTGGTGATCCGTGAGGTTCATAAGACCCTACCCAGAGCTGAGGAGCTGTTATTGGCAGTTAATTCCTGTTTGGGGAGTGAGAGTCATTTTCTTCAGTGGTGTGAGCACTGCTAACTTGCCCACACTCGGGTAAATAACCTTTCCTCTATGCTCCTGTAAGCAATCTTAAGTAAATTCAGTGGCCAGCATACAAAGAATACATAAAAGCAGGAAATGAGATGTTGGGAAGTAGGATACAGCCAGAGTGAAAGATGGGCAAACAAGAGCAGCAAAGGGCTGAATACCATCAACATACATTACACAGGTTATGAAATTGCCAAAAACAATGAAAAATTAAGGAAGATATTGACAGCCTATGCAAAGGAAAAACACTTCCAAACACTGTAAAACTCAGAGTCCATAATAATAGCTGCTCGGGAGGAATGAAGAATAGCTGCGCACTCCTCAGTCAGTACTGAGCTGCACACTCTTGGGTAAGCAGTGAGTTATACACTCTTGAATAAGTGGTGAGTTATACACTCTTGAATAAGTAGTGAATTACACATCCTGGAACAGAACTGAGTTACACACTCTGGATCAGGACTGACTTACACACTCCTGGATCAGGACTGACTTACACACTCCTGGATCAGGACTGACTTACACATTCCACAGACAGAATTCTAAAACAATGTTTCAAATCACCACCCCTCCCCCTTTGTGCTTTAGCTCTTTAGGACACGAAATCAAGCTGGTGAGGACATCCCTTACGGTTTTGTCAATGAATGAGATTAACATGAAGTGCCAACAACTAAATTAGTAATACACAAATAAGAAATGTAATAATTCTTAGAGACCTTCACATTAAGCTGTCTGTTTTAGATTGTTCGACTGTTTTAGGGTGTCATCCAGAAAAGAAACCTAGAAAGCAGTAACATCACAAGTAAGAAAGAGATGGGAATCAAGAAAAAGTCAGACATGCCTTTCCTTTGACATCTGAAGTAAACAAAAGCAATTGCTATTTTAAGGCAAGTGCTGGGCACATGCAGTCTCCCATTACCGTAGGTTTTGATGACTTCTGGGAAATGCATATAGATCTCAGGACAGGGAAGGGAAATTTGATTCAAGCCAGAGGCTGATTTTTAAAAATGACAAAAAGAAACAAAACCACTGGACTTTAAAACCTCACTTCAACTCATTTTGATTTAAAAACTGCATCGCATATTAAAAGTATTAATTCAATGCATTGGACTAAGTGGTCTACATTACGGCATCTTCCTAAAGCGGCCACATTTAATCCAAAAGCAGCATAGCATTAAAAAATCAGTCAGGACTGACTACATCCTAAAATCAATGTTAAGCTTATACTTGAGATCCCATGTTCAATTGATCTAATTCTTATCCACTCCGCTAGATTAATTGATTCCACTCCCGACCTTCCATTAACAAGGGTTAGGATTACATGTGTCCACGGCACCAGACTGGTAAACAACAATTGAAAAATGTGTTTTTGAGGTTGGTACAATCCTTTAAACAATCAGTATGTGTAAACTTGAGTTGTTTCAGGTGGTATAAAAATTTGCTTTGGTTTTGCCATATTACTTCAGTTCGGGTTCAGGTGGTTTTGTTGTGTGGTAGGTTGTTTCTTTCATAACAAACATTACATACATTACGTTTGTGTTTTGTGTTTGAGATGTTGTCTACTTGGGTCTATCCTTAAACACTACATACATACTACTCTGTGTTGAGTACACCTAAGAGGTATGTAAAAACAAACTTAGGCATCCTTAACCAGCAGCAACCGCTTACACAGCTATAACTAGGGTCTTGAGATACACAAAATAAGTGGTCTAGAAGAAAAAAGCAGATCGCTAGATTTAATGAAACCAGGTTTGGCAGTTGGGATGATCAGAGAACTAAGTTAGGGAGCTCGATTCAAAAAAACTTCACGTGATGGAAACCTAGTACCACGTGTATGCTATTGAATCTTTCCATTAACGTTTTGCAGTTCTGGTGAGTCCTAGAGAACTAGAGGTCTCAGGAAATGCGATTCACAGAAAACACCCATTAGGCAAACCCTGTCACACCTTAACTGATCTGTAATCGCTCCACTGAGGACCGGGCCTAGACGGTGCTAGACAGCCAGCTGGCATGCAACTGGCAGAACTGGCACTGGCCATGAAGGTTTGACTACTATCAGGCATCGAGGCCAATGGGAGGAGTCCAGATGAGCCCAAATGAGCACGGACTTAAATTTAGTTTGGAAGTGAGAAGAGGGAAGGATGGAGCCTTGAAAGACAGAGAGCTCACAGTTACAGACACTTCTGCAGATTCTGTGTAGCCCCCCAACGCTTCTAGGGATGACAGATGTACATAGCAAAGATCCTAAAATCTATAGTGTCGTTGTAATTTTACACCGATTAAAACAAGCAGTTTACTCAAAATACAGTTTTATATTCAAATGCTTCTTAGATAAGTCTATCTCTGAAAGCTCGCTTAGCTTCAGTCACTGCTATAATACAGTCTGGTTTTTCTTTATAATCATGAGCTATAGGTGGAAACATCTTTATGTCTTCAAGATCCATGCTACGATTCTAAACCAAAGGTGAGCGTGCAGTTGGTGGCACTTGTGCCATCACTGGTGATGTATGCACACTCCACACAACTGTAGACTATCAAAACGAAAAGTCTAAGTCAGAATACCTCTCCTTTATAAACTGGTCTGTAAAGTCCACACTCAAGTAGCCACATGATTTAAAAAAAAAAATCACTAGCAGTTCCTATCCTTTCTTTAAGGGCTGTTAAAGTAAGATGGCCCTTAAGAAACTAGATCCATCTGAATACCCAACTTCTCATGTGTTGGATGTGAAATGGTAAGTTAAGCCACACCCTTTGCATTCCAAGATAAGCAGAAATAATACTGTGAGAATCATGAACATAATCTATAGATGGAGCAATTGAGGAGGAGAGGCCAAAGTCACATGGTCCATTATGAACACGATGCAGACTTGCTATTAGACCACCAGAGTAGGACTCTTCCCCAAGGGCTATAATCCTTCTGTGATGTCATAGCCAGCTGCAGGAAGCAAGCAGGTGCAATCTGGGGAAAAGGAGAAAAGGGCTGAGACAACTCAGTCTTACACATAGCTGCAACTCATTTCCATTGTGTTTTGTTTTGTTTTGTTTTTTGTTTTTTTAAAAAAATCACTTGCTTGTTAAAGCTCTGCCTTTCTTTCTTTCTTTTTTTTTCTCTACCTGTGGCCAGAACTGCTGACCTAAACGATTTGACCACAAGAGAAAACAGATCGATATGTGTAGTTCCAGCAGAGCTGAAAGCATTTTTAAAAAATAATATGCACTTCAAGGATGCTACTCCGGTCAAACATTACATTATCCAGTGGGTTTTTTTCCCTTCTCTGTCTACTGCACAGCAGGTAGCAGATATTAGTTGTCACAGTGATAATTTTCTCATTTACTCAGCTACAGAGCATAAATCAGCCTGTTGTGAATTTTATAGTCAGGAACTTGGAAATTGTTAAGTAGGAGAAGGTAGACTGCACCTCTATATCAAGATCTCTGGAATATTCAAGGGAAAAAAATAGGGCTGGGGTGAGGGGTTGCCTTAGAGTCCTTGTTGGATAGCCACATTGTATGATCACACATAATCTTTTCAGTGGGAAAAGCATCAAGTCAAAATGATGACCCAAATAGCTACTATATATTAGAACATTTAAGACCAGGGTTCTAGCAATAGTAACAAGTCCTTGAACTTTCAGGGTCATAGAAGAAAAGGACAGTCCTAAAAACACGGGGATGAGTATGCACAAGGTGGCCAGAGTGTTCTGTGATGTCACAGTTGTCACATCATATGCAAGGTAGCAATGACCAAAGCCATGAAGACCTTCCAGTGGATTTGACTGGCAGGAGAGTGTGCAGGCCAGCACCAGGCTCAACTTTCAACAGGCTGTGCTCCAAACTTTATTTATGCTCTGTAAATGTCATAACTGTTGGCTGGGATTCTAAATTGTCTGCCCGTGAAACTGCTAGTGGTAAGTGGCTCTTCAAACCAGCCAATGTATTTTCTTAACTTACAACAATGAGTCACTTCAGTCTACAAAATTAAGAGCTATTTAGTGAAAGTAACTTTCAAAGCCCTTGACATTCAGTATCATCTAAACCCGAAGCATCTCTAAGACCTTAACGCTGTCCTCATCCATTCATTTTACAGATGAAGTATCCAAAAATTAGAGACATTCCATAAATTGATTAAGGTCACACATCTGCATGACAAAGCCAGAGGTGTGGCTGCGCAACCCAGCTCTTCAGCCAGTGCAGAATAATTTCAAAAGATATTTGAAGTTCTGACAAGTCAGAGACCACGTACAACTATGATTCATGTGCTTGATTTCCAGTCCTAGTAAATAAAGGTTTGCCACTTTCTCTGTTGGGATTCTTCCTAACAAGCCTGACTCCTAATTGTCCCTGATATATAGATTATCTATAGCTACCACTTATACCTTTCTTAACCCACTCATCTGAGGCACACACAAGTTACAGAAACAAAATAACTCACAGATATATGGGCAATGAGCAGCCATCTTAGCACTGCCCACACATTTGCACCCAAAATGAACAAACCTGTTTCTCAAAGGTATGAAAGGCAAAATGCAACTGTAACTGTCTCCTGGCAAGCTCCCTCCTAGTCCTCTAGTTTGGGGTGTATAAATTGCTTATCCCTGGGAATAGGCTGTGCCTCTGACTCTGTTTTGGTCATTCGAGCTAGACTTCTCATGTGAACAAGATATCCTCCACTTAATACAGACTAAGTCAGAATTTGGAAGGTATCTGTCTAATTCACTTAAAAAAAAAAACACCATGACCAGTGGATGCCATAGACCTCTGCACGACAGACACTCCCAATTCCCATTTGCCTCCATTCTCCAGCAACAGAAACAATGCAGCTGGCCTTCTGCAGCTAAGTCCTGCCCAGGCACTACCTCCTGATGCCGTGAAGGGTCTCCAGCTAAGAGGCAACCACCCCCTCTCTAATCTGTGATGTATGGAAGTACAAGCATCTGGCCCTTGATATAAGATGGGGCATGTTGCAAAAAAAAATGTTATCTACTCCAAACTTCTTCATTCCCATGTGACAGAAATAGAGCTGGCTTCAGCAAAGCCCCATTACACTAGGAGACCTGTTTAGACAGGAGGACTGCAGAAGAACAGAACCAGAAGGGCAGCCTATCAACTACAGGAAAGAGGCTTCTCAGTACAAGGCAGGAATGAGAGTCGTCTGGGCTCACAGGAAACTCATGTTGAACTAGGGAAGGCAGCAGAGATCTGCCCGATTTAACTGAGGTCCAGGCAAACACCTGAGCCCTGAGAGAAGCTGCAAATCTTCTTTAAAGAATGGCATCTGGGGGGCTTTGAGCACTTCAGGGGCTACACGCCAACTCTACACATGTTAAACACGGGCAGAGGTAAGAGAGTTTGAAGCTCTGCTTGCTGCTTGGTCTAGAACCCGTGCACAGCAGAGAGACTTACTTGCATTGGATCAGGGCAGGGAATGCTTGCCACTGACCATGCTGAAGGCAATGCAGGACGTAGACTTTCAAATCTCAGACAACATGAAGGGGACAATCACCTCAGTTTGGGTCACAGAATCAATTACTTTCTAAGAAAATAGTTAAGGAAAGTATCAGAAAAGTTTTAATTGACTGGTGCACTCACACTAGTCACGTAACAGCTGAAACACACACATCAATTATTTCTTGTAAATAGTACTTTAGATTTAAAAATTCTTATGCAAATACATGCCACCATGTCCATCCATAATATGAAGCCTGCTTTTGCACAGGTTTGTTTCCAAAACAGAACTTTTAAACACATCAGGAAATAACCATGAAGCTTTACCATCCTACCACAGAGGGAAGGGAAGAAACTGGGCGTTATTCAGGAGACACTGAAACCACCTCAAGCTAGTAAACTGTGTTATATACTATTCTTTGGTACCAGAATGCTCCCCCAAAGGTTAGATATTGAAGGCTTGGCCACCATCCTGCGGAGTAGCTGGAGGTAGCTGGAAAGACATTTAGGATATGGGGCCGAGCTCCAGGAAGTTAGGTCACTGAGACCATGTCTTTTTGAGAAATATAGGAACCCTGCTTCCCCCCCCCTCTCTCTTTTCTAGACACCATGAAATGAGCATCAGTTTACACCCCACCTATCCTGCTGCCACAGGACCAACTAAACAAGGACAGGAAACAAACCAAGTGAGTTCGTTATCACAGGTAAGACAGAAAGCTAACAGTTTCAAAACTTTTTGAAAAAAAAATACAAAATGGTATTATTGCTCTAAAATTAAAAAAAATAAATAAATTACGGATATAGCAAAGGCCTGGGGGTGTGGCATAGCAGGGTAGAGTGCATGCTCAGAACAGGCAGGCCTCAGCCTCACAGAATACGAACACGAAGATGAGCCAAATGTGCTGGATCCCCTAATCTTTGCACAGTTTAGGATGTCAGTGGCTCTCTGCTCAGGTTTCTGTGAGCTTTGGGTCTCCTCTTGATTGTGGCTTATTATGGCAAGTCTGGTGGACACTGGGAATTAAAAGAAACAGCAATGCTGACAACCAAATATTTCTTTTCAAAAATTGCATTATTTTTTTATTTTATTTGTGTGTGAGGGACTTGCTCCTATGTGCTTGGTGAGGCCAGTAGAAGGTCTTGGATCCATTGCAGCTTTGAGTCATGTGGTTGTAAGTCACCTGACACGGGTCCTAGGAACCAGACACAGATCCTCTGTGAGTGTTCTGAATTACTTAGCATTCTCTCCATCCTTCTCCTTACCCAAAATCTTAAATTTTTCAAACACAGACTTCTGTTTTGCCTACATCCAAATGGAATGTTGTCTTTGCTTGATCCCACATTAATCTGCAAGTCTTACAAATACATCACACAGCAGCAGCAGCAGCAGCACCATATTGTCATTATATATTCTTTTCCTAGGGTTGATGGTCTTTTACATTGTTCCTGCATGTGCACACATACATGCATGCACAGAGTGCTTGTGCTCATAGAGGCCAGAAGAGGGTACTGGGTCTCCCAGGAGCCATAATTACAGGTGGTTGTGAGCTACCCATGTGGGTGCTAGGAACCAAACTCAAGTCCCCTTAAAAGATCAGCAAGTGCTCATAACCACAGAATTATCTCTTCAACACCTATTAATTATTCTTAAACATCTAGTTATGTTTATGCTGTTTATTTAAAGATCTCCTGGATATTTGTGCAAAAATTTATAATAATCTACCCATTGCCACTACTTAACTTCAAACATGGTTACCTCTTAGCAGTACAAGGACCCAAAATGAAAGAGTCTCACTTAAACAATAAAATCACATCAAATAGACTGTGAACATACTGTCACAAAGCTAAAAATAAACATTAACAGTACAATCCTAGTGAGAATTATTGCTTAAGAAGAAAAGTGGTATCTAAAACACTGCATTACAGTGGAGAGAAAGGCCTGGCTATTTAAAAACCCCTCCTGTCACAGAAACATTCATCCTTGTGGCTTGACTCTACAAAGGGGCAGTGTTGCTTTGCTCTGAATCCTAGTCTTCCTGTGGCCTCCTCATGGCCCAGGTCCAGCTCTGTGAGAGTTCTGAGTCGGCAGGCCAGCTCTCCTGATGAGCTTCATAAATGTAGCACAGCATCCTGAATTCATAGACGTGACACAGACTGTGCACACTCTTACCCAGAAGGCAGTACTCACTACTCCATTTTACAGTAAGAAAGAGGAAGAAATGACTTTAGAATCATGTAGAAATAGTCACAGGCAGGGCATGGTCAGCTGGCAACATGCCCTCACCGAAAGGTGCAGTCCGAGACAATGCGATGGTCTCAACCTTCGACCAAACCCACTTCCTACAAAGCGAGGTACCCACATGGAATCCCAGCCCACACATCTCAGGTGCCAACCACTCCTGATCATCTGGGTTGAAATACTTTCCTCTAGAATTAAACTGGAAGTGCCTAAGTCAGTGGTTCTCAGCCCGTGGGTCACAACTCCCTTGTGGGGGTGTGTCCAATGACCCTTTCACAGAGGTCACCTACGACCATCAGACAACACAGATATTTACATCATGATTCATAACCGTAGCAAAATTACAATTATGAAGTAGCAATGAAAACAATTTTATGGTTGAGGGTCACAAAACATGAGGAACTGTATTAAACGGTTGCAGCTTTAGGAGGTTTGAGAACCACTGGGCTAAACCTTCCACTTCTAGGAGTAATTAATAATAATAAACAGGCTGAGAAGATATGACCAAAATCAAAATTATTTTATATGCTTTTGATGAATCCTTCAGCATCTATAATGCCCTTCCACTGATCAAATAAAAATCAGCTTTAGTTGCAATTTTTGGACTATGCACAGTGTGGTTTCAAAATGATATCTAATAGTGAAAATTTTCTATACAAAGAAACGTTAATGACCATAGATATACACATATCAAAAGGAGCCCCATATTTTGAATCCAGCTGTTAGTTTTTGTCAACTTGTCACAAACCTAAACACATCTGGAAAGAGGAATTGCCTCTATTAGACTGGCTTCTGGCCTTCTCTGTAAAGCATTTATTTTAATGGCTAATCTATGTAAAAAGGCCAGGTTCACATAGGCTGTGCTGTCTATCTCCAGACAGCTGAGCCCATGCTGTCTCAAAAAGGAAGCTAAGCAAGCCAGAGGGCACAAGACAGTAAGCAGGGTTCTTCCACAGTCTCCGATTCAGTTCCTGCCTCTAGGTGTTTGCTTTAGGTTCCTGTCTTGGCTTCCCTCCATGATGAATTTTAACCTATTAGCCAAATAAATCCTTTCCTCCCCCAAGATGCTTTTGGTTATGGGGTTTATTACAACAGAAACAAAAGTAGGACACATCCTAATCTTTCCTAATCCTGGAATAACCTCTAGTTAAGTGGGAGGGCTAGCACAGTGCTTCAGTACTTAGACTATGAGGCCCTGAGTTCAGAAGGGGAAAAAAAAAAAGAATGAGTTGGAAATTGAAATCATACTGAAAGAAAATAAGAATAAAATATATGATGATCATGATCAGCTAATATTATAATTACAATAGACTGCATATTACAGAAGAGTCTTATCATTCTCCTTTATGTTATGCATATGAAAGAAATCAGCTGGTTAGCAAGTGGTCATAGATTATTCTGGAGATATTTGACATGTCCAGTGGCTATGGAGATGAAAACATCTGTCAACAGATGTTCATTATGGATGGTAAACAACACATTCTAGTATAGTTTGGTTTGGTTGTTAAAATGTAACACCTGCACACAAGAGGCCCAACATCACTTATCAAGTTCCTTCTAATTTCTTGTAGAGAGCCAATAAAATAATAAGATAAAAAACACTTAAGCATTGGGATGAACACAAAGGCAGTTCCTTTTTCAATGCCGCTCATTAGTTGAGGAGAGTAGGGCACTTCTTCAGGAAATTTTTAACATCCTGTAAAAGAGAGAGGTCTAAAGGAAATGTATGTGAGTTTCTATCAAGGCAAGGATTTGAAGGCCGCCTTGCCTAGATATAAAAATAGATGGCTAAAATGCAAAATCGATTCTAATGGCAAGCCGATCATTGTGCTCTCCCTGTCCAGGATATTAGGGAAATCTGAACATTTGATTTAGTGGCACCTTGGGAGCCAAAGGACCTAAAAAAACCCTCAGTAACCTTGAAAATCTTTATTTCCTGTAGAAGGGAACCAAGAGCCAAAATAAGATGATTTCTACCCAGCTACCTAAGGATGCAGTGATTCAAGGCACCATGCATCTTAGGACCTGGGTCATCTTTCCTAAGTAGCAGCCAACATGAAAGGGATTCACAGAGTGAGCCTCCCCAGAAGCTCTTCTCCCTCCTTCCAGGGACTTCTCTTCTTCCCTCTTCCAATACCGAACTTTGGGAGGCTGACAGAAGTCATGCACTATAGGGTAAGGTGGGGCACCACTACCTACTGCCAAATGTATACACACACATGCAGACACACACACACCTACACTGATATTAATTCATATCGCCTCGTACTCTCACATAACACATATCCATGTATGTTTACACACACAACACACACTCCTACATACTCATATATCCACAGTACATTAGCACACTCCCCACATCTCTTTAACCCACAGAAGTGTGGGAGTGCAGAGGAAAGAGTAAAACAGGGGGGTGGTGCCCCAAGTATCCTGTGCTGACTCAGCTCTCCAGGAAACTTGCAAGGAAGCAGGATGGGGTGAGGGCTTCTATTCCTGTGGTCCTGCAAGTCCAGCTCCTCCCAAGAAAGTCCCAACCTCAGAGCAGATTCCATCTGCATCCTGAGATGGACTCAGCCCCTTGGCTCAAGCTTACAAATGTGGATGCTTCGAGGAGGGGTTGCGAGAAGAAATAGGTATGATGGAGCTGGGACCACAGCTTTGGAGTGGTGTCCTTGATTCGCCCCAGGCACCCTGGAGCCTCTAGACCATCGGATTTTCCTCTGGATGGATGAGAGCATTTGTCCTATTAAAGGGTTTCAGGAATAGATCACGGAAGTCTAGTGGAAATGACTCTACACAGCCCCGATGACTTGGGGAAGAAGGGCCGTGAGCTGAGTTCTGCAGAAGCCCCAACCCTCGACAAAACAGCAGGCAATCAAGGGACCATTCCTTGCTCTCATCTCACAGAGTGGATCCAGATGTCTGTAGGTGGCCACCTGTTTAACTCTTCCAACAGTCTCTGAAAAACTGCTGCCCCAAAGCAAGGAGTGAAGACAACTTAGAGCAGTAGGGGAAAGAGAGGATGCAGCTGAGGAAGTGGAGGGAGGAGATGAAAAGGCTTGGGGCGGGAAGAGAGCAGCTTCTGACCCAAGGGCTACTCCTCTTAAACTAAAACTATCTAGTGAACTTGAGACCTAACTAGCTCCAGGTGCATGGAAGAGAGGAGACGGAAACAGAGACACCACCTGTGTGCCGTCCACCTAGCTAAAGCTTTTCAAAATCGCTTTCAGAATTAGCAGGGGCAGAAGTTCTCCTGGACTTTGAGGAAGCTGTTCTCCCTCCTCCACAGACAGTGACCACTGAGCAAATGGCTCTGCCTGGAACCTGGAACTTCACCAGTCCAGGTCAACAGCAGCCTGTGAGTGCTAGCCCCTTCTCCTCTAGAACCACCTGGTGCAGTGCCTAGCTGCTTTCTTCTCTCCCAGAACCCTGTTTTTCAGATTTTTGGCACCTAAGTCTCCCAGAAGCTCCTAGCTAAAGTTTTTTCTGTAACATCCAAATTCCAGAACTCCCTTCCAATTACCTGAGCAAATAGCACATTTCACACGGATGCAATCCTCAGTCATAAATTCTGCCAAGATTCAAAAACAGACCAAAAACAAACAAACAAACCAAACAAAGAAAAAGTTTCCTTTTGTGGGACAGCAAAGATCTATTTGTACTTTATACGTGCAAAACTTGCTACTGTGTTGTATTTTCTAGTTCTTGCAGGAGTAAATGGAAAGCCGCTTGGAGCTCCGTCATTTTAAAGACTAGGATTTAACATGACTCTGGGTGCAACGTCCGCAGTTGCTGTGATCTTTAGACCCATACCCTCTTCCTAACTTCCACGGAGGATGAGACTCTCCAAGGGACTTTCTCACCCTGGTCTGTCCCAAGGAATGAGTTCCACTTTCTAATCCTTTACATATCTGGAAAAGGCTGGTGCCAGAAGGGCGGGATTAGGTCTGATGGTCTAGAGCCTCAGCATCCAGCCCCTTTTGCTGTAAATGGAGGATGTTGTGGAGGTAAAATACAGAATCATCAAGGCAGTTTTTCCTCCTCCCCCGTCTCTCATTTTCTTTTTACTACTGTTTGAATTGTTCACTTCTTTCTACTTGATTGCTGGATTGTAAACTGGAGGAGAGATGGCTTGAGTCCCTTCTGGTCACACAATGTGCTGAGCATCTGGGGACTTTGGAGGGGTCGTGGTGGTGGTAGTGGTGGGTGGTGGTGGTGGTGGTGGTGGCGGGTCTCTTTCAAAGTCTGTTAGTAGTCTTACAGGAGGGAGGGTCGCTTGTCTACAATCACTTTCCAGCCCTATTAGCATCCTTTATACACAAGGATATACTCCTCTACAGGAAGTCCAGGAGACTTCCATTCAACTGACCAGATCCCCACAGCATGTCAATTCTGGTTACCGGAACTGACTAAGAAAGAGCCTAGTCCTGAGCCCTAGATTGACAAGTTAAAGCGCAGGTCTGTCACACAACAAACAGCACACATCTGAAGCCCCTGCCACTCCGCCTGCGCAGCAACCTCTCACAGAATCGCAGAGCTAAGACCCCTTCTCATAGTGAGGAAGTCCTCTCCCAGGCGCCCTCTCGTCTTCTATCCTTAGTCACCTCCATGAGCATACCACACTCACCTACTGCCAGGCAGATGGGGAGCAGCAGCCTGAAGATCAGCCCGCACACCACTTCTGAAGCCATCGTGTCGCGGGTCCTTGCTAGTCCGAGCAGTAGGACGACGCTCGGGGGTCCCTAGAGCTGGGATGTCAGGCCCATGTCTGCCTAGGGCCTCGTGCGCCCGGCGGCTCGTAGCCGCCTTGGCATCGCGTCGGCTGGCGCGGCGCTCTCCGCCCCGAGGGCGCGCTCGACGGGCAGAAGCCGTGCAGCTCACCGGGCTTTAGGCAGCCACCTAGCCAGGCGCCCGAGCCCCTGTGGCCCGCCCATGAAGTGTGGAATCGGAAGCCAGCGGCAGCTGCTCCAGGGTCGCCTGGGAAGGAGCCAAGGGAGGGACACTCTGGGAGTGGAGAGGAATGGGGGCGGCGAGGAGAGGGGATGGAGGAGGCTAGCTGTCCTCTGCCTGCTCTGGTGGCGGCGTTCCGGGATGGCCGAGAGTTTTCAGCGGAACCCCTCCGAAGTAAGCGTGTCTGGGCGGCGCAGCCCGGGCTCCGATGTCCACGCGGATTGCGGCGCTCCCGGTGCGCTCAGACCGACCGGGTGCCCTGGAAGCCGCGTCCCGGAGCCCCAGCCTCAGGGCGGATCGCTGAGCCGCTGCTCCGCTCAGCCTCAGCGCCCCCAAGCTTCAGGCGAGGGAGAGCCCGGCGCCAGCTGAGGGCGCGGAGAAACATTCCGGACACGGCAGGGTCGCGCTGCCAGCCCCGCGGGGATGCGAGTCCAGTCCTCCCGGTGAGGAGCTGTGCGAGCCTGGCCCGGAACCAAGACCCAGCTGCGGAGCGCGCGGCGCCACCACCGCGACTTTAGTAAGAAAAAAAGCCCAGGGGCCCTGCAGAGGTCCCCGCGTCCCCAAACGGGCGGAGCAGCCTCTCCAGAGCCAAGCAGCCGGGCTCCCCGGAGGGCGCGCGCTTCTCCACCTTCAATGAAACTTTACGAGCTCTCACTCCCGGACCGGCGTGTCCCAGGGCCAATAGAAAGGCGGCTCCTAGCAGCGCTGAGCCCGCCCACCGGTGCCTAGCGCTGTAGGCGCTGCGCACCGGCGTGGGTGCGTCCCGGTTGCACCCCAAGTTCAGCAGAAGGCCCCGCGGGTGTGCTGATAGTTTTGTTTCTTGCATATTGGTATTCCTAAGAGAGTATGATGGTACTGGAAACGTTCTCCCAATAGCCTCCTACTTAACTTGCTTTGTAGACAAGACCTAGTCAAATCTGGCTGGGGAGACTCCTGTGTACCTACCTGAGTCTTTGGTTTTATATTATTTAAGAATGAAGCCTTTTTTTGCTGGCATGTGCTGGAGAGCTGTCGGAACCAGGAGGGAGGTGATAATGCGTACGAATGTATTGATACCACTGGGGTCTGTCAGGTCCATGGGCAAGAGTCCTAGGAAGCCATTTGACATCCCCCTCCCTCAGCGTACTCGCGGCTTGTGCTGACTGAAAAAGTTGAAATGATCGACTAATGGGGTGCACCAATAAAAGTGCGCAATTCTTGGTTCTTGGATTAACACCATGTCATTTTAGCCGTATAAATGATTATCTTTTCTGAGATACAGTAAGCTTCCACCTCGAGTTCAGGTGCCTTCTTCAATTCTCTAATACAGAGAAATTTAAAAACAGTTTGTGAAGATGCCTGGTACCATAGGCCATTTATATGAGCTCGCATCGTACGGAAACTCCTCATTCCAGTAAGAACCCAAAAGTAAAGCCTTAAAAAAGAAAAGTGATTAAGCTACCAAGAAACGTTCTGTGCATCGCGCAGTGGTATAGCTTGTTCTTAGGTCCTAAGAAAGTGGCACCCTTCATTTTAAATAACTTCATATCGAGGCATGCATCTTTTTTTCTCTGACTGTTTCCCATGTTTTTTATAGCTCTACCACACCAACAACTGTCTAGTGTCCTCAAAATCCCTATTATGAGATGTTCAAGTGAAGACACAGCAGGAACGCATAGATAGATGTCTAAACCAAGTACATTTCTTGCTTTCTCTGCCACACTGGCTACTAACAAGACTTCCAACATCTGCCCTGAAGAGGAAGTTCCAGGTGTCTAGACAAGGTCAGATTGAGGTACTCCATTCTGGCTCTAGTTGGAACTCGCCTGCAGAGCTTTGTGAAAACCCTAACAGGCAGTCTCCACACTCCCAGAAACCCTGACTTAATTAGTCTGGTATGGGTCCACACTACACATATTTTTAAAGCACTCAGGTGCTTAGCCATACAGTCATGTTAGAGAATCATTCAGTAACTTCATTTAGGTTATCAGACCTCCAAAAACATGCATTCAAGGGGATTCTCACCATCACCACCAACCAAATCTACCCTCTGAGGCTGAATTTCCACGAGCACTGGCTGGTACATGAATATCAATAACGAGTAAAATCTATTCCCAGTCATCATCTTCTATACCTTAAGGAGTAGGGTCCGCCGTCTAGACAGCCTTATTTCCCAGGACTCACAGCCTAACAGCTTATGGATTCTTGTTCAGGATCTCACTTGCTCAGTAGCTTTCAGCCCCTGTGCCCTGGATTTGCGATGCTGAAAAGGTAAACCTTACAGAGCGCTCCAGATGTATTGTTCTGATCTGTGACTACAAGTTTAGCACAAAGAAGGGAGTAACCTCATGTCTAGATTTTGACTGGTGAATTATGCCTTCATCTGGCTGGCATTATCTGGGGTCCTGAATTTTTCATCTAGAAATAAAGTAAAATAATAAAACCTACCTGATAGAATGCTACATGTATAAAAGAAAACTGTATACAGCACTTAGAGAGAAAACCAATTTCACAGTCTCTCTCTCTCTCTCTCTCTCTCTGTGTGTGTGTGTGTGTGTGTGTGTGTGTCTGTATTTGTGAGACAGACAGACAGAGAGACAGGAGGGGTTTAGTTAGTTAGTTAGTTAGTTAGTTAGTTAGTTGGTTAGTTAGTTGGCTGTATGAGCATCTTTCCTGCATGTATATATGTGCACCATAAGCATGCTCAGTGCCCAGTGAGGCTAGAAGAAGGCAGCAGATCCCATGGGATCAGTGTTATACAAGGTTGTAAGCTGTCATGTGCATGCTGAGAACCAAACCTGGGTCCTGTGAAGAAGTAGCCAGTGCTCCTACCTGCTGAGCCATCTCTGTGGCCCCATTTATATGTTTTTAAATTTGTTTTGGTGTTGTATGATTGATAGCGTCATTCAGTAAAAATTATTTTGGGATCCTGGAACCACAGAGTCAGTCAGCTCTCAGTTCCTCGTATCTGCCTCTCCCTGCTAGCCACTCTGAAAGGGCTTCAGTTGCTCTGGTAGGAGGGTAGGTTTAACACCTGAAGCAATCCCACAGACAACACTGCTCAGTCAACATGGCCTCCTGTTGACTGGAGCACAATTACCTAGCTTTTCAGACTGCAGAGGGCCTGTTCTCAGACTTCAAATGCTCTGTTTTCCAAACTGCTTCTCATGAACTAGCAAATATTCAAGAGAGCTAAATGGCAAGCCTTCCAAAAATCCTCACTCAGGCAAACAGGAAGCCTTCCAAAAGCTTCACTCCCTCCAACATGTGCACACTATACAGACGCCTGTTAGCCATCAACACCCACCTCTGAATTGTCATGAACTTCCCACTCACTACATGTGCTGGCCGCAGCATGAAATATACTAACACACACACACAACACACACACACACACACACACGTTGTATATATGTGTGTCTATTTGTTAGTATAAGTATATATGTTTTGGTATATGTAAAGAGAAACTAATCTTCATCCTGCATCTCGGTTTCCTCTATCAATCCAACAGGCAATGATCTTCAGTCCTACCCTCTCAGGTATTCTGTTAGCATCTTTGAAAGGTCTTTTAAAGGGCAGCTACTATCCTATCCACAAGCTAACTTTATAAAGTGTTGTCTCTACAGGGAAAATGAAGGTTGTCAACCCAGCATTTTCTCCTCCAGTAAATCCTGCCAAAATCCATTGGCGCCACCCAGCCTGTGGAGAATTTGGTGCCCCTTGCCAAGGGAGAGTGGATGCCTTCTCACGCTGATGATACGTGTCTTCCTTACTGTGTACCAATGTAATATTTTAACATATATATTGCTGTGGTTTCATAATAGTTGTCGTTGTTACTGTAAGGAACAGTGTTCATTTGTAAATTAGTCCTGTTAAGGGCCACACAGGGTTTGGCTTTTGTGCTTAAGAAAACATGAGGACTGGATCAAAGTACTTATGACTCAAAACCACCAGTTGCATTTTTAAGATTTATCTTAAAAGAAAATTGTGTCTACAATGAACACATACACACCTTTTGCTTGTCATTATTTTTAAATAATACAATTAGTATCCATGTGTGATGTTTACATGGTATTAGTTATCAGAAGTAACTTAGAGATTAAGGCAAGAAATTGTGCATGGGTCACATGCAAGTTCTATGCCTTTTCACATCGAGTGTTGGAGGTCCTCAGACTTTGATATGCATGGGTGGGTCATATAACTACCAACATGGTCAGGCTTAGAGCCAGTCCCAATAACTAACAAGAGATTACAGAGGATTGTGAGGCTACAATTTTTTAAGACTAACTATTTAAAATTTACAACTCCAGTATTTTCAACATCCTCAACCTTAAAAACTTAGACAGCCTCTAATGATTTGTAGGGGACATAACCTTGCTCTGTTCTGTTAGGAAGTCACCCCATAAAATCTTCACTGAATAATCAACAATGAAATCCACCCTTTCTGACATCTGGATCTTAGATGAAACTTTCTATTGGGTTTGCAGGCAATTCGCTTCATGGCCTTTGTTGCAGTTTGTGATACAATATGGATCCTGAATCTGAAGCTGATCGCTTGTTTTGTGTCTGTTCCTCAAGAACTTTCAAAGATTAACCACCTGACAGGTAGCTACATTATCTTTCCAACTGGCAAGTAAGCCCTGAGGCAACAACCCCTTATTTCAGCTGTAAAGTGGACCACAAAACAAATACTGCTTCCAAATGAATTTCCCAGTATCTTTCCATCACACATACATGCACACACACACACACACACCACCACACCATCACCACCACCACCATGCACACAGAGGAGAGAGTGAGAGGAGAGAGAGAGAGAGAGAGAGAGAGAGGAGAGAGAGAGAGAGAAGAAGAGAGAGAGAGAGAGAGAGAGAAAGAGAGAGAGACGTGAAATTTCATATAAAATAAAAGACTATATATATTTGTTTTTGTTATAAAATAAACACATAGAAAAAAAGATTGTGAGTCTGTGGAGGGGCACGGTGCTGAATATGGTGACTAGCCTTGGGCACCACAGGCACCCAGGTGGCCTATGCTAAAATATGAAAACACCATTCATTATTTACAGCCTACATCAGAAGTAGATTATTATCTTGGGCTTGTCTTGCTGTACTCTGAGAATTGGCTCCTGAAACCTTTGAAGAGGCTGTCAGTTATAACTTCATTTTGTCCAGAAGGCCTTATCAACCTCTAAGAAAAGTTTCACAAGAAGGTGCTGGGATTTGCAAAATGATTTAGCAGTGAAACGTAATAATTTCATAATTTTCCTTTTCTAGACAACCACAGAAACAAGAAAAGCCTGTATGCCCGCCCATGCCCTATAAGATATTATAAGTTAATGCTGCATGTTTTGGGGTAATTTGGATTCCAGGCATATTGATTTGAAACTTCATCTGGACCCCTTTAACAAGTCACATATTGCTAGTAAATGGAGGCTCTTTAAATTCATTGATCATCTTAAGAGACTTCAGCTATATGTAAACACATAAACAAGTATAAGACCAGGAAATATCTTACTGCTAGTTAATAACTAGACTGGGATTAGCCTGTAACTAGGACCAGGAAGTGCCCTCAGGAACTAGCTGTGCAGCTGGCCAGTTAGAAGCTTCTTTTACTTCCCTACAGTGCCACCTTTTGGCTGAAATATTTTAAAATGCTCCTACCTTTAGAGAAAGCCTGCAACTAGAGACACTCTGCAAGTATTCATGCATGAAGAAGATGGCAGGATGATGGGCTCTGAAATACAGCAGTGGGTAGAACCAACGTGTCCCTACCTTCTTAACGTGGTCATTCACTAAGGACAGGCAGACATCTACCAGTAAGTATAAATAATTAAGTAAGTGAAACCTATATGCAAAAAGTATTAGGCACTGAGGGAAAGTATTACAAACTGAAGGGGCACTGAGGGACCAGGTCTCTGGAAGAAGAGGATGTTTCTTGCACCTTGCAGTGACTATAGCTTTATCAGAATGTTGCTCCGTGAGGGCCCACACTGTGTCCCTTCTCATTGTCTCCAGGGACTAAAGCAGGATGGGGTCTAGAGTAGACACTGAATATTTGTCAAATAGACAAAGAGTTTATCTAGATGAGGAGAGGGAGAAAAGAAAAACATCATTTCACGAAGAAAGAATGGACAGCATCCCAGAAGCCATAGCGACTCTACTCTGTGTCACCTCTAGGTTCCACTTAATGTGACACAGTATAACAACTCACAGTTCTTTTCTTTGCTGTTAAGTGTAACAACAACAGTAGTGATCACTAGTTAAACACAATCAGGATACTTGACACAGGCAGGCGATGTTCCCATGAACATTGTGAATCAGGACTAGAAGTTTCCACTTTGCTCCTTAGTTCTCAATCTTTGCAGTGGAGAGAGAGAAAGCAGTCATAAGCTCTCACAGGGAACACTGAGAGACCTGTACTACTGCAACTTCTTGTTGCCAAGACTACCCAGAGGTCATCTGGCCTCACAGATGCCTTCTGTGTGCTTCCTCTCACTATGGAGCAGTCTGTGAGTACTTTCTGTCTCTGAGCATAGACAGCACAATGAATGCTCCTTCCTAGGTCTGAAGGACATTCATGTGGCCCTCTTCTCAAAGAAGTGGGAGGCTTAAATGGTCCTGAGTAAAGTGTGGCTATCCAAGGCAAACAGATGAAGCCCAGGTCTTGATAGACTTTGAGAAGGAATGATCCAATATGGCTTCTCTATGGT
Source organism: Mastomys natalensis (assembly GCA_021653895.1). Taxonomy (NCBI): domain Eukaryota; kingdom Metazoa; phylum Chordata; class Mammalia; order Rodentia; family Muridae; genus Mastomys; species Mastomys natalensis. Next base: position 3,254,468 of record JAJTUV010000106.1, read on the forward strand.
CAGCGTCAGATTTTCTTTAGCTTGTCCAATAATGAGATAGGCATCTTTGGTCTCTCTAAGATTCATTTCATCCTCCACAGGAAGTACTTGTCTTATTTGTATTAAGATCTGAGCAATGACCCATCACTGAAGTCTCCTTTCCCCAAATTTATAGCAAAATCCTTCAAATCATAATCCTTTGGCAGCCAAGGATACTACATCTCATTTACTTCAGTAGGCAAGGGTCCCTACTTCAGCAGGATTTTGATGACATCTCTCATTTGCAGGCTAGAGAAAACTAGTGGTCTGATAAGAATGCATCCAAAGATTCTACTCAGACCTCAAGGAGATATTAGACCAGGCACAGAGATAAGCAATGACTCACCATTAAGGAGACTAAAGATAACCGTGACTTTCAGCCACAGAGTTCTAATCAGTCTCAGTCAATTGGCAGAATCAAGGTAAATATGGTATTCATTTGTTTAATTTCAGTCAAAGGTCTTTTCCAAATTTTGAGTTTTTAATGATACACATCTCCAAAACACTGACAATTTTAGTCACTGTATGATATTTGTTCTTCTATCTCAATTGAGTCCAAGGGCCTCCACAGTTTGTGGGCTTGAGAGCAGAGTAAATTGTGGGCCTGTCTTAGGGTTTCATTGTTGGGAAGAGACAGCATCACCAAGGCAACTCTTGTGAAGGAAAACATTTAACTGAGGCTGGCTTACAGTTGCAGAGATTTAGTACATTATCATCATGGTGGGAAGCATGGCAGCATGCAGGCAGGCATGGTGCTGGAGAAGAAACTAAGAGTTCTACATCTTGATCCAAAGGCAGACAGGAGACTCTTCTACAAGCAGCCAGGAGGGGACTGAAATTCTACACTGGGCAGAGTTGAGCATAGGAGACCTCAAAGCCCACACCCACAGTGACACACTCCCTCTAACAAGGCCATGCCTATTACAATAAGGCCATACCTTCAAATAGTACCATTGTCTGTGGGCCATGCATTCAAACACATGAATATATGGATGCCAAGCCTGTTTAAATTACCACATTCTACTCCCTGGCCCCCACAGACTTGTAGCCATAACATAATGTAAAATGCATTTAGCCTATCTTCGAAGGTCCCCATAGTCTATTACAGACTCAACAATTTTAAAAGTCCAAGGTCCAACTCCTTTAAGTTTTGTTGACTATAACCCAATTTTTACTCTTGGGTCATTTCCACTCCCTGTTAGCAGCTTCTCTGGCAGGTATCCCACAGCTCTGGCATCTCTAACATTATGGGGTTTCCAAGGCAACTTCAACTTCACAGCTTCTTATTCCAGTGTCTCGGATCCACGCATGGTCTTCTGGGCTCCTTCAGAGGGATTGGGTCACTGCCCTCTGTAGTACTCAAGGCTCTGACTGACTTCACTCCACTGCTGCTGCTGTTCTTGGTGGTCATCCCATGGTACTGGCATCTCCAATACACTTGAGTCTTCTACTGCAACTAGGCTGCACTTTCACCAATAGCCTCTCATAGACTCTCTTCATCGTGCCAAGCCTCAACTTCTTTGCATGACTCCTTCATTCTGGGCACTCAATTGCCACTGAGGCTGCACCTTCACCAATAGCCTTTCCAGGATCTCACAGTGTCAAGATTCAGCTGTTCTCCATGACACCTTCATGCCTTCAAAACCAGTACCACCTGGGTGTTTGTTACATATTACCAAGTCCATATGCCAGCATGAGATCTATTTCTGGAGCACAACTTCTTTGTATTTTCAGAAAACACTTCTCAGAATATTTCATCTCAGTAATGCTGGTCTCTTCTTAATCAATTTTAACTCCTTAGCTCCTATTAACCAGCATCAGTTGTCCCAGTTATGCTTTCTATCTCCACTCTAAAGCCAGTTCTACATCTGGATATTCAGGAAACAGGAAGAGAGAGCCACTGGGCCTGGCTTGGACTTTTGAAACCCCAAAGCCCACTCCCCATGACACACTTTGTCTAACAAGGCCACATCTCCTGATACTTCCAAACGATGCCACTTAAACATTCAAATATATATTAAAATAAAATAGAAAATTAAACTATAAAAATAAATAAACAAATCTAAGGGGTCATTCTTATTCAAATCAGCACATAAAGGAATCAGTTTGGACTGTGAAGCTGGTATTCACATGTGTATTTTGTTCTCAACAAAATAGCCAGTGAGTTATCTGAGTTGTGCTGTTTCCTTTTTGATAGGGTCACAGTCTGTAAGTTCTCTGACCTCAGCTAGTAATAAATAAGAAAGGGCTGAAGGGACATGAGACAAGAGTCTGTTGTTGCCCCTCTCTTTCCAAGGTCTTTGTTTGTGACATCAGTAGCTGGCTGAAGAGGACATCAGTAGGTGAGAGGTCATGGGAGAGATTTTTGATTCTTTAAAGGAACACTCTCAACTCTTTTCTGCATTTGAGATAATTCTGGTTCAAAGGGAAAATGTTTCCTAGGGTAAGGCTGACACCTCGTCTCTCAGCTTGTTAGCTACAGAAGTGTGCTTACCTGGCTCTCCCAGGGTCTGCACAGCCTGGCTCCACTACAGCCCGATACACATGCACTTCTGGAGTCAAACACAGCGGTGGCTGGGGCAGCAGAGTATGTTATCATCCAGATTGCTCTGCTCAAGCCTCGGGCTGGGGGAAATGAGGGGGATGCTTACCTCAGTACTGTGAGTGGAGTCCACAACATTAGGTATCTTTTTCTAATACCCTTCACCTCATCCTCTGAGACAGCTAGCCAGGGAACCCTTAGGATTCCCGTCTTCATTGCCCAGGGTTGAGATTCAGGAGCAAACTTCTGTGCCCAGATTTTCATTTGGGCGATGGGGATCCAAACTCAAGTTCTCAAGTTAGAGAAGCTCACACTATACCCATCTCTCCAAACTCTTGGCTCAGGGATCTTTAAATTTCCAGCAATGACTTTCAAAAGTTCAATCCAGTGAATTCTGTCATCAGTTATGTTTGCTCATGAAATTCATTACAGTGAACAGAATTATGAATTGCTTTAAAGCACTTCCTTAGCTCAGTATCACTTCCATCAGACTGGCTCACGGTGCTGTGTGCATCAGAGATGAACTCTAGTTGTTACTTTGTGTGTTATCTCATGCCATAAAAGTGGAAAGTTTCTGTTTTCTCCCATTTGAATTTTCTGTATTTCCACTTTACAGTTTTTGTTGTTGTTTTGTTTGTTTTTTGACTACAGCTGTGAACTTTAAACAAAGCGGAATCTCCAAGAACTGCTCTTCAAGACCAACTGTGATTAAAGTTCAGACTAGAGTGTGGGCTCCATGCTGACCTCAGGCTCCATGCATGCTCTTTCTAAGGACAACTTCAACTTTGCCTCCCTTCCCTGAGTATGGCCCTCTTCCAGCGCCAAGATAAGCAGGTAGAAAGATGTCATTGTGCTGTCTAGAACTACCAGAAAAGTAGGAACTATTGACATTTTTTAATGTCAGCTGGTCAGGCACTGGTGTGACTGCAGTCCCTTTTGACTTGAAGATGACCAGTGATAACATCCTTCATTTACATAAGTGATCACCTTAGGTTTCCTGTGTGTGAGGCAGCTCCCTTCCTTTCCCCTTGTGATGGTATCCTGTAATAATGAGGCGGATCCTCCTGGGTTGCAAGTTGGCGTTTGCATGCAGCTTCCTTTTGGCTTTACATTATTTTCTAGTAGAGTTTTATCCCACAGCTCCTCTGAATATTCTTACTAAAGTATTTTAGAGAACATGTAAATACATTTCTCTAAGATAGTACCTAGAATGGACCACTGGCTCTTAGCATAGTGCTCCTTTAGCCACACAGTCTTTTAAAGGTTTATACTGGTTATAATCCTATAAACAGCTCTCAAGAACTCAAGCTGTTCCATCTTCATCAGCTCTTGAGGTACTCTCTATCTTTTCCTTTAATATAAGCTATCCAGAGGACATTATATTAAGCTGAACTCTGATTATTTTGAAACCTATAGTGATTGCACTGAAATCCAAATTCCACCTTTGTCAATCACATAGATCCAAATCATTTTGTGCTTCTATAAAATATGACAATTATTCATATAATTATCAGGTTATGGATCATATACATATATACACATAGAGTCTATAATTTATCTGAATGTGATAATGATTATGCACATATGTTTTAATCATACATGTGTAAAAGTATCTTACCTAATAAATGAAGTCATGCTACTGACTTAGCACAAGGACCACCACTAATGAGCTAGATTTCAATTGCTTCTTAAATTTTTTATTCATCGTTGTGTGATCTGATGAAATAATTGTTGTTAGGGAAACCTTTCTACAGTGGCTTAACACACATGCATTATTTTTTCACACCAAGAGTTCAGAATGGGATCCAGGATGTATAACAGCACCTAACATCCCCAGCATCTCAGTCTGATTCAACCAACCACACATGGAAACAAGAAAGAAAACATACCTTCACCTTCTAATTACCAGCACTGTCTAAATACCACACCATAGTAACTGTATGCATAGACTATATGATAGTGTGCATATTAAAAGTACAGAGAGATTACATGAACTGCATGGGAGTCCTGTCTCTATAATATTCAAGCATTTTCTTTTTTTTTTTTTTTTTTTTTTACAGGGCCCAAGCCTTTGTGAATTTTGATACCATGAAGCTGCAGGAGAAGCTAAGATCAACCCTGGAGATACAAGATACTGAGAGATGGCTGTTCTCATTGTGAACCACTGAATTCCTTTTCACTGTGACTTGAATGTGTGCAAGATATCAGTTCTGTCTATGGTCCTACTTTGTGTGTGTGTGTATGTGACGAAGAAGAACACAGCAGCAAGGGAGCTCCAGTGCTTCTGGGCAAAGCCGTGGGCTATTGGATTGCCATTCTTTCCCTTAGGATTACTTCTTCTTCATTACCAGTTAACATGGTGCCTGCATCATGAAGGCTCATGGTCTAGTCAAGGTCTCACAGCTAATATGAGGCAAAGGTAAGGAAAGACTCTAGACCAAGCCTTTCCATTATCCACAGTGCAGAACTGTGAACTCCCTCCATACAACAATATATATAATACCAACTCACATTCATACAGGGGCTCTTGAACACAGAGGGTTGGGGGTTTTCTGGTCTTCCTTCCTTCCTTCCTTCCTTCCTTCCTTCCTTCCTTCCTTCCCTTCCTTCCTTCCTTCCTTCCTTCTGGAGACAGAGTCTCACTATGTAACCATGGCTGTCCTGGAAATTTCTATTTAGACTAGGCTGTCCTTGAACTTGCAGTTTCACCTGCCTCTGCCTCCCCACGTGCTGAGACTGAAGCACCACATCTGATTTGTTGGGCACAGAGTTTGGAGGTGGAAAAAAGACAACCCCTAGGAATAACTATAGACACTTGGTGCTGAATTCCTTCTAAATGCCACAGTGTTTCTCAACCTTCCTAATGCTGTGACCTTTAAAACAGCTCCGCACGTTGTGGTGATCCCCCAACCATAACTTTATTTTCATTGCTACTTCATAATGTAATTTTGCAACTCTTATAAATCATAATGTAAATATCTGTGTTTTCTGATGGTCTTAGGCTACTTCTGTGAAAACGATGTTCAACCCCCAAAGGGATTTCGACAAGCTGAGAACCACCACTCTAGAACCACCTCATAAGGAAACTGGGGCCTGAAGAAGTTTTTTTGTGCTTTCAAAATATGTATGTGTGTGAGGGTGTCCAGGGAACAGTTTATCATTTTTTGTTGAATATCAGTCTGTACACTCAGAAACTGAATAACCTCGGGCGAATTACTTAACATTTTGTATTTTGTTTCCCTAAAAGAAAGTAGGTGATACATGGCCAGAGGGAATGGTGAACCCCCAGAGTCTCTGGAGAGCAGGGATCTGTCAGCATCTTGGGTAAGGGAAAAGCAGCTTCCTCCATTTCCCAGTAGCTTCAGGTCGATGGCAGAACAACCATGATGATGTCCTGTCTTTATCTGGTTCCTTTCTCTTAAGAGTGCAGAGTGCTTCTCAGACATTATCTCATTAATTTGCAAATCATTCCTGGGAGTTACGTAGGAATGCAGCCAGAGGAAAGGTTCCAGCTTACCACTCCACTAAGAGCCGAAGAGGGAAAGACCGTCTGGAAGTTGTCAAACTTCTGCCTAGACAACACTGGTCTTGAAGTTGCAAACTCAGATCCATTGCTGATCCCTCATCTTTTTAAAATAATACATAACACTAATGCTGGAATTCTTTAAAAACTAAAACTGTTTGGGTGGTACAAAGGGCATCAGGTCCTCTCAAAAGTGAGATGAGTCACCAGGGGAATTGGACCTACTCCTGGATTTAGTCTCCCACATATGGCCATGATGGGATGTGACTGTGCTTCTAGAATCACTGAAGCCTCATGAGGATAAGGAGGTCAGACATATTTGCCTGACATAACTGAGCCAGACACAGAGTCAATGTGGTCTGACTACCCCGATTGAAGGGATGCTTAAAGAATGTGCCTGCTAAAACAAAGATATTGAAAGAATGAAGTAATGTCTGCCAAGGACCACACCCTGTGTGACTGAAAGGTGCATGGATCAGTACAATGTCATGTCTCCTCCCATTAGCAGTGTGGTTCCTGGAGAAAGCATTTCCCTTGACCCTTATCTTCACGCATAAGGTTGTAACATAGATTTCCCAGATAGTCAGAGAAATGTCAATGGCATGAGGGCCAGCCAGGTAGAAAGCGAGGCACTTCCACAATGTTAATGAGGTCTGCCTTCTCAGATCAGTTGCCCTACAGGATGGTCCAAGAGGAATTTTGAACAAATGATGAGACTCCTGGAAGAAGCGTGGTAAAGGAAGGGCAGGCGAGAACACAATACTGGAGAGCATGCTATTGGTCCTTTGGTTATTGGGTCACCTGCCAAAAGCTGCACAGGATGTGTGCTGGAGTTGTGGCTTCCAGGAGAGATCCCACTGGCCCACAACAAGCAGTGAGCTCTGAGTACGGCCTCAGCCACAAGCTACATAGCAATCAGTGAGCTGGCAAGGTGGCAAAGCCATACAACATGAGCCTTTGTCAGCTGAAGACCCTCACAGTTTAGCAATATAAGATCCCTGGGTCAATGGCTCTGGATTGACTTCACAGGAGAACACCACATTCTTGTTTATATCCAACTTCGCATGCCTAGTCTCTCGGCCCAGGAGAATTATGCTGAGACACCCTTTAGGAGACAGTGCTAGTACTCTTTACTGCTAAAGGTGCTACCATTTTTTAACAACACCATGCTTGACCAAGCTTCTTCACACACAAACTTTAGGGAGATGCACTTAAGCCATTGTTCATACATTTTAATCTCTCTCCCTCTCCCCACCCCTTCCTTACACACATGTGTGTGAGTGTGTGTGTATGTGGACACTTGTGTGTGTTTCTACAGGTTTATCACACTAGATCAGAAACCTCAAGGGCTGCCAACATGGGATTTTTTGTTCCTAATTTTTATTCCAGTTTCCGAGCAGTGCCTAGCACAGGAAGCACTCCTATGAACCTTTAGGAGATGTGGGCAATGGTTAAGAATGTCTTGGTATTAATCCAGGCTTACTGTGTTTTAGCTTTGTGGGCTTCAGTATCCCTAAGCCTCCACTCTTCCTCATCAATACCATGGGATTATTCGTAGCACGCCTTTGCTTGTGTTACACTGATATTTAAATGGAAAAGTTTATAGAAAGTGCTTAGCATCATGCTTAGTTTACGGTGCATACTTAATAAATGTAAGGTGCTCTGTTGAAAGCTTGGCTCAACTGTAGGGCAGGTAAGTGCTGTGAAACTGCCTTCAATTCCTGTGGGAATGACTACCCACAGGAAAGAGGCTCTAGGTATTCTTGTCCAAGCTCTGCAAAGTGGTCTCATCCTTGAGGGAATGGAGAACACAAACTCTGAGGGCTCCTAGTGTGCCACCTTAGTCTCACTGCATGCATTTCAGACACCATAGTATGATGCTGCAGTCCTTACCTTGCGTGTGTATTCCGATGCATGTGTACTTGCAGATGATGTGTATGCATCGGAGTTACACTTGTCTACAGTTGGCTGAGGCATTTCTCCACTAAACCACCTTTGTCTGGGCCCTCATGAACAGGGACACACCAAACAAGTGGACATAGAAAAAGGAAAGATCTAAGAAGTTGAATTTAGTAGTATACCCCACAAAGGAAAAATAACATTTATTGGAGACACAAAAGAAAAATATTCCTGTCCACAAACATTTACCATCTGGGAGATCAAAGGAGGCTCCAATTAAATGGCTGTCTGCCAAAGGAGAAAGCAGAAAATGTGAGAGAATTTGCTTGTGCAAAAATCATTAAAGACATTTGCTTAAGTGAACTAGGTAGGTTGTCTTCATGAAAGAGTTCCCCAAACTTAAGTTTGAGCTGAGCTGCTATTCTGAAGGGAAGTATTTGAACTTTAGTAATATTAGTGAAATTCAAGCAAAGTTCCTGGGCTGAGGAGGTCACCCATAGTTCTCTTATGTAGGTGTGGGGGAGGAGGGGAGGGGAAAGGAGGGGAGGGGAGGTGGAGGGAGAGGGAAGGAAGGGAGAGAGAGGGGAGAGAGAGGGGGGAGGAAGGGGAGGGACAGGAAGGGGAGAAGGAGGGAGAGGGGAGGGAGAGGAGGGGGGAGGGAGAGGGAGAGAGGGAGAGAGCAAACAAGCACAGGGTATCACTAGAACAAGCACAGGGTACCACCAGAGTAAAGGATTTAAGTACTCAGAGGAGTTGAGCAGCAGGCATCTCCAAGAAGAATATTGTAGGCCCCATCCACAAGCACTCTCACAAAGACTAAGGAAAATGGTGTGTACAGTACTGGAAAGTCTCTCTTCTCCTGGAGGCAGAACTGGACCTGAGGGGTAACACTGAGAAAATGGAGCTGACTTAAGGAGTCTGGGCACCCTAGAGTGTGACCAGCTCACAGATCAGCAAAGGGAGCTTGAGGAAAATTAAACACTGGCTTCATCTCAGGCCCATTGGTGTCATTTCCAAATCCCTTGCCTTCTTCCCTATAGATTCCTAGTCTTCTCTGTGTTCTTACCTTTTGCACACAGTGCCCCAACCACTCTAACATGGTCTGTCTGTCTTTCCCCTTTATTGAATAAAGAAGAAAGCGTCAAGACACTAAACCAGAGTCAGAACACTATAACCTTGGGGCCGAATAGAGTCCAGCTTGCTGCTATTCTCATCAAAAAGGTTTACTGGAACACAGGCAACTCATAGAGGACGTGCTGCCATAATGATAGTGAAATTAGCTGTCATGTAGGCTATATGGCTGCCTCTGAATAAATTATGTTTATCCTCGAATAATTGAGTGCCTGCTTCTTTCACTACATCAAAATACAATTGAAGACAGGATGGTGTTTCTTCTGCCTTTTCCGTCTATCCATTCTAGTGACTTTAACAAAGGTCTTATGAATGCAAATTATCAAATTAAGTTCCTGAAGTTCTGCAAAGCATTCCAATTATGGTGTTCCAACCGTATAACACACCCTGTACCGGGGCTGAGAACAGTGGGTCAATAAGCTCTCAGAGTCTGCTCCAAGAAAACACATTGATTGACAGCTCCTTCAGCCTGGCTCCTTTACAGAAAGAAGTCTAACCTAGTGCATCGGTACATACAGGGAAGCAGATGGGGAGCAAGGTGGAAGTGTGGAGAAAATTTCAAGCTGGTTAAAATGATCAGAGGAGAGAGGGAAGAAGCAAGGGGAGTTGCCAGCCACTTGGAAAATCCAAGACACTGGGACACTGATTGCCCCCTTTAATTCTTTTTTCATTCCTTCCCCTCTTAGCTACAGAAGAGATAAAACTCACTTTAATTGGTGAGGTCATAAAAGGAAGAAAAGCAAGGGTGCACTCATTACTGAAGTGCACATGCTCCTGAAGGAAGCTGGTTGACTAATTGAGAAAAGAAACAGGATTGGCAGGAGCAGGAGGGGACAAAAGAGGATAGAACGGATATGATCAAAATATATTGTGCACATGTTTGAAAATGCCATAATAAAACACATTATTATGTATAATTAATAATATACATTTTTTAAAAGAGAAAATGTATAAGCAAAGAAATTCTTAATGTTTTAGTCTCATCTAGCCCAGGTCCAAATAGAACAGAAACGTGTGCTGATTTCATATTTAATATGGAAACCTCTAGGCAGATGCTATATCTTGGTGAGAACCACCACATACTAAGCACTTGTATTACACCTAAGTGGAATTGGTGACATTCTTTGGAATGATGACTGGAACACAGGCAATAGCAGCAGCCATTTACCTAGTGCATGTGCTAACTCCATGTGGTGCTACCCCTGCGTTTGCGCTCATTCAGTCATCACAGGGCATCATGGCAGAAGCACTAAATCCTCATGTAACAGGTAATGAGAACAGAAAGTCAAGGGAGGTAAATAATGCTTGATTTGCACATGTATCAAGGAGGAAGATGGGTCTGAACAGGATTTAAAACTCCCCGATCTCTTAACTATATAATCTATATCCCATCAAGCCTAAGCTGCTACGAATTTTCCTTACATTGACATTGTTCCAATCTAACATATTGACCACTTGACACGTCCTTTTCAGGGCATGTGGTAGGATCATGCTTTCCTGTAGTTGTGCAAGTTGTTCAACTTTATTCTGTCCAATGGGTTGTGAGCAAAGTCTTAGCAAGACTGATGTGTATACTTGGCAGCCAATCCAATGGCTTGTATGAACTCATACAGCCCTGCTTCTTTCTTTGTGACCATCAATGGTGATCCTGATACCTCCATGTTAGCAGTTGTTCAGAACAGGAGACAATGCAGACTTCAGTTAATCAATAACAGACACACAGTATTAAAAGGCAGACACAACTTTATTGTTTGAACAAGCTAAACAACCAGAGTCTTATGTCTACAGAGATAAGACAAGGGGGAAAACAGCATAAGTCCTGTGATGACCCTGTATTTTTCTGATGAAACTTTCTAGAGATCACAGGGAAAATAGCCCATGAAAAAGAAAGAGTTGATGCAGAATGAGACCAGTGGCTTCTGGGGGCCAGAAAAGTGAAGATAGATAGATAGATAGATAGAGATAGATAGATAGATGATAGGTACATAGATAGATAGGTAGATAGATAGATAGATAGATAGATAGATAGATAGATAATAAGATACATAGATGATAGATACATAGGTAGATGATAGATAGATGAGAGATAATAGATGATAGATGAGATAGATAATAGATAGATGATAGATGAGAGTTAGATAAATGATAGATAATAGATAGATGATAGATAATAGATGATAGATGAGAGTTAGATAAATGAGAGTTAGGTAGATGATAGATAGATACATAGTAGACAGATAATTGATAGATACATAGATGATAGATAGATAGATAGATAGATAGATAGATAGATAGATAGACCAACCAATAAAAGCTCTAGAAATCTGCATGTGTAACTCTCCTGCTGACTGCTGGCCACAAAGATAAAATACTCCATGAGGGTGGACACAGGGCTACCAGAGCTAATGAAAGACTGGAGACATTTGCCTGCTGATTAATGATTAGCCATTGTGAAGAGTGAGAATCCAGGGCTCATGACTAAGCAATGGACTAGTCTAAGCCATTGCCACCTTAGAGTGGTAGAAAGCAGCTCTAGTATAATTCTCAAAAGAAACAAATCACTCTTAAGTAACTTTATTATTCGGACCAAACAAACCCAATCCAGCCATCGACACCAAGTATCTAGCATGCTATAAAACCCTGGCAAAACCTGGCACTATGCCAAGAGAAATAACAGCCCCATGGAAACAATCCTGCCATGACATGATGACGTCAGAGTGGACATGACCCTCGATCAGTTACTCTAAGTAGGTTGTTTTCAATGAAAAGACTGGATTAAGTGATTTTGGATCACTTGTCAAAAATTGGTAGCCAAGAAAAGTTCAGAACCAGATGGTTTTACTTGTGAAGTCTACACAACAATTCAATAAACTAATTGGCATCAGACCTTTCACAGCCCCCTGTGAAATTAAAGAGGAAAAAGTGCTTCTGCCTGAATCTACAGGACCAATCTTGCCCTGACAGGAAAACCACCCACATGATAGCATAAGAAAGTCAAATGCTTATTAGAATTCTAAAAATCTGAACCTAATGTCATATTAAAGAGAGTCCACTACATGACCGTGTAAGATTCATGTCGTGAATCACAGGTGGACTTGGCATTTAAAGAATTCATTTTAAATGCCATATAATTAAAGGACAAAAGCTATCCTCATGCAAATCGATGCAGAGAAGACATCTGACAAAACCTAGCAGTCTTTCATGTTTAAAATCACACAAAGACCAAGAATATAAAGGAATTTCGTTTTATCAACAGGATAAAGTATTCTGTGGAAATGCTATCAGAAAAAAAAAATAACTTGCATTCAAACTCAGCTGTAGGTTCTAGCTTTGGTAACTAGAAGAGGAAAAGACTAGCAAAGAAAGGCACCCTAATTGAAAAGGATGGCACAAGGTGATCTCTGCTGCAGACAGTGTTGAACTATGAAGAAATTCAACAACAATTAATAATTCTCTGTGTCAACATGGCAACTCAAGACCAACCAATACCTAAAAAGTAATCACTCTTTTTTATATGAGCCATAAGGAAATGAAGAATGAAATTAAGAAAACAATGATGTTTATAATAGTATGCAGGATGAAGTGTATCAATGAAAGAAAATAAGAATATTGTCAAGTTAGTGAAGTTGTCAACTTTACCCAACCTAGAGTCATCTGAGAGGAACACCCCCATTTAGGAACTGCCTAGATTATATTTTCATGCTTATGGGAAATTACCTTGATTATCAATTGATGAAGGAGGACCAAATAATAAAGACAAATAATCAAATTGAAAACTAGCAATGGACCTGAATAAATCTTTTTATGCAGAAGACAGGGTCAGTGTGCCTTTGAGAAAGTGATCTATATTGTAAGATAGAAAATGAAACTCAAAATTCAGTGAAATGTGTCATCAAATTATTTGGGATGGCTGTATTTAGAAAAAATGATTGGAAACAAATATTGGGGAAGCTATCAAGAAATATGACCTCTTAGACACTACTTATTAGGCAAGTAGGTAGCACCTAGCCTCAAAAACAAATTGGAATTTCCTTAAGTGCTAAACACAAGCTAGTACAGGAAAAAGCAATTTCACTTCTAGGTGATTGCCCTAGGTATATGTTCAAAATGAACTAAAAGTTCATCTTAAAAGCTGGTACGTGAACATCAACATAAAAGCATTTTGTTTAATAGTCCCAATGTTTATCATTTGATAGAAAACAGCCCATATGTCCATCAATTTACAAATGAAGAAACAAAATGGTATGTTGAGGCAGTGAGATATTATCTCTCCATTAAAAACGAAATGTTGATATGTACTACATAGTGGGTGGATTTTAAGAACACTAGACTAAGGGAATGATACCAGATGAAATGATTACAAATTATATAATTTCCTGATATGAAGTGGCCAGGATAGGTTCTATCCACAGGTTCACATGTTTCAACACTTGGTCTCCAGCTGTTTCAGAGACATTGTAGTGAAGGAAAATAAGATAGAAAAGACAAGTGATTAGATATTGAGTTATTAAGTATGTAATGATCTAGTTAGGGCACTGCCTGTACTTCCCCATTTGCCATGCATGACTTCACGTGCTACCTGGATCAGAATGACCTCCAATGGATCATTGCCTGTCATGGCCTGATCACTGCCAGGTACACCTCTGTAAAACCTTGCTGGCTTGTCCCACCTTATATTTTTAAAACATAAAATAAGAACACAAACTAGACCCGCAATAAAGCTTTTCAGGCGCTGCCATGACTTGGGTCCACTATGACATCTCCTCTTTTCTACTCTTATTGGTGTCAGAGTGCTTATTCCAGAAAGATTCCTTAATCAGTGAAACCTCCTAGAAAGGAAGCATGGCAGAAAGAGATGGGTCAGTACCAGAGGGCCTTAAAGGGGTATAGCCTGGCTCTTTGTTCAGTTCTGTTTGCTGCTTCCTGCTCAACCATGATGGGTAGGACAGAAGCTGTCCACACCTTGTGCCTTGTGCTTAGCTACTGCCACCATGATAAACAGAAGCCATGAACCAAAATAAATACTGCACCCAGAAGGTTGTGTGTGTGTAGGGTAAAACACTTGATGGTCACACAAAAAGTAATACAGAAACTTGGAATTAAGAGTAGGTTCATTAGAAAAATTGACTAGCACAACTCATAGAAGTAAGCCCAAGAGGCCATCCTGGTCTACAGAGTGAGTTCCAGCACAGCCAGGGCTACACAGAGGAAACCCTGTCTTGAAAAACTCAAAAAAAAAAAAAAAAAAAAAAAAGTTCATTTGCTTCCTGTCTGGGCCTGAGCAGATCCTGGGTGGCAACTCTGCACCCAATCTCACAAAACCCAGAGGAAGCAGGCCTCCCAGGAGCTCTAACCTGGGCAATATCTTAGGTAAGGAGACAGCAACACCTGACCCAAACAGGGAGTACCTGAGACCCACTAGGACCCAGGAATTCACTCCTGGCCTGAAGCACTGGTTCCTTCCAGTCTGCACCCAGTACTTGGCATCATTAGAACCTAGTTCTCCCACACTAGAAAGTCCTCAATTCCCCATATTACCAGGAAAGCAAGATTCAGATTTAAAATCACTTCTAATGATGATGATAGAGGACTTTAAGAAGGACATAAATAACACTCTCAAAGAATTTGAGAACACAGGTAAACAGGTAGAAGCCCTTAAAGAGGAAACACAAAAACCCTTTAAAGAATTACAAAAAATACAATCAAACAGGTGAAGGTATTGAACAAATCCATCCAGGAAATTAAAATGGAAGTAGAAACAATAAAGAAATCACAAAGGGAGACTACCCTGAGTAGAAGAAACCTAGAAAAAAATCAGGAGTCATAGATGCAATCATCACCAACAGAATACAAGAGATAGAAGAGAGAATCTCAGGTGCAGAAGATACCATAGAAAATATTGACACAACTGTCAAAGAAAATGCAAAAAGTTCTTAACACAAAACATCCAGGAAATCCAGGACACAATGAGAAGACCAAACCTAAGGATAATAGGTATAGATGAGAGTGAAGATTCCCAACTTAAAGTGCCAATAAATATCTTCACCAAATTATAGAAGAAAACTTCCCTAACCTAAAGAACGAGGTGCCCATAAACATACTAGAAGCCTATAGAATGCCAAATAGACTAGACCAGAAAAGAAATACCTCCCGTCACATAATAATCAAAACACCAAATGCACAAAACAAAGAAAGAATATTAAATCCAGTAAGGGAAAAAGGCCAAGTAACATATAAAGGCAGACCTATCAGAATTACACCAGACTTCTCACCAGAGACTATAAAAGTCAGAAGATCCTGGACAGATGTCATACAGACCCTAAGAGAACACAAATGCCATCCCAGGCTACTATACCCAGCAAAACTCTCAATTACCATAGATGGAGAAACCAAGATATTCCATGACAAAACAAAATTTACACAATATCTTTCCACAAACCCAGCATTACAAAGGATAATATCAGGAAAGCTCCAATACAAGAAGGGAAATTATACCCTAGAAAGAGCAAGAAAGTAATCCTCTTCCAACAAATCCAAAAGAAGATAGCCACACAAAGATAATTCCACCTCTAATAACAAAAATAGCAGGAAGCAATAATCACTGTTCCTTAATATCTCTTAACATCAATGGACTCAATTCCCCAATAAAAAGACATAGGCTAATGGACTGGATATATAAACAGGACCCACCATTTTGCTGCATACAGGAAACCTACCTCAGTGACAAAGACATACACTACCTTAGAGTAAAAGGCTGGAAAACAATTTTTCAAGCAAATGGTCCTAAGAAACAAGCTGGACTAGCTATTCTAAAACCTCCAGGCCAAGATTACAAAGGAAAGGACCCATGGATCCACCTGTATAGGTAGTTGAAGGTGGCCTTGTCAGGCATCAGTGGAAGTGGAGGGGCTTGGTGCCTGATAGTTTGGATTCCCTAGTGTTGGAAAATTTGAGAGCAGGGAGGCAAGAATGGAAGGATGGTGGAAGCACACCCTCATAGAAACTCCCAGAATTATATGGATTAGACATGACAGAGGCAAGCTGCCAGAAGACTAGGTTCCAGAATTCAAACAAAAAATTATCTTGATACTAAAATTTGTTTTGAGAATTGTATATTGCAGAATACATAGCCTTGTGTATCTACTCATCAAGCAAGCTGAGCAGACCTGCTCAAACCTCTTATGTCCTGGAATTTCAGCTGGATGCAGTCAAGACACAGACATCAGAGGCTTATCAATTTACTCTCCCCCCCCCCACCCCTCTTCTAATATCTCATTGCCCGTAATCAGCTTGAAGAAGTTAATGAAAAGTTGGTCCCCTATTCCCTGGGCTTGGGGACGGAGGTGGTTAATATTGGGCTATCTTTCTAGGGAAAAGTAGTGGTTTTGTTGGAATGGGAATTTATTGCATAGCCATAACCTAGTGGTAGAAATCTGTATAATTGTTATTAAGCTGAAGTTATAATTTTTTAAATGGTACAAAATTTACTTTGATTTCAAATTTAAGGTTTTCATTGGTACGAGTTTCTTATTGATATAAAAGCAAGATTAATATTGTTACTCTCATAGGCTTTGTGCCTATATAACACATTTAGGAATGCAAGGCTTAGACTCAGTCCTTCTTTAACTTTTTTAACTGATTTGAGATGATTAGCCCGTGAGTTAAGGGCCTATAGCAAATTCGTGTCTCTGAGTTTATTGTTAGGGTGTTTTCTATACTTTATTTAGAAATAGCTGAGAGAAGTTAACAGACAACAGTCCAGATTGCCTTACATGGATAGTTGGTTTTCAAAATGTCAGAAGTCCACAGAATTGACGTTACAAACATTTCTGTATTAATGTTCATTTTGATTAGAGACCTGTCTGCTCCTGACAGCTTCCTGTCTTGGATTCTAAGAAGAAACTGAGCATCTTTGGAGTTACTCCAGTTGTGGTGAGACAGCCACTAGGCAAGAATTGCCTCTTTTCATCTACAGACAAATTACTGTCCAGAAAAGGACACACTTGCAGAATAGTTGACTGATTATATCTGCCAAGACAGAGTAATCAGCCCTTAATAATTCTTCATGACTAGGTCTGTCAGATGATCCTGGGCCAGAAGGCTAAAGATTGGATGCTCCAACGTTTTGTAGTATAGGGATGGTCCAGGTGTTCAGCAGGGTCTCTATAAATTGGATAAGTTTTAGAAGCTATGCTTTGTGCTTCCCATAATTTCAGTTAATTCAGTCATTCTGGATTTCTGACGGGGTTGTTAGCCAATTTGCCCAGCTATTTACTTTGAGAGAAAAGATTTGAGAGGATGGTTTTCAGCTGACATTCATTCTAAAGCCAAGAAAAAAGCCAGGTTCAGAACTAAGTCTTTTAGTTAGGAGAGATAACAGAGGTTCTGGTTAGTCAACAAAATGGTGGATTGGGTATTAGGTCTATTTTGTACCTTACTGATACAAATTGGTATAGTTATGCTCTAATTGTATTTTGAGAGAAAAGTTTTATTTTAACAGGAAGGGTGATATGTAGGAGGTGCTAAGGTGGGAGGAGTAAAGAGAGGAAGAGGAGGAGTAAGGAGAGGAGGAGGAGAAGGTGAGGAGAAGCTAGATGAGAGAGAGGGAAGACGGGACATGGAGGCTGATGTTCACATGTCTCTACCAGTCAAAGTTGGTATATCTAGGTTGGGTACTGGGTTACACTTCTGATTGTATGGGCATCTTGGTCTTGAGCATTACCAAACTTATAAAGCCTTTGATTAACATTTTTTTTTAAAAAGTTACTAATAAAAAAAAAAAAGAAGACAAAAGATTGATTTTAAAAAGAAGAAGAAGTCCAAGACATCTTCAGCCACACAGGTCCTGATCAGGAGAGGGAATTGAGAAATAAAAAGTGGACCTAGAAAGTAAGGTTTCAAGAGCAGGCTGCTTAAAATGAACATCCTCCCACTTCCTGGAAGATAAAAAAGCTATCCAAACCAACAGATGTACCATTCTAACAAAGAAACATGGGAAAGTCAGGAAACACATCTCTCCCCAAAACTGAAACTCCTCAGCTACAAAACTTCAAGCTGAAACAGGTCAAAAGCCAAGTGAGGATGTCAAAAGTTTTCTGGTAGAAATGATAATGGCCTTGAAGAAGAGCACAAACAAGCAGAGGGATTTAATTCAGGACCTATCGAAATGAGTTTGTAAAAATAGAGGAGAGAGTAGACAAACTGGGTGAGAACACCAGAACTGTGGAGGAAAAAGTCAGGAACACAGAAGAAAATTTCACCAAGGAAATTGATGTTTCTAAAAAGAAACAAAGAGTCGAAAACCTCAGTAACTGAAATAAAGAACACAGTGTGAAGAATCAACAGTAGACCAAGCTAGAAAAAGGAATAGCAGGAATGGTAGACAGACAAAGCTGAAAAAGTAGACATTCAAATATCAACAAAGAAAAATTCTAGTAAAGCATGCCCACAGTGTCCAACAGCTCTACAATACAGTCCAGAAACCAAACCTAAAATCCTTGAGCTAAAGAAAGGTACTGAGATAAATGTTAGAGGCACAGAGAACCTAGCCAATGGGATTATGGCAGATTCTCCAAATCTAGAGAAAGAAAGAAATACAGATCAGATATTTAGATATTATCAAACACATCAGATATTTAGATCATGTAGATATGGTTGGAAAAGAATCTCTTCACAATATTATGGCCAAGATGTCAATAAATCAAAGCAAAGAGACAGCATCAAAAACTATAATGGAAAAATAACTACAAACACAGAAATATCCTAAGTCTCATCAGCAATCCTCAAAGCCAGAAGAGCACAGATTATTATATTTACTAAAGGCATAAAAGTAAATAAATGTCATCTAAGATTGCTGTAATCAGCAAAGCCATATTTATGGATATCTCAAACAAGCACAGACTAAGGCAGTTCATGACCACAAAGCCAGCAATGCAGAAGACATTACTTATAGTAATAGGATATACACAGGAGGCAGAAAAGAATGGTCTTAATAATGAGACCACAGGAAAGAACACGTTTCATAAGAGGAAGAGCTAAGCAAAAGAAAGCTGAGGAGGAATCCATAATGTCTGAGTCACCAAGCCAGCAAATATGTGATCCGAACAGGGAGAAAGTAAAAAGCAATCAATAAGTCAACCAATCAAACAACAACAAAGTTTCAAGAACTATTAAACATCTCTTTATAAAACCTGAAATGTAGATGTCTCAACTCCCCAATGAATAGACTCAGATTGGCTGACTGGATTTAAAAAGCTAGGTCCAAGTCTCTGTTGTCACCAAGAAAAATACGTCACTGGTAAAGATGCCCACACATTAAGAGTCAAACATGAAAAACAATCTGTAACGACCAAGGAAACTGAAAACATGCTGGTTTTCATTCTTGTGTGTGATAAAGGAGACTCAAACAAAAACTAGTCAGAACAGATAAATAGGTTCAATCCATTAGAAGACACAATAGAATGAATCTATGCGCAAAACTTTAGGGCTCTCTATTTCATAAAGTAGACATTAATGGATATGAAAGGTAAAATAACCCTGTTAAAATAATAATGGGTGATTTCAGCATCTGACACACATCTCTACAAAGTTCAGTTCAGCAAAGAAACCTCAGAGATAAACCATAGGTCAATGTACTCAATAGATGCCTAAAAAATATTCCACCCAATGGAAACATTCTTTTCGGCAGTTCACATCTTTTAAATATACTAGATTACAATTATTTAAAAACAATACACAGGAATAATCCTAACCAAGAAAACACATATCTCTACATTGAAAACTCTGAGACACTGAAGAATGAAATGGAACATACCAATAGGTATAAAGACATTCTGTGTTCACAGGACTAGGCAAATTCATACTGTGAAAAGCCTACATTATTGAAAGCTATCTACAGAGTCCATGTAATCCCCATCAAAAGACCAATGAGATTCTTCATAGATGCAGAAAATAAAATCCTTAATTCTTTATAGAAGCACAAAAGACTCTGAATGGCTACAGGAGTCCTTTGCAGAAAAAGATGTGATGGAGATACAATATGTTACCTCAGATTATATTAGATTCATAGTCACAAAACAGCATGGGTCTGACACAACAACAGACATATAGCCCACGGTAGTGAACAGAGGATATAGAAATAAATCAGTTACAGACACACAATTTTCTCCCAACACTGTCAAAAAATGCATGTTCGAGAAAAGGCAACCTCTAACAAAGGAAACTGGGGAAACTGGCTTATTAATGCAGAAGAATAAACCTGGACCCGTTCAGTGAGATAGTAATTTGCCTCTAGAGCAAGACTCTGTCCAATGAAGGCTCTTAGTGGTAGAAAAACAAACTCCTTGAAAGATCTTCTTTTAAAAAGGCAATGCTTGAGAGAACAGAATCTCAGGGAACACTGCTCCAAAACAATGGCTAAGGAACTGTGGTGGTTCGGATGAGGATTGCCCCCATAGGCTCATCTATTTGAATGTCTAATTTCTAGTTGGTAGACTGGGAAGGATTAGGAGGTGTGGCCTTGTGGGAGGTGGTGTGTCACTAGGGGTGCGGCTTTGAGGTTTCAGAAGCCAATGCAGGCCCAGTCTTACTCTCTCTTCTCAGCTACTGTTCCAAGGCCACGCCTGCCTACCTACCTCCATGCTTCCTGCCGTGATGATAGTGGATCAACCTTCCGAAACTATAAGCAATCCCCCAATTAAATGTTCTCTTTCATGAACTGCCTTGGTAATATCATCTCTTCACAGCAATAGAACACTAACTGAGACAGGTAATATCTTCTACAGACTGTGCAGGCCCCTGGGCCACTTCAGCTGGTCCAAAGGAACTGGCTACATCCTGACCTAGAAGAAAAATGCAGTGTCCCAGATGAACTACCCCCTCCCTAACTCTACGAGTCTAACTACTGCACCCTCTCACACCCTCCCAAGCGAAAGGTTTAGAGTAGAAAATTACTAACAGCTGGGTCTGCCTAACGACCTGCAGATGCTATAAGGTCATGCTCTAGGGAGGCTTTCCATGAGCAGGATGTAGAGGTAGAGATAAAGCCAGGCCCACTCTTTATTGAGAAATAGGCAACCCAGGTGGCAGAAGGAGAGAAGGGAGATGGGACTGAGATGTAAGGTGCAGCCTTCTGATAACTGTGCTGGGGACAAAAAAAAAAAAAAAAAAAAAAAAGCTGTTTTGGACTGAGGTTGGGACCCCTATGAAAGCCTTAGGGGAAGGACTGAGGAAGTTGAAGGGAATTGCAACCCCATAGGAAGAACTATAATATCAACTAAGTGAACCTTGGGAGCTCCCAAAAACTAAGCCATCAACCAAAGAGCATACATGTGTAGCAGGAGATTGCCTTGTCTGGCCTCAGTGGGAGAGGATGTGCCTAATCCTGTAGAGGCATGATGCCCCAGGGAAGGGGGATGTGGGAGGGAGTACCCTCTCAAAGGTGAAGGGGAAGGGGCATGGAGTGAAGAACTCTGGGAGGGGAGACCAGGAGAGGGGGCAACATTTGGGATGTAAATAAATAAAATAGTTAATTTTTTAAAATTAAAAAAAAAAACTGTTCTCTGCATTCAGTCAGGGAGCTAGCTGGCCATTCTGGGAAGACATCTGGCTTTGTAAAGTGTATAACCTGCCTCCCCTTCACTACCAAGTCTCCTGTGTTCTTCAGGAGTGATAATCTGTTTCTCACAAAGGTGACAAGTAGGCTTGGATATTTTGGACATCCTGATGAGTCCTTAGAAACAGTGACCACTGGAGTGTTCATGGAATTATTTGTGTTTATTATCTTGCTTGTTCCTTGACTATTTGCATCTATTTTATTGCTAGTTCCTCAACCTAGAACTGACCTTAATATTTGCATGTAATTAGGCAATGTAAGTGGCAGAAGGAGATGTGCCTAATCCTAATATTTTTTTGATATAAAAGCAAAAGGGGATGGATAGAAGGTTTCTAGGGAGGGGAAATGGGGAAGGGGGATTACATCTGAAATGTAAATAAATAAAATATCCAATAAAATAAAAAGGTGACAATGCAAGGACTATCCCCCCACCCTGTAGCACCCCACTGGTGTCCTTTGTAGCCAAGAACCACTGTTGTTAGAAGCAATCCAGACTTAGTAGGATTTTCATGAGAAAAGTACAAGGAGAGATTCCCAAGCCCTGAGCCAGAAACAAAACCTGGGGCAATGACAGAGAGATGACAAAATGTCTTGGGAGATAGTTGAAAGGTCTTGCCCTGGTTAGCTTTGGGAAATTTGAACATTAATAAGGATAATTCACTATAGAGGATCTTTAACACATTGAATAAACAAACAGGACATCATGATACTAATAATTAAAAAAATAAAATAGGAGGTTAAAAATATAATGACAAATTATAAACAGGAGAAATGGTGAGAAGCATCATTTTGTAGATGTGCACACAAGCTAGCGGCAGGCAGGATGCTAACAAGCTCTGAAATGCTTACTGATTACAAAAAGAGAAAGAAATACAGTCTTACAACAGAACTGTCATCTCTTTAACCAAGTCATCAGCTGCAACTCAATACTTGTAGAATAGGCTGACACTGCATCCTGTTTAGCGGGGTGGGCATCATACAAGGACACGTCAGCCTTGACGGTTTACACTAGTGTAATTATCCCTCTAGATTTCTCAACGGAAAGGAAATCCAGGGAAGAATTGAATATAGAGTGTATAATAGATATTTTTGGTACTCTAGGAGAAGAGACTTCATTTTTAAAATTTCTTTCTTTCTTTCTTTCTTTCTTTCTTTCTTTCTTTCTCTTTCTTTCTTTCTTTCTTCTTCTTTCTTTTTTTAGATTGAGTCTCACTATGTTTCTAAAGCTAGAGCCCAATCCCCAATTCTCCTACCTCAGTATCCAGAGTGCTAGATTTACAAGTATGAGCCAACTCATTCATCCAAATGGCCTCTTCCTCAGGAAATGAATACTGAAGTATTTGAGGAGGAAGTCTCTTAATATTTGCTAGTTATTTTCAAACGCTTAATAATGAATATGTTTGTGTGTATGCACATATACAGAAAGCATACATTACTATTCAAAGGAAATATACATATACATATGTTATAATTAAATTTATCCCATTGGAACTAAATTATTCCAAAACAATACTTTTTATTCAAACATAAAGATGGTCTATCAAACTTTAAAAAATCCATATGTAAGGCTGTTTCCTTTCAAGACAGTAATAGGCAAATGATAAACTATTTATGGGATTCAGGTTTCTGAGAAAAATCCACCCCATAAACATTTAAATTAAGACATTTGAAAATGGCAATCAAAACTGTTTGTCATTCTCTCTCCTATATAGATGAATTTAAAATGTTTTTAGCTTTTAAGATGGTTCCTATGTCTCAGCCACAATCCAGGGAAGACTCTGCTTTTCGACATTTTCTAAAGGAAAGAAGATGAAGACTGTTTTTTTAAAAACTTAGAGAAGTCTGTAAGATTTGGGCAGTTTGGACTCCACAGCTTGGTTGTGCCTCATGTTTTGGTTTGGTAATTGTAGATATGTGGTATTTAATGACATACTTTTACTGCTCTGTAATTGTTTTATGCTATTCTGCAGCCAAGATGAAAACTAGTAAAGCATTTTTCATCTGTGCTTTTTCTTCCCTAGGAAAAACTGCAATGATGTGGAAACCACTATAGTAAATTAGCAGCAGTCTCTCCACTCAAATGAACAGAAACAGTAGGCTATCTTGGCTCCAAGATGGCCTCTCTGCAAAGGGTTCAACACCCTCTGGTATCACACTACTTCCTCTCTTCCCAGCTTGCTGCTTCCTTCTTTGTAACTGGACTTTGACTAGTTTATCAGAGTTCTTCCTACCATCCTTCTCTACCCCAATCCCTTCCAACCCGCAACACTAGGTAGGCAAGAAAGAAGGTTAGAGAGGAAAAGACTATTTCCTGTTGATTAGGGACTTTGAGTGGATATCTCTGACCAGCAACCAGTAACAGCAAAAGCAGAGGCAGAAACCAGCAGCAGCAGGGGCAGGAGCAGGGACAGCAGCAGCAGGGGCAGCACCTGCAGAGGCAGGAGCAGGGGCAGCAGCAGCAGGGGCAGGAGCAAGGGAAGCAGCAGCAGGGGCAGTAGCAGCAGGAGCAGGGACAGCAGGGGCAGGAGCAAGGACAGCAGCAGCAGGGGCAGGAGCAGGGGTAGCAGCAGCAGGCCCAGACGCTCAGAGTTCTGGCATGTTTATACCCACTCAGGAGTCCCCAGAATTTCAAATGTAAACTCTCTCCAACTGGCAGAATTATGCCCCTGCCAGAGCAGGAGACAAATCATAGTTAGTTGCTGCAGACAATCTGAAGCAGCCCCATATCCCATACCAGGGATTAAAACAAAAACATGTTCACACAACATAACTGGGTTTTTAAAGACACCAAAATTCTCTCTACATTTTCCCTTTCATTCACAGTTTATTTCAGTTAAATTTAATCTCTTGGAAGCATCTTTACAAAATGGATACGGGGCAGATCAAAGTCATGGAAATTGCCTCATAGACAAAGTATATAGGGAATAGCCATTACTGGGCGCTCAGAGGCAAATCAGGCCTAGCATACACAGATTTCAGCAGTAGATGCTCAGCTTGCTCCTTACCCCACCACACAGACTAGTGTGAGAACTCACTCCATCCTTAAACCCTGCCGCTCTATCCCTACCTCTCCTTCAACGGTGCCTTTCCTTCCCTCTTTCATGACCTCGTGATCACTTTTCCCTTTTTATAAATTTAACCTTATTTTCCACATACCTTGTCTACAGATTCACAGCTACAGTATGATGTTTCAGTACATGTAAACAAAATATAATGATAAAATCAGGGGATTTAACGCATCTATCACTTCCTGAGTTTATCATCTCTCTTTGATGGGAAACCTTTAATCCAGTGGTTCTCAACCTGTGGGTTGTGACCCCTTTGAGGGTCACATATCAGATACCCTGCATATTACATAGTTACAATAAGATTCATAACAATATCAAAAGTACAGTCATGAAGTAGCAGTGAAATAATTTTACGTGTGGGGGTCACCGCAACACAAGCAACTGTATTAAAGGGTCACAGAATTAAGAAAATTGAGAATCACTGTTTAGTCATTCTAAAATATATAGTATAATTGTATTAGCCATATTACATACCCCTGCACACTAGAATTTGTCTCTCCCTACCCACCTCTCAACCTCTAGTTACACAATGTAAATTTCTGATCCTAAGGGAAACTTTCAAACATCCTGCCTGTGTTAGCTTTCTATCAGATGAAAAAGCCCTTGAGCTGGATCAACTTGAAAAGGAAGGAATCTTTTCAGCTCTTGGTTTCAGAGCTGTCAGTCCATGGTCAGCAGACACCATTGTTTCTGGGTCTGTGGTGAGACAGGCAGGTAAAGCAAGCTTGCTCACCCTGTTGCAGCCAGGAAGAATAGAAAAGAAAGGAGGAAAAATTTGGAGCTTAGAGCCCTGATGTACTTCAAAGGCACACCCCAGTGACCTACTTCTGCCAAGTAGGCTTGGTTTCCTGTCAGTCAAACATCAGCTGGGACCAAGCCTTCAATTTGTTGGACTTTGGAGAATACTCCAGATCCAAACTGTAATAATTAATGTGAGTGATATAATGAGGTGTTTGTCTTTCTCTGTCCGATTCATCCATGCAACATAATGTCCTCTGGGGTCATTCAGGTTGCCACAAATGACAACATTCCATCTTTGCTCACTCATTTCTTAATTCCATGCCTCAGGAAGTGTGTTGAAGAAACATGCAAGTGCAGTTGTCTAATTGACTGGCTGACTCCATTCCCTTCTGATAAACAGCCAGTGGTCAGATCCCTGACGTATATGATAGCCCCTGTGTTTAAAGTTCTGAGGAACTTCGTAGTGCTAATGCTGTTCTCCGTCAATTGTGCACAGTAACGTGCCATCAAGAGACACATGCACAGTGTGCAGCGTCATAGCTACTAGAATGGAAGGCCATCTCTCTGTGTCTCTCCTTCAAGGTCGATGGTGTACTCAGTTTTAGAGAGTGAGTAGCCCAGAATCCTGGGGTATAAAGAAATTATTGACAACGAAATGTTCAAAAAATTCCTCTTTGGTTCCCCAGATGCTACTTAGAAAGAGATGCATTCAGAAACTAGTCCCCCCCCCACCCCATCGTTACTCTTCTACTTGCGTAGATACACTGAAAAACAAAGTTGGCCTGGCAGCCACACTAGCAGTTCAAGAGAGATGGAGGACTAGAGACAATGATTTCCCACCACACAGGCCTTCGAGGTCTGTAATGTAATTGCTGGAGCACAGGCCTTCTTCTCATAATACCTCACACCTGCAATAGCAACTCATGATTTACAACTGGGCCTGAGACATATCTTGGCAGGAGCCTTCTAATCCAGAATAGTTATTATTAAGCGTCCCATGGAATGTTTGTGTTTCTCAAGCTATGCCACTTGGTAAATTCCAGGATGATTTGGAAAAGGCTGCTTGCCTCTCCTGTAGGCTCTCCACAGCAGCATCTGAAGTGATTCCGTGTGACTCAGACCATCCCTTGGCCCCTCAGCTCCTGCAAAACACATCAGAAGGCCACTCAAAGTTGAAGAAAGCTCAAGAGAATCATCAGGTGATAAGGCATTTTCCTTGGAATAAGCAGTCCTGAAGTAACCTTTTATGTGTCCAGGTCAGCCAATTCCCCGTGGAAGCATCCAACAGGCACTGCAACTTGGAAAATAGAAAAGCTGGCTTGCCTCCTAGGAGGAACCAAAAAGGTAGCAAGACCAGAGAGCCTTAAGCAGGCCTGCTGCTCCCCCCCTGTTCTGCTTTTTGATTAAAGCAACTGCAGCATTCAGAAGGGAGCCTTGAGTGTTTTGTTTTGTTTCTGTTCCTTCCCAAGTTTAGTATTTAATGCAGGCATCTCTCCAGTGAACACCCATCCCATAGACCCAAATACAAGGGACTTAGCACATAGTAGGCACTAACAAGTCGTGGTTAGATGATGAATGTCTGTGGAGGACTTTGCAGGCACTGAGCATTGAAATCATTTTGGAGTATGTATCAGTCAGGGTTCTCTAGAGTCACAGAACTTATGGGTAGTCTCTATATAGTCAGGGAATTTGTCATGATGTCTTACAGTCTGTAGTCCAACTCCCCAACAATGATCAGCTGCAAATGGAAGTCCAAGGATCCAATAGTCGCTCAGTCCCACAAGACAGGCAGGCAAAGAAGAGCGAATCTTCCTTCTTCCAGTGTCCCTATGTAGATCTCCAGCAGAAGTGTGGCCCAGATCAAAGGTGTGTACCACCATGCTTGGATCTGGGACTTGCTCTGTCCTGGATGACTTTGAACTCAGAGATCTCCTTGCCTTAGTCTCCCAGAATTCATAGCAACTATGCCTCAAGCTCTCCATGCTAAGATCCAGGTCAGAAACTTGTATCTCCCAGCCTCAAGATCTGGATCACAGGTGAGCCTTCTAATTCTGGACTGTAGTTCATTCCAGATATAGTCAACCAGGAATAGCCATTACAGAGTAGCTGCTCTGTGACCAGCACTGTGTTTCAAGGAGTGTCTATGCCTCTCATTTAATCTTTACAGTAGCTCTTTAAGGGAAATTCTCTTATCTGTGATGAGGAGAGGAGGCTCTTCAGAGATAATGAGGTTCACCTGTGCACATGGTCACTCACAGAGAACAGAATCTCATGCTGCTGACATCCTGTTGTTCCCTCCGTTCTCAGGGAGCTCCAAAAGAAAAGGTGTATGGGGCCACATAGCAGTGGGTGACAAATGCCAGCATCATTGTGTACTCTGGTGTCTAAAGGCTGTGGTAGAGCTAATTACTGATAATTTGGGGGTGGAAAGTGAGAGACGAGGGAACAAATTTTCAGATGTTGGGAGGGGCAATGGGAGGATGTAGCAAGAGTGCATGGGCAGCAAAGACATCAAAAGTCATGTAGGCAACAAAAGCCACTCTTAGCTTCCCCCAAAGGCAGGCCAAGTAATGGCCAGAGCCACCAGGCCTAAAAAGAAGGTGATGGAGAAGGATGCTCTCATCTGAATTACCATTCAGAGAGATTCTTCTACCAGAAATGCATGGTGGACCTTTAAGACATAATCTGGAGAAAATTCGAGGTAAAGTGGAAAGATGGGTGGTTCTGACATGGTGGGCTAGGAGAAGTGACAGGTGTAACATCAGCAAAGAGCTGAAGCAGAAGATGACATCAAGCCCAGGGAGACTAGGTACTCAAGTTAATGCTTAGAGGCATTAGCCATCTCTTGTCATTTCATCATGGTTTCCTTTGGGTTGAACCAACTGGAAGGATAGACAAGTTAGAGCAACAACTGATTGTAGTCAGGCATGTGCTATGCTGTGACCCAGCATAGAACACACATGGGCTACTTACTTCCTTGGTCACATGGAAGTGTAGAAGCTGAACCCTTCCTGTGTAAGTTTAAATGTGAGAAGCGTGAGAGAGTGTTTACTCCACATTGGGGTATGTGAGGAAAAGGTGAGTGTCGGTCGGAGAGGGGATCTTCAGCAGGGGAAATGAGTTACTACACACTGGGTCAAATACAGCATTGTCTGCGTCTCTAGAGTAGCAACCCCTTGCCAGATCCTATTCCTGCCCTAGCACCAGATTCTGATGGAAGCAGTAAGGTATTTTTGAGTATCTAGTACAGCTCAGGAGACATCTGGTCACCTTCCAGCCTCTCTATAGCATCCACTTTGGAACAGTGACAGCACACATGTCCAGCTGTAGTCAGAGACCTGAGTTTTGGAGGTTTTTTTTAAGATTTATTTTTTTTATTTCATGTATATGAATACACTACCATTGCTCTCTTCAGACACACCAGAAGAGAACACCAGACCCCATTACAGATGGTTGTGAGCCACCATGTGGTTGCTGAGAATTGAACTCAGGACCTCTGGAAGAGCAGTCTTAACCACTGAGCCATCTCTCTAGCCGAGACATAGGTTTCTAATGGCACCTATTATCCAGGGAATAGGAGAGTGGCTATGGAGTGGCTACATCTTCAATGAGGCCAATGCTCCCACAGCCATGCAGTTCCTCCAGTTGTTGCAGACAATAGAGCAGAGCACCATCACACCAACATGTTGCCAAAGGAGCAAACAATCCTTAAGACCATTTGTAGCTCATGGCTGGCAAGGCCTAGAGATAGCAGGTTTGGGGATTGAAGGAGAAACAGAAGAACAAGATAGTCCTTGCTTTGGAATGATTTGACCATCCTGTGTCTCTATTTTCATTTAGAAGCCACACTTCCTTCCTTAAGACAAAGTAAGACAAAGAATGGGGCTGACTTTCCCACACAGAAAAGCCCGGCAAGCCACCATACCTGGGGCTTACAGAACAGAGACTCAGGGAGTGTCCCTGGAGAATACAGAGTCCCTGGAGAATAGCATGGCATAAGTGGACAAGAAGGTCAGCATTGAGTACCTCAAGGAAAGTCTGACTTGGTTTACAAAGCAGGAGTCGATGTAGAAAGCTTAAACCTCAGGTTGATGGCTCAACAGGGGTCAAAATATAGTGAACATAATGATTTATGAACCTGCCAAGCCTTTAGCAGCTGCTGGTGTGTTTGGACATAAGTCACTGTCACTGCATGCTAGGCAGGGGTTGATGCTTTGAGACCCCCTGCCACCACCATGAACTCACAGGGCTTCTTTGTTGAGCCAAACAGAGCCAATTACCTCAAATGCCTGTGCTCTTGTTCTTCTCTGGGTTTACTTTAAATATCAGGAAATAAACTAAATTACATGTTCTAAATATCATTTCTGGTTCATTTATCATCCAAACTTGCTCAGTTTTAGAAAAAAAATTCATTTCCAAAAGATACAATTTTTCTTAATTTTATTGTTCAAGGCTTAACAAAACACAGGAGTTCATAGACATAGAAAACAGCTATGTATATGCATATACCTCTGTGTGTGCACGTGTGCATGCATGCTCCTGTGTATGCTTGTGCATTCATATGTGCATGTTCTTGTGTGTGGTTGTGTGTGTATGTGTATATGACTCTGTGTGTGTTGTGCATGTATGTGTGCACATGTGTGAGTCTCTCTTTCTGGTGTGTTTGTGTATGTATGTGTGTGTATGCCTTTGTGTGTGCTTGTGTTGTATTGTGAGTCTCTCTCTCTCTTTATGGCACGTTTGTGTGTGTGTATGTGTGTATGCCTCTGTCGTGTGTGCTTTTGTTGTATGTGTGAACATGTGTGAGTCTCTCTTTATGGTGTGTTTGTGTGTGTCTGTGTATGTGTGTGTGCCTCTGTGTGTGCTTGTGATGCATGTGTGAGCATGTGTGAGTCTCTCTTCTCTCTGGTGTGTATGTGTGTGGTGTTGGGTAGAGAACTTAGAATCTGTGCATGCTAGACAATGCTGTGCTACTGGGATGCCCCAGTCTAAATGGCCTTCAGGACTCTTGAGAGTCACCCCACATCCATTTCTCAAGAGTCATCTTGAGGATCATCTATCCCAAGCATCTCAGGCATGTTAGACGAATGATGTGTGCTTCAAACACCTTAGGAACACTTCAGCCACTAGCACTTTCAGTTCAGAATAAGATGAGGAAGATTCTAGTTACATCAATGGTAGGAAAAATTGATTGAGCATCACTGAATCCATTACACATCTAAATCACAGTACTTTGGAATCTAAGCAACATTTAAAGCATTATCTCTACAGAAAACAGATTCAGATGTGAGTTTAGAATAGTAGGAGTAGGGTGGGCTATGAATCTCAGTTTTCTAGTCCATGGCATGCGTAGGTGACAGATTTCCAGAAGGTGCCTTCTAGAGATGACCTTTCACCCTCAGCACCTTTGGTCAGGAAGACATTCTGCTGGTTTGGAGACTTCCTGGGCTTGGGGTCCTAGAACTGAGAGGGAGATTGGAAGCAGCAGCAGCCAGAGTATGGGTTCATAAAGAAGAGCTCCCCAGCCCCATCCCCATCCCCATCACAACCTTTCTGTCTCACTTCTTTCTCTTTCTCACTGGAACCTGCTAAATACTTAGTGGAATGATAAGTAGTAAGTAGGAAGTGAATTTACATGTCCCTCTTATTGAGCTAATTGATTGTGTATAGTTATTTATCAAGTGCCTTTTGTCTCTCCAGGAGTTTTGGCTTAAGAAGACAAGAGATGCACCCTGATTTATTCTCTCCTGTCTGTTGGCACAAACCCTCGTCATGCTACAGATAATGGATTCAAGTGAACTGTATGGAAAATGCTGGTGCTGTGGCTCATTTCCTCTTGGAAAATGGCTGGGCTTCCACCTGTGCTGCTGCATTGAGCACACTCATCCAGTGCTGGACTATTTTCGAAGGTCCAGTCCTTGCTGAAGACCAACCAGAGCCAAAGAAAGGGATCAGCAGATGACATCATCCTCTCTGGCTGTGTTCTGAAAGACCACTGTTCAAGAACCAAAACATCAGAAGTCAAGGGTCTGGGAATCATTTCATTTTTCACTCTATCCCTAACTATCCCCCTATGTGAATCAATTCTTCAAGAGTAAATTGTCTTAATCTTATAAGGGGGAATTTGCTGAAATAGCAGCAACTATACCTAAGTGGGGCTCAGGCACATGACTAAGAAGGACCTCAGGGCCATCTCACAATCGTCAGAAAGCTCTGTTATAATCTTTCTCAATGGTTTTAAACCACAAACCACTATAATAAACTCACACACACACATAAAAACACAGATGAATTCTTATTGTATGATATTTATTCCTACTGTAGGTGATGTAGTCTATTTGTGGCTGCTTATTATTTTAATGAACTGTATTTTATTTTTGCTATGACCCATGAGTGGACTCAGGCCTCTAACTCAGGAGGAGACAGGCTCCATCTCAAAGGTTTGTTCTAATGGCCACTTCTGTAACCATCAGTAACTTTTTTTGCCTTATGTCATTTAACCTGTTGTACTTATCTTGAGGCAGATTTCTTACTTAGCTTCCACAGATGTTTGAGGTGTGCCTTAGGGTACCCTGAAATTCTAACTATCTTCCAATAGAGCCCAAGAAACATCAAGAGTGATATTTACATTTTAGTCAATCACATGTGTGATGCCATGAATCAAATAGATAATGAGGGCAATGAGGTAGGCAGTTTGGAACAACGTCAGGTATGGAATGAACCTTCATATCTGTCTCCCTCAGTGCTCATTCAGATTTGCTTCAAAGACTTAACACTGACTTTAATATCCACGGGTGTTCATGTTCCCTGTATGGAATGATGTAACACTGGCATTCAATTGGCACACAGTCTTCTGTGTGCTTCAGATAATCTCTGCATGACTAGTTATGCCCCCATATACTCTATATGCTATGTAAATAGTCTTTACACCTTCTCATTTAGGGAATAATACCAAGATGCGACCTATGCATGTTCACCTGAGATGAACTTTTTTAGTAAGTTATACATCTCTCTCCCTTTGCAGAGACAACCTGGTGTGTTTAATATTTTTGCTTCCTCTAATGCTTATCACAAGGACCTTCCTGCCCCCCACAGCTTATATTTATCATGGGTTCTTCTCTCAGTCATCATATAAGAACTCCAAATACATTATGAGGAGATATTAGGTCAACATCCCTCTATATCAAAGTTATCAAGCTAAAACATCTTTAGACTTTGCAGGAAAAAATATTCCATTGCTTTCCAAAGAGAAGACTAGTGGAAAAGTTTTCTAATCAAGAAGTTGGAAAATGGGTAATAGAACACAACTGGTTTAATCAAATCTTGCCCCAAAGGCTAACACAGAATAAAGAACAGCTTCACCAGCTATGAAAAATAATAAACCAGTAGGAAATATCTCACAATTTCCAAATAAATCCATGACAGGTCAGCACGAACAGATGAAAGAAACAAGGAGTAATATAGCTAAGGGCATAGAGGAAGTGCGTGTTATTCCCAATGTAACTCTCGACTTAGAACAGAGGAAAAGTTGACTCAGACTACACTTGGAATGGTGCTTAATAATCTGTTGAGCATGTGTGTAAAATTTTATACATGACAGAGAGGGAAAAGGAAAGACAAAGCACCAGGTTTTTGGATGCCTAATGCAAACTTTTCAAACGAAAGACACCAACAGGGAATATGTGTTGGTGTTCACACAGATATGCATGCATGTTCATGTGTACATGTGAAGGCCAGGGATGGATGTCCAGTGTCTTCCTCTATCACCTTCCACTTTGCTTTCCCCCCAGAAAGATCTCCTACAAATTGGCTAGACTGTCTAGCCAGGGAGTTCCAGGTACCTGCCTGTCTCCTTTTCTATAGTGCTAGGGTCCACCAGGTCCAGCTTTTTCATGAATGCTGGGGATCTGAACTCAGATCCTTGTGTTCATGCAGCAGGCATTTACTAAATAAACCATATCCTCAGATCAACAACTCCATCGCTTTGCAAGCTTATCATAAGGCCTCTACATCATCTCCTGTAAATATATACAAAATTCATAAGCCACTCAAATAGAATGACTGGTTTAAAAAATCACACATTCATTGACTGCCTTTAAAAACCAAACAGTGTTCATCTTTCATCTAACTTTATTAAAACTATAATAAATGCATAGAGTCAGCTTTCCCGAAAGTCCCTTTCCATGCTTTAGCTTCTGAGTCTTTATGTGCAGAAAACCATTCATTTTCATTACTTGGCTAAAAGGTTTCAGGAGACCCAATGAGCTGGCTCATCATTTTGGAAGTCGTACAGTAAAAGAAAAGTTAACCACAAAATGCAAACTTGCTCTTAAGTTCACAGGGCAGTTTATAAAGGTTACTTTTATATGTACTGCAAATTGAATCACACAAAAGTCAATACATAAAAATATATTGCCTTTGTTCAATGAAGTTTTCTCAGCTCATGCCAGTTTTTTCTATGGACCTCTGCAAACTCAGCAAATCATTGCAGCATCCAATCCTGTGTCTAGAGCAGGGCTGAGGAGAATGAGAATGGTATGCTCAGTAATCTAAGACATGCTTCCTTCCCCTGTGCAAAAAACCACTGAGGGCTATGAGTTAGAAGGAACTCGTTAGATAGATAGCTAGATTGTGCTTGATTTCTTTCCTCATGAAAACATCTTATTTATATATCTTCTTAATGAACATTATTATATTTGGTGATGAGACCACCTCCAAAATAGTGCTAATAAACAATATGAATATAATCCCACAGTTGGTTCTTACGGAGTAATTTATGGGAATCTCTGAATTTTATAGTGTAAGGAGATAGGAAAGGGAGCACATGTGAGTGTGTTAAATCACTCTTTGCAATTTCTTCCTTTTAATGTTAATTTATGGTTTAGTGAGACTCCTAAGACGTTAACTGGCTGTCTTTGTACCAAATGTGTGGGCTTTTACTGAGCTCATTTCAGGGCTGCCTGCTCTTCAGAACACTGCCAAGAGGACTGAGGGGAGGCTTGTACTGCACAGGCAGTGACATTTTCTGACACAATGGACAAACAAGCCAGAGCCTACTTAGCTGTAGTTACTGAATATGCATACAATTGTCTCATCAAAAGCCCAAATTGTTGAGATGCATTGCCCCATTTCATATTTTGGGGTTTTCCTTTTATACTAGTCCATATGGATAAGCTATATGGGCCACAACTAGCTATGGTCTACAATTGCAATATAACTAGTGTTATATACTGAGAAAGTACTTAACCCATATATAATAGTGTAGTTGAGGAATTAGAAGATTTAAAGTCAGAACACTAGCCCCCAAATCTTGATTACCAAGAATAATGGCCACTCCCATTGTCTGTTTCTAATTCCTCAAACTTGTGAACACCTAAAGTCACATAACCAAGGAGAAATCAAGGTTTATGATGAGCTAAACTTAAAACAATGAGATTAGATGGGTTCAAGACACTCTCGAGGGGCTATAAAAGTGGAAGAATGTCTATGGATACAGCTCGGTTGGTAGAGTACTCAGCTAGCATGTGCAGAGTTCTTGGTTTTGTCTCAGCATGACATAAACTGGGTGTGGCAGTACACCTACAATCCCATGACTACAGAGAAAGAGGCAGGAAGACCAGGAATCATTCTTGGTCACATGAGTGATTTTGAGGTCAGACTGGGTTGTATAAGACTCTGTCTTGAAGGAATGAGAGAGAGAGAGAGAGAGAAGGGAGGAAGGGAGGGAGGGAGGAAGGGAGGGAGGAAGGGAGGGAGGGAGGGAGGGAGGGAGGGAGGGAGGGAGGGAGGGGAGAGAGAGAATGAAAGAAAGAAGAAGGGGAAAGGAAGGAATGAAGGAAGGAGAAAGAAAAAAGAGAGAATAAGGAACATGTCAAAGGGGAATGTTTGCCATGCAATTTGAAACAGTGGCCGCTAGCCAAGGAAGGAGAGACCATTAGGATCTGGATCCTGGTGCCTTGTGGACACCTTAGTTTTACCTCAGGCAGACCCAAGAAAGATGTTGATTGTACAACTATGAGCTAACACCTTTTTGTAATAGTTTCTTGCAGTTTTAATGAACAACAATGCAACAGTAACTCTCCTTCTACAGGCGAAAGTGACTAAACACTTCTGTGCCTCAATTCCATTTTCTATCAAATAAATAGCTTTCTGGTACTGCTGGAGCCCCGCAAACACAAACAATACAAAATATTAATGCTTGTTCGGTTAGTAGAATGGAGTAGTTAACAGATGAGCCACAGGCTGCAGAATACAGTAAGGCCAGGAGAAAGAAGGCGGTTCAGATGCCAAGAGGATTATCATGAAGACAGTTAGCATCTGCACTCCTGCATGTTGCTCTCATTACTGGGTTTCCATGTTTTCTCTGAAGATTCACAGAAACTGTCACTGTTGAATGCATTTGAACTTAGAATATAACTTTATTGTTCCTTGGAACTGAGAAAGAAAAGGAGGCCTAGAGGGAGATTTTACATGCATTAGGGAAATCAAGTTTCTTCATACTGTAATGTTAAAAATGTACTAGGGCAGCTGAAGTTAGACCACAGTACAGTTTCGAAGCAGAAAGAACATCAGCTATGGAAGCATGGTGCACACCTGTAGCAAATGTTAAACTGGCAAAGTCTCTGCCTCTGTCTTCCCCAGCTTTTGTAATGATGACAGACAGTCTTGGCTTGAGAGGTTTTTGCCTTTCATCATAGCTCACATGTGAGCAAAGACTTTTAAATTTAAAATATTACAATATGGTAATACTCATCTGGATCAAGTTTCATTCCAAAATAATTTGTGGTAACTACATGTCATAGTTTTAAGGATTAATAAGTAAATCTGCTAAACATAGTCTTAGCAGACTCTCTAAAAGGGCTCAACTTTTTACAAAAAGTAAACCAACACAACTTTTCACAAGGGGTTATCTTTTAAGAATGTGTTTATATATGTGTATGTGCCCCCTACACATATAAATGTAACCTGCTCGTGACTTGTACATATATGATTTCAGGGCTGACTACTTGTCAAAATTGAAATCAATTTTGGGGACTCTCCCCTGAGGAAGACTATTTCTCCATGATTCTAGCATTTCTTAGTTGCCTGTGTTCTTTGTGGAGGCCTAGGACCAGTGATATCTCCTCCCTGCCTACTGTACAACCAATGAAAGAAATAGAAGTCATGGACTTAAAAGAGAGCAAAGTAGGATATGTGAAACACTTGGAGGGAGGAACGGGACGGGAAGAAATGATGGGATTATATCTTAATTTCAAAAAGACACAATTTTTTTTTAAAGGAATGTGCTTAGAATTCTTCTTCATTTTGCACCCTTGAGCATTACATGACAGCACACAGTGAAACTGGTTTTGTTGTAGCTTTATTTTTCCAAGTGATTTTGATAAATCAATGAAGGCTTCTGGGCTCCACTATGTCCAGAGACAGATTAACTTTCTGATTAACAAATTACCACCAGCTTGGGTATCTGTATTCGAAAAGGAATAACTTCCTGAATATGACTATTTCCTCCAAATGGTCACTTTTCAGAGCTAAGAAGTGATGGAAACTGAAGTGTGTTTTAAATAAGGGGAAATAAACAGCATACATCAATGACTTTTGAGTTCTTCTCCCTGAACACTGTGTGTGTGTGCGTGCGTACACCACACACACACACACACACACATACATCCAGCAGCCCAGCCTTTCTTCTAGGATCCAGGGCATACATAATCTATCTGAACTGATTCTACTTGTAAAAGAGAAGGTCTGCACTTTTTAATGATTACCGTTCTTATTAAAATGAGCACACACATGTAGATACAGAACATACATCCAATAATCCACAATTACTCTAGATGTCTGAAATTTTTCAACCAAGAAAGGAAAAAAGAATGTCTAGTTTCGTATTTGCCTTTGGGGGAAAATAATATACATTAATGGGAGATGTACAAACTGTACCAGAATCAAGGGAATAGTTTATTTTGTTGTCTCTCCATGTTCCAATCTGGGGTAGTGAGGAGCAGAGAAGCTTTAAGAGTCTTTCTTGCCAAGAGATTCTAAGAGCAGGGTTGGGTGGGAGGGGAGAGAAGGCCCTGGGATTGCCACATTTGATACTGAAAATGTGGGTTCTGCAGAAAGTATGAAGGTGTTAGGAAGACAAGTTCATTTCCTGTACAATGCCCACTCCCAAAAATGTTCGCATCAGATAGATGATTACAAATGGAAGCCGCTCTTACATCATCTTGTTAGGAAAGAAAGAACATTACATAATAAGATAATTATGAAAATAAAGAGGCTTTTAGTGTCAACATCTGAAGTTTGGTTGCAGTAATTCTAGAAGATCAGAAGGATAAAAGAGCTGGATACAGCCTTGTCAGCAGCTACAACACTACACAGTGCAGACAAAATATATTACAATGGGGGATCTCCCCCATATCTCTTTCTCTCTCCTTCCCCCTTCTCTCTTGGGGTGTGTGTGTGTGTGTGTGTGTGTGTGTGTGTGTGTTTCTGTATATCAGGGATGGAACTCAGACATCTGTCGTAATGAAAGTTTTTTGAAACAAGGTCACATGTAGCCAGGATGACAACCTTAAACTTTGGATCCTTCTAACTTACTTCATGAATGTTTGAGCTCACAGATGTGCACCCTCATGCCTGATTTTGTTATATGGTGGGTCCACCTCTGAACTTCCTGCTATACATTCCCAGTTCTAGACGTCCTACTCTTTGGCATTATTGGATTCACCTCAATGTCAACTTGATGAGATCTAGAGACATCTGAAAGATGGACCTCTGCACATGCTTATGAGGAATTATCTTGATGAGGTTAACTGAGATGAAAATATCTGCCACTATGGGCAGTACCATTCCCTCCTGCATTGGGATCTGTATACCGTACAAAGAGTTGAGAAAATGGGATGACTATCCACTGCTTGCTGCATCTTAACTGTGAATGCATCATGACAAGCTTCCTTCTCAAGTTCTTGCCACCATAACTCCCTTGCCATGATGGACTATAGACTCTAACTGAAATAAAATAAACCTTTTCTCCCATTAAGCTGTTTTCATCATATCAGAGCAATAAGAATGATAACTAAGACTGACACCAACATATCTGTAAAGTTTGTCTTTCCTTCAAGCAGCCTGCTATCTGCCTGTTATAAAAAGAGTCAAAGCCACAGGTAAAGGAAGATTCCTTATCAGTGTTACTTATATACTGAAATCTGCACATTGAATATATGCATGTTAAATAAATCTGTATATAGATTATTTTTAAATACATTTTATAATTAGTGTCTCTGTGCCTTATTTCCTTCTAGGTCAAGTGATATTTGTGGTTTCCAGACACTGTGTTCACAAAGGTCATCATCCATCCCATTTCTGGTTTTAGTAATAACTCCATGATTGTGGATGTCTTCAGGGAAGATTGTGTTAAGCACAGGTGATCTTATTTTAGGAAGGTTTTGTTCTGAGGTGTAATGGAAAACCATGGGTTGTCATACATAGGAACTTCCCATGTTTGGAGAGTGAGCCTTACTGAAGGAGCTCCAGAAGGCTGAGCATGGCCAATATGACTCTGGGTGAACGTGCCCTTCCCCCATTCCTTCTACCTGGCTAAACCATTAGATTACACTCCTTAAGCTAGCTAGCCACCAAGGGCTATTCCCTTTTTTTGGCCACTTCCTCTTTCTGAGGCTGTCTATGAAGGTTTAACTATCAAGGTTTAGAAGCACAGCAATCAAAAGCTCCCCTTCTGTCTATGGTAATTAACATGACCAATCAATATTAACCAACTCAGCCTAACACATGAGTTTCCCATTTCCAATTATAAACCACCATTGGCCTATGAGCCATGGCTGGCATCTCCTCTCTATCCAGAGGAAGTCCTTTGTCTCTCTGGGATAAATATCCCTTCCCCCTCTCCCTTGTTTCTCTTCCCTTCTTCCTAGTCCTCTGTCTCCTCTCTTTGTCTTTTATTTCTTGCCCTTTATCCTCTGGGGCAAATCCCTTTGTGGTGAGAACTTGGTCTTGGAATGTCTTGGTCCTTTCACTTTCCTTTAGGTCTCAAACATTCATAAACAACACCATCATCTCGGTGAGGAGTCACTGGAAGGTATAAGGTGCACATAGCTACCCTCAACCATCTTGACATCAGGCCATACACGTTCACATTTGAACACCTAGGGCTTACTCCATTTCCTGTGTTCCCATTTAGACCCCTCCCCATTCTTTCTAGAACCACCTCTGTCTATGGTACTTTCTCTGCTTCCTTTCCTAAATGAATATGTCTTCTGCACACATGTGCCCAGCATTCCTGGAGCTGCCAGCTACATACCAACATCCCTGTATTGCTCCTTTTTGATGAGCCACCATTTTAATTCTTTTATCTACTTGGCTTTAGCCAGATATCCTCAGGCCATTAACTCTCCACCAATATTTTCATCCCTCCATGATACTACATGGAGCCCAGCAAATGCCCCTCGGGGAAACAGTAACTCTTGCCTGAGTAGGTATCTTAATTTATGTTTCATTGCTGTGAGGGACAACATGACCACGGCAACTCTTACAAAGGGAAACATTTCCTTGGGGCCAGTTTACAGTTTCAGAGGTTCAGTCCATCATCATCATGGCAGGAGTCATGGAAGCTTGCTTCCAGACATGGTACTGGAAGAGTCCAAAGTTCTATATCTTGATCCAAAGGAAAAGACTGTCATCAGAGGCAGCCAGGAGGAGGGGCTCTCTTTCCACACTGGGTGAAGATTGAACAATAGGAGACCTTAAACCCCACCTATACAAGGACACACTTCATCTAACGAGGCAACTCCTCCTAATGGAGCCACCTCCCACAGGGCCAGCATATTCAAACGACCACAGTTGGTGAACCTCAGTTTAGGTTCTAGGCTATAACCTTCCATGATTAACCCTGTGTATTCTGTGATTTGGAGTAGAGTTCCTTCACGTATGCCCATCAGACTCATCTGCTCACTATAGTCAGCACAGCTTACAATGTATCTTTTCATTTGCTTGTGACTTCAGTGCATACAGCAGAGACATTGGCCACGGGACGTTCTTAATGTGCTGTGTTGTGTCAGCCTCCTGGTTTGCTTAGA
This sequence comes from Mastomys natalensis, assembly GCA_021653895.1. Classification (NCBI taxonomy): domain Eukaryota; kingdom Metazoa; phylum Chordata; class Mammalia; order Rodentia; family Muridae; genus Mastomys; species Mastomys natalensis. Next base: position 3,295,092 of record JAJTUV010000106.1, read on the forward strand.
GTAGTTATGGATGTGTTAAGTTTATGTCTCCAATCTCACTTCTCATTTCCTGTTAGTTTCTGTTTTCTAGTTTGTTCTGGTTTCTGTGGCTTCTTGTGCTAGTCTCAAAAGATCCCTCTTTTCACTGGTACAGCATGTATTTCGTGTACTACTTTCTTCTTGGTTTCTGTCTGAGTTGCAATGTATACAGAGAGCATACCTCAGGCTTTAGACACTGGTGTCTTCACACTCTGGGATGAAGAAATGAAAGAGGGTATCTGCCTCATGTTTACTTCATTCCTGCAGCCTTCCCAAGTTTAAAAACAAACACACTTCAAGTATTTCCACTATATATTTCAAACCCAACATGAAATATCATTGTAATTTGTGTTCCAAGCATCAAACTTGGTTCAGAAACTCATAATTTGTATTCACAACTGCTTTCTTACAAACTGTTTTTTCTCTTCTTGAGATTCTAAAGCTTCTTATGTAACATTCTGTTTAAAAACAAAAACAAACTTCCTTTGATTAGAACAGTTACTAAAAAATTTACACCTTTACTTTGTCTAAAAAAATGCTTTATTTCTCTCCATTCATGGAGGGTAGCCTTGCTGGGTGTATCCATCCATTTTCTGTTGCTATAAGCATGCATATATATACATATATATATATATATATATATATATATATATATATATGTCTGAAGATGAACATTTATCGTTTAAAAAGTGGTTCACCAAGTGCTCTGTTTTAGAAGCTAAACATCCAAGGTTCGGTAGCCACATCTGTTTGAGTACTGGAAGGTATCTCTTGGTGAACTGCACTATGATGGAGAAGATGGAATGAACTGGATATTTGAAGAAAGGACAAAACCTAAGATTCCTCACTGTGTGACAACTAACCAGGATTAACCCACTCTACTGAGAAAGGACTGAAACTCTCATGGGTGCTGCCCTCCACCTGACCACATTCCATCAGCCCCACCTCCTCAATACACATACTAAGACCAAGCATCCAGCACATAGGCCTTTGAGAAAGAAACAATATTTAAGCCACAGCCCCAGGGCCAGAATGTAACAGTTGGCAGGACCTCCTGGCAGCCTTTGAGACATACATGCCAACTCTTCCCGGCCTCCCTCTCCCCAGTGTCTAAGCCACTCCCACTGAGATGCTGATGTCTTACCACTATGCCATTTGTCTCTGTCTTCTTTTGAGTTTGCAGAAGGTTGGTTATGTTGTGTTTTCATGTGGGTTTCTCATCCTGCATTGGCTTCATCCAGCTTCCTGAATCTGTAGACTATGTATAAATCATGTGTCTTGAATAATTTTGGAAGCTTGCTACCATTATGGATTTAAATACTTCTGCAGCCCTATAGTCTCTTTCTTCCCTTTCTGCCATTCAGACTGTGTGATGTGTGCTTAATCTTTCTCTGCTTCCCTGTATAATTTTATTCTAGAGAGATCAGAATTCATATGTTTTTATTGGTATTGTTTAGTTTTCTGGCATAGAGTCTTTGTATGTAGTCTTGATTGACCTGGAACTTACTATGTAGACCGGGCTGGCCTGGAACTCATAGAGATCCACCTGCCTTGGTTTCCTGAGTATCAGAATTAAAGTTATGTGCCCCACGCCCAGCTTTTGTGGTTGTTTATCTCAGGCTCTCAGTAATTCTGAATTGGACTCCTTCAGCTCCTACTCTGAGGTACTTGGGAGATTTAAAAAAAAAAAATCCCACAGAACCCTCTGTCCCTAGTTTTCTTCTTAGTCTGACCTGAAAGAGGATGACTCCTGGCTTTTGTAAACAGGGGACTTATAGTCACTTATACTCTTCATTTCTTTGGATTCTTCATCTGGATGGTTCGGATTCTGCCAAAGGAAGCTTCCTCCCAGTCCTTCGTTAGTGGAGTTCTCCCAGCAGCCTCTGCAGACCTCAGAACTCCAACAGGGCACTTTGCCTACCACCAAAGGCAAGTCTCGCTGCATTAACCAGAATGACAGAAACCAACTGTGTAGCACAATTTCTATGTTTGTGGTATTATGAGTTCATTGCTTAAAATTAACTACCATATACCAGCTGACAGACATCCTCCTGGGCATTGACCCTGAAGACAGAGGTCACAAGGCTTAGCTGTTGTCTTATCTTGAAAGTTTTTGGTTTAGGGTTTACATTTGTGTCTATAATTTACTTTAGATTAATATCTGGTTAAGTGTGAATTTGGGATAACATTTTTTATGAAGATATCCATTTTTTTCTAACACCATTTGTCAAATAAACTATTCTTTTCCCACTGAACTACCTTTGTGATTTTTATTAAAAGTCAACTGAATGCATGCACAAAAATTTTGACTGTACTCAATTCTGTTAATCTATCATATAATAAGTTGATCACTGCAGTGTTTTAATCAAATTTTAAGTGAAGCACTGTAAGACCTAAGTTTTGTGCCTCTGTGAAAAAAAAAGTCTGTCCTAGATGTTTGCCTCTTTGCATAAAATTTAAAATCAGTGATTTTATTTCTACCAATAAATATTGTGGGATTCTGGCCTGCCTGGGTTGGCATAGGAATAGTTGTTGTGTACAACACTGAGTCTGGAGCTGTGACCTCATGGTTCTACCATACATTCATGACTCTGTTTTTTCTCAGTGATTGTTTTGAAGCTTTTAGTATATAGTTCTTGCAAACATTTCCAGATAATTCTGTCTATATACAACTTTTATGTTATGAACTATTGTTTTGTATATCTGAATCCTATTGATTAGAATTATGATAGATTTCTTTTTTTTTCTTGTATTGAAAATACTTTTTAGTGAAATATATTCTGATTATGGTTTCCCCTCCCCCAATTCCTCCAAAATTCCCCATTACATTCCCCGCATCTTTTGCATTTGTCTGTGAATGACATTTGTCTTTAGGTCTTATTTGTTTTAATAACTTTGGTTTTGAAATCAAGGAGAAACTGTATTTGGGGCTGAAGAGATGGCTCATTGGTTAAGAGTGCCAGTCATTCTTCTGGTCCCTGGCACCCAATGCTATCAGCTCACTATGACTCCAGCTCCCAGGGAATCCAGTGCCTTCTTCTGGCCTTCCTGTGCACTGGCACACATAGGCATGCATACACACACACTCTTTAAAAACAAGAATAGTACTGAAGTTGTACAAGGATTTTAAAAATAGCATTTAAATTTGCAGATAATTCATCTATAATTACTAATTCTCTTAAAAGTTTGGTAAAATTAAACTCCAACATGAAATCCCACATCCTCAGAATGGCGGCTCTAACTCAACAGAAGCTCATTGAGATGCACAGACTTTGGGCCTGTTTGCTTTTGGTGTGTGATGCTTATTTTATTTGGACATTTTTAAATAATGGAGTTTATCAAATTTCAAAAATAGAATTAGCTCATGAGAACATCTGAGTTCATAATTTTTTCAACTACACAGTGTGATTCAGTCATTCAGTGTCTTGAATGAGCTCTGTTGAGTCTTCCATTTTATGGAATTGCCCTTTTGCCATTGTTATTGATTTTTGTTTTATCAAAAAAGTTGCTCTTAAATTTTCTCAAGCCCATGTCTGACGTGGACAATGTTCCATACTTTTCTGTCCTCTCTTATGAGTCTGAACAGATGGTTGTCAATTTTTGTTCAACTTAGACTGCTCCTATGCCCTCTCTTCTTCCCACAGGCTATTTATTATTCTACTTAGTTTCCAACATTTAGAGGATTTTCCAGGTTTTTTCCCCTGCTATTGACTTTTGACTAACTTTCAAAAATCATAGTTATTTTGTGACTTGGATCCTTCACAGTTTGGGAGATTTGTTTCCTGGCCCAGAATTCGGTCAATCCTGACAACTGTTCCATCTGGACTTCTGAGAGTTATACCCAGTGTCCTATGAGTTATGAGGTGTTCCACTCCGGCTCCTGGGAGCAGGAAATCCTCCCACCTGATGTAAGCTTCACCTGATTTCCCCAGGGGCTTCTTTTCTTTCTTTGTGGGTGCTTCTTTCGTAACTTTGAGTGGTTTCCTCATATGTACGTGGTAGTTGATGCTCAATAGAAGGCTCAAGGACAAGTATCTATTTCTTATCTACGTGCATTTATCAGGACTGAGCAGAACTTCAGGGTGAACATTTCTAGTGCCCCCCTTTATCTAGATCAATGATTCTCAACCTATGGATCATGAATTCTTTGAGGATTGTGCAACCCTTTCACAGCGGCCAACTCAAACATCTGGAGTGGGGGCTATCCCAAAACATGCAGCCTGTATATGGAGTATGGTCTTCTAAAAAAAAAAAAAAAAACAGTTGTTCAGTTATTCATGGAATATTTTTTTATATCTCTTGTATTCAGTTTGCAACTACTTCATTGAGAATTTTTGTATGTATATTCATGAGGGATACTGGACTATAACTTATATATTTTTGTTGGGTTTATACTTGATTTCACTATTTCTATATTATTTGCTTTGTGAAGGAGCTTATTGTGGTTCTGAATTTTTTTAAACATAACTCAAAAAGTATTGCTTGTTTGAAGGCTCTATAGAATTCTTGTATAAGTATATCTGACCCTTGGTATTTTGCTTGTTTGCTTCTTATCATTTTATTCTGTTTGAATGCTTTTTAAATTTTTTTGATTTGCTGAAAATAAAAATAAAAATAAAAATAAAAAACCATCAGAAAACACAGATATTTACCCTATGATTCACAACAGTAGCAAAATTACAGTTATGAGATAGCAACGAAAATAAATTTATGGTTGGAGTCACCACAACATAAGGAGTTGTATTATAAGGTCACAGCATTAGGAAGGTTGAGATCCTCTGGTCCAGATACTGTTCACCTGTGAAGTCTAGCTGCTTTGTCCTCCCAACTCTTAGCTTATAGCACTTCACTCCTGAAGGCTAACTAGGGTGTGACTTCTCAGTCCAGCCATCAAGCACAACAAGAAGAAATTGGACTCATCTGCACTCAATCTGTATATGGCAATAGAGTTGTCCATTAGTATCTACAGGAGATTGTTTCTAGAACTTTCAGGACTATCCAAATGCAGAGATATTGAAGTCTCTTCTATAAATTTGTAGAGTATTTACAGATACACATATTCTTTCTCTTACACTTTATTTCATCACTAGGCAATGCCCAATGTAAATGCTATGTAAATTGCTCATACACGATCAGTATCTTTATATTTTGCTGTGTTTTTGTTTTTGAGACAGTCTTAAACAGTATATAACACATGCTGGTCTGGAACTTGCTATATAACCCAGGCTGGCTTTAAACTAATGGTAATTCTCCTGCCTCATTACATATTTATTTTCTTCATAAATTTCCTTATTAACCCATTAGTTAAATCCACAGATGTGGACTTTCAAGGGGCAGAAGACTGACTACATCTTGTTTAGGAACAAATATATGAAGAAACTCCAGCCTCATGGAGATGTATAGCATATTTTGGGAAACAGAAGATTATTTCAATAACTCTTCCAGATTATTATACATAGTCTTCAAACCAAAATCTGACAAGCAGTTATTGCAATTTAACAGCAGTGAAGAATCTATAATCATATCAATTAAATATTTCTAGTCCACCAAAACTCATGATTCTATCATTCACTTGGAATGAGCCTTATACATACAGGATGGCATTTCATGGTTTCAGCATCAGAAAAACAAAGCACTGATTCAAAGATTTATGATCATTTTATAAATGTTTCTACATTTCAATGCACATTATTTAAAATGGTTAATTGTTATTTGTACTGCAAATCTCACCATAAATTCTTGAATAATAAAAAAGTTATTGCACAGCTCTTAAAAGTTTCAAAACCTCTCATATTCACTTCAAACTTTAAATTTTAACATTGGTATGAAAAAATAACAGAATAACTTCATTTCGTTAGAACTTTTAGGTCAGACTTGTCTAAATAATTAACATTCATCAAATGTTCTTTGAGTCATAGTTGCACTGGGGTGATCCAATGATCTTTGCATAGGACATATATGTCCTATTTGAGTAGGTGACAGCTCATTCCCTATTTAGATGCACAGAATACTAAAAAGATGTTGACTGGGCACAGCTGTAATGTAATTAATAATGCACACAAATTTCATACATATATACATAACACATATTCTTCAATTTCAAACTACATGGCAGTGACAGTCACAGTGATGGCTAATGCACTATGTAGATAGCATCTTAGTTTTGTTATAGAAGTCCCTTGACTTCATAGACTCTTCAGGAGTCCTCCATTGGAAATACCATGCTGAGCGTCCATAGCATGGGAAGACTTAGCAGGCTTGCTGTCTGTGTCAGTGAAGACACCAAACTTCACTTTGAATAAAGCAGACTGCAGCTTCCTTGTACCCCAGACCGCACCCTCTCCATTTGCTTTGGTTTGTTACTTGGCGCAGCTGTAATGCCTAGTGGCATGAAGGGACACAACTTGTTTCCTTTCGTAGCCAGTGTTATTCCATCACCTTGTTCCCATTGGCTCTCACACCACTGTCACAGTAGGCTGGGGTTATAAGAGCTGAACCATTTCGGTTTCAGAGCTACAAACTTCTTAGTCAAAACCAATTTATACAATTTTCAAATGGGCTTTACTTTCTTTCATCCTTGAGCAAAAGGAACAAAACAAAAGAATTCCTAAACAAAGAACATCAAGACCCAGAGGTTTTATGATGCTCCTGTAATTTTGATGGTCAGATACACTGCCTTGCCAAAAGTTTGACATCTAGTCACTGTCTACTGCCAGGTCCCAAGTTCCTATGTGCTATGTCACTCACTCATCAGTCTAGCTGGATAGGAAGGAGGAGAGGGAATGCTTTGGCCTTGTAAAAATATGTGTCTTTGTTGAAATTATTTTAAGTTACAGCTCCCAACAAGCAATAAGTTCACTGAAGACAAAAATATTTCCATAACTATATAATCCATTTAATTACTTGCAGTGAAATGTATAAACAATGAATCACTAGAAAACTAATGCTTTCACGACTGTGTTTTATACTAGTGTTCCCCTTTTATGACCTGCTGGTAAATCCTGGCCATCCCACTCAGAGAGCCCTGTGTTGATCCTGGAGCCTGTTACTTGTGACCCTTCCAAGAGTCTGCATCTAACTGAGGAAATGAATCTCTAGCCAAATTAACAATATTCACCTTGACAGAGGCATCTTCTTTTCTTTTTCTTTTTTTTTTTTCTATTGATTCGTTGCTCATATATCACATCCCAACAGCTATTTTCCCACTCCTCCGCTCCTCCTACTACTTTTCTCTCACCTCCCAGATCCATTCCTACTCCTTTTCCTTCAGAAAAGCTCAGCCATGCCAAGGGTATCAACCAAACATGACTTATCAAGTTACAACAAGACCAGGCACAGCCCCTCATATCAAGGCTGAACGAGGCAACCCAGTAGGAGGAAAAGGATTACCAAAGCAGGCAAAAGAGTCAGAGACAACCCCAATCCCACTTTTAGGAGTCCCACAGAAACACCAAGCTACATAACTCTAACATATGCAGAGGACCTAGGTCAGACACATACAGGCTTCCTGGCTATTGGTTCAATCGACAGAGGCATCTTTCTATTGAAGAGTTTTAATGGTCATAATGATCTTTAAGATTTTCAGTCTACTCCAACAGAGTAAACTGATGTCCCCAGAAGCAATAAGAGTGTGCAGCTTGGAAGAGGTAATACATCAGAAAAGTGTGTCTCAAAACACTCAAGATACAAACTTCCAAAATTGTGATTTGGGTAACAGAACAGGAACAAGTTAGCACACAGGAAGGAGCGACGATGCTGCTTAAGAAGTCCATGGCTTCTTCTTAAGCCATTCATAAGACTTCAATGATTGTCAAAAGCAATGCCTACTGTGAGCCATGGACACACTGGGAGTATCACAGGTCAACACACACATGGGATTTTTAGTGAATATATGTTTTCAACAACTTTGCATAAGTACAAAGCAGATATACTAAGCACAGAGAAGAACAGGAGCTCGATAAAGCTGTCCTTCTTTCTCCCTGTGCTCCTGAGGAGGTTTCATCATAGCACCTAGCTCCTCTGTCCCAGGTCTCTTTCTGAAAGAAGAGTCATGGTAGTCTTGGAGTATTAGGTATCAATTCCTCAACACAGAGAGCCATCGTTAGACAACAGACTACAGTTATGTAAAATGGAGCCACATGATAGACGTTGAAAAGCTGTGAGGAATGATGCAAGCAGGTCTGCTTTATACCAAAAAATGAATTAAACAAAAAAAAAAAGTCAATTCATCAAAAAGATCTAACAATCCTACATGTTTATATGCCTATTAGAACTTTGAAACATGAGGAGCAATAACTCAAATCTGCAAGAAAAAAGACAAATTTACATTTTTAAGTTGGAGTGTCCCACCCTTCTTTCAGGAATTGATGGAACAAACAAAAATGAGTTTTTATACAGAAAACTTAAACGACACTGAATCAACCTGACCTAACTTTCATGTAGTGACCAGCCCATCCATTTCATGCACACAACGACATTGGGGTATTTTCCAAGATAAACAACATTTTATGTCATAAAATAAGACTCAATAAATTTGGATGAACAGATCCAAGTCAAACAAAGAATATTCTGTGACGATAATGGATCTGAATAAAAAATTAATAACAAAAAATCACTGAAAAATATCCAGATTTGGGAAATGAAAGAACATACTTTTAAATAAACTCTGAGTCAAGGAAGCAATCAAAAGAATAATTGAAAAATACTTGGAACCAAATGAAGGTGAAATATATCAAAATACATGGGATATTGTTTAAGCAGTGTGGGAGAGATTTACAAAGCCACTTTGAAAAGAATAACAAGAGTGAAGAAATGATCTCAACTATGACTAAAAGATAGGAAAAATGAATTCAAACTAGGAAAAATCAAAAAAGAAAACAGTAATGGAGACTTAATAATGCTTCTTAAATTTTTACTCTTTGGTATGTATGCCCTGTATAAACCCTGAACTATAGATAAAATATGTAAATATGGTACAATTTATTCTATTATATACTACAAATATAATTAGGATCTAAATCAACAAATGGTAAGGTACTCAAGAGGAGCATGATCCTGAGTGGGCCCGGCCTAATCAGGGAAGCAGTGTGAGCTGAAGAGAAATGTCAGGAAGTTTGATCCCTAGTATCCACATTGTAAAGCTGAGTGTGGCGGCATTTCTTGTAATTCCTACACTGAGGAGATGGAGATAAACTTCTGGGATTGCTGGACATCCAACCTATCTTACTTGGCAAGTATCAGGGCAATATGAGACCCTGTCTAATAGCAAGGTGGAGAGTATTTGAGAAACAGGACTCAAGGTTATCACGTGGCTGGAATACAATAAGCATGAGAAAAGGGCAAAGGTATATTAGAGAAATATTTTCCAGTTCTTTTTGAACTGGAAAAAATGAGGCAGACAGCCATGCTATAAACTGCCTGTGGATACAAGTGGCTTTAGGAGAGAAATCAACAGCTTCAGGATACTCAAATTTTTAATCACCCAAATGAAGTAGCATCTGCACTTTAGAATATAACAGGGCCAAGCTAACTTTGATTCCAGTTTAGTGAGACATTGTGGCCCACTTAAACCTTTCCCAGATTCCAGACCCATGGAAACTCTCTGATAGCTACTTCAACTTTGAAGTAACTTGTTATGTAGCACTAAAGAAATAATAAAACTAAACACAAAAGCAAAAAAAAATGTAATAATGAATAACCAAAATCTTAAAGTTCAGGTGTCAAAAAGATAAAATAATCAATATCAATAATCAATTACAGCAATTCACAAATAAAAGGAGAAGATATAAATTCCAAATATATGAAATTAGAGAGGTGACATATCTACAGGTTCTACAGATATAAAGATCAGGACAGTGCTACTGAAAGAAACAAACACAAAGAAACATGTGCCAATACATTTGAACAAGTATGCAAAATAGTCAAATTCATTCTAAAGTTTAATTTTCCCATAACACACTCAACAAGGAATGCATGGCATGAGAATCAACCTGTCTGTCTCCTGTCTGTCTGTCTGTAATCTATCATTGATCACTCTACTACAAATTTTAATTCAAAACAGCCTCACAACTAGATATACAGTAACAATGTATTCGTTTGCAAATTCTGCCACTCATTAAAATATCAATGATGTGATTCTATAGAAATATCATAAAAACTTTTAAAGAGAAGAATATTTCACAGACCATTGGATAAAACCAGCATTACTCTAATAGCAAAACAATACAAATGCATTCCCAATAAAATTAAAAGCAGAACAATATCTCTCTAAATCATAGATGCAAATATTCTAAGCAACTTTTAGCAGATTTGTATGTACAAAACAATGATACAACACAACGAAAAGGTATTTATCTCAGAAATGCAATATTGATTTAATATTTAAATGTCAAGTGAGGACATTATACATATAGTAAGAAAATATACTCCATTATACAGGAAAGGCACTTATAAACTTTAACATTCACTTCTAAAAAAATAAAATCTCTCAATGACAAACTAGAAATTAAGGGGAACTTCTCTAGCCAGATAATGGGAATCTATAAAAACATTACAACTAATATCATAATAGATTGGATGTTTTAACCCTGTTTTAAAGTTCTTCAGAGAAATAGCAACACTTAGGTATACAAGTGTGTGTATCATGGTGATTATAAATGAAGATTTATTGAATTGACACTAACAATTAGGTCTAGATAGTCTGATGATGGCTATCTGCATGCTGGAGGACAAAAAACCTGGCAGTTCTTTAGTCCATGAAGCTAAAAGCTGCAGATGATGCAATACAACCTTGATCCAAAGCTGAAGTCTCAGAAAGTGCCTAGGGAGTCATGGGTGTGTGAGCATTGTCAGGAAGAGTGGAACTGGCACAGGCAAGCTAACCTTTGCCTTCTCCTACCTTTGTTTCTACTGGAATACTCAGTCTATTGGAAGATGTGTTTACATTAAGGATAGATCTTCTGCTTTCAAATATTCTCTCAAATGCAATCATTCTGGAAACATCCTTACCAACACAACTTGGAGTGTTCTTAACTAATCTCTCAAACCAGTTGTCAATCAAGATTAACTGTCATACCCCCTGGAAGATATGTGTTTTTATCACTTTTATTTAACGTTGTTCGAGTTTCTATCTAGTGAAATAAGGAAAGGGAAAAGAAAGGTTTGTGTCCCTCCGTCAACCATAACCTTGATATTATTATCAATCTATTCTCTTTCATGATCATGAGATGAGTTAGAAAATTGGTACTTCAAGCTCCTTTGCACATTAGCAGTCCAAGTAGGGGATAAGAGGAGATAAGGATCACAACTTATATTTAGAAAGAAGATTCACCCAGAAGCCTCTATTCATCACCCTCATGACTAAGCAAAACTGGATAATATTCCTATTTCTAAGAGTTCTCTGATGAAGAGAATGAAGGTAGTAGAAGGCTTATCTCTGGAGCTTCTATCGCTGACTCAAGTCCTGTCACTGGTTCTCCATGGAGACATTAGACAATAACCACAGTACCCGTGTAACACTGGAAGCTAAGCACTCATTTCTGTCTTTCCAGTTTTTCCTCTTCCCAACTACAGTAAGAGCCAGGGGTTGGTGACTACAAAGTGATAATGACATTATGATTTTTGGTCCTGGGGTCAGGAAAATAACAATACTATGACAAATACATGTTCCAGAAATCCAGCTGGATTAGCAGTAATGAAAACAGCCACCACCCTATTCTTCTAAAGCTGACTCTCAGCTGAGAGAATGGCAGATGTATTCCTCTAGGAGAGTCTACAAGATATGAATGAATGAGAGTCACTAGAAATTTTATGGATTATTATGTTTCATGAGCAAAGGGCAGCATGAGGATAATTATGTTGATGGCAAGTATAATAGTCTCTGCTTGAAGCCATCACACAACTAAATAAGGCCAAAGACACATGCACTAACGTGGGAAGCAATGCTGGGAGGATCATCTCATACCTACGCAGAGAGCTTGACGCACTGAAGCACAGAGCTTGAACTTGGTAGTGCAAATGTTGGTTATGGGAAATCGATGGAAGTTTTAGAGCAGCTAGAAATGCAATTACAGATGAACTTCCAGGAACCAAGCTTGTGGTGAGTAGTGTGACTGGTAACAGACAATCTCTGGGCCAGATTTTGAGCATACAAATTGTGATAGCAGAGAAAACATTGTCAAAAGATGTTTCTAAAATATCACTGGAACTGACTGCATTATGGATGCTGCAGAAGATGCTTGCTAAGCATGGCCCAGCAGTCAGGTCTAGACACTTAGGAGAAAATGAGACTATTAATAGTTGAGCTGGGAGAAGTTGTTTGGTTGGAAAAGTGAATCGGTTATGCACATGCTGATTCCGCCGTCAAACAGTGATGTGAGACAGTCAGAAAGTAGCTGGTCACAGACTTTCAGCCTGACAAAGTAGCTGTGTTATAAACATGAATGCCAGCACTTGGCCTCAGAACCTGGTCTTCTAAAGGCACCTGGGTGGTTCTGGGGCAGTGTTGATAGTCACCACCAACAGGACCCTTCTGTCTGGAGCACCTGTCTCACTATCTTTACTTCCAAGTTGTGTTTGTACAATGTTTTCCTACCTATTTTCCATCCAAAGTCCATTTAGTGTATTCCATTGCAACTGCTTTCTCAGCATAGCAGATGCATAGAATCAACCTAAAAGCTTATCCTGTTTCCAAGACCTAAGCACCTTTAAAAGTTGTATTATCGCAACCTGTTTGTGCCTTGAAAATATTGTCATAAACAATTAAAGCTCCGATGCATTATTCACATACATCTAAGCACTATTTCTAGATCTTAGAGGCAAATGGAAATCTGATCGGCTGCACATTCTTTTGAAATGGTCCCGGTTCTACAATTATGTGAGGGGAAGCAGTCTGAATAGCCAGTTGCCTTCTCTGGAATTTCTGTCATCTGTCCACTGGTCAGTGTGTCCCTGTGAATGAGCCTGCTCCATAGTTTCACAAAACATTACTTCTGCTTCTGTCGGACATAAAAAGGAAGCAAAACATAAAAAGGATTGTAGTGACAGAGCCACGAGTAGCAGAGAAAAGATTCTATCAGGACACAGAAGGAAATCTTCAGGTCAGTCTTAAGATGACAATCAATGACCTGGACATAACAATGGTTCTGTACATGGACAAAAAGAACTCTTAAGAAGCAATATAATAATCAATAAACAAAGTGGTACCTGTTGAACTCACCAGTCATTGAAGAAATGCTTACTAAAGCAAGATGGAGATACTATTTGTTTTTAACTTAGCAGACTGAGAAAACAAATAACTTTTACCTTTGATGCAAGCCAGGGCATAATGACTGCACAGATTTGAGATGTTGCTGGTGGATAGCATTTAGCACAGACACAGAGTCTTGGATCATCTGTATTACCTTATCACAGCCAACACAACCAAGCCATCTGCCTCCAAACTTGTGTTCTTGCCTTATCTATGGAAATCTTCACACTCATGTATAAACGGGTACAGACAAGGAATGTCATTCCAGTTTCATTCTGTGGTTTTTCTGTGGTAAAATCCCCTGACAAAAGTAGCTTTGTGAGAGTAGACTTATTTTAGCTGGCAATTCCAGGTTCTAGTTCTTCATCATAGGGAGTCAAGGTGGGAACTTGAAATAGCTAGCCACATCACATCCACTGTCAGGATCAGGGAGACTTAAATGTATGCACATTCACCTGTTTGTTTGCTTGTGCTCTGTTTAACTTCTTCAGTCTCACGAAGTTCAGAGTTCCCTGCCTAGGGAAAGGTACTGCCAACAGTGGACTTGATCTTCCCAAATCAATTAACTTAATTAACATAATATTCTAAAAATATTCTCACCTCACAGGCCAACCTAATCTAGATAGCCCCTCACTGAGACTCTCTTCTCAGGTCATCCCAGGTGGTGTCAAGTTGACAATTTAAATTAACCACTACAGATTATGGGATTGTGCAATAGAGTGTCCAATCAAATGGAAAAAAAAGACCCTAACCAGAAGGTATGAGGTAAACTGTAATATATGTGTAAGAAACGTAACAAAGGTAGATATGGTACTTTTGTGACTTGTGGGTAGATATTTTACTAAATTGAAGGGTAAATACACTTTATTAATACTATGACATGTTAATTACCATTGTTTATCATATACATATATATGTGTGTATATATATATACATATTCATAACATATACTTATGTATATGAGAGAGAAAGAGAGAGAGAGAGAGAGAGAGAGAGGAGAGAGAGAGAGAGAGAGAGAGAACCTAAATCACAGGCTTCCTGTGGGCATCAAACAAGTGACACACAAAACAGCATATTGTAAGGCATGCAGCAAAGTTCAGTGGTTGGCCTAGATACCTCAGTGTAGAATTAATTCCCCAGACCTGTCAGAGCTCTGTCAGAGGAGCAGTTAATAATGATCATAAGTGGAATATATGCCAGGTACCTCAGATCCTATAAAACCTAGCATTGATAGATGCAATCATTTTGTAATTGTGTATTGTTTGATAAACATATGACAGGTACAGGGGAATCAAAAGGCCAAAGTGATCCCTTAGTCTCTCTTCAGGTTAATTAAACCTGAGTAGAGAAAGGACATAATCAGCCAGCCACGTGAACGTATGTTCAGCAGCTTCTGGGAAAGAAAGGGGAGAAAATGAAGCTGTGCAGAATTTCAGAGCAATGGTCAATGATGAAGACAGGCTACTGCCCACCTTCAATGGGGATGCGTCAAAGGATGTACATGGCTGAAGAGCTTGAGGCGTAGGGTAGATCTGCCTTGTAGCCTAATAGTTCTGGAAAAGAACTGTACTGAGAAGCTAATATGATTACAGGAGGCATATAGCAGGCCCAGTCAGGCAGACCCTACTTGTGTAGAACCCATGAGGTCAGAGAAAAGATTCCAGGCTTCCTTCTAAGAGGAATAGTCAAGTCTCTGATGTATGCACAAGTTCAAGAGTGAACAGAGAATGAGGGAAAGCTTGCAGGTTGGACAATTTTCCACCAGTGTGATCTTGGCAATGTTCTGTCAGGAACAGCCATGTTATTACAGCATGACATATATGTTAATATATCAGGAGCCTGTCTTCTGGAAGTTGACTTAATGATTAAATGAAAAAAAAAAAAGTCTCTGCTGGTATTTGACAAAGAATCAAAGGAAGTATGTCATAGTTCAGTTTAGACAAGCGAGGACTCTATAGGACAGAGACTTATGAAAAGAGAGGAGTTGTTTGCAGTGGCAGGCATTTATATGATGGAAGTGTGTGTCAAATTTTCCAGGAATTATTATTAAAGAAAATGGACTCACAAAATGTTATACATGGAATCTTGCCATCTGTATGTTAAATCTATATTAATTATAAGTTCAGAGGGAAAAAAACTTTAGTCAATATCAAATTATAAGTAGTACATGGGTATAGATGCAGGGAAATGGTTAGAGTTTATTTTATCTTTATGTATCCTTAATTTTCATTTCTTTAAATGAATGAATATTCTTCTTTTAGGAGTAATAACAACATTTCCAAATTTTAAAGAGAACGAGAATCAAGATGTAGAAAAATACAGCAATGGCCAATTAGAGAAAACATCCATGTCCCAAATGTTAGTCTCAGAGAACTGTAGGGTGATTATCATTATGGTTTCATCTTCTTGACACCTCAAGGATCAGTCAAGTATCATTCCTCCTAATGTAATTTATAACTGATGGCAGCAGTGGGTACAGATATGGATTCTGGCTGTATTGAGGCAGGGCTGCTGATTCCAATGTTCAGTAGACCCCACACTTCCATGAAGCATGAAAAGTAACATCTTCTATCACCTGGAAAAGAAGACTGGGCTATAACTACCCAGGGGTTTGCTCCAACATCATTCTAGAAAACCAAAAGCTACTGGGTAAAGCTGAGAAGTGGGTCTGAAAATGATTTTATTGCCCAAACAATGGATGGAAGAGTACAAATGTTTCACACTCTCAGGTCTTAGATGGCTTTTCACAAATAGCCCAGAGGGATCTTCTTTATTGGAAACTGGTTCTTCTGGTAATGACTTTTAATCAACATTGGGATAAATTGTAAATGAACTACAAGACTGGAAACCCACCAGTGACAGCAAGTTGAATCCTATCAGATGGGGCATATTGGCTGGCATAGAGAACAGAGTGAATTGGCTGGAACCTATGACAAGCTTTCTCCAATGAAACTTCTCTCCCTGTAAGAGCTGATTGGAAACAATGTGAGGTTGCTAGGTTATGGCACCTAGTATAGGGAAACCAGAGAATGCACTAGCCATCCTTCTCATAGAAGGAAAGACACTCAAGGTACCTGAGAGTGGGCAAGGCTTGTGTATCTAGAGAGTCCAACAGCAAGTATCAGCAAAGCTTGCAGGAAAGCCAGAGGGTCCTGCCATGGGACAAGAGTAGACGTACTGAACATCCATGAACAGAGGAGAACTCTGTTTCTAAAGGGTGTGAGTTAATGGACACACAACAAAAATGGTTCTGTTCCTCCTAAGGCAGATTGCAGGATAAGAATGATGTCCCGTGATTATGAGAGAGCTACTGCAGTCATCCCTCTCTGTAATGCTCCCTGTCCTGAGGTATAGGAATTAGGAAAGTGGGACCTTGAGACTGCAGCTAGAGGTGAAGGACTCCCATCTCTAGGGAGGAAGAGGATGACAATTTAACAAGCTTCAGAGTTAAAGAAGGAGGAATTATTTATGATTTATATGTAACAAGAAAAGGGATGCAGAGAATCAACCAAAGACAAAAAGATAGAGTCATAAAGACAAGAACCCTCACAAGTCACATAAAGACAAGAGCCCTCAAGCCAAGCGTGGGTAGCAAGATCACTGATGTCTTCTCTGTCCATCATGGTGACATTTACACACACTATAAGCCATCCAGGAGGCAGTCTGGCCAAAGTATCCCTCATCTCTAGGCCTCTCCTGACAATACATCACTGAAATATATGCCAGAAGCTCTGGCCAGACACCACTCCAGAGCCAGAAGGAATGGCTCTCTACTGTGAAGCATGAAGGTTGACCCCACGTGCCAACATTCCCATCTGGGGACCATTTGCAAACCAGTCATGCCATGTCTGTGTTTTCTAAAATATGCATATTTTTCATGCATGGTGACATGAATAGAACTGCCAATGTATGCTCATAAGTACAAGTCTGTTCTGAAATGTGTCACATCACTGCTTACTTTTCTTAGATGAGTCATCTTCCCATCACCATGAGAAAATACTAGACAGAGGCTACTTATGGAGCGGGTTTTTTAAAAACAAAACTTGTGATCCTAGAGAATCAGCCACAAGGTCAGGCATCCACATGGTTTAGGGCTTCTAGAAAGAAAGGAGGAGGGTGAGCTGGGGCAAGTGCTCACATCTTGGGCCAGGAAGTAGACAGAGTCTAAGAGATCAGGATCCTACAGTACCCTGTAATGGCAACCTCCCAGTGATCTAAGGATCTCTCTAGGCTCACCCCCTAAAGGACAGCTGTACCTCCCAGCAGTACCATTTGGGAGACAAACGAAATACAGATTTGGGGGACACGCACATTACACCCAAACCAATGCATCTTTTCAGCACAAACCTGAGTCAGCACTTCAGGAAAAGACATGCAAGGGCAGGTGCAGGAGGACCTTCTCCAGACATACATCAGAGCTCTCATGTGGTCTTTGTCTTTGAAAAGACTCATGCAGCTTTATACAATTTTATTTTGGGAAAAGGACTGTAAAGTCTATCGTAACAATCCCAAAGGCAGAAAATAAATGTTCCCAAAAGTGTTCCTAAGGGGAAGAGGTGGAGATTGCAAGTCATATTTACCTTTTGTAGTGATGTCATCTTGTGGCTACTGGCCATGTCATTGTCCTGTTACATGAGAGTAGCAATAGCAACAGAAATAGTACCATCTGCACTTAGTCAGCCCTCATAAAATATTGACCAGATTCCATTGCTATTAATGTAGAGAAAGGCAACTGGTTCAAATCTTGGGTCCACCAGGACCAAACTGTGTGGTTTGGGGATAACAGACTCATCTACAGTCTACAGATAGTTTTCTATCCTTCATGAACTACTGTGAGGATTAAATGATTTCTCTACTAAAAAGTATGTGGAACACTTCTGAGCTCAGCAAAAGAGAAATGCCAATATTGACTTCTATGCGACACGTGACACATAAGTATGTACTCATGTGACCTTATAACGGTGTTGTGACACAATCAGGAAATCAGCCTCAACTTTTACAGATGAGAAACTGGATCTCAGGAAGTCCTGGCATTGTGTGACTTGTCCTAGGGAGATGTGAACTAACATCTATTCGCCCCACATAGGTCCCTGACAGCAGGCTAAAGACACAGGGCCACATGCTTAGTGAACCAGTGAGCTTACTGCGACCATGTACCATTTACTTATCTCTAATCCTTCTTAGATTACCTCAACACAGGAATGAACTGAAATACAAAATTCATCCAGACTATTCCTATAAGCCAGTTAGAAAATCCCTGCCCCTGTAAAACTTGTGGTGAGCAGGTCTGGGAATGTTTGGAGTAAGTGGCATGTCCTTCACTATGGCCTTGACTCCACTGGGGGTGCAGGTAGCTCTCCACAGGATGCCCAGGCTCTACCAGAGCTGCTGTGCACAGCATCATTCCCACACACTGGTTTTCTTCTAACAACCTCAGTCTAGCCTCAGTTGTTTGATGCTGAAGTTGTTAGGCTGTCAACCTCACTGCTCTCTGCCCAAAGCAAGGCAGGACCAGAAAGAATAGCCTTACCTGTGACCTACTGTAGAGGCAGGAAGCTAAGAAATCCAGTGCTGTTCACTTGCTACCTATGAGCCCTACCACCAAACCACACCCAGCTATGGAATTAAGTCCTTCTTGATCAGCATGTTAAGTCTTTATTAGTAATAAAATTTTAAAGTATAATTGCAAAAATGTGTCTCACAGGAAAGTGAAATAAGCATGCACTGCAGACTCTTGTCTAACTCAGTAATTTCAAACGGAGCCACTAATAAGTCATGGATAATTCAAAACACACCCAAGATGCTGAACATTCATCAGATGATACCCATGTTGGTTGAGTATAATGGCTCACTCCTATGATTCCAGTACATGAAAGGAGAGGCAGGAGGATTATTCTGAATGAGGTTGAGGTCAGTGTGGGCTACAGATTGAGAATCTGTCTTTAAAACTAAACAAGCAAAAGAATTCTGGATAGGTACAAAATTGGCAAATGCTCAATAAGACCAGAGACCCCCGAAAAATATACATTTTTCTAGTGAAATATAGAAATTGTCCCACCAGATTATAGAAAATATAAAAGAAGTCCTTTTATTACTTTTTATTCAGAGTTATAAGACAAATTTATCATCTCAACAGCAAGAAAACAAAACTCAAGAGTTAATACTATACTTGGCAGTAAAAGTTCCACAAAAAATTCCCCCTTCTTATGAATAAATCCATCAAAAATGAACCCAACTTGAAAGCATTGTACTGCATTTAACTCTTTTCCAGACTTGCTGTTACAGATCAAATGAATGAGATTCTCTCCCTGAAACCCTGTAACTTTCTACATTCATTTGGGTTCCATTTCTCCCTCTTAGCTCAGTGGTTTTGAACCTGTGAGTGTCAACACCATGTGGATCGTGAGACCCTATCACAGGGGTTGTATATTGGATAGTCTGCACATCAGATATTTACATTACAACTCATAACAGTAGCAGAATTACAGTTATGAAGTAACAACAAAAATACTTTTAAGGTCAGGGATCACCTCAACACAAGGATCTATGTCAAAGAGTCACAGCGTTTGGAAGACTGAGAATCGATGTTCTAAAGGAATCAGAAGCCGTGTGACAATGTCCCACCTTATCAGCTAGATAAGCAAGAACGCAGTCTTCATTTGAGTCTGTGATTTCTGATGCTAACTTTACTCAGCAGAATCACAGCCACTTAGAATTATTCTTTGCTATCAGAAAACTTCTTCCTTCATAAATATGTTGATCAAGTTGTGTGCCTCCTCCAACTCCTCTCAGATCAACTCCTACCTTCTTATGTACCTAACTTTGGGTTTTCTCTTTATCTCTGTCAACCCTCCCTCGATAAACAAATAAAACGAAAACTTGACAACAATGAAAACAAGAAAAAATCTCCACAAAAAAACAAAATTAAAACCAACAGGAAAAAGACTAATCAGACAAAAATCTGACTAGTTGCGCAAAATGCAACAAAATGCTACCAAAAATAAAATACCATTGAGTTTGTTTTCTGTTGGTCAGCTATTCCTGGGCATGAGGCCTGTCTTGGAGTATTTCTGATATACCCAGTGACACTCCACTGAAACAAGATGATTTTCCCTTTGCCAACAGGTATCAGTTGCCAATGGCTTCTTGTCTAGGGGTCTTTTTCCCCATCTTTGTGCTGAGACCCAGTTTGGCTTGAACCTGTGCAGGTCTTGTGTATGCTGCCATAGTCTCAGTGAGGTCTAAAGCTTCACCCTACTGCCTATCATTTGTGGTGCTGACAGGTAAACTGAACACTCCCAAAGGTGAAAGATAATCATCTATATTACCCAGCTACAAACCCTGTGACCTATACTAATAACCTGCAGCAATAGTGGCACAAAGGTTATGGAAGTAACCAACCACATTTTAATTGGCTTTAAGGCCTAGTCCAAGAGATGGAAGTCATATCTGACACAGCTAAAGGGGTCAAGAACCTGAGACTTAGGCCTATTGGAAAACTTAATACTACCATTATACTAAAGGGACATAACAATAACATTACTTTTAAAGACATACTGCTATAACCATTGTATTAGTTAGGGATTTATTGATAAGATGAGATACCATGATCATAGCAACTCTTATGATGAAAAACATTTAATTGGGGCTGACTTACAGTTTCAGAGGTTGAGTCCATTATCATCATAGTGGGAACCATGGCAGCATGAAAGCAGACATGGTGCTGGAGAAGGAGCTGTGAGTTCTATATCTTGATCCACAGGCAGCAGAAGGATAATGTCTGCTCTGCTAAGTCTCTAACTATAGCTTGAGTATAGGAGACCTCAAATACCACCCCTACAGTGACAAACTTCCTCCAACAAGGTGACACCTATTCAAACAAGACCATACCTCCTAATAGTGCCACTCTCTGTGAGCCAAGCATTCAAACACATGAGTCTTTGGGGGGCCATATCTATTCAAACCACCACACTCCACTCTCTGGCCCCATAGGCATGTAGCCATAACATAATGCAAAATGCATTTAGTCCAACTTCAAAAATCTCCATAGTTTATCACAGTCTCAACAAGTCTGAAGTTCAAAGTATCTTCTGAGATAGATGCAATCTCTTAACTGTAATCTCCTATAAACTCAAAATCAAAAAGGTGATCACTTACTTCTAACAAATCATGGCATAGGGTATACAATAGCATTAGAAAACATAGAGAAGGGAGCACAGTGAGGAAACACTGGATCAAAGCAAGACCGAACACCAGCTGAGCAAACTCCAAACTCTGCATCTCCATGTATGATATTAAAGTGTTCTTCAGAACTTTCAACTCCTTTCAGCTTTGTTGACTGTAACACACTTCTTTCTCTTGGGCTGGTTTCACTCCCTGCTAGCAGCTTTCCTCAACAGGTATCCCACAGCTCTGGAATAACCTCTTGGGGTCTCCAAGGTAATCTAGGCTTCATCTCCACCACTTCATATAATGGCCTCTCTAGGTCTCTGTTCAGGGACATCTTTGCCGCATGCTCTGCCTCAGAAACTTTCCTTAGTCAAGGAGGAAGATCCCATAACCCTTTATTCTATCCTTAACTTCAATGCCAGAACCACATGGCTGAAGTTGCCAAGTTCTGCTGCTTTCTGGGGCTGTAACATGGTGCACTCATTCAATTACATCTGCATCAGTTTTCTATTGTACATACTTTCCTTCACTGTATAAGCTTGATGTGCTGGAACTTGCTCTGTAGACCAGGGTGACACTGAACTCAGAGATCTGCATGCCTCTGTCACCTGAGTGCTGAAATTAAAGCCCACCCTCAGAGTGACACACACCCTCCAACAATGCTACACCTACCCCAAAAAAGGCCACATCTCCTAACAGTGCTACTCCCTATGGGCCAAGTATTCAAACAGATGAGACTATGGGGGCCAAACCTACTCAAACCACCTTGCCCATAGATCTTGGCTTACTCAGCCCACATCAGAGAAGTTTCTTCTTACAGTAGATGGGAATTATTACACAGACCCACAACTGGACAATGTGCAGAGAATATGAAACTTTGGAGCACTCAGTATAAACCAGAATGTTTTCATCATACCCCTTCCTTTAAGGCCTGGGGAAGAGGAGGTAGAAAGATCCTAAGAGCCAAAGAAGATGGATGATTCTAAGGAGACAGTATTTTGCAGGTATTTAAATGTTTTCAAACATTTTTGAACTAGCAATTGTATGAATCACTTCTTAGAATTCCTCAACGCATATCACACTAAAAGTATTAGAAGTTCTTTCTTTTTATTTCCTGTGGTATTTGGTTATTTCACGTCCATGTATGTACTTATTTTTTTTATAAACTAACCACAACACAGCTTCCTTGACTTAAAAAACATTGCAATTTTGGGACCCGAGGCTGGCGGCTTTCCAAGTTAGAGTCCAGCCTTTGCTGCATGAGTTCATCTCACAAACCGGCGGGGGGTGGGGTGGGGGAAGGCTGGAGAGATGGCTCAGTGGTTAAGAGCACTGACTGCGCTTCCAGAGGTCCTGAATTCAATTCCCAGCAACCACATGGTGGCTCACAACCATCTATAATGGGATCAGATGCCCTCTTCTGTTGTATCTGAAGACAGCGACAGTGTACTCACATAAAATGAATAAATAAATCTTAAAAAAAAAATTTCAATTTAATGTATTGCTGCCATCTGACTCTAAAAAAAAAAATTTAATGCTCACATAAGGCTTGCTAAAGACCTCCCCAAATTACAGATACGCTCATCCATAGGAAGTTTTTTATTTATTTTATTTACTGCTAAGAGTCTTGCTAAGTAGCACGGGATACTCTGAATTCATAACCTTCCCACTGCCATGGACTGTAGTTGGTATTTCAAGTGCATTCCTGCATGCCAGTTTTTGAAGTTTTTATTTTGGTTTAGTTTTTTATTTTTCTTTTTTTTTGAGACAGTGTCTCAGTATCTAGTTGTCTGGAACTCACTATGCAGACCACGATAGCCTTGAAGGCACAGTGACCTGCCTGCCTCTTCTTTCTAAGCGCTGGAATTAAAAGCATGTGCCACCATGCCTGGCTTCTAGTTTTTAGTTTTAATTCTATAGTTTGGATGGATACAAAACCTCTCCATTCTCACCTCCCCAAGGAGCATGAAATTCTTAATCTATTTGAATTCACAAATAGGCAATCTGACAAAAAAAAAAAAAATACAAAGTGGATCCTTTATCAACACTTATCTGACAAAGATATGTAAAATTTCTAATCCAATGGATACTATCAATTGGCCAGATAATAAAACCGAATTCCCAAACATTGTTACTATAAATAGAAATAGTATGTCATTCCTATGTGGGCAGAAACAAACTAAAAGAACTAAATAGGGAGAAAAAACACACAGAGAAAAGAACTCAGCAGCACTGAGTGCCAAGATCACCACAGTTCATTCAGGAAGTCAAGAAAGATGCTTGGAGGTTTAAAGGCTCCCGGATTCTCATGCTGGAGACATGATTTACCTGGGTCATCTCGTCAACCTATCTGGGTAGATTCCAAAATCTAAGTTGTATGTTTTAAGAGTAAACTGGGCCACTGAGATGGTGCAGTGGTTAAAGGCACTTGCTACCAAGTCTGATAACCCGAGTTTGACCCCTGAGTCCTAGGTAGTGGAAAGAGAAGATCAGTTCTTCCAAGTTGTCCTCTGACCTACACATATACACTATGGAATCTATATGTTCACCCTGTGTGATACATACCTAAATAAAAATAAATATTGAAAAATAATAATAAAAGAAACTGTAGGAAGAGGAGACAGAGACAAAGTATATGGAACTCTGCAATGCTCTATATACTGAAAAACTGGTGGAATAAATAAATTTTCATCATCAGAGAATGCTGTCTTGGAAATCATACTCAGAGCTGATCATGCATACACACACTCATATATATACATATTTACATACATCATACATACATACACACATACATACAAACATACATATACACACATATGTACATACACACACATATTCATAGATCCATATATACATATATACATACATACACACAAATAAATACACAGATGTATACATGCATACATACACATAAATGCATACATACATATATGCATATACACATACATACAAACATATATATACATACATATACACATGTACATACATACAAACACATATATATGCATGTCATATACATACATATATATAATATCTGTATAAAATATAAAACATTTGGTATCAATTAGATATAAATAATGAGGCCTAATGGAGAGAATAAAGTACATGAAATATCTTAACAGAAAAGACCGTCTTTAATAATGAATGCACTGTGTGCAAAGGATACTGTGTGCAAACGATACTGTGGTACAGCTGCTGCTGACCAAGCATAATGGACTGGTTTTGTTTTTTGGAAGTGTTTCATTGCTCATATGTATTAATGCGGTGATTAAGTTTGTGTATCAACCTGACTGAGTCAGAGGGGCCCATATATTTGGTTGAATAGATATACTTCTATTCAGGAGGGGTTTGAAGGTGGGGTCAGGTGGGAAGGGAGACAGAATAGAGGGAGAATCAGGATCATAATCATGGATGCGTGTAGCCATCGCTCAAGGTTAATGTTATATTCAAAAATAATTACTGGACTTCAGCTACACACCAGAACTGGGATAAATAGGTGAGTTAATGAGCACATTTCAGATCCCACTCATTTTGAATTAAATGTGGTATCAATAAGCAGCTCCCTGTAATGCAGTGAGTATGATAGTGGAGACCTCAAATTTCCAGGAAAGCCCTCAGCAGGAGGCTCAGCCTGGACCAGGAGGGCAAGTCTTTGGTTATGATTCAGGGTGACCGTATGTTTCCCAGGGCAGTCCTGACCAACGTCTATAGAGAGGAATAACTGAAGAACTGGATTCTTGGAAGCATGGTGTTCATGTTTATATCCCAGCACCTGGGGAGCTGAGACGGAAGGACTGGTACAAGTTCCAGGCCAGCCTAGGGTACAGAATGAGAACATGACTATAAATAAACAAGCAGCCAGAGCTCACCCAGCACAGGCCTCCCTGTAAAGATGAAACACAAACCAGGCTTGGTACATGCTCATAATCCCGGCACTTGGGAGGCACGGACAGGAGAATCAGGAATTCAGGGTTAGCCTTAGTTTCATTTAGAGCCAGCTTGGGTAACATAAGACCTTTTCTTTCTAAAGCAGCAGGGGGAGGAGAGGAGGGATGAGAAAACTAATAGATACTATGCATGGAGACAGTATGTAGTTGGAATGCAGTACAGTTCTATAAACCTTCAATAGTCTTGTATCTTCTCAGAGGAATAACTAAAAAATTTGTCTCATAACTAACATTGTGTGTCTTCCTTGGGACTCTTGAGCCCTTGCCTGAGCCAGCCTTTGTGTTACATTCTCTGGGAAGTGTACTTTCCCAAAGATGAGGGCATTTCTGTGCTTCTTTGTATCCCTGAGAGCACTTCAAGTCACTTGGGGATGTCATAGTCATATGAACTTAGCCAAAAAGTAACTAATGTGCCAACCACCACGTCAGAACATCTATCTCTCTGTCTCCATATGTCACATCACTTTTGTGCAAGTTAAATGTCAGGAAGGAAGAGGTCTAACACTCGCTCCAGCTGAGTCAGGTGACCACTGGCACAGACAGACCTTCTCTGAAGAATCCCACTGTTCTCAGCTCCATTTCCAAGTAATGTATCAAGCAGTCCCCTCCTGCTGGAAGTTTACTCTGTATGGCTTTGGATACACAGCCCTCTTAGCCCTTCGGGGCCATTATCTTATCTTCTTTCATCCATGGGAGGTCAATAGGCCCTGCCCCTTTAGACATGATGTCCTCATCCTGCCTTGTGACTAGGGACTGGAGACTCCGTTGGACAATGTGGAGGTCAATGCCAAGTTCCTGGGAAAAAAATAGGAAACCACAAAGATCTCCCAAGGTCCTGAGACTAGACAGAGTGACTCACAGGGTTATGTCTGCTTTTGGATGCCCTACCCAACCCCTGAGGCTCCCTTAGCACCTCAAGGAGTCATCTCTTCCTGCCCTCCTTTTTCACAGAATATTTTAACGCTTGGGACATGATTGGTTTCTACTGTCCTACCATGATGTGCACTTTTATTTTCTAGCATGGGTTAGATTTGGGCAAGTTTTATAAGTTATGACATAGTAATATATGTTACTTGTAGCTTTAGAGTAGCACACAGTTTTTCTAAAGGAAAATAATTTTGGACTCTTCATTATTATTAAGTACAAAACTGTCTAAGTTTATCACACTGCTAGACAATTCTCTAATCTTTAATGGGGAACATATAATAGGTCAAAATGCTTTAAATCCTAAAGTACCCCAGAGATGATAAATCCCAGTTATTTGTGTGTTCATTATTTAACACATGAACAATTTTTCCAGTAATATATTTATATAATTTTGCATATTAAATGATAATCTGATATTAGCTATAATTATATCCTATAAGTGAGTTTCTGAAACAAAGCTGTTGGGCTTAGTATAAGGAGACCATCTGAGTCTGCTTTAAAGTTACTGAAGACATCTATTAAAATATCAAGCAATTTATAAAAGAAAATAAAACACAAGTTAATATTTTAATGAAAGAAAGGGTTTATCCTATGTTCAAAAGGGAAAGAGGCAGGCAGAAAACATGGCAAGAGATGTACAAGGTAGAAAAGACCAGAGCCACAGAGCAGATGAGTCCACATGAGCCATGGAAGGCACATTCAGCACGATTAGCCATTCTGTAGTTCGTATGCTCCCAAACTAAACAAAAGTCACCACTTCTCCATTTCCTGAAATTTGCTTGTAGAGAACACTAACATGACTTCTTTACAGAATAAAGCTGTCACCTACCTTAGTTGGATGCACGGTCACATCCATTGCTTTTATGTGATTTGAGAAGAAGTGCATTTGGGAACAATGTTTTCTTCTGTGAATTGGTTGATTACTTTTTCTACTGCTGACATGAAACAACCTAAGTCAGGAAAGGTTTATTATGGTCTATAGTTCCAGAGGATCCAGTCCACCATGGGAGGAAAGTCATGCCCACATGACACCCTGAGTCAGGAAGCAAAGAATGATAAGAAAGAGGGAAGGACTAGAAAACCTTATGTAGACCCCTCCCCTGCTCCCAATGCTTTGACTCACAGTTTCAGAGTCTCTTCCATGGTTTGAGTTCTTGTCAAAAATATGGCATTTGTGAGCCGAATGGGGTTTTAAATGTCTAACCAAAGTTTCAACCAAACCTACTTAGTCCCACTCATTAATAAAGGCTCCAAACAGGCTAATGCCTCCAGAGGATGGATAAGTTGCCCTCAACCAAGTCCAAAGTCTAATCAGCTTAATCATTTCCCAGCCAGAAAATGCCCCTCCTTCTGCGCATGTCCCCTCTTAGTTTCCTGTGATTCCTCCAAGACTCTGCTATTGAGTACAGCTCTTCTATTGTTGACTTGGCGCTTGTTGCCTGCGCCCCCTACTGTGAGCTTCTGGAATTGGTGAACTAGAATGTATCTCAACATGGTGTGTGTGTTTGATCCTCCTCTGCTATTAGTTTACCATCAGTTTCTTCCCCTGATACAGTGAAATGCAGTGAAATGTGGTCAAAACACATGGTTCCCAATACCTTAGAAAAGGGAATCCTTGGGCTAGACATAGAGTTCAGTGCTGAAAAATGTCTGCTGCTTTTCCAAAGGACCTGAGTTTTAATTCCCAGTTCCCACAAAAGGTGGCTCACAACTGTCCATTCCAGGTGATTCAGTGTGCTCATCTGGCCTTTTCAGATCACACACACACACACACACACACACACACACACACACAGAGAGAGAGAGAGAGAGAGAGAGAGAGAGACAGAGACGAGACAGAGACAGAGAGAAGACAGAGACAGACAGAGACAGACAGAGACAGACAGAGACAGACAGAGAGACAGAGACAGACAGACAGAGAGACAGAGACAGACAGACAGAGAGATTTAGAAAATAAAGTGGAACCACTGAGAATTTTCCCACTTGAAATAGTCTCATACAGGCTTATCCACAAATAAGGATAAATGCTTCCTTATGCTATTGAGTAAAAGACGTTTTTGTATAATAATTAGCAAGGTTTGATTTTCTGAAAAGTAGCACTCTTAGACAACAGAAAAGGAGAATATATTACAAAAATGAGGAATGAGAGCCAGAGAGATGTCTCAGTAGTCAGAGGTGATTGTGTATGGGCCCTGAGTTCCATCCCCAAATTCTGCAATGTGACAGAAGAGAGAAATGACTCTTGTGAGTTGTCCTCTGACTTCTACACTGGCATATAAACACACATACACACACACACACACACACACACACACACACACAGAAGAAGAGAGAGAGAGAGAGAGAGAGAGAGTAAAATTTTTAAAAACTTTGAAAAAGAATAAAGAAATTGCTACCAACGATTATTTTCACATAGATTTAGCAACTCAAAAAAAATGTGAGCCATTTACTTTAAAGTAGGAGCATTAGAAAAATAAAGTAAAATTCACCCAATGAAATAGGCAGCCTTTGTAATCTGTTTAAGAGACCAAACATGTAGCTTAAAAATTATTAAAAAGAAAATTCTATTCAGGGGTCAATTCAGGATTGCCAAACTCATACAGAAGTAAACACATCAATTCTGTACCAATTCCTGTAAGAAAGAAAGGAGAAAGGGACATTTTATTTATTTTATTTTATTTAGTTTCCAATGTGGATCTCCTTTGAGTCTTGCTCTTTGACACACACTACTATTTTTTAATGAGTGTTGTCTAATTTCCAAGAATTTGGGCAGTGTTTCCTGTTACCGCTGTGTTAGGGCTCACAGAAGTTTAAATAACTACTGAAATCCCGAACAAACTTTCTATGAGTACTCATATGTACTTAGTAGTGTGTGTGTGTGTGTGTGTGTGTGTGTGTGTGTGTGTGTGTGTAAGAACTTTACTAGCTTTTAATTTCATGGACTTCTAAAGGCTGTTGTGAAGATTCCTTATTTCTCTTAATGGTATGGTAAGCTACAGAGGGTTTTGAGCACAGGAGCGTTACTACCTTAGTTCAGTTATTAAAATAAAATTTTTTAAAAAGACATTCTAAGACACATGACGGGCATTGTTCTCCAGGAGGCTGGAGAAGTGGTTGACATCAGGAAGACTCAACAGCCTCCTGAAGGATGTTGAGCTCTGGACCAGAGAAGCAACTATGGGAAGTCATGGAAGGAGAATCAGATGATGTATTCTATCCTATGTGTTACAGGGAGAGGGTTGTATGTGCTTGATTGTGGGGACTTCAATGTGTGAGCAAGAGTAGCTGGTTTGCTGGGAGGTGGGGAAAGGTTATGAGACAAGAAGGTATTTGAAGAACAGGTTTGGGAAGGGTGGAGGGTTCAGTTTCAGCCATGCAGCCAGGTTAATGTAATTAGATGGTTAGACAACTATGTGAAAATGTTAAGTAGGAAACTGGATTCATGAATTTATAGTTTAAGGCAAAACTTAGTACTAGATAATTTCAGGTGGGAGCTTGGTTTGCTGTCTCAAAACGATAGGCATCAAAGTACATCAAGTAAAGCCGGGACAGGTAAGGTCAAATTGCTATCGGATCTCTTGACATTAGTGTCCATTAGTCACTGAAAACATCTTCATGATATGTTCTCACAGGATGGAAGAGATAGAAGGTTCAAGTATCTCTTTGTAATTCCTTTCTGTAACTGCACTAACCACATAGATGATGGAGAGAGCCTTGAAATGTCATCGCTTCTCTGAGGTCTGGTCCCTTACCACTGTTACACTGAAGATTAAGTTTCAAGATGAGCTTTCAAAGATTGAATCCAAACCATAGCAGAAACACACACCACACACACACACACACACACACACACACACACACACACACACACCACGCGCATGAATGAATGTTCAAATGTGAATTTCTTCCAGCATTATGAGATAATTCTCTCAAACGTGAGAAATACTCAATGTAACCAGCCATACACCAAAATGTAATCTCTATCTACTACTGAAAGGACACTAAATTTTTTTTTCTCAGTAGATGCATAAGCCAATAGTTATCAAACTGGGTCATGACCCTCTTGGGGGGTGGGATCACATATCAGATATCCTGCTTATCAGACATTTACATTAAGATTCATAACAGTAGTAAAATTATAGTTCTGAAGTAGCAACAAAATAATTCTATGTTTGTGAGTTATGGTTCTTTGAATAAGTATGGCCCTCAAAGACCCATGTGCTTGAATGGTTGACCTATAGAGAGTGGCATTAGTAGAAGGTATCAGCTTGATGGAGGATGTATGTCACTGTTGGGGTGGGCTTTGATATCTCCTATGCTCAAGCCATGACCAGTGTGACACACAGTCCCCTTCTTCGGCTGATTTTGGGTCAAGATGTAGAACTCTCAACTCCTCCAGCACCATGTGTGCCTACATGTTGCCATGCCCCCCCATAAAGATAATGGTCTAAACATCTGAAACTATAAGTCAGCCCTACTTAAATGTCCTTCATAAAAGTTACCTTGATCATGGTGTCTCTTCACAGCAATAAAACCCTAAGGCAGATGTCACCACAATATGAGGAATTGTATTAAAGGGTCACAGCATTAGGAAGATTGAGAACCACTGAACAATCAGCAAGCCTCAAAATACTAGATGCTGCTTCATTCTTGAATAAGGGGGCCAAGTATCACAACAGAAAATTTAGTAGCAAAAGAGAATTGTAAATGGGGAGAAGTGATTAACACTAAAGGCCAGTTAAAGGGTCATATGGAAATTTACTGTGTAGAAGCATCTTAAAATATGTATACAATTATTAAAGAAATCCAAATTGAGTCACCAAATAATGGAGAAGACAAGTAAAATCCTCAGTACTAAGAATGGGTCACATTTAATTGAGTTGTTGGTCAAAGGGACCCCATGGAAACCACCAAACAACTCAGACTGTTGCCAAAGCTTTTGGTTTGCTCTCCACAAACTAATGGTAAGTTTGTCCTGCTGAAAACAACATGAACATTTCTCATTGAATATACAGAAATTGAGCTGGTGCCTATTTAGAGCCTTGACCCCAGCTAACAAGAATTCGTGGTACTGGAAAGCGCTCTGCACACCAACCTTTAAGAGAAAGGAGGACCTTTCTATTTCATCCTATTATGAGAAAGGTAGCCACTAAACCAACTAAAAACCCCATGACCTGCAATGTTGGCCATCTACATGATATACTTATGCAAAAGTGACACAAACATTGTGGGAATAACCAACCACTATCTAATTGTATTTAAGGACCACTCCATGAGATAAAATCCATGCCTGACACCACTCAGGTACCTAAGAATCTGACACTATGTAGCCATGGACCTACGGGAAGACACTCTGCTAGACTCATTGATCAGTGCCTTGTTTGGCCATCATCAGAGAAGCTTTCTCTTGCAGTAGATGGGAACAAATACAGAGACCCACAAATCGACAATGTGCAGAGAATGAGACACTTTGGAATACCCAGTCATTAGTAGAGTGCTTTTTTTTTTCAAACCCCTTCCCTCAGGGTTCAGTAAGCCATGAAGAAAAGTAGGTAGAAAGATCATAAGAGCCAGTGGGGATAGACAACTCCAGTGAAACAGTGTCTTCCAGACACAGCAGGACTGACATTCATGTTGCTATTGAAAACCCAAGTTTTTTATTCGGTTTCGGGTACAATTACAAATCACACCTTAATGTTTGGCTTATGGGTCATTTCTTTTAGGTGTTACTATGGCGATAACAATGGAAATTTCCAACCCTTTGTTACAAATCCCTGCCATGTTTCCCCAGGTGGGTTCTGGCCTCCCTAGGCACTCTTCAATCTACTCTTGAGTCTGGACCTGGCAAATCCAACCGTCTGTAATTCTGTAAGCAGTAAATCTTGCAGTGTTCATGGAAATACCATCTAGTGTGTTACAGCCCAGGAGCTGGGCTGGAGACCACTTTTTATTTGCAATTAATTCTCTCCAGCTGTGGGATAACAAAAGAAAGAACACTTCATCTTTAAGCCTCAGATGAATATCCCTCCTGCCCTTGGGGTACAAAGCTTATTTTGCTTGTGTGAACTTCACAGAACTGTAAAGGAGATTAAGTCCTATTTAATACAAATGTTCACAGCTTGACAGGAGAAAAAGCAAGCCTCAGAGTCAAAAAGTAATATGTCCAAGGTCAAACTTTAAATCTGTAGTCCATTTAGAGGCTTAATGTTTTACAGTTTTCTTAAGTGTTTTCTCCTTCCTTAATCAGGATGTTAGAGAATCACACTGGCCCTCCGTTGTATCATGCAGAGGAGTGTTGCATGTAGGGGTGGACATGGAGATCCTGCAGAGGTTTGTGTGTGCACACGTAGGGGTGGACATGAAGGAAGATGTGAGCTAGAAAACAAGATTATCTGCACAGCAGATATAAGGATGAAGTCCACAGAGCATATTTCAACCAAAGGGTAGGCATCGTCACATTGTATCCAATAGCCACTGGAAAAGAAAATGAAATCGTCATTTCGTGTTCTGTTTTTGGCCTACTGTCACCACATGTTCCTGTAGAAATGATATAATATAATGACACGGACAAAGTATGAGCTGTCAGAGAGAGAGCCAGACACAGGAGGCTGAAATGCCTTAAAGGGCGGGATCCCTGGCTCCGGTTCCCGCCACTCAGCTGCGTTGCTCTGAAGTGCTCTACCATCTTAGCTGATGAGGGTTAATGACATAAGCATTTCACATGGCATCATGCTGCTAAGGTACCGGGAAGTAACTCATCTTGTCTTGAGACACCCTTCTAAGGGCCCTGCAGCTCTTCCACGTGTTAGGAATCTGATTCCTGGAGACAGACAGGACAATAACGAACAGCACGTCTTCCACTTACAACATCTTCTCTAGCAGAGACTTGGCAGCAGCATGGTCCAGACAGGAGATTCCTCAAAGGGCTCAAAGCCAAGTCTGCATTCCTCCCTCCAGTATGGATCCACCAAGTCTGCGTCCCTCCCTCTAGCATGGATCCACTATGACATTATGCTAAGTTATGTCAGCACCTCACCCTGATTTTCCACGGACTCGTCTGTAAAATGCTAATGGTGCTACCATGTACTCTCTTGTGTTCTTGATGAAAAGATTCATGACTTCATAGATTTGGAAACGCTCACAGTTACCACAGAGCCACCAAACAGGATGCAGTACCTGGGCCAAAGGGACAAAGTTTCAGCTCTGTAGAACTACACCACGCCCACCTCTACTGTGGTGCTGATGGTGGATGCTTTATGTCCCAGAGATCATGTAAGCAATGACGTGGGCTTTGTTACAAACTCACATGTAAACCCTGCACGTGATTGCATGGATCTCAAGCCTCCCCTACACTCTCTGCTTATGCTCACACTCTCCTCCTCGTCTCTCACACCACATGTGCCCTTGTATACACATATTTTCACACTTCTCACACCACCTCTAGACTCTCACACACACTTCTACACATATCACAGCACAAATATAACATCGCAAATCCCGCCTGTATCATATTCATACATCAAGCTATAGATAATCACGGGGACTATACCAGCCTCACATCAGAATGTACATATAAACATGCACCTCTCATTCATATTTCACATGTGTATTTGTTCTCATAAATCGTCCCTCTCTTTCTCTCTTTGTCCTCATACTAACCAAATAGTGCATTGGATCATGGCTGACACAGGCCATTCATGCTTGCCCCGTCTCTGAAACTCTGTAAATGTGGCTCCCATGCTTCCTCCTTGTTAGGCTGTGGGTGACATCATTCCACCCAGGCTGTCTTTATTTCCTGTAGGAGTCTTTCTGGGGTCTTCTACAGGACAAGATGCATGTCGTGTCCTCCAGACCCCCACAGGAGCACTTCGGGTCGCACTCAACTGTCTATGTTCTTTGCTATAAGTCATCAGCTTAAGAAAAATAGGATACCCGTAGAACTGAGATCAGATTAAAAAAATGCATAAGGACCGAGCGAACGAGTACATAGGGAAACTCCAAAGAGATGTTATAAAAATCTAATGTGTTAGGCTTTTAGTGAAAAAGGCTCTCAGAAGGGATGCTTTGAGCAATTTATCCAGCATCCTGCCCACACAATGCACATGCACACACACACACACACATACACAGCCCTCTAACATTTGCATATACTGTGCATTATACACACACGTTCACATCCTCTCACACATTAACCCCTTAACACTCATACACACACACACTCACACACACACACACACTTCTATGCTCACGAGCAAAGCATTTGCATCTGTACCATGAAATACATGCCACCCAGATAGCTCAGCTCCCAGTCTAACCCACTCCACTCTGCTCAGACGGTGTTGGCAGCTGCTGCCTTTGTCCTGAGGCTTCTTATTTGAAACCTCAAATGAGGTACTTGACATGTTCCTTTCTTGGCAAATATTCCCATTTGGTATATTCTACTTGTCAGGTCCAAGAAACCCGTCAGGCAAGAATCATAGGTGGTCCTTATTCTTATGCTCAAAATGTCTGCTTACACAGCAAACCCTCACCTCCCTCATTTACTTAACTGCTCCTAGAGGGATCGTTTAGTAGAAATTGGGAGACTGAACAAAAGCCAGTACAACCGGTGGTGACAGTCACAAGTTTAAACGTGGGGCTCTTCACCTCCCATGGAACACACACCCATCCACTGCCACCCCAGACATACCATGTCTAAATGCTTGTGAAATCAAGTTGATATGATTTTATTTGCTCAAGTATGTGCATCATTAGGACTCGAGATTTTAAACACAATTATGTGGCATATATTAGTGTTTCAGTTCATGACAGAAGGCACAGACGGAGGTGGATCCCTCAGATTCTTTTGCCTTGTGACATCAGACCTCTCTAAACTTTCTGAGTCTGTTTTACGATGCCCACACATAACAGAATCGCCTGCTCACGTCACTAGGCATTCCTGCCATTAAGCACAGCTTGACTGTGGCCCAAACTCACCCCATATTCTGTAAAGCAAAATTTAGAGACTGAGGGAAGGGTTGTCTTCAGGCTCAACCAAGGCCAGATAGCATGGCCATGGTATTTTTGTCTCTGCTGTCCCCATTCCGGTTCCTGGTGCTCACCATCTCCACCATCTGTGTCTGCCTGTCCCTGTGCACAGCTATATCTGCTTTCTACCTTAATACCCTGAGAGGAACTCAAAACAGACTGAGGTTCACACTTCTTTCCTCACAGGATTCCTAAAGTGGAGGGTTTATTAACCTATATTGGGTTTGATGCACAGCCCCAACGAATGGACAATGACCAGGATTATTTTCTAACATAATATCAACCACAACTGTCATAAAAAAAAAAAAAAAGATTGTGGGAGCTGGTGATGTAGCTCAGAGTAGACCACTTCTTTCCTGCCATGCACAAAGTACTGGGTTCCATCTGCACACACACACACACACACACACACACACACACACACACAACAAATACTATACTATAATAATAATATTAAAAATTTTAAAGACTGTATGGAGTAGGTGTGTGATTCATGACTGTGAGCCACCATGTGGTTGCTGGGAACTGAACTCAGGAACTCTGGAAGAACAGTCAATGCTTTAACCACTGAGTCATTTCTCCAGTCCCTAAGAAACTGTTTTTTTTTTTTTTTTTGCTAACATAGTTCCCTCCAATCACATGCTTTGATTGTGAACTACCAATCTTATGAGTCTTATGGACTTAAAAAGTTCAAGTCCAGCCTGGCCTACATATAGAGTTCAAGAGTGTGTTCTAGGATGTACCACAAGACCTTGCCTCAAACAAACAAATAAACAAACAACTAATTAAATGAGTGAATGAATGAATGACAAATAATTAAACAAAACAAAATATGGAGACATTGGGAAGGGCAATTTAGGAAGGAGGATGATTATACATTTCTATTGTCTTTCATCATAGTGTCTGTCTATGTGCATTGGACAAAATAATGTCCTCGCTTATGTTTTAGAGACACAGTCAAGTGTGTTAGTTGTTATTTTAATCTTCTTCCCTAGTGCAGTTTATATCAGCCCCTTTCTTCCATAGCAAACACACACACACATGATTGCAAGACATCCATTCCTACTGTAGATCAGAGTGCATGCCTTAGCTGACTGTTGGCTTTTATCACCAAAGAATTCATTAAAGTGCCAAAGAAAGAAGTCCATTGGGAAATGCTAACCTTTAAACTGTAGACCAACTAGATACTTTGTCTGAAACTTCGTTAAGTTCTTCCTAATCATACCAAAAGTCTGACTCCATGATCCCTTTGGAAAAGGATGCAGAAAATCAGCCTGAGAGGCCGTGCTGGGTCTCCTGGACTGGCCATTTCACTCTCTTTTAATGTTGGAACAGCTGCCAGCAAATCTGTAAAATTTCCCCACCCAAAGTCAAAGAGAAATGAGGCCAAATTTTTGCCACCGTGGCAGAACTATGGGTTAATAATGTTGCATAGTAAACAAATGGTTGATTGACATTTTGTTATGCTAAGCCATTCATCTGTGACTATAAAAATATAACCTTTGCTATACTTTGTGATGTATAACAAAGTCCCCACATATTTAAAAAAAAAAAAAAAGTCCCCACTGTCCTCAAGTATTTGAACACTAGCTTTGCAGTTGGGTTTGCTCTTTGGGAAGATTATGGACCCTTTGGGAGTTGGAGCCTTGGTGGAGGAGTTACATCCTTGAGTGTAGCCTTTTACAGTTGCCAGCCTGCCCCGCTTCCAGTTCACTTTCTCTGCTTCATGTTTGAGACTGAAGGTGTAGACTTTCTGCTTCCTGCTCCAGTCTCTTGCCGCCATGTCTTCTCTGCCGTTGTGATTCTCCCCTGAAACTCTTAACAAAATTAAATGCTATCTTCTACAAGTTGTGTATCGCAGAAACAAAGCAACTAAAATATGCATGGGGGTTCTCATAAGATCAGTAGTTCATAAGTAGAGCATAGATTGGAGGGAACCATGTTAGCAAAAGGTCAGTTTTTTGGGGGGCTGGAAAATGGCTCAGTGGTTAAAAGTACAGACTATTCTTCCAGAGGTCCTGAGCCACATGGTGGCTCACAACCATCTATAAAGGGGTCCAATCCCCTCTTCTGGTGTGTCTGAAGACAGTGACAGTGTATTCATATACATAAAATAAATAAGTAAATCTTTAAAAAAAAATAAAACAGTGTCTTTTCAACTGAAGAGAGGGATAAGGAAATCTAGGGAGACATTAATATGGTTTTCCACCGTGTTTTAATTATGGTTAACAGTGGCCATTCCTTGGTCTCATCCCAGCCTTCATCTGGAATCCTAGATAGTTTCTACTAGCCAATGAGTAGGAGAGGAAGTAGGGCCAGGAAGAGGAAGTAAAACCCCCTCCAGGGTGCTTCTTCCTACAGACTCTCCTTGCTAAGTGGGGCCCAATGTGTGAAAGGAATACAGAGCAGACCTCTGGCCTTACATGGAACTGGGGAGAGCTGACAATAAGACAAACTCTTAAATTACAGTGTGAAGGAAACAGGCATCGAGGGGCAGTAGCAATGACTTTGAGTAACGGAGAGAAAAGGATACTGTTCTTTTCAGCAGATAAGCAGTGCCACCTCTAAGAGGAGGAGCCGCAATGATCAATTCAGTCTTTTATAGGGGAGGAACTATGAAAAAAGAATAGTACGTGGCTTAAAATTTAAACTAGCTATCTTGAAATATAGACTATCAGTAAAGCTATGGGCAATGTATGACATTAATTGTAGTTAAAAATAGTACAATCTCTATTGCATAACACAGGAATTTACTTCCCTTTTAGAATCACAGTTATGCTTCTGTTGACAGGCTTCTCTCCAGACCCCACATTCCACTTACTCTGGTGTGTTAATTGCACATGCAGGTGTGAAACTTCACACAATACTTCATTCATTCATTTATTCATTCATTCATTCATTCATTCATATAATTATATGTTAGTTTTTTAAAATTATCTATGAGCAGAAGACAAGCATTGTGACACTGTGACATCCCACACAGCTTGCAATGACACCTGCTCTACACAACCATCTCTGTAGACAGTGCCTGAGTGCCTCAGCCCACTCAAAAATCTTTTAATATTTTATAAGGGTCACACAAGAATAATTTGCAAAATAATTAATACTCAAAGACATAACTATGCTTTCACAATGCCCTAGATTTCTGGGCCACACAGAATAAATAATTATATTGATAAAGTGCTCAAAGAATACTATTTTTCCTTTGGAAAACTGAAGACTACAGCTTTCTCAACCCTATGCCCAATGGTTGTCAGCCATTGATTTCTAGTATGAATTCAAAATAGTCAAAATGTTTTTGAAGATTGTAGCTAGTGTAAGTGTGTATCCATGCCCAAACAATGACTAGGAGAGTACATTTCATAAGAGCAAATGTCTCGTATTCATTATCAGTAACATCCTTCCACCAGAAGCACAACGCCACATAGTCACCAACAGATCCGGGTGTCTCTATGCATGCTACCACAGTGTCCTAGCCCCAGAGTAAAAGGTGACATAGCAGTTTGCCATAAGACAAATATGATAGAACCCTACCCAATGTGCTGCAACATGGCTGTAATACCAGCACATTTGAGGATGAAGCAGGATCATCTCAAGTTCAAGACCAGCTTGGATTATCATAGTAAGAGTATAGTAAGTCTCTCTCTCTTCTCTCTCTCTCTCTCTCTCTCTCTCTCTCTCTCTCTCTCTCTCTCTCTCTTCTCTCTCTCTCGTGTGTGTGTGTGTCCCTCTCCCTCTCTGACTGTCTGTCTCTGTTTGTGTGTATGTGTGTCTTCCCTCTCTGTCTATCTCTGTCTGTGTCTTTCTGTCTATCTGTCTCTCTGTTCCTCTCTCCCTCTCTCTGTCTCTTTGTCTGTCTCTTTGTTCTTCTGTATGTGTGTGTGACTCTCCCTTTCTGTCTGTCTCTGTCTCTCTGTCTGTCTCTCTTATCCTCTCTTCCCCCCTCTCTGTGTGTGTCTCTGTCACTATGTGTGTGTGTGTCCCCTGTCTCTCTTTCTGTGTGTGTGTGTGTGTGTGTGTGTCTGTGTGTGTGTGTGTGTGTAAGCAGAGCAGGAACCTCACGGCAGGAGCTGATTGATGCCAAGGTTATGGAGGAGTGTTTCGGGCGGCTTGCTTTCTCAACTTGTTTTCTTACATATCCTGGGATCACCCGCCTAGGGGACACCACCCACAATGAGCTGGGCCCTCCCATATCAAATCACTAGTTAAGAAAAATGCCATACAGACCTACCTACAGCCCAATCTTATGAAGACATTTTCTCAATTCAGATTTCCTCTTCCAAAATGATTCTGGCTTCTTTCAAGCTGACAAAAAAACTAACCAGCACAGAAAGGAATGATCTTATTCCTTTTCCACTGGAATCTTGAGTGTAGCAAACTCTGGGAGACCCAGAAAAGAGCCCCAACATATGTCCAGTGAAGACTTGGGTGAGACCTTGAAACCAACACAACATTGCCTTTTCTTGGCCCATACTGAACACTAAGTACAAGCCTCCAGGCTACTTCCAATGCCTTACTCCAAACCCTTCCTCCCAAATCTTCCTATTGCTTCCTGCTGTCCTTAACGGTCCCTCTTATCCATGTCTACATAGCTGGTATACTGACAGTTTTGTTTTCAATAGCATCCTAGAGTATCAGAAGCATTAGAAATAGCAGAAGCGTGTGGTCTATATGTCACAGCAGCCCTGACTGTAGTGGACTGACAGACTGATTATGGAGCCTGTCACTTATATGTGACTTAGAAGAGAACATTTGGAGAAGAGTCTAACACCCAGCTGGTTTCCAGGATCACGTGCTAAGGTTCCTACCAGTTCCAGCCCAGAGACCAGATTCCCATGGGTGCTGTATGAGCAAGGAAGGAGCCTCCATCACTGTACGCCAGGTGATTTCTTGGAAACCATGTTTCCAATTTGAAAACTCTCGTTTCAGTCAATGCTCACTAATGTTACATTGTTACATTCTGTTCATTATAAGCTCAAGGTGGAAATGATGTGTAACACCAAATCCCGTGGATCATATGAACGATACAGCAAGTAGCTGTTGAAGAAACTGAGCAATGCTGGGCATGGCCTGCGTTCCAGAA
This sequence comes from Mastomys natalensis, assembly GCA_021653895.1. Lineage (NCBI taxonomy): Eukaryota > Metazoa > Chordata > Mammalia > Rodentia > Muridae > Mastomys > Mastomys natalensis. The sequence goes on from JAJTUV010000106.1 coordinate 3,335,512, forward strand.
ACAAAACAAGAAATAAAAATGATTGACAAGAAAGCATCCAGCTAAGCACATACCTGGGGAAGGAGAGACTGTGAGCAGAGGAAGTGGCAAATCTCCTAACACCACGAGGTCACATAAACTGGGGGACAGGGTGTCACCGAGGTCACAAGATGACCTTAGCCTTCTCGATTCACATGAGACTGGTGTAATCATCGAAGGATGATGTCACACAGCTTGTGCTTTACAGGGCCATTCTACCTACTGTGTAAGGACCAGGACAGGACAGCACTGTGACCAAGCATCTAGTCTAGCTGGGTTCTTCTGTTCTACCAGGACGGACACTGAAGGAAGACACAGAGAAGCTCTTCAGGAGTTTGACTATGACAGCTTTTATATTCCTTGGCACTTAACAGTAGCAAGTAGAGAGACAGGAGAGTGACAGGTTCTATCAGGCAGATTTACAGAAAGGGACAAAGGGGTCTTAGGATAGAACAGCTCCACCTGCTGCTATGTGGACCATGTTAAACTCTATACACCTGGATCTTCCATAGTGAACCCCTAAACCTCACTTCCTAGGCTGGGATCCACTTAGGATCCGTCCCAGTAGCTGGGAGCTCTTTCCTCCACCTTCCACTTAATAAATCTTCCTACTTGCTCATGCCTCTTTGTCCTTGTGCTTCATTTCCCAGGAGACTGTGGGGGTCTCTGCAAACACCACAGACAGCTGGGTGTCAATTTTCATGAGGCAAGAAGGAAGTCTGGTTAAACCTGACACAGTAGTCAGTGCCAGTTTAAACTTTGAGAGTCTGACATCAGGTAGTTTATTTCAGGTGTTTTTAAGCACAGCACAATTCAGAGGAAAAAAAAAATGAATTAGCTCAATTCTGTCTGTACGACAAAGCTGGCATGGTAATGTACATGTCACCCCTTCCATAAAGATGAGTTCTATAGATTGACTACATGTGACATCTTAAGGATCTGGGAGAGGAGCTGGTCTGCTCTAAGTCATACAGGTAGCACAAAGGTCACCACACTATTAACCATCCTGGCCTGCTTGGTGGAAAACAGGTTATATCTCTTTTCTTTAAAGAGAAAACCCTACTGTGTTTAACACATCTGATTTTCCAGAGCTCATCTGTGAGCATAAGAATCTCTGTGCCCCCTCCAGGCGACAGGCAGTCCCCAGGAGATAAGACAAAAGAGAAATCTGCACTAGCAACAGCACCACCAGGGGCTAGGAGCCAGGAGCCAGGAGCCAGGAGCCAGGAGCCAGGAGCCAGGAGCCAGGAGCCAGGAGCCAGGAGCCAGGAGCCAGTACCTCAAGTGGCGCCCTCTAGTGTTACAATTCTCCCGGAAGCCTCTGCTAAGGGACTCAGCTCTACTCAAGGCCTAGGAAGTCAGAACTTCTTGGTCCTTCTGCAGCAGTGGGACCTGAAGCTTCGGAGCAGGCCTGGGTATTGAAATTCCTCAGCTCATGCCAGTGGCCATTGCTAAGGCTTCTAATCCTGTTGCATCTGAGACTTTTGGTCTCAAGGATATGATCAGGGCCATCGGTTTCTCGTCTACGGCTTTCCACCCTTCAGCCTCAGCTCTGAGTCCTTTCTCTGTTCACTGTCGTCTCTGCTTTCTCTGCCCAGATGCTGTTCTTGAGCTGTTCAGCGGCTTTTTGATGATACGGGGGCTGCCACAGTTGCTGGCACTCAGGAGGCAGCAGACACAGGGTCTCTGTGACTGCTGATGTACCTGATGCTATGAGCCACCAACCCTGCAGCTCCTGCTTCCTTTTGCCGCTATCTATGCTTCTGCCGTCTCCTCTTCTGCTGTAGGTGCAGCTCCTCTGCTTTCCTGTCGCTGTGGCTACTTTGTGTTGTCAGCTCACCCTGCACTACTTAAAGTAAGCAAGAAAGGCAATGCTTTCAGAAACTGGAGAAATCTGCTATGATTGCTGGAAGGGAACGGATAAGCTCAGGATTTCCAAGACCAACTTCTCAGCACAAAGGAGATTGTTTGTCCCAGGGGGACAGAGGGCAGGGGATAAAGAACAACGACAGGAGATAGGGATGAGGGAGAAAGAAAAGGGAACAAGGGAGAGGGAGGAAGGGTATTTGTCCCAGGGTGGGACAAAGAGCTGCCCGTGGATAGAAAGGAGACAGACATAGCCCATACAAAAATGGCGGTTATAAAGGTACAAGGGGAAATGCCATGTTAAGATGAGATATTTAATTATGATTGGGCATGTTAATTCCTGTAGCCAAAAGGGGGCTTTCAGTTGCTGGACTTAAATAATTTGATAGCTGGGCCTTGGTAGTCAGGTTCAGGAGGAGGAAGTGGACAAATAAGGGAACAGACCTTGGTGGCTAGCTTTAGGAATGTAATCTAACAGTTTTTAGCAAGGCAGAGGGATTTGGGGAGAAGGTTGAGGGCTGCCTGCCAGAGCCATGCTCACCACGCTCAAGCTAGCCAGAGTTCCTTTTCAATTGTAGTATAGTTTGCCCACGATGTCTATGGATTGTGCACAGTAGGCACTGTTGTCATTAAGTCCAGCCAGCTATTTTCTTGTGCTCCTGTGAAACTAAGGTAGCAAGAGAAAGTTGCAAATTATAGTCAATGTGTCCCATCCCCCAAACCTTTGCTTCTCTGCAGGAAAATGAAAGTCAGGAGGAGCACTGACAGTAAGAGCTTAAAGAACTCATAAGTAATAGGAATGTGATCTTAACCTTGCCTAATACTCTCCCAGAGCCTCAAGTAGGGGAGGGTCTCATCAGCCTCAGTGAGTTAACTAGATTATCCATGTTGATAGTCTGTTATAGTACCTACAGTGGCATAGCCTACAGGACGGCTGAAGGAACTGGTGATTAAAACCAAAACCACACAAACAAAGGCAGCACTGTTTGATTTCATGATTCAGTTTTTATTTTTGAAAAGTACAGCAAAGACTTGGCTCGCCTTAAGGGACGAAGGGTGCTGGTTAACTGAGTTTTCTGATTAGCTGATGGGTTAAGCCGATGGGAAAACAAACAGGAAAGAAAGCTGCTGATGGCTCTTTGTTAATAAACAAGACATGCAAAGAATTAAAACGAAGCCCTTGCAGCCTCGGCTGCAACGGTCTGCCGGGCATTCACTAAACACGGGGGCTGCAATCATAAAGATGGATCTTCTGCTTGGACAGTCAGTCCCTCAAGGCTTGAGAGTCACGCTCTGGAATGTAACCATCTAAGGAACATTACCTACGGCTCCAGACTCCTAACTGGGATCATCACCAGCCGCAACACCAGCAGCTCGCTTCCATTTTCAGTAACTGACCCTTGCTTGTCTCTGCTTCTCTGTTCCTTGCTGCCACTTGACCTTGAACATCTGATGCTGAAGGTCACACGGATGAGCCACATCCTCTCAGTCTCGCACTGGCTTCTTTACACAGCTACAGTTAGGTCATGAGAATGATAATTGAGTGTATCCCTTTTCAGGGTCTTGAAAACCAATTGTTGAAACGAATGACTTTTTTCTTTAGGGCCCATGTGTCTGATCGTTGACCTTGTTACAACAGATCAAACAAACTCCATCTCAGATCATGGTGACATCACTGTTTTGAACACACAGTTCAAAGAAGCCACACACTTTGCCTCTGTGTGCAGCATCCTTATGTACAGACTTAGTGCAGTACTTAGTATAGTACTTAGTGCAGTACTTAGTGCAGTACTAAGTGCAATGCCCTTCTGTACAAGCAGACTACTGTTGCTTCACCTCCTGTCTTAGTCAGGGTTTATATTCCTGCACAAAATGACCAAGAAGCAAGTTGAGGAGGAAAGGGTTTATTTAGCTTACACTTCCACATTGCTGTTCATCACCAAAGGAAGTCAGGACTGGAATTCACACAGGGCAGGTGTTAGTATTCTGTCTAAACTCCACCTCCACTGTTATCTGGCAACAGCCAGGTATGCTCCTCCCCACAGTTACCTGGCAACAGCCAGGTAGGCCTGCCCACTATAAAAGGGGCTGCTTGCCCCCTCCCCTCTCTCTTAATCTCTTATCCTCATGATCTCTTGATCTCTTGCCTGTAGCTTCTCTCTGCCCCTCCCCCCCTTCCCTTCCCCCTCTCTCCACATGGTCATGGCTGCCTCTACTTCCTTCCTTCCTTCTCTTCTCTTCTCTTCTCTTCCTTCTTCTTCTCTTCTCTTCTCCTTCTTCCTCTTCTCTTCTTCTCTCTCTCTCTCTCTCTCTCTCTCTCTCTCTCTCTCTCTCTCTCTCTCTCTCTCTCCTGCTTCTACTGCCCTCCTGGCTCCCCTCCCCATGCCCTGAATAAACTCTATTCTATGTGTGGCTGGTCCCTCAGGGGGAAGAGATGCCTCAGCATGGGCCTGCTGAGACATCCCCTTCTATCATTGGTCCCCTTCCATCATTTCAGCAGGAACTAGGGCAGGAGCTGGTGCAGAGGCCATAGAGAGGTGCTGCTTACTGGCTTGCTTCCCCTGGCTTGTTCAGCCTGCTTTCTTATAGAACCCAGGACTACCAGCCCAGGATGACACCACCTACAATGAGCTAGACCCTGCCCCCTTGATCACTAGTTGAGAAAATGTCTTACAGCTGGATCTCATGGAGGCATTTCCTCAAGGGAGGCTCCTTGGTGATAACTCCAGCTTGTATCAAATTGACACACAAAACCAGCCTGTACACCTCCCACCACATCCTCCATGCCTTAAATTACCTTGCTTCTTTGTCCCATCAATACCCCAACCCTAACCCCTGGGAAGGTGCTGAAAATCTGGGTCTGTCCATCCATTGGTAGACTATGTGGTCAATAGGGGATTTGATTGTAGAATTGTATCCATATTTCAAATGATCGTTAGAAATACCTAAAGCAACAAGCGAAGCCTGAAATGGGATATGACAGAAACAGGCTTAGGGAGCAGAAGGGACACCTAGGAAGGAAGCAGCTCCAAGAGAGATAGGGAGGGTGCACTCATATGTTTTCTTTAAAATTGGCTTCTTTAACTAAACCATGTAAGTAGAATTTTGGATTGTCAATGAGAAGGGTCACTTCCAGAAAGATGCATCCAGACCTAGGGTCTCCGACTGGCTTCCCAGGCTCCACCCGTGCTTTCCTTATCCTGTGGATTCTTTGGTGGGGAAAATGGCTAACACGTGAGCCTGCAGTGTTTCGCCTGTGATGAATCGTACTGTTGACCAGTTTTAATCCCTGTTTCTTAGGCTCCCTCTCCAAATAAACTTGATCTCAGTGAAGGGTTTTAGACTGAAGCCAAGTCATCTAGCAAACACAGGCAGGTCTTTCCCAGAACTCCTGTTATTTTAATAATTTAACTCTCATCAGAGAGTGCTGTCTGACCCTGAAAGCATTCTAAGTGTTTGGGGTTTTGTTTTGGTTTTTTTCCCCCAAGTGATTGAGTTACTCCTTTGTTCTCTGTAATCATTCAGCAAGGAAGGCTGCTGAGGCCAGGAATTTGGACATTGAAATAACATTCCTCAGCTTGAAAGCAGCTACAGGAGCCACTGGGAATCACAGTGCATACCCTCTGCCTTTGTGGAAGCCACAGGTGGCAGTTAAAGAAGGACTGGGATCTGTACTACTTGTGGGTAGCAATGGGAATACCCCCCAAAACAAGTTACATCCTGCTCCTGCTCGGCAGGAAACTTCAGTTTAGGAGATCCTGGAGGTTGAGTTAAATGCATATGCATTAGACTGGCTGACACAGGGCAGGAACACAGCATGCATTATTCATGGACACCACTTTCCAGCCATTGCAGACTACCCATGCTGGAGAGGCAGAGTGAGCAGCTTTACTGACCAGGCGGCACACACCCTATGATCCACAGGCCTCTGCCCTTCAAGGACCTGCCTTCACTCAGAATAGTAAGGCACAGGAATGTGTTCAAGATAGCTTTATACTTTTCTTATCTTAAAGCTTTAGAATTTTTACAAGAAAAGAAAGAGAGGAGAGGTTTTTTTTCTTCCAGGAAACCAATTGGAGACAGTTTATTGATTGACTAGATTCCTAATAAGCACAGGAAACAGTTCCCAGTCAGCCTTGTCACCCAGGGATGCTTCAGCTGGTCTATAATTATCATTTTTCCCTGAACTTTTCTTATTCAAATTCTCAGCCACAAAAAAAAAAAAAAAAAAAAAAAAAAAAATGTACTATTAGAGTCAAGGAACAAGGCAAGAAAACGGATACTAAGAATGGAACATACCAACAGAAAGTGCAACATGATATTGGTAACTATCAACCATTTGTAGCCCTCTAGACAGCTCAGAAAATGTCTTGGTGATGTTTTGTGGGTTTCTCAGAGACTAAAATTGACGTCAAGGCCTTGTGTGTAAAGCAACCCTACTCTAATTAACTGTGTCCCTTCTCCATTCAAGAGAGGGCTTAACAAAAGCAAAAAACAAAAGCAAAAACAAAAATCCCCGAAACAAACCTGAAACAGACTTCTTCAGAAGAGGCAATATGCAGGACATATACCCAGACAGGCTCAGGTAGCAGTCCCCAGACTGTGAGACTCTGAGGCTGGAAAGACTTTCAGTTTCAGTCACTGAGAACAACACAATGCCTCTGGTTGAGAGTAAAATCTTGGGAGCTCCCAGGAATGAATTGTGACCCTGAGCCAGTTAAACATGTTGTTCTCATTTCTGAATGGATAGAAGAACGTCTATTATATAAAGCATAGAGCAACATTTTTAGTATACAAATCTAAGGAGCCGATCTGAGGAGACAGCTTCGTGGATGAAACACAGGTCGCATAAGTGTGAAGACTGGGTTCATAATGCCAGACATGATGGCACACATGTGTAATCTCAGTATTGCTATGAGGAGATGGGAGGCGAAGGCAAGGGAACTCCCAGAAGCTCCTGGGCCAGCTAGTCTCATATATGCAGCCATGAATGACAAGAGACTCCAAGATGGAAGTCAAAGATGAATACCTTTGACCTCCACATGTACACTGTGGGACATGCATGCCTACATTCAACACATGCACAAGTATATGCAACACACACACACACACACACGTCATACACACAACGATGGAAAACATCTTTTAAGAAATAGTCGCCGGGCGGTGGTGGCGCACACCTTTAATCCCAGCACTTGGGAGGCAGAGGCAGGCAGATTTCTAAGTTCAAGGCCAGCCTGGTCTACAGAGTGAGTTCCAGGACAGCCAGGGCTACACAGAGAAACTCTGTCTCAGAAAAGCAAAAAACAAAACAATAACAAAAGTTGTAGAGAAAATAGGCTAATCACTGTGGACACTCTGAAGAAAATAAGGAGCCCTACACATGAGCATTGGCTATGATCTGTTGTCCTTCACTTCCCGTTTCTCTTCATTGGTTTGTGCACTTTTATCATTGTGACACAGATCTGTCATTACATCTTCCACAGGCACATCTGAAAACCATCTGGGAAGAACAGGTGAAGGCCCACACCTGCAGGACACAGAGGTCCCTTAGGCTGCTACCACAGGGAGAAAGCACTGTCCACTGGGAAAGAAGTCTGTGCCTGAACTATGACCTATATGCTACAGCCAGGCTGCACCCGATTTTGAAAGCTGCAAAACCTCAATCATAGCCGGATAAGGCATATTCTGGAATCTGTTCTCATTGATTCTTTGCCACAGGAATCTCCTGCCACACAAAATATCATCATTCTCATAGGTTAAAGAGGATATGCTAACCCTTCGCTAAGTATAAAATCTCCATGGTCAAATGCCTGATGTGGATAATTAAGTGAAAGGTTCTGTGATTCAATTATAAATATATTTACTATAATATACTCAATTACAATTATATTATCAAATATAATAGTTGTTACTATAATTAAATATCTGCTACAAGTATATTTTGTTATACTTTAATGACAGAAATCAGGAAAATATTGCCTCCAATCACAAGCTCTGAGTAAAAACATCAATTCTGCCAGTTGACACACTATCAATATGCTGTGATTTCTCTGTGCCTCACATTCCTCATTTTGTTTTTATCATTTTTAGGAATTTACTTATTTTATATATATGAATACTATATATATGAATGCCTACATGTATGTGTCTGTACCATATGCACATCCACTGACTGAGGAGATCAAAAGAGCATGTTAAATCCCCTGTAACTGGTCGTATAGATAGTTGTCAGTTAACATGTGGATGCTGGAAACTGAACCTGGACTCTCTGAAAGGGCAACAAGTGCTGTTACAGCTGAGCCATCTTTCCAGAACCTCACTTGCATCACTTGTGTAAATTATATTATTATGTAATAATATAATGTATAGAATATATAATGTATAGAATTTGTAAATTCTATAACATGTAAATTGATTTTTTTTAAAGATTTATTTATTTTATCTATATGAGTACACTGTAACTATCTTCAGACACACCAGAAGAGGACATCAGATCCCATTACAGATGGTTGTGAGCCACCATGTGGTTGCTGGGAATTGAACTCAGGACCTCTGGAAAAGCAGTCAGTGCTCTTAACCACTGAGACATCTCTCCAGCCCATAAATTGATTTGTATTACGGAAATTGTAAATTAGAGACAAGAATAAAACACCCATGTTAAAGAATTCTTGAGGGACTAACTTAACATGTGTATATGTCAATCACCTTTGAGACACTTCAAAGAATTGGGAAGAGCCATAGTGTAGCACAGTGACAGAACATATGCTTGCCATGCAGTATGCCCTTGGTTGATGTTCCAGAAATGACAACAGCTCAGGAAAAGATGAAGGATTTCACAGAGCCAACTGTCCTCACTAGTAGGCTTTATAATGCTGTTTTCAGACTTTGTAGGGAAAAAAAACAGATGTGTACTATATAGCAAGCAAGCAAAGGACTATGACTCTAGCTCAACTCACTTTAGAGACCAGTTCAGTTAACTTTCACTGTCAAAGCATATCCTTCAACAATAAATTTTATCCATCCTATTAAAATAAATTCAATAGACATTTGGCTCACATCCGCACCATGAAGCTTGTGTGTAATTGCAAGGCTTAGTTTAAATGTAGTTTGCTGGGCTTAGAGACAGGAAAGCAAGTGGTGATTGGGAAGCGGTTAAACAAAAAATGGTGACTCCTAAGAAATTAACAAGAGGGAATGGGAGATGTTAGCTACGTTAAGGAAGAAACAGCTGCAAACCAAGTAGGGTATAAGAAGTAGAGGGCTGAAGATGGAGAGAAACGGAACACTGCCTATGGGTGAGGCCCTCGCTTAAATCCCCAGGACTATGTGCAAACACACACACACACATCACAAACCCCCCTACATCTCACTCACACACACAACCCCCCACAAACACACAAACACACCCACAACACATACATCATACACACACAAAGCCCCTACAACACACACATAACACATACAACCCTCCCAAAAACACACAACCACACACACAATACACAATCTCCCACAAGCACACAACCATACACACACACAACATATACATCATGCACACACACAAAGCCCCCACAATACACACATCACACACACATATCACACACACACAACACATATATCACTCACATCACACACACACAGAAAGAATGAAGCAGATACAGTGTCACATAATTGGATAGAGAATGTCCCCCTGTCAGTTAGATGTGGATGCCTTGAGAGCTGGGGACACTCAGAGGACATTTCTGCTCATGGATACTGCTAGGACTCTAAGGACTCAAAGAACGAGGATAAGTATCCTCCAAACAAGAGTCAGGAGTCTGAGTGAGGAGCAGAGGTTGCAAAGCAAGGCATGCTGAGAAAAGCTGTGCTCTGTCAAAAAGCCCAGGATCCCCAGAGGAGTTAAGCATGATAAAAAGAAAATAAGGTCTGGAAGTGAGTGAGTGGGACCCAGTTATAGGGCAGGCCCTGGCTATGAGTTTGAGTTTAGATTTATTCTCTGTGGCTATAAGAATTGATGAAAACGTGGTATGTTTGGACTTCTGCCTGGGGAAAGTGCTCAGATGTCTCCAGGAAGACTGGCTGGGAGTGGCAATATCAGGGAGTAGGAGGTAGGCTGGAAGTCACATGAGAAGTAGGGGTGACCAGAGAAGCAAGGCTGACTTACAACTGTCTCAGGAGATTAAAAAGAAAAGACAGTGTCCATGAAATTTACTGATTGAGCAATGGAAATGGAGAGATACAATTGAGAATCCTTTAGGGTAGGTACCTGAGAGTCGCCTGGTATACTTCACTGAGAAAAAGGCAGGAGCCAACAAGAGTCTCTTATCTTGAACTTCAGTGGACAGAGAAGAAGGAGCAGTCACAACTACCATCTTAGAGAGAGGCAGATCCTACCTCAGTATTCAAGGGACAGGTCTGATAAACGGCAGAGGAGGTGGCTGGACTCAGGCTTGTGTCAGAGACAGGAGTCACACTTCAGAGAGGACAGTCCACAGAGCTTCAGTGGGAGAGACATTGGAACAAACACAGACAAAGGAACAAAGGAAAACAACACCGGAGAAGCCACCGGGGGTACACCAGAGGAAGCACCCAGAGAGAGACCAGCAGACAAAATCTAGAACAATCATGGGACATGGGCTGCGAACCTGGTGAATGGAGTGAAGGATAGAAAGGCCAGACTGAGTGGTTGACTGCAGAGAAAGTTCTGGGTTAGATCTGTGAAATACTGTGAGGAAAAAAAAAAACCAATCAAATTGTAAAGCTCTCTCCTGTTGCATCTATTTAAGAAGAAAATAAAGAACCTTGATCCAGCCTGGCCTCATAACTTTTTTCTCTTCCTCCTCCTCTTCCTTCTCCTCCTCCTCCTCTTCCTCCTCTTCTTCTTTCTCTTCCTCCTCCTCCTCCTGTTCTTCTCCTATTCCTCCTCTTCTTCCTCCTCTTCCTCCCCTTCCTCCTCCTCTTCCTCCTCTTCCCCTCCTCCTCCTCCTCCTCCTCCTCCTCCTCCTCCTCTCTTTCTCTTCCTCTTTTTCCTCCTCCTTCTCCTCCTTCTCCTCTTTCTCCTCCTCTTCTACTTCCTCCTCCCTCTCTCCCTCCTTCTCTTCCTCCTTCTTTTGGAGGAGATCGAAGGAGAGGTCACAAGGATTGGAGACCAATCTGGGAGAACTTAGAAGTGAATGTGATCAGGGAATAATATGTGAAATTCTCAAAATGTCAACAAAAATTGTGTTGGGGAAAGAAAAGAACCCCAGAAGGATGCTTGTTTTGCCAATAAATACATTTGGAGAGAATCAAATCATTTTGAAGAAATTAAAAAGAAAAGACAGTGTCCATGGAACTTACTGAGTTCAAGTCACTGCTAAACAAAACAATAGTATATCACATGAAAAATTATAAACCAGTAGGAAAATAAAATATAAAGCAATTAGACCATTCCACTTCTTTACTTACCCATCTGTCCTTATAAAGTGAATTTGCTTACATGCAACATGTGATTAAGATACTAGAGGAATAATTTTTTATGTCCTGTTCTTTGGGACTTCCTGCTTATCTGTTTGAATTTTGAAAGAGTAAAAAATGCTGGCAAACGGTCAGAAACATGAGTGTGCTATATAAAAGGAAAGGATCCACAGAAAGCATTCTAATACTTTTGGACATTTAGGAAGAAGAGAATTCTAAAGTAATCAACCACAGTGGAACCGTGGAGCCTGTATGTGTGCCTATGAATTCCAAAGCCCAAACAGGCTGAGTCCGGAGGACTCGGCACCTCCCTTTGCCTTCCTAATGAAGGCTTTTAAAGCACAGACGTAGTGTTATGAATGGCTGCTGATAACTGGGTGTTCTCAGCAGAGAATTTGTTTCTAACTGCTTTTCTCCTGCCAAGGAGCGCTCCAAGGCAGCACTTTAAATCATCCACTCCACGGGAAAATTGGATGCACAGCCTTCTGGGTCTCTCATGCAACTAAGATCATGCTTGAGGGGCAGCCAACTGCAGAGGCAGCTTTCTGCCTGTGAACTGGAAAGTCCCACTGAGCCAAAGTTCAGAAGGTTAGAAAGACAGACTTCAGAGAGGCACAGGCATGTCTACGTGGTGGTGCATGACAGTCACAGGGCGCTCCGACCCCAGCTGGGCTCAGGCCATTGAGCAGCAGGACAACAAGAGTTTTCCTTCCCTTTAGCTTGAAGCCATTGTTTTTCTCACAGAAGACGCTCTATAAATATATGGTAATTTGATTTTGACTCCTGAAAATATTCCTTGTTTGGATTCCAATAGTCCTATTTAATTAAATAGTTTTAAATACCACTTTGATTTTGCCAATTTTTTAAACATTTTTTTAATCTCACTCACATCAAATTGTAGAAACAATTCCATGAGACAGATTGTATTTGCCAACTACAAGCAACCTACCATGAGCCAGAAAAACAGACGGGTTCAGTCCTAGGACAGTGACTGCACAGGAAAATCAAGTTACCCTGGACTACAGCAGTAACTTGCCAGTTCCCAGGAATGCAGTTGAAGCACACAGCCTTGCGTCAAGGTCAAGTATACACACACCCTTGAGTTCAGATTTTAAAGCGGGAAGTTGCAGCACAGTGTCTGTAAGCATAGAAACAAGTATGGTAATGTCTGAGCAATGAACTTGAAGCCCAAAAGCAAAGAAGTTCTTCACAACTGAAGAGTTAGAGATGCTGCCTTCCTTAGAGCTCCATCACTACAAGAAAAGCCTGGGACAGTCAGTAAGAAGAAAGGGTCATTTTAAGAGGTTCACATCCACAGTCAGTTAGGCCTTTTTTGGGGTGGGGTGTGTTTGTGTGTGTGTGCGCACATGCATGGTACATGATGAAAAAGGTGTGTTAAAGCAAAACAGCTCTCATCTATGGTGAGAAAGTAAAGAAGAAAGAAACTGGAGTACCCGCCCCCCCAATCCTCTTTAAGGCATGCTCTAAATGACTTGAAGTCCCCCCCATAGCCGGTTTCATCTCTTCAAGGTTCCACCAGCATTCAGTAGTGTCAAACAAGGAAGCAAGGCTGAAGCACATGGGCCTGTAAGATGAATTCAGGACCCAACCTGTAGAAGACAGCAAGGGAATGTCTTCCCGCTTGCAAAGCCTGTGGCCAAGATGATGAGGAGAGGTAGAGAAAAGGAATGTGTGTTTTGTATTGGTTCAGATCTTTTCACTGTTTGTTAAGGTTGGAGTTTGGCCAATTCTTTTGGTAAAGGAAAGAAGTAGTTTCTCCTTTGCAGGGCATGGGATGACAACAGTCCAGGCTGCCTTTGAGACACAAAACCAACAATGTACGGAAACCAAGAACCTGCCTACAATTAGTGGAGCTTCGCCTACAAAATTAAGCAGCAAGCTTCCTTGTCACCTACCACAGTATACCAATGAGTAAATGGCTTGGTTCTGCCTTTCGTATGTTAATTATTACAAGGACATTTTCATGAGCATCTGAGGTTGAACTTGGAGGGCCTGTATTTCAGCTTTACTGGGTCAGATACTGAACTTAGTCTTCACTGGAAGAATCTAACCACTACTGGTCTTTCTTCAATTTTGTTTGTTTCATCAAAGATTCAGTGAATTATTGGTCACAAAGATTTGAAAGCAGCTTCTCAGGTGTCTATAGTATCGGCCATGTTCCTGTTTCTACACATAACTGCTTGTTTTAGAATAAACAACCAAATTTCTTCACAGATATCTGAATTATTTATTAGGTTTTCCTGTGCTGTACTAAAGATCTGGTTTGACTTATGGTGAATGTCCAGACTAGTACAAACTTCTCTTACAATCAGAAAACTAATCAGGGTGCACTACTGGCTCCAAGCTGGGCTCTGAGAAGAATCTTCAGTCTTTTTTAATTTTGTAAACTTGCTCTGTCTCTGCTATTCAGCTATGTTTGACATTATTGCAGTTGACATATTTCTGTTTCTTACATCTTACACCCTAGCCTACAATTTAAATGTTTCTTTCTAGAAAAGGAGAATTCGAAAATCAAGGGGAAAAAAACTCTTTATATTAGAAATGTATTTTCCTAGGGCAGAGGAAATGGCTCCATGGTTGAAAACACTCAGTGCTCTTAGGACCTAAGTTTGGTTCTCAGCACCCATACCAGATGGCTCCCATCTCCTGTGGCTTCAATTCCAGAGACTCTGATACTTTCTTCTGGCTACCATGGACACCTCTATGTATGTGGTACACACAGCACTCAAGCACAAACACATGCACAGGAAATAAGAATTAAGAGGCTGCTGAAGTGACTCAGAAAAGTAAAGGTGCCTGCCATTAAGCCTGGTGACCTGAATTTGAGTCCCAAGACCCACATGGTGGAAAAAAAAAAATGACTCCTGCAAGTTGTCGTTTGACTTCCCAACTGTCCCGGTGGCATGTTTGCACCTGCATGTGTGCATGCATACACACAATAAATGATTAAGGCAAAAACAGGCATGCTATCAAAAAATAAAAAATTAAATCTTCAAACAAGAAATTGACATCCTTAAATGTCATCTTATGTTAGTTTGTCTCTGTGGAACGTTTCTTTGAGGCTCCAGCACACCTAGAGGAAATTGTAAAATAAGAGATAAAGTTCTTACCATCCTGGAAATACCCAGAGAATCAACTCCTACTTCCCACGTCCATGAAAACTTAAACTTACCAAGAAAAAGGTAGACTTGTCTCCATTTGTTTAACCATATTTAAGGAGTTTCTACTTACTTTTAGTTTTAAGAATCTAGTCAAATTGGTCTCTGGTAAATCACAAACATCCCTTTGAAATGTTTTGTAAGGGATATATACTTTTAAAAATGACAGCTGAGAATACACACCCTCAACTAAAAAAAAAAAAAAAACTATTAAGATGTGAAATATTGGGAGCTGGACAGGTAGCTCAGCAGTAAAGTATCAAAAGAAAATATTGATAAATAAAAATTTTTTAAAAAACATGGAATGCTTTTTAGAGGACCCAGGTTTGATTCTCAGCACCCATGTCTGGTAGCTTATAACTGCCTGTTACTACTGCTCCATGGACATCTGACACTTCTGGTCTTTGTGGGCTCCTGTACTCACAGTGTACATACCCTCACACAGACAAACGCAGACACACACCACACACACACACACACACACACAGAGAGAGAGAGAGAGAGAGAGACAGAGAGAGAGACAGAGACACAGACACACACACATGCCTCTTTATTTATAAAGAAAGAAAGAATTGAAATAAAATATAGTCGCCCCATTCAGTCAACACTGGGCACACCTGCCATGCTTTTATACACCCTGCTCTCCCCTTGACTACATGTTTCTTCTCCCACATGAAGAGGTTAACCACTGAGCAAAGGAAGATGAATATGGATTTCATTAGGAAGAAAAGATATGCTATGAGCCTCTCAAATATTTTAATCTTTTTTTCCCCTACTCACTTTTAAAGAGAGACCCTAAAAATACAAAGGCTATAATTTTATCATATATATGAACTATAAAATTTCAGTAGTGATAAGGGTAACAAACAGAGATGTAGTGAGCTGGAGGTTTGGTGAACAAGCACACCAATTCAAGCTGAGAATGACAGCATCTGGAGAGATGCTCTCAAAGGGAGTTAAGGGTGGAAGGAACTCCCACACATGAGGAGGGGTTCAGTTAACACATGAGGACACACTAACAAAGTATAAAACAATGTCACAAAATGTAAAGAAAGAAGAAAATGATCACCAAAGACAAGGAACTTAGCAATTATCAAAGTCTTTGTCAGACTATATTCTTGACAATGGAAAGAAAACAATTAAAAGCTGGAGAGTTGTGTGATTAATTTATATAATTACAAGTTTTTGTTACCATAATAAAACACCTGAAGAATTCAACTTATAAGGAGAAAGGTTTGTGTTGCCTGAAGGTCTCAGAGATTTCAATCAGTGCTTACTTTGTCCCATCACCTTTAGCCCTATAGTGAGATCACAGTGGATGAATGTAGCAGAGGAAGCTGCTCATTTTATAGCCACAAGGAAGCTTCCTAGTTAACATTAACTGTCAACTTGGTGCAGCCTAGAATCACCTGAAAAATGACTCAATTGGTGTGTGGACATGTCCATGGAAGAACTGGCTTGATTGTTAATTGATATAAGAATGCAGAGCCTACTGTGGGTGGCATCATTCCTAAGGCCAACTGGTCCCCAAGCTGCTAGATAAGCATAGAAAACTAGCTGAGCATGAGCCAGGAGCCATCCAGGAAGTAGTGTTTCTCATGGTTGCCATTTAAGCTCCTGCTTGATTCCCTGCCCTGGCTTCCCTTGGTAATTGACTATGACCTGGATGTGTAAATCAAATGAAACCTCTCTCCTCAAAGTTGCTTTTTGTCATTTTTTTTTCTCACAGAAGCAGAAAGAAATTAAAACATACACAGAGAAGAAGGAAGGACTGGGGTGCCACTATCCTTCCAAGAGCATAATCCTAACAATATAACCTCTTTCTATAAAATCTCAACTTCATCCCAGTACACCATGGGCTATTGACCAATCCAGGTAATCTAAATACATGTTACAGTGACTCAAACTCACATGGTGGCAGAAGAGCAAATGGAGACTGCCAGGGAGTGGTTATCACAGACATAAATTGAAATGCAAGATGACCTGCTCTAAGGTGGTTGTGATGGACAAGAAAAAGTGAACAAATTCTAGAGCTGTGCTGATTTGAGGAGACCTCTTTAAAGGCACTGTCCCATCCTCACATACAGATGC
Source organism: Mastomys natalensis (assembly GCA_021653895.1). Taxonomy (NCBI): domain Eukaryota; kingdom Metazoa; phylum Chordata; class Mammalia; order Rodentia; family Muridae; genus Mastomys; species Mastomys natalensis. The sequence goes on from JAJTUV010000106.1 coordinate 3,352,122, forward strand.
TTCTACAAAGCACCTATATAGTGAGTCCTTCTTCCTCCACCAGATGACAGTGGCCAGGGGACAGAGTGGTTGGTGTCTTTGTTGAGTGTGGTGTTTACTCTAGGTACCATGGCCTTCTTTTGTTACAGTGTTGCCAAGTTCAGCATGGCCTTGGTAGGGACAGAATGACATGATTCCTACCCCTGGGACAGGGCTAACAGGCGTGGGCCTCCAGGAGTGTCAATGGCTGTTGTGAACATAAGGCTTGTTTGTATAACAATGTACATATTTTCAGTCCCTCCAAGAAATGTCCTCCCTGTTAACATTAATGACTATAGCAGTAAGTTTTTGCTTAATTGCTTTGGCTCCTAGTGGATCACATGTGCACACCTGCCACTGAGCTATCTTTGGCTCCATGAATGAAAGACAAACACACACACACACACACACACACACTAGCTTATTTTTAAAATGCCTTGGCTACCTCAAAGGCTGAGCACTCCTAAACCTTCCCCTGCTACCCCAGGCCCAATCGGGGAAGTGGCCAGTGGCCATTTATCCAAAGACTCACATGGCCGGTTGGCTTTATTTCCTGCCACTCCTGTGTCTCATCCTTCTACCCTGAGTCTTGCCGACTCTGCTTGTTCCTCTCTACACCTTCAACAGCACAACTCTAAGTGTCCTGCCCTGTGCCCAGCCACTGGCTGTTGGCATCTTTTTTGATCAATCAAAAACCAACTGGGGACAAGGACCTTCAGTGTCTGGACACACAGATTCCCAATTGAATCAAAACCAATCTACAATGAATGATCCATGATAATCAGAGACAGCATGAAGCCGGTAGACAAAGGTGTGATCATGTCTCACCAAAAAAGTAAACACTGGGCCTTTAGGACAGCCCTTAAGGCTGTGAGAAAGAACTCGAAAAACAGGGATTCAAAAATACATAATTTCTCAACTATACAAAACTATAAGGATGCAATATGAATTTTATTAAAAACCTTCACAGATCTAAAGGAACAGAGGCAGCTACACTTTGAGAAGTTTGTCCAAAAGATACAAATACAGGCAGATACAAATGCAGGCAGATTTCTGAGATCAAGGTTAGCACTGGGCAGAATATACTTAGGTCCAGGTGTGGTTAGAATGAAAATCTCAGGACAAGGCCCCACCCAGCTAAGTTTACAAAGGTAGGCAGATCTCTGAATTATTTTGCAATTTTAAAAAATAAAAAATGTGCTTGCTGTCTCCTAAGAATTGAGGGTCTGGGGTCACAGGATAATTCATAGGATAATCAAAAGAGATCCAGAATAAATAACAGAACTGATATGTAACTTAAAAACTAGGTTTTTGGTCTGCATGAGATGTGCTAGCAGAAACCAATAGCAGTTCTTCTTTAGAATTTTTTCTAGTGAGAGGTGAGCTATCTGGAGATCTCTGGAGATCAAAAACATCTCTTCAAGAATTTTTCTAACAGAATTTCTGATTGTAGTTGGAAAATCCATGGAGAGAAAACACAGGTCTTTTAGAATTTTTTTTTTTCTAATACAATTCCTGACCAAGAATCACTTAGAGAGCTGACACAGCTCTTTCAGAATGTTTCCTTCCAGAGAAGGCTGTCTGAAGAGCGAACACAGCTCTTTTAGAATTTTTTTCTGGATTTCTGATTTTGATTGGAAAACCCGAGAATTACTTTTAAATTTTTTCTAACAGGATTTCTGACTTGGTAGGAAGATCCAAGTACCAACTTTTCTGACTTAGGTCAGAAAACCTATGAGCTATCCAAAGAGCTTTTAGAATTTTTACTAGCAGGGAGAGCTAGCTTGAGAAGAAAGCTAACTGTCTCAACCACAGAGTTTTTAGAATAGCAAGAAAAAGCTCTCTAGAGCAGAGCAGAACACAGAGAAAGAGCAGTCTGGAAAACTATCTCGAGTAGAACATAGACCACCATCTTGGATTCATGATTTGACTTCGATTCATTTGTTTTTGCTACTCCCAAACACCCCTATTCTCAGGACCCCTGACCAAGCCTAGGCTGGTCCTTGGCATAGTGTTGATCTCCAGGAAGCAAAAATGCTGAGTCTGAAAAAGTAGAAATGAATGAAAGTGTGCTAGGGAGTGCCCAAAGGTACCCATGAGGATCATATGGCAGAACAAGCCTGTTTACAAGCATAAAGAAAGAGAGGGAGGGAACAGTGTTCCCTGAAGTGTTCTAAGGACATCCCACAAAGCTCCACCCGCTTAAAGTGTCTGCTGCTCTCCAGTGGTCACCCTGGGACACAATCATTTAACATGGGGGCAACAAGACATTAAAGATCCAAATTACAGCATTCTGTAGTTTTTCCAGAAAAGCTTATTTTGGCTCACAGTGAGTACTTGGCCCACAGTGCTGTCTAGAAATGTCAGTGGCTGCAGTTGTGCTTTTGGCTCAGGAGGTGTGAGATGGAGGTGGCATCTCTCTGGCGGTGTACTGAGACAACATCACCTAGAGAAGGTCAGAATGATGGATAACTGTGAATCTAGTCTCTCTCTGTTTATAAAACCACTGGGATTCAATCATGGGACTCCACTCTCCAGCCTCATGTCTTCACCTAGCCAAAGGCTCTATCTCTGAGTACCACAGTCAGAAAATTCTCCCTTCATACTGAGATTAAGCTTCAACTTTAGTTTTGGAGGGACAAACTATATTCATGTCCAGGAAGAGGTAATGGCTAGAGGTTTCCTAGTAATTTTCTATTGCATCTGCTGTTGGCCCTAATAAACCTGATTGATAATAATAGAAAAAGTCTCTCTCTTTTTTTAATTTTTCTTTTAATCTTTAATGAATAGCATTTTTTCTTTCTACCTTCCAAATCTTCCCTTATACCCCTTCTTGATCTTGGCCTCTTTGTACATTCATTGTTGTTATATGCATACACACATATGTATATACATATATGTGTGTGTATACATATATGTACATGTATACATACATGCTCATAATACATACACATATATATCGCATACATATATACATATATATAAAACCTTCTCAGTCTCTACGATGTTACCCATGTGTACGTTTTCATCGATGACCATCCTGAACACGTGCCTATCTCCTCTGCTCTCAGAAGCTAAGCAAGTAGAGCTTGCATCTGTATCTATGTGTATAGTGCTCTCTGGAACTACTTTGGCAGTCAGTACTCTCTGCTCACATTTGAGGTGTACATGCTAACAGCACTTCGGACTGCACTGGGCAGGCACTTGGACAGAAGATGCTCAGATTTTAATACATTCTGAACTGGGGGCCACATTTCTTGGCCCTTCAACAAGCAGAACAATGTTATAAAGAAAAGGAAGACATATTCCCTTGGTAAATTCTTCAGTTTTCCTTAATGTCTTGGAAAATCAAACTGGTGTAAGCTAAGGTACACTGGCGTGGAGTAGCTGTGTCAGTTTGTGTTGGTGTCACATGTTGACAGCAGCCTACTCTAAAGGAGGAAGCCCATAGTACTTAACAAGAACTCAGGATGATCTGCTCTGTATCAGCCACGCATGCCCCTCAGCACACTGTCGTGGACACATGTGACTATCCAGGGTCTCCATGATAGAGAAGGGTAGGATGCCAAGGGGCAGGTCTAAGGAACATTCCTCCACACTCCGGGTGCCTCCTCACCCCATCTGTAAACTTTCTTCCTGAGTGCTTAAATATGGACAATCTTTTAACTTGTTTTCTCTGGTCCCCAGTCACCTCTATCACAGTAGCCTTCAGTGCTTGCAACTTCTTCTCCACCCTCCCCTCCCATCCTTGGCCCCTGACACACATTCAGTCACGGGCCACTAGAGACTCTGTGTGGGAGTGGCCAAACAGGCAGACATAGGGAAGATAGGCCAGTGACAGGAAAGAGCTCAGATACTGCCTGCAAAGGAAAAGCGAAGCTGTGCTTGGAAGACCTGGTGGACAGGGCAGCCAGAAAGCATCCAGGAACACACAGCTAAAGGGCCAATCTTTTTTTGCAGATACTTACAGGTGTCTGGGTCTGGGCTGTGATATACATGTGGCTTTCATTCCAATGATCATCCTACCTGAACAGTGAGCTAAACCCACAATTAAGATCAATAATTATGAGCCCCTGCGGTGATTTGAATATGCTTGGCCCATGGGAAGTGGCACTATTAGGAGGTGTGACCTTGTTGGAGTAGGTGTAGCCTTGTTGAAGGAAGTATGTCACTGTAGGGGCAGGCTTTGAGGTCTCTATGCTCAAGCTCTGCCCAGTGTGGAATTCCAGTCTCCTACTGTCTGCCTGCAGAAGACAGTTTTGCTTTTGGCTGCCTTCGGATCAAAATGTAGAACTCTCAACAACTCCAGCACCATGCCTGCCTGCAGGCTACCATGCTTCCTGCCATGATGATAATGAACTGAACCTCTGAAACTGTAAGCCAGCCACAATTAAATGTTTTCTTTTATAAAAGTTGCCTCAATCATGGTGTCTCTTCACAGCAATGAAACCCTAACTAAGACAGATCCCTTGTAGGGCACATGTGGGCCTGAGCCCTGTGCAGCCTGCTGCAAAGTTCTAGTCATTCAATCACTTGCAATCATTTATCTTAATTCTCTGTAAGGTAAGATGTTAGGAACATGACAGTGAAAACAGTCTCCACCTTCGCTCACAGAGCCGACAGTGTGATAGAGGGAGACAGGTAAATAGGCCAACTCAATTGTGAAGTTGTATGTGTGTCTAGTTGGGCATCAGAGGGCAGGATGTACGGAGATGAGAGGCAAGAAGCCAGGCTTAGCTTTGGGAACCTAGAAATGATGCCTGAAGATGCTGGTTTCTGATGAATTCCTGCTTGGCTCCAGACAAAATCCATGGTGCCTCTATGAAATTCTTTCTCTGATTTAGCTCCTGGGGATTTGTCAACATCTTACCTTGTTCTGGAAGGAAACCATGTAAAATTCCCACACCTTATATTGTTTCCTTCCTTACTCATTGGCTTCCACCCAATACAAACCTCAGTCCTACTTGCCTCATCCTTTTGGCATGGGGTTACAAACCCCAAAGTGCCTTGTACCAAACCTGGCTTGCATTTAGAGAGCTTACCTGCATTTATCTACCCAGTCTTAAAAGTAGCAGAATGTCAAAGAATCTTGGGCCCTCTATCCAATTACCTTACAAAGAAATGTATTTTTGCTTTTTTTAAAAAAAGGAAATTGTGACCAAACATTTATAGAGAGTCACAATAATATTAGTTAAAGTATAATGATTTCACCAATTGTTTTCAAAGATATGATTATTGTCAAAGATTAATTTCAAAGATGTGATTATTGTCAATTTATCCTGACAGACACTGGAAGAACCTTAACAGAAATCTTCTACAAAGGTTGGCTTAGATCTTAGTGGGGTAGTTTGTTAAATATCCTCTTTACACCCTGTAGAGAACACCCCAGTCCTTAAAAAAAATACATAGCCCAGTGCTTTCTATTACATTGCATTTACAAGAACAAGCATAATATGGTTTAAAAAAAATAAACTTCATGAATGCAGTGTTTGTCTGTAACAGAGCTTGCAGTCAGGTTACCTGGGAAAGCACTGCCTTGGCAATGAATGGTTATATTGTACACGTAGTACCAACCCACCACATGCATTACAGCCTATAAATATAACACAGGAAATTAACATAAAGGCATTTGCAAAGCAAATGTTTATACATCATTATCTCATGGAGTAACAAGACTTGGCTTCATCCCAAATGCATACCCAAGGGGGCCTTTAAACCACATGTTGACTTCACTAGCTGTAGAAGGGAGGGAGACGAATACAGTCCCAAACACGTGGAAAGAACGGGGCTTTTTTTTCTGCCTTAATATTTATTATTATTCCTATTGCCCATAAGCATCACATGCTGGGGGTCAGACGTCTGGTCAGATTTGGACTCTGGGCCACAGGAAAGCATAATTTGCCAGTACCTGAGATCCCCTGAACACCTAACAGGAAAACGTGATATTCCACACAAGGGGGCCTCCTGTGCATGTGCAGGCTTCCTGCCATATGACACTGATGGATGCTGTTAGTTGAGGTCAGCCTACCATTTAGACATGTGCAAGTGGGTCAAATGAAGTTACTTTATTCATGCTGGTACTTTAAGTTTTGGATACTGTCAGGAATGAAGAAGGTAAGTGTTCATCCATCTACAAGAAATGAGGGGTAAAGCTAATTACCCCCTAAACTGAGGTTTACGAACTAGAGTTGGAATGGGGATCACCACCTAGGACAACCTAAGTGCATAAAATATCCAGGTTGCATGTGTGAGAGCATCCTTACTTTACTGTAAGCTGTACAACCTTCCAAGTCATTCTGTATTGTTGACAACTGGTAGCCAGCAGTCTGTCCCTGTGTGGCATCTCAGGGGAACTTGTCCTTATCAGGCCCTTTGTGTTTTATGAGCTTGGGTCTTATCCACAAACCAGGCAGCAGATGGAAACATTGATTACTGAAATTGATGGGAGATTTTTACAGGGGTTCATCTGGGAGGTGAGTGGGAGTGCCTCCTGGCTGCCCATCAAATCTTAGAGACCATTGTTTGATGTGTACAGCTTTTATGTACTTGTGAGGAAAGTTATACAGCATCAATTGAAACTGGAGAAGCTACCTATTGGGAGTTCCAACGTTATTCCACGGAGGTGTTAAATATATACATAACTTGGAGATGATGAAATGTTTTGTTTGTAGTGGCCATTACTGTCCTTTGTTTATCAGATCTGTTGTACAACCAGATGCACAGCAAATTGTGTCTATAAGACTTCCATTCTTCCACTAAACTCATTGCATGGAGGTCATACCCACCTGCTGTGAATCAGAGTGGACCAGATAGTTCCTCTGCTCAGTGTGTTTAAGAACAAGCATGAGAAACTAACAGAACATGTGGAGTCAGAGTAAACCATTCAAACAGCAGCACCTGTGCGGAGCAGGACACATAGGGGAATCTGATTCAGTAAATCCTCACGGATGCCTCTTGTTTGCCAACAGGTTCCCTGAGCTTATTCCTTACAAATGAATAGCACTTGCCTAGTTCATTTCTGTTTAAAAAAGAAAAATGCTTCAAGTTCAAAATCACAGGTGGGAGCACATTTGTGAAGGGAGAAGCAGAGGAGAATGCTGGGAGAACACAGATTGGGTTGGTCATTAGGGGTCACATACTTTGAAACAGATTGCTAAAATAGATTGTTAATCTCTGCTTCCTCCAAGAGCCTTAACCCTCCCCCACTTTAGAGATCGTTCCTGCAGGAAACTCTCTGGGGCTGGACTTCATTATTATTTTGCCCTGAAACCCACTTCCTAAAGTAATCGGGATAGCTATTGAAAACAGAACCAACAGTGGCCAAACTGGAGAACAGACTGTGAGTTAACCTCGCTGACTAACTCACAGGGTCCAGGCTTAAGGCCCAAGGCCAGCACCCACTCTTGACTTGCATCTTCTGTATATCCGTAGTCAGCAAAACCCAAACTGTCCAAGGGACATGGTTCATTTCTCCATCCCAGTTCATTATCCAGGATGCCTCGCACGCATACATTCTGGCCACATTGACTTCTCTGGCTTGAAAGTTCCAGGAAAGCCCACAGCTAAGCATGCCCTTCTGAAGATGCTGCTATGCATTCCTACCCACCCAGTCATGCTGGAAGGTCAACTCAGAATGTCACCTCCTCCTCCCCAGGAAGAGCCTTGTCTTGGTTCCGAGTTCCAGATACATTGGTGTCCCCTAGGTTGTTTTGCAAGCACCTTAAGGACTTATTCAGTGCCGTTAACGTTGCCAAGTGAGGAGGTGCTTGGTGCTGTCCCTCCACGGCCCACTTAGCTCAGAAGTGAGCAGGAAACAAGACACTGTGGCTTCTCATGGTCAAGACCCCCATGCTGTCTTAGTCTTTTCCTTTCTAGCCATGCCTGGGACTGATAATCTTATGCATAAGACACTTTGATGTCCCAGGAAACTTTCCCTTGAGTTATAGTAGTTTAAATTTACAAACATATTTGTTAAGACACCCAACAAACACCATCAGGCATAAAATGTTCTACTTTCTTTTCATCTTTATATGAAGTGGGAAGGTGGGCTTTTTTGTTGGCTTTTGAGCTTCTCTCCAGTTTTAACACTATACATATATATATATATATATATATATATATATATACACATATATATATTATAGATACTGGTTAATACCAGGTTATAGGATGGAATATTTTTATCATCAGTCAACATATATATATTGTATATATATATTTATAATATATCTAATATAGGCCAGGCGATGGTGGCGCATGCCTTTAATCCCAGCACTTGGGAGGCAGAGGCAGGCGGATTTCTGAGTTAGAGGCCATCCTGGTCTACAGAGTGAGTTCCAGGACAGCCAGGGCTACACAGAGAAACCCTGTCTCGGAAAAAACAAAACAAAACAAAAATATATCTAATATAATACATTTAATATATATTAAACATATATTATTATATGTTATATTATAATTTATACAATATATAAAATACTTATTTATATTATACTACATATTACATTATATTATATAATATATAAATATATTTATATACATTATATTATATATAATATATAAATTCAGTAATAAAATAAATGTAATAAGATATGAAAATATATTTAATGATTAAGACAGGGCCTCGTGAAGCTCAGTCAACAGTGTACTTCAATAGATTTTATAGTAACTTAGGAAAAAATGTGTTCAGGCAGCATCCATGAGTTTTTCTCATCGTACAGTATTTGCTTGGTAGAGGAAGTTAATGGCTCAGGGTTAAGCAAAGCAGGATGTGAGTAGGTTAGGAAAGCACTGACTGAGGGTGATGTGGAGCTGGGGTCGCTTGGAAAAGCAAAACACTCAGAGAATATGCACCTGGACCACTCTGTCTCCACAGATAGGCTCCCAGAACTGCTTGTGAGCACAGCTGCCACCACCCTAGGTCACTATGACCTGCTGTGGACCCATCATTAAGCCCCTGGAGTGCTGGCTCAAAAGCAACATTGTCAGAGAGGCAAGACAGTTTGACCTCTATTCTCTGAGATCACACATGAATACCTGACAATGAAAGCCACTCGGTGGGTGCTCAGAGTGGAACCTGTGTCCTCTGCAAGAGCAGCCAGTGCTCTTAACGGTTGAGTCATCTCTCCAGGACCAGGGGTGATTTTAAAATTTTAAAATCAGGCAAAGAGCTGTGTATCACATCCACGAGGTACAAATGTGGCACACAACCATAATGCTGGTAATATAAGCACACACAAAAAAAATAAAAATCAAAACAACCCTGTATTTAAAGTTTAGTTTTTAATTTAACCTTTTCCAAAGGCAAGAATTGTAATTTGTTTTTGTTAAATTTGATTCAACCATGCAATTCAGCCACTCAAGAGGCTGGAGTAATGGCTCAGTGGTTAAGAACACTGGCTATTATTCCAGAGGACCTAGATTTGACTCCCAGCACCATGTAGAGGTTTTCAACCATCTATACCTCGAGGTCCAGGATTTCTAACATCCTCTTACGGCCTCTACAGGTGCCAGACACACAGGTGATACACAGACATATTTGCAGAAAGAAAAAACACTCATAAAATTCAATTTTTAACTAAAACTTTTTTAAAAAATTAAAAGAAATAAAATTATTCAGTACGTTGTAGCTTGGGGTGACTAACTGGTTCTGGTCAGTAAATATTTTCTGAGGAATCACTCTGCACCACATACTATCTGGTCAGGAGATGAATTTTGAGAGGTGAGTTTTGACAGATGCAGGCAGCTCGGGCTGGGCACAGGAAGGAGTCCCTCCTACACTGGTATCAGTCTATTTTGGATGCTACTGAATGCCCACTCTGCCTCTATCCTGGGACCCCAGCTGCAGAGTACCACACTGTCTTCTTCTTGTTCAATATCTGATCCTTTGGAGCTAAATCTCAGTATGAAAAAGTCATGATATGCTGACCACAAAAGACTGCTTGGTGGAAGGGAACAAGACTGAGGTTCTGTGCAGAGGATAAATGCAGGGCAGCAAGCTGTACTGTAGGGAAAGGAAACATGATGGGGGCTGTGAGATCTTCAGACATCTCTACCCACAGCTGTTAGCAGGCAGATTATCTGTCTTTGTATGAAACCACAGGACTGGGCCCATCACCATGTGGATCAACTGTCAGTCACCACCACAAGTACCTGAAAACATCCCTTGTAAAAAGGAAAAGCTTACTTGAACATTAGAGTTTGGTCCACAGTGATTGGACCTCATTATGCCTAGAGCAGTACAGCTGACAGGCATCAGGGAGCCAGATTGACAGAAGACTTTCACAGAGACCCTGATGAAAGGAAAAACGATCACTCGTTCCATGCTCCTGTCCATGAGTAGACTTGGCAAAGCCCATCTAGGGCTCAAGCCAGTACTTCAAAAGAGTCAAGTTTGTGGTTGCTGGGGACCTGACTCTTCCCTGGGCTGTAGTTATCAGTCCTTAGGTAGATGCATCTGATGTATCTTATGTTTTCTTTGCCAACTTTGTCTAACTCACCTCTCTGTGATCAGTATGCATTTTTCTACCTGAAAATAGTATATAAAATAATGTATTTTTAACACACTTGCTGGGCAAAAGTCATCAGCTTATGCAAGACTTTCCCGGTCCCGGCTGTTGTATAAACAATGGCTTTATTTTTCATCTGCTTTATTTCTCATCCCCAGAAACCTCCTGTTTCAGGACCATTCTACTGGTTTGGACAGGTGAAGCTGTTCACCTTATAGTAGGCAGAATGAAAGCACAGCCCAAGCAAAGAGTCAGTATCCTACAACACTCTTCTAAGACACACCCCTTAGTGACCTGACTTCTCCCAGTAATTCCAACCCCTAAATTTTCCAACAGGCCACAGAGTGGAGAAAAAGTCCTTATCACTTAGGGTCTTTAGAGACAAAATGTAGATCCCAGTAGTAACTGCTACCCTCGAGGCTTGACCTTCACCTTACCCTTGAGGGAAGAGTTGCGTTTGGCTGATGAGAAAGCTCAACCCAATGCCTACTAATAATCAAGTCCTCTGTAAATAAGTGTACATACTTGAAAACTCAAGAGACTCTGGAAAGAACTCAGAGCATACTGGGGGAAAAATGAACTATGTAAACAATGAGAATGTGAAGTCCTAAAGAAAACTGCAGAGATGAAGTCGGGAGGAAACAGGTTAAATGTAAGTTTGTATCGAGACAGAACTTCTGCCATTAACTTTCATGTTCTGCTTCAGAGGAACTCTGAGTTCATTTGTGTCCAGTCCTAATCTACAGAGTTCCAGGACAGCCAGAGCTACACAGAGAAACCCTGTTCTGAGAAGTCGTGGAGGAGGAGCAGGAGGAGATAGTGGTGGAGGAGGAGGAGGTGGAGAAGGAGGAGCAGGAACAACAAACAACAATTCCTTCTTCTCCTTCTCCTCTCCTTCTCCTTCTCCTTCTCCTTCACTCCTTCATCCTTCCTTTCTTCTACTTCTCCTACTCCTTCTCCTTCTTTTCCTTCTCCTTCCTCATCCCTTACAGAGAATGAAACCAATCAATAAACAAAACAATAAACTTATTCAGATACTAGAACTAAACCACTGACCAGAGCAAGACCAGAGGGTCATTTGGTTGTTTTGTGCCATCTAGGCATGGGCCTTAGGAGTGCTTTATATACCAAGCAGTGAGACTCTATAGGATCTTTTTTCTTTATGAGTGATTATATTAACAGAGGCAGATTCTGGGTTATCAATGGGTACTTGTTTTCTGCCTCCTCTTCCTAGGACATCTGCTTAGTCCTTGCAGAATTGTGATGCAGCAAGTCTCTTTGGTCATCATTGGTCATGTTAAATGACCTTCTTGGGTCCTCACCCTGTTACGATTTGCTCCTCTTCAGAGTTGCCTAGCCTGGAAGATTTGATGAATATCCATGACTGAGTGTTTTAAGTCTCTTCATCTCTGCACATTGTCCAGTCCTACCTGTATTTTTTTTTAATTAAAGAGTTTAGTCCATTTCCATTTTCTGTAAACTGTTAAGGTAGGAATTACAGCTGCTGTTTGGCCATTTGTTTTCTTCATGACAGCACCCCCTGATTCCTTCAATTCTGTCTCCTTCGGGGTCCTGCATACACATGCTGAAACAAACTGAAATCCTGTTTACTAAGAAAATAGGCATGTCAGCTCATATGCCATTTGCACTGCCGCTTTTACCATTAAATTAGCAATTATCAATGAAAACAGGTAATAAACTTAGAAAATCCAGACTATAAGACAAAATCATTTTTATGAACTATTAGAAAAGTCAGTGAGATGGGGAGTGTGTAAAAACTCTTAGGCTCAAAGCAGCAACAGACAACTTTAGGTCAGACGGCCAGAGATAGGAAGCAATTCTACTGAAAACCAAGAAGGTAGACAGACTGTGCTTATGGACAGTGCTTGTCTGATTTTAGCTGATGCACTTTGCTCTACCTGAGACTTTCTAACCATCCACATCTGCTTACTCACCATCTCCAGAACACTATTCACACAACCTACCCTTTTCTTTGATGCCCCGGGAAATATACCCCCCCCTTGAGTTTCTCTGTTTCTTCCTAGTGTCCTTTAAACATAAACAAATAAACTATTTGTAATTGTTTATTGACCATTACAGCACAGTGTAGGGGACAAGAGACTTTACAGTGAAAAGGCACACACCCATGGTGCCATTTCTGATAGTATCAGCAGGAAGAAGATCTGTTTTCAGGACACCCTCTGTCCAGCTGTGGCAGTTTCTGTGCCATCACCTCAAGTTACCCTGCCATGGCTCCAAGGGTCCTTGTCTGCAGTATAATCTCCCTCTCTACATTGACTCCAGGAAGCATCTCCATCACTGTCCTTTTCTGACATTTGAAGTTTGGCACCATCTGAAAGAAGTTTATGCCTTCCAGGCCCCAACACAAAAATGTCTAAAGGCAAGTTCTAACATTCCAAGAAATCCACCATGGTCATCTCTCCTTAATTATAAAAGTCTATATGAAATGACTATATAGGGAACCAAAGGTAATTAAGACCATGCTCCTTCGTGTATCCATTGCATCAATTAAATCTCATCTAAAATAAGTTATCTGTAATTCTAAACATGGGGGAAAGGTTAGATCCAATAGTGACTCAGAATCAGAGAGGAAATAAAAACATTTGTCTTCGGCACAAAGACTGCCTGGAGACAGGAAGTTGTTGCCAAAGGGATATTTCCCCTTAAAACCATCAGATTTCTGATGTTCTTAGAAGACAATATTAAGAGGTCGTTTCCTCCTGAGAGCCCACATCAAAGACTATATGAATCTAAAGAGCTTCCAAAGGTACGGAAAGTTCAGGGCTGCCCACTTCTTTGTTATTTTTGACATAATGAAACCAGGTTAACACACAATAGCCAGGTTGAAAACTAAGTTATTAATCTAATGCTATATTACTACTATATTGAAACAAGTTTCAGGACAGCAAGTTAAGAGAGGGACAATTACTGGACTAAGGTAATTGTAAGGAGTAACACGTAGGCTTATAGTCGGAGTAGCTGAATAAAGCATAGTATAAGTTAGTGACACCTAGAAATAGAGAGGATGAGAAGGATGCCTAGGAGATGGTGTGAGAGAGGAAGGTAAAAGTCTGGAGGGGTCTCAGGCCAGTTACAAAATTAGAACCCTAGAAATGTAAGTAAGAGACATAAATGTAGGGAAAATCAGTATATAAACTGTATTATCCAAAGCACAGAATGTAGGTATAGACTCAAAGCAAAGGTCTGGAATGTGATGCAAGTGTCTATATACAGTGTCACTTGGTGTTGGGGACATCATTTCAGCCCCTCAGCATGTTTTATTCTCCTGTCATCTGAACTTTGCAAAATACTATCAGGAGGTTCGACATGACACGGTTAAGATAGTGTCTTCTTATCTTAAGGAACTTTGATCATTATTGACTCTCCAAGATTCTATTGGAATGAACCTGACTAAAGAGGCATAGAGAGAGCAACAAAATCTTTTGCAGTGGTGAAAATTACCTTGTCCACTGTCATAGCAGCTAGCCATTTGGGATTATTTAACACTTTGAATGTGATTAGTATAAAATAGGGTACTACTGCATTTTCAGTATTTCCATTTTGTTGATGAATTTTTAAAACCATATACAGAGTTAGATACTCTTTCACACATGAAAGAGTATGTATTTTTCAGAATTATCTACATGTGTTTCTATTACATATTCCACTTTACACATAAGCACATGCACATTTAGACAGATGAAGAAAAAATTTCAGATCCTGTTTATTTACTCTTGGAAGCTGTGCTCATCATCCAATGAATAGCAACTGAATTCCAGCCCAGATTTGGAACAGATAGACAGCAATGTGCATGCATGTATGATTCCATTGCTGCACGATCAGCCAATCAGAGCTAGGGCCTGTTTTGAAATAAAAGTGACAGAGCATCAGAAAAACAGCTCCATGTAATGTAAGAAGGGTGATGATGAGGACTTTGGAAGACCAAAAAGCTCATTGGAGGGAGACCCAGCCTGGTCCAGGAAGGCAAGAATCTTTGGGTGTGACCCAGGGAGAATGTATGTCTCAGTTTTCCAGACAGCTGTGACTGATGTTGACTGTAGAGGTTACTGTGTATTTAATAATGTGTCTTTGTGCTCTCAGATATGCCCTAATTGGACTATATAGAATCTGCCTGAATCAGCCTAGACATTCTATCTAGCTGGCTGTTTCTCCCCATGAAAAAATAGCCTCTCTAGGACCAGAGTCGTCTCCATGGTTCTTTACGTTGCTTAGGGAGATCACAACCACAAGAACTGGGACAACTGATGATCAATGGTGTGCCTGCTCTATGCCAGGTAATGACATCAATATCCCTTCTCCACCTCCACATGTTGCGTCACCTTGTTTAAATCACAAAGGTCAGAGAGGAAGCACTTGGACAGCTGCTCAAATTCAGCCCAGTGGTACATGTCACACAGAGACCTGACCTGGAACATTCCATTCTGTTTCCAAGGCCTGTTTCCACCAGGGCAGCACCTGGGCTCTGGCTCTTATTAAGTTTCCTCTACACAGCTTTGGGCAGCTCTAGGACTTAAGGCTCTGATGGGATATAACTTTGTCTGTCCACATCACTGTAAGATCCTCAGGCCCTAATCCTCTGTACAAGGTGTCCTCATCCTGCCTCATGGCCAGGGACTGGAAAATATGGAGGTCAACTCTAAGTTCTTGGAGAATAAAAGTCCAAAAAACCATTACACACTTCAAGGTCCTCAAGCAATATGGAAGCACCTCTGCCTTCTGACTCCCTGTCCCACTCTAAGGCTCTCTCCCTCAGCACAACATTTCCTAGCTGACCTTGTGTTTCACAGGTTCTTCTAAGTCCATGTACTAAGTTCTAGTGCTCATTGTCTGTAATATACAGGATCACTTTTTAAAAAGATTGTTTTAACTTAAATCTTTTGTTGATAGTAACATGTGGTTCATAGTGACCATGATAGGCAATGGGGGTCTACTTTACACTCTCTGTTATACTAGGATGCTTATTCTGTTCATAAGAAAAAAACTCACATTTTTATCCATAAAAATAAATTACATTAATAGAGTGACCCTCCTTCAGTGGCTTCTGAGAGTATTCAAAGGTTTTGAAAATTAAAACCAACCCCAGCTTTGAGCCTGAAGAAAGTGAAGTGCATCTAAAACACTGTGGCTTGTGGAGAATCCATTTTAACCAGGCTATGGTTAGCCAAACCCGAGGACAGTGTGACTTTCAAGTCCTCAAGTGAGAGGTCACTGAGGCTTTAATCACATAGAAGTCTATGGTCACAGAGCCCTAGTTTTTCCCCAGTGGAGCAACCCTGATACGGGTGAGGAGAATTTGTAAAGATTGGGCTTTTAAACCTCTGTACCCCAACAGCCAAAGAGACAAGCACCTACGTTTGTGCTCTGTTGCATATACCAACGCACCACCAACATTTCATACTGATTCTATGATCCCCATCCCCATTCCCAGGGTATACATAACACTTATCAGGTGTGTATTCCTAGTGATACAGATTAATCTTAAGAGCGGCTATATTAACCTCTAGGAATAGCTATTTTTCAGAAAGCCATGAGTGTTGAATGTGGCCACTGAGACAGTGTCCAGGAAAAAGCACTAGATGAGCTAAAAACACAAGCTTCTCTTTTGTTAGTTTCAAAAGCTATTGCCAAATCCTGCAAAAAGTCCACTGGGCTATAAAAATCACAAAACTCCCAGAAATCTTGGGAATCTGGAGCAACATACTGACCTGCAACCTTCCTAGAGCTATGAATTCAGTTTGTGAGAATTCAGTATGAGACATGGATCATCCCAGTTATATTTGCACTAAAAGATTTATAAGGGCAATGTGGGTCAGGGTGCTGAGAAAGAGAGCACTGTAGGACCAGAATCTTGATGCCAAAGAATAGAGTAAATGACATTTCAGTTCCTGTCTGGGGTGTACCTACTCATTTCTGCACACATGGTAGGAAAGAGTCAAGGGAAAATAGTGGCCTATGCATGAAATGAGGGTCAGGAGAGTCGTAGACCCTACGCTAGATGTCACCTACCAAGTCCCTTTATAAGCACACAGAGAAAGCAGTATGTTAACTTAAAACCCAAGTTTATGATTCTCTCCTTTCCCCACTTACACTCAGACAGCCTCAGGAACAGGCAGTTGGTTCTCCAGATAGTCTGGGAGCCTGTCTGACTGTAATGGCTGAGTCTTGCTGGCTCTTATTCTGGGAATGCATAAAGCTGGCCTGACTTGACTGGAATTATTGCCTGCCTGAGATTTACTAATGGTATATACAATAGTTTGGTAGTCATTTGTGCTAGCTAGACTACTGTGTATCTCCATTTGCAAAGCATCTAAAAGTAATTGCTTCATGAATCCAAAGGTTATTATTGCCTATTGAGGGCATTCTGGTTCCAGAAGTAAAGGCCTGAGACAGCTCTGCTGGGAATGGTGATCAGTGGAAAATCTATCCTCTCTATTTTCATTTGGTTTGAATAAAAATGATCACAGTTCTTTGATGATAATCTTTGCAGCAATATTATTATCTGTTGAGGCACTTCATCTATTTCCATTGTGGGATCCTAGGAGAATGCCCACCACTGTATAGGCAAGAGAAGGGCCTGGATGATCTCCATCCTTTATCTAAAGGTCAACCCACTTGTTTGGGCTAGCTTTCATTAGCCCTAGATGCTTGGTTTGTCTGTTCATTGCAAGTTGAGGATGAAATGTTGGAGATTAATAAATCCAACCAGCTCTTCTCAGACAGCCTGGAAGAATCAGGGATCTTTACCAAAAATCTCAAGAAGTAAATTGTCTTTTTCAGGAAATGTTTGGTTGACACAAAACCAAATAAGTGGCCTCCATTTATTTTTGTTAATTTTATGGTGATCTAGGATGTACATTATTTATGCTACTTTCATAGAAAGAAAAATAATTTGGCATTGACAGATTCAAACCCAAGCTCTGGAGTTAATTAAATAGGAAAGGACATGAGATGCTTCTTTTGCTGCTGCTATGACAAAAACAACTTGAGGAACGAAGGGTTTATTTTGGCTGACAGTTCAAGGATGTAAAATCCGTCATGGCAGGAAACTCATGCTGCAGAAGCTTGAGCCAACTAATTACATTGCAGTCATAGTTGGGAAGCAGAGGGACATGAATGTTAGCACTCAGCTAGCTTTGTCCCTTATATACACTCCAGGATCCCCAACCAGAGAAAGGTCCTGCCCAGCGTGAAGACAGGCTTTCCCACATTAGTTAACCCTATGAGGATAATCCTGTGTAGGTATCTCCAGAGACCCATATCTCTCAGGTGATTCTAAGATTTATTTTGATTTATATGTCTGCATATGTGCGATTGTATACATTTATATGCACTTAATGAGTTCAGGACCCCTTAGAGGCCAGAGGGAACTGGTATTAACTGGTATTAACTGTTACTGGTAGGTAACTGTGAGCCACCATGTGTGTCTTCTACAAGAGCAACAAGTGCTCTTAAACATGAAGCTATCTTGTCACCTCCTCCCACCCTGGTCTAAATCACATTAGGTTGATGATTAACATTAAGCATCTCAAAGTGTTTGCAAATGATGGTCTTGTAGTCACACACAAGCAGAGGGGGCCTTTATTAGTATTTAATTTGTAATACAAGGCTATTGTATATTGCACTGATTTTCTCTATTTCAGAGCCATGGCACAGAACAAAGAACACTATACAATTAGAGGCACAACCAATCTTCATACATTTTTACTTCCTTTACCTCTGTACCAGCTGCATTTAATAAATAGATATTATCCTAAAAATGAGTGGACTTTCATAGCCTAGAGAAATATTCTGTCTACTATATACAGATTCGGGTTTATCTCCCTCTATTAATTCCAAGGAATTCATGAAGGGTGGAATTTCAAATACAGAATGGCCCAAAAAAATCTTTAGTGAATGAAAGATGTTATTTTTAAAAAATACATTTTGTTGGCTTTTGGACCAAAATTCACATATTTTTATTTTATTTCTCTTTTAAAAATTAAAATATAACTACATCATTTCCCCACTTCCCTTTCCTTTGTCCAATCCCATTGATTTGCTGCCTTTGCTTCCTCTTGAAATCATGCCCTCTTCTCCTTTAGTAGTTATTGTTATACACACACACACACACACCACACACACACACACACCTACCCCTAATTATAAAAATTTAACTTGCTTAGTTCATTTAATGTTGCATATATATATAATATATATATTATTAAATATAATATTAATAATATATATATTATATATATATATATATAATTTCAGAGCTGACCACTTGGTATTGGGTAACCAACTAAGGAACTTACACATTGGGAGGACTATTTCTTCCACTGCCAGCATCCTTTAGTTGCATATAGTCCTTGTGTATTGGCCATTGTACTTCTTCAGTCTTGTTTTAGGCAGCCATATTGTTGAAGTATCATATGTGAAACTTCCCTGTCATTTGAGCAATTATTTTTCCCTAAAAAGTTTTCAAATGATGCCTGAGCTACATTTACAGGGACAGGATGACCTGAGAAGCCATGCATGTTAAAGCTGCATAATATTTAATGACATGAAGATACGATACTATTTAAATGATGACATTAATGCTACATAATATTTAATGTGCATGAATTTTGAAGAAGAGAAAGAAGACTCTCTCAAAACTCCCTTTACCTTGCACTGATAATAGCAAAGGCCATGGTGCTGTTTAGTTATCACCACCATTGAGTGGTCTTTTAACAGTTTATTGACATGTTTTTCTCCAAGTGTTTAGCTTAGCTGATTAGTTTATTACTTTATTTTTATATTTTAGTGATGTATTTATTACATTTTAGTAATGTATTCTAATTTTAAAAGAAGCTTCACCAGCTAATATAAGTAAGATGCAGAACAAGCAAGTCATTTATTAGCTTTGTAAACATGTAAAAAAGCACTCTGTTTGTATATGCACCATATATTTGCCTATTGCCCGAGGAGGTCAGAAAAGGGTGCTGGATCCCTTGAAACCGGTGTTACAGATAATTGTGAGCTGCCATGTAGGTACTAGAAACTGAACCAAAGTCCTCTGCAAGAGCAGCTAGTGGTCTTAGCCTCAGAGCCAGGATATCTTTACAAAGCTAATAAATGGGAGATATTCTTATTCAAACCACCACATTCTCTTATAGTATCAAGCGGAGTAGCTATATGGCCCTAAATACTATGGTTATTACTTTTACCTTCCACAACTCACTACATTCACTGAATTTTTTAACTATTACCATCATCTCTTCTTTACGAGAATATCACTGTGCTGGAAGCACATAGCCTGAAAGCTTTGGAAGATAGTATGTTTCATCTAGTAGTGATTGTTTAAGATTCTTTCATGTCTTTTCAGGGCATGATCACTGTCTGAGAGTTTTTATTGCTGTGAAGAAACACCATGACTATGGCTATTCTTACAAAAAAATTTTTAATTGGGGCTGGCTTACAGTGCAGAGGTTTAGTCCATTATCATCATGGCAGGAAACATGTCACTAGATAAATAGCCAACAATTCTTCATCTGGATCCACAGGCAACAGGAAGAGAGAATGAGCCACTGGGCCTAGCTTGAGTTTCTGAAATATTAAAGCACTCTATCACCTCCAGTGACACACTTCCTCCAACAAAGCCACACCTACTCCAACAAGGCCACACCTACTCCAATGAGGTCACACCTCCTAATAGGACATTGTCCTATAAGCCTATGAGGGCCATTTTCATTCAAACCACCACACTCTCTCTTTTCTTTTCATCACTAAATACTATTCTACTGTCTGAATGTAGCACTTTCTTTACCCATTCCCCTACTGAGGAACATCTTGACTGATTCCAGTTAAGTAGGAAAAGGAAAAGAATACATGAAAATGATATAATCATAGTTACAGTTTCAATGTAGCCACAGTGTCCTCTGTACATTGAAATGTAATCCTAATACGGCCATATCACACATGAATTGATAGGTGTGAGTCGTGCTACAAAATAAAGGCTGATATTTTGAGAAATTGCTTTACATGCCAAAATGTAAAGGCACAAAGAGCATAAAGTGACACCAAATGGAAGACACACGACAAAGAAGGCAAACTTATCTTGCTGTTGAGATCTAAAGACCAGAAGTAGATATTCCAGTTGATATGTGCTTGCCTGACAAGCCTAGGGACCTGAATTTGTCCCTCAGCATTCATATAAGGCAGCAACAACCAAGCATGATAGCTCACATATGGAATAAGTACTGGGGAGCACTGGAGAAGTAATGAAAATGGGTCCCTGGGGTCCATGGGTCAACCAGTCTAGCTGAGTAGTGAGCACCAGGTTCAGTGAGAAATCCTGATTCAATCATAAGTTAGAGAGCAATAGAGGAAGACCCCTGGCATTAACGCCCGGCCTCCACACACACACATACTCTTGTATACATGCACAAACCCACATGAGGCCATATATACAGCACGTGCACACACACACACATACACACACACACACACACACACACACTCACACACACACACACACACACACACACATATACACACACACACACTCACACACACACACACACACACACACACACACACGTGAGGGGGAAGGGAGGGAGGGAGAGAGTTAAAAACCATGGCTCTGTGGATCTAACTCATTCCCATTCCTTTGGTTTCATCCTTCAAAGTTTCAAGTCCCTGATAATCCTCCTAACACACTTCTCCCCCTAGAGTTGTCTACCATTTTTATGTGGAACTGGGATTCTTTCTGCATACATTAGTGCACTGTTTAATGTCTCAGCCTATGTCCTAACAACCTGAGAGGAATGCTTTCTTCATTTATCCCTCACCGCCTCTATTAGCTACTTTTGTTACTGTGATAAAATGCCATGACCGAAAGCAACAGGAAGGAAAGGGGCTTGACTTGAAGTTCTGCCATCCTCATGCCACGGAAGGCATGACAACAGGTGGCAGGAGCAGCAAGCTGGCTAGTCACATTTTTATCCAGACTCTAGAAGCAAAGAGAGCCAGCCACAAGGCTATGAACTCTTAACTCTTCCCCTCCAGGAACACGCATCCTCCAGCAAGGCTCCACGTTCTGTAGGATCCATAGCCTTCCCAAACTGCACCACCAGGTGTGCAAGAGCATGAGCCTACAGAGGGAATTTCTCACTTGAGCCCCCACACCACTGACTGTCCAGCACAAATAGCAATAATTCTACAGCACTGTACATAATGCTGTATATGTGCTTCCATATTTACTAAGTGCAGAAGTGAAGCAAAGAACAATGTAGATTTGTCACTTGGGTCAAACAATAACCAATAGGTTGTCATAATGTCTTCAAACAAAAACCCAGGATAGCGAAAACCATTCTCAACAATAAAAGAACTTCTGAGAATCGCATCCTTTTTTCTGCAGAATTGTTATTTTCATTCGGGGTTTTTTCATTTCCAGGTGAAAGCTCTGTTTTAAGTTCATGGGAATTATATTGACTAAGCAATGTTGAGAGAGGAGAGAGAGGAGAAGAAAAAGAGAGGGAGAGGAGAGAGACAGAAAGGGGAGAGATTCCTCAAATTTAAAATAGGGGTTTTTCCCCCATTCAAGCACCCATTGGTTGCCAACTGGCTCATGTTTTCATTTAGTGAGGTGCAGAGCTAAGCAAGTAATTTAACACAAAACACAGTGATACACAGACACCCAGAAACCATTAAGGCAACAGGAACTTCAGAATGTGCTCTATTCCTTCTACTTTCGGGTTGAGTGCTTGAATTGGGACATTTTCAAGAAAGTAATCACATAAGGGGTTCGTTAAAGAAACAGATTGGTGAAGACAAATGATCAAAAGCACATACCATTTCCAGTCCTCAAAAACCACCACTACTAACTAGTTTTAGAACAGATGGAATACGCCCAGGGCACTCCTCAAATTCCACCACAGGCTGTTCCTGCCTCAAGAGTACTTTAAGCCATGAATGGCTTCTTGGCACAAATGAATCTTATGCCTTAACATCTGACTTACTCTGCCCAAAGAGAAGGTGGGAGAAACACGATTTTTGTCAGCCAGCTCTCGTTTCAGATCTTGACTTCTGCAAACTAGTTTTTATTTACAAGATTTCTAGGGTAATAAATCAAACAAGACTATCAAGAATACATATGTAGGATATGCCAGCTGTACTGCCTAGAATGGTCTATTGAGTTTCTGACCAGTGTCTTTGCTGTTGCATAGCCCACCCAATTTCTCAACTCAGACAGCTAATGTGTTTACTTTTGTGGTCGCATGACACAGAAGCCAGTTTGTAGGTGGCTTTCATTGTTCCCACCCAATCTGATCCCCTAGTTGTGACTGTTC